>OU795038.1:27045727-28252509 GCA_917208275.1 Patella pellucida | reverse complement strand
ATAATTACTGATATTGAGGATAAGCCGTTTAATATCTATAGAAATTCAATCAGAGAATTATTATCAAATACTATATTTAGATAATATGCCAGATCAGAACACAAACGGTTAAGTCTACCAGGCTTACGGTTCTCAATCATCTGGAGGTCATATGAAAACCGATCTTTTTAATCCTGGTTATTTCTTTAAACATTAAATTGGTCTTGTTCTTACTACGAGGTTCTACCATATCGTGATTAATAGTTTTAAGGAAATGACAGCAAGATACCTTTGTAAAAATGACGGCCATAATCATATTTCTGATCACTAATTATCATTAATAATTGACAAGACAGCCACGTTAATTTGTTGTGGCCCCACCCATTCAGTGATAATCAAAAGTGTATTAATTATCCCAAGTATACAACTTTGATGGAATTAGGTATTTACATGTACATAGTAATGAATTAATGAAATGGGGTTTAAGTTTAATGTCCTACTGTTCTTCCTCAAACGCGATAATGAAGACGGTTTTAAGCCATACAACCATCTGGGATATTTTGCCCGGACAGCAATTGAATTCCAATTGTCATACGTGCACACTCTAGTGAACACGAGACGCCCTAGTTCCGTCCTATACGAACGACTAAGCACTATTGTAGTGAACCAGTTGTGCTAGTTAGATTACCACAGTTAACGATAAGACCCTAGGAGACAGACCACCGTTTTCAATGTTAATTCTGGCCCATTTGCCCACCTCCAACTTTCCCCCAAACTTTCGTTGGGCTGAATGCTTTTCACTGCAGACAAAGGAACAGATGACCAGGTCTTTGCATCGAAATACGTATGAGATTGACCACCCGAAGTTTGAGATACACAAACCTGAAGAAGCATACTAAAACATGCAACTAGTTGTCGTACATATCACCGTAGCCATCCTGATAAACCCTATAACCTTCCGCCTCAAAATCATGAATATTTACCAACGCCTGGCAGAAAATCTTAATTTAAACCCTCTTCGTCCATTCTAGACCAAAAAATCAACAATAATGGGCATGCAAAAGGGGAGAAAAGAGACAGCGAGAGAATTGCTATAAATAGACGAACTACAATTTGTGGGTACCGAGATGGCGAAATTTAATGGTGGTCCGCCTCCATAATTGAGCCATAGCCAGCATTTGATAACATGGCCACAAAACATACCCACTTGGTTGTTTACACCAGCTAGCCCTCTTTTGTTTGTATACAATCTACAGTAACATTTGTGACTGTCGTTAGTATATTTGTCTGTCTGGTATTCATCATGTCGAAGCCCCATAACATGAACTGAAATACGTCCTTCAGTTCTGTTCCGACTGGGCTATGGCCTACTCTTACACTCGAACGACTAGACAGCTGTCCCTGCCAGGCCCGCTTTTCTTCACCACTGACAGGGGGGGGGGGGGGCACGTCGGAAAATCCCGATGAACTTTCTCGGCTAAAGTCGGGATCGAACACGCGACCTCCAGGCTAGCGAACCAGTCCCATAACATATCGAACACGCGCCCTCAAGGCTAACGAACCAGTCCTAAAACATATCATGTTATTCCAATGCAACACTTTCTTTTATAATATAAGCATAACCGGAGTTTTATACTTTGTGTGCACACGATTTTCCGATAAGAAATATCAGAAAATACCATCCACCAAGCAATGAGAAACAATACTAACAGACATAAATTGGTTAAACTGCAGAATAAAT
This sequence comes from Patella pellucida, assembly GCA_917208275.1. Lineage (NCBI taxonomy): Eukaryota > Metazoa > Mollusca > Gastropoda > Patellidae > Patella > Patella pellucida. The sequence goes on along the minus strand of OU795038.1, from coordinate 28,250,789 downwards.
GTCCCTTAAATTCCAAAAGACACGCCGAGTTAAAATTAGTTTTAACCCAAATGGTATTCCTGCCGTGAGACCAGTTATAAATAAGTGCATAAGGAAGACACGAAAACACTCTCAATTGATACTTTTTCATACAATTCGATTTAATTAACGATTTCTACCCACATATTAAAACCAGCCAACTGCTACTGATTTCTTACAGTGGTCTTCACATGCCGCTTTATTTATTTTTCATCAAGGAAGGATATGGAGAGCCAATTTCCAGAACTTAAAATCAGTTTATCTTAATAGAAAAGCTCATCAAAATAGTAAAAACCCACTCATGTTTAACACTTGCATAGTATAATGCACAGTAAAGATAGTTAAGATACGCGCGGATGAATGGCACAAAGTGTCAAGGATGGTACCTACTCGGTGGTCTCGAATAATCTCATGTCAATATTGCCATTCAGTTTAATTAAAGACATCGCTATCTGTGTTTAAAGTATTTATGTGATTATTTCATCGGTCACCTCAACATGACCTTCACGAAAATAGAACATGCTGGACTGGCGAATAGTATGCCCGTGGTCATTGCCCTTAGGTTACATTTCAGTCAGCTGCTTCGGTGTACTGTCATTATATATATCTAGATTCATCTATAGACGCCAATAGAAGGCAGACAGCCAGCTTATATGATTTAATGTATGTCAAAATGAAGTAAAATAGAGAATTGTTTTTACCTGGACGTATTTTTTAATTATATTATTATATGCATTTATCTACCGTATACAGAGAAGTACTTGTACTTTATCTACTTTAATATACATATTGCCGGGGGTCGTGCACGAAGCATTTCATAATTTTTAAACTCCTACACTTAAGTTCACACAGCTGACTTATTAGTGTCACAATTCACTTGGTCTGCTGAGTAGGAGTAGGGAGACCAACGGCCACGAGCATCCATTTCATTGGGATAGCGAATCAAAGGTTGAAATTGAGATTAAGTTTTTATGGAATTCGATAATATTAATTAAATTTATAGGCCTACTTAATTTGACTTAAAAGTTCCTTATATGGATTTAAAGATCTCGTCCTTTCTCACATCTAGGCTCTATATTTGAGGCTTGGGGGCACGCAATTCACGAATTGGCCCTAGACATCACCAAACCCCTCCAAATCATTGCACGGTTCTTCACACACCGAGTTGTATTTTACTCCCCATATCCCCGAGTCTCTCTTTATCTAAGTTATAGACAACATAAATAACTAGTTACCAAGGTAAAACGCCCACTTCACCAGTACATCTGGATATACTAGTTCCCCACACGATGTAATTGTGTTGTCTATAGTATAAATTAATTGTAATATTTTAAATGGTTTCCAGATTTCCAAAATTCAATCAAAAGTACAACATTAGATTTCCAAGAATTACCATGGTCTATATTGATTTGTCCATGAGATCTTTTCTATAGACTGAGCAAGGTAATCCCGAATTAGTTCCATGGTTCGACCAATAATCACCCGTGTCTATGCGATGTTTAACATCAATATAATATAATCGTAAACGAGTCATGAGTCCTGTACCGGACTCAAAATAGTGGGATAGTCAAATATATCATTGGAATCATGCCCCCCCCCCCTTTACATACACACACATTCCTTTTCTTCGACTTAAAATTAGAAACACACGACTCATGAACTCTATTTTGTAACCAAAGTAGTATTGGCTGTACCTAGTCTAGTGCACGACTGTTTCCGCATGCGAGCTATGTTTCCAATACACCGGGCAATCTGACCAGACGACATAACGTCGACTTAAGCACACAATAAACAAAGTCAATAGTAAATAAGAGCACGCACGCTAAATGTTATTTCCACAAGATTTGGATCGAGTTTCTAAAGCCTGGGCTTTATTGGCGGAAAGATCATATCAGACATGTATTAATAGGCTATTTAAACACTTTACGTATTTGTAGGCAAGTTCACATTATAAATACAATCAAAACGTCAGCATACAATCCTGTCCGGTTGTGATTCAAAATGCGGTGATGTCAATGGAGTTTGGAAAGTCTGGGTATCTTAGGATATGGGATTACTGGAACTAAAAATACCCTTTCGTCGTGTTTTACCTTGATCAACACTAGCTGCTGTAAACGATGACAACCTTTTGATTACCAAGATAGTTTTGAAATCTATTGCCCACTGGAATAAAGGTTCCAACAATCTACACAACACCGATCATATAAATATAGCGGATGTAGCTTACTTCGTGTATAGAACATGTACAACATAATGATTGAAATACCGAACCTACTGCACATTTTGGCAAGCACAGGGGACATTAAATTTGTGCCAATGTTCTAGTTTATAATTTATGCATTTTTAATTATGTATCCTAAAATCTTGGGGTCATCGTTCATACAAATCTTATCTATATTTGCAATAATGTGTCTGGCGACTTTCGTGATGGGGTTTTACACCCGGTCATAATGTACAATGTGCATGGCGTCAAAAGGGCAGTGTGACGTATAAATCCGTAGAGGTACTGTATGAGATTGTTATCACAGACAAATGCCATAGTCCAATTGGAAGATAAAAGGAAATACCTAGTTACATAATGGTGTGCATAATTTCCTGGGACATGTTCCAAATATTCAGATCGGGTATGATCTTTATGCACTGCAAAATTGTAAAATCATCAATGTATGTCAGACGAGTAGACACTATCCTCACTGTAGTATGTATATTTGGACGGTAATTGACAAACTGATTTGAACGAGACAGAAGACTTGGTGTAAATCAATACCCGGGCGGACTAAAATGGTTTGTTATATTCCAAAATCCAACAACGTTAACGGGTCGAGAAACAAAAATAATTACATTGAGTATTTCCATCATATATAAATTGCGTTCATTACTAAATCCTGGTATCAAATAACAGGACACAGAAGCTCCATGTTAAGACTTGGTATGCAGGCTTTTGTTTGTTTGCTGTTTCATTGTAATGTTCCTAATGTTCAGGATTTTACTGAGGAAGGCAAATCAACTAATATAATTACTATGCTTCCAGGGGGGTCTGATGCCGCTTGTCGTTGGTATCATAAAGATCCCGATATACCTTAAAGACTTAATCTGTTCAAGGAATGCTTCATTATATACAAGAAATAAGTCCATGACGTCATTGACATATCAGTGGACATTCTACTTATCACGTTCAAGGTGGCGATATTTCGAGGTCATGCATTATCAATAATTAAATCATTTGGTATCCAAATTTGACTGACACCATCAGATAACAAGTTACAGTATCTCAACAGTATCGATCTGCTTGAGATCGCAGCTGGTCACTTGGTTGTTGGTGTTATAGACCGGTCTGATATGAAAGGGGTTGTTGATGGCATTATTAAATGTCGTTAAGACAATTTATTGTCATCAAATACATTGACTGGAGGCGGCCATTATTAGCCGTTGACAAGAGGCATTGATACCAGTATGATATATCAAGACAAACTCGCTAGTCCTTTGGTTTGGCGCTTTCGTGTCCGTCACTGTTGTCCCTTAGGACACAACCTCTGAACGACCTTGAAGAAAAACCGTCGGGTGTTTCATCAAGGTTCGGTCATTGATTTATATCACCTTATATAAAGTGTTAATTCTCACAAACTCCTATATAATTGCCTGTTAGCGAGAATAATTCATACACTGGGAATCATCGGGGAGAACTGGCTGGCAATATCGAACTAGCAGACCTGGAATAGGAAGTTATCGAGTCGTCGAGGGAGATCAAAACATACTTGAGAACGTTTAATAACCGCTTGCTCTTGACGGATACTCTTTCGGAAACATCCACCAGGATTTAACACAGTTTTTAGCGTGATTTAAGATAATTATTATCCGAATCAAATATTGCACATTATGCAGAAACAAAGCCAACCAGTTAATATATCGACCTTGACTGAGAATTAATTTAGGTTGCATATGTCGCCCATCCAATTAAAAACAATATCCTAAAAGTTTACCCGTCTTCATTAGCCCAGTCGAAGTAGAACAGTACGACGTTAAACCCCATTTCATTTTATTTCTTAAAAGCTTAATTTCGTGACAGTTGAAATAAAGTATCAACATTGCAAGTTCTCTAATTGGTATGTGTTCTCATTGATGTCTTATTTAGATTGTAGACTTCTTCTACTCTGATTAAATTTTGTCTATTTCGTTCCAGTCAAATTAAGTGTTCTTATTTTGCTTGTCTACCCCTGGCAGATCTAACAACTTTTCTGGTAGTTATGTTGATATTAGATTTCAGTCAATAGCTCTCCTTACTGGTATGTAATAGCTTAAGTATTGAATGAAGGGAATGGGGCTTGACGTCCAGCTTTTCTGCACCTAAGTGGACTATTAACATTATGGTTTAACATTTGAGTTATTTATTAGCGAACCATATTACAATATACGCCGTGTGATAACATTTTTGATGACGTACAACACAATTAACTATCGTCATTTGTTGGATAGTCTGTGTATTATCGACTATGTGTTGCTAGCAAAGGTCAGCAAATTTATCAAATCGATATGTTAGATAATCAAGTTAAATTCACTTCCTGAAATATGCTAGTTTTGTTTTTAATTTGTTTCGAGACAAATCCTGACACAAATATTAATGTTCCAAATTTACTTGAAGAGACAGTCGCACAAATACAATTAGGTTTAGATATACAAATCAAAAACCAAATGTGAACAAAAATATTTCAATAACGTTGTCTGTAAGTTATGAGCTCTAAATACTAAGCCGCTGGAAAGGTCTTTAGTCTTGCTTGAATGAATTACGTAATTATGTGCATGAGCGACATGTCTGATTATGACTATTACCAACCATGTAGACATGGCTATCCGGACACTTGAGGCTAGCGCAAAATTTGTGAACCTTTCGCCAACCATATACGGAAATGCAAGATTTGTATTTAAGCGAAAACGTACCACATCGATAGTTGTACAGAACTCATGTTTACGAAGCAACGACTGTGAGTTTTACAACATCTGGCCGTTGCTGGTTTTCGTCACAATTCCCGAACTTATAGCTACGTTATCTGGAGACACGTCAAGGAGTAGCATCCAATCGGGGATCGGGACATAGCGACCTCTACGGAAACCTTGACATTGGACGAAACTTTGGAACTCGATTATCACAGTTAGACAGTTTAGCTTGAAAGCGCGATACTGAGTATTAGCATAAACCAAGGAATCTGATTGGATCACAAGCTGAACTGGTACCCAATCAAACTTAGTACCCGAAATATGCAGAGTTTTACATGGAGGGCTCGATATATGTACGTAAGTTAAAGCGAGATTAAGCCTTCAGTGGAAGATGTACAGGACTATGATAAATGAGTCTTCCCACAAAGAATTCACCTAACTGATTCACTAAAATATATCTAGGTTGGCGTATTCGAAATACTTTTACAAAACGTTTTCAAACTGTTACCCGTTTTTATCCCTCGTTTACCCAAGCCGTGGCAATTGCGGTTTGGTTTTCACCTTAAAAAAACAGTTGCTGAACCACGCCACGCAGAATTCGCCTCTTGGAGTCAATAAAATCTTCGAAATACTTTATAAAACTTAACTACTAGTACATTAAGACCACCGTGCGGTTTATTTTATACTTGTTATCCGGATTCATTCCTCTATACTAAACCGTATTAATTGCGTGGTCGTTTCCACCTTAAACCAAGTGGCTTATTAAATTGTACGCTCCAGTTTCTGTAACATTTCTTTGTGGCATAGATAAATATATGAAACTAAAAACCAATATAGTCAAGTTAATCAAGTTAATTTCGATCTGAAAGTCAGCTTCCAAAAGGAAAATATGTATCTCGCATATATAATGAGTATTTTATCAAATTTGAACTTACGTATGTACAATGTATGCGTGAATTGCGTGTGTAGTCAAACCCCAAAGACGCAATTCCAGTAACTTTGACATTTTCTTACCTTTATATTTGTTTGCCCTCGTTAATGTGGATGGAAGAAATTGACATTATGTTACGTGTGTAGGCCGTTTGCAAACAGGGGTCAGAAGTAAATATATTAAATTTAATTAAATCTTACATTTTCTCGTCCCCCAAGTGAAGTAAATATCCAGACGTAAGAAACAAATCTATTCTATTTAATTGCATAGGACTTAACCCACTCAAATTCATCTATTTTTACCAGATGAAAGAAAACACTATCTCTTGTCACTCGATACAAAAGATTAATGAAAATAAACAGAAATTTAGTTCACGTCTGCAAATATGTTTGTCGTAAGCGATATACGAGGATAAATGAATGACATCTTTGGGACACTATCAGCAAAAAACAATTATGCAACCTTAATATCTTTACGGGCACGTGATCGTGTTATTCATATCCTCCACAACCTATTGATAACTAGTAGGCGTATACCAAAGGTTGTAGGCAGTAGCGGATTATCAGTGAGGTTGGTGAGGCTGCAGCCTTATGCCCAAAGATTTTGTAAAAATAACTTTTTTTAGACTTGTCTGATACGATTAAAAACCCATAGACAATGATTGTTGGGGTGTGGGGTTAAGGCCCAAGGGGAATCAACATAGGTCCTGACCCGAAATTAATTAGGCCCACGCCATTTTAAAAAGGCCGTCTAGCAACTGCCACCTCAGGCTTTGGTGGAGCTTAATTCGCCACTGACTGTAGGGTACAATAATGTAGGCGAAATAGTGTGGAACCTCCAAACATCATTCCCCTTTACTTTCCCAATTAGTTCATTAAATATCGCATAGTGCCCATTAATTATTATGTGCCTTGTTTGGCGTTATCTGAGAAAATCTTCTGAATTCTTCAAACCAAATTGAAAGAAGTAATGCAAAGGTGGCTGACAAGAAAATCATTTTGTGACATACGGTCAAGAATTCCATGCAGAGTCATGTACTGCTCATAGAAGATCATCAGATAGTTGGCATTCAGTGAAGAGCACTAGTCAGATCATAATAGTAACCACTCATCGGTACGCTGTAACTTAAGGAGCTAAATCGGTATTTTTTGGCACAAAGAAACGGACACAAATGGGTCGCAACACATAATAATATGAATATATAAACTTATGTGCATCCAATCGTTTCTGTTTACTGTAATTTCTCATCAGTTATGTACGGTATTATCCTGTGGGATGTTTAGCCTTGTTTACCGAGACACTTTATGACAAAGGATTCCAAAATAGCCTAGAACAGAGCTGAGGGGGGGGGGGTATTTTAATATTGTAGCTATTGGAGAGGACAGTGGACAGTGTTCGATCTGAGACCGTCCCTAAAGGTACTAGGGCATGGGTTAGTCTGAAAATGATAGAAGCATGGATATAAGTATTAAACTGACACGCTTAAATAAGCTAGGACTCTTACTCAATATCATCCAAAGTCTTCGACATTGAAAACACAAATTATTTATCAAGTTAAATCAACATTGATGTTATGATCTTACCGGAAAAAGGTGGGCTTCTGATATCCAATATTTAAGACAAAAGAACAGAGCTGGAGTAGAGCGGTATTTTCATATTGCAGTTATAGGAACGGTTAACGAACAGCGTCGATCAGGGACCGTTCCTAAAGGAACTTGACCATGGGTTATTCGGACAAAGTATTAAGCTGGCACGCTTAAAGTAGCTAATTCTATAACTCTATATCATCTAAAGAATACGACATTGAAACACAAATTAGTTGTCAATTTAAATTAACATTGATGATGTGATCTTACCGGAAAAGGTGGGCTTCTATCTCCAATATATTGATTCATGAATCGTGTTCTATAATGCGTTTCAGCCCCTTTTGTAACAAGGGAATATTTTTCTTTTGTCAGTAATAAGGACATTTACATCACATGAAAATCTGATTGCGAGTAATAACCTAGGAAGTAATTATCCGAAAACATTAGAATTTTAGCCTCTAGAGCACCCACAAGATTTTTCAAAGTGATAAAGTCAAGGGTCTTTACTCTGAGAGTAATTATCGGAATACCCCTAAACACTGTGTATAGATTTAAAGTCAAAAGCTCCAACAAAATTTTTCAAGAGGTCAAAGGCTGCGACAGTAATTATTGAACATAATTGAAAATCAATAGGATTCATCGTCTCGTCGATCAAGGGCCATCACTCTGGCAGTAATTTTGAGATATCGTTGAAAATCATAAGGCTTTTCTGTCTCATTGCCTTAAACACTATGTATAAATTTAAAGTCACTCGGATATTTACTATCGGAAATCGCTGAAATACAACAGGATTCTTCGCATCATGGCCTTAAACACTGTGTATTAACTTTAGCCTCCAGAGCGTCCATCGGGTGAGGGCGACGACAAAATACTACCACATGTCAATGTGGGTGTAGAAAAACAAACGATTAAATGTAAATCAGTTTATATAGATTCTCATTATTATATGCGTCAAGTTCTAGGTCCAAAATATTAGCGATTTAGCTCCTTTAACAGAGAGAGAGAGAACGAAATGGCGTTTAACGTCCACTCAACAAAACTAGGTCATTTCGGGGCGAACATAATATGGTTTAATTTTATTTCAATAATTCGCTTGCGCGTAGGGATCTTAGCAGTGGGAGGAAACCGGAGGAAACCCACGAGGATGAGAAGGCGCCCCTATCTCCATGCCACATATTCTCACACCAGGGTCGAAACCACAGCCGCAAGCCAGAGGTGGCCGGCCAGCTAGAGGTCGAAGCGCGGCACTCCAGACCACTAGGCCATCCCAACCCCCCAGCTCCTTTAACACCATTGATTATTATCATAATAGCACCTTCTTATACTTAGTCTTACAAACTCACATAAAATAAGATAGTTACAAGAAAGATTGAGAAATGTTACATCTCTTAAAAAAACCCAATAAGACAACTGGATTCTGATATATCTGTACACGTTGATCAAGCCAATAAGGTCGATAATTCTTATTATTAAAGCCACCCAACGTCATTTGAAAGATTTAGACTATAACATTATTGTGGAAACTTAAAGGAATGTCAGTTTTGAAAAAATAATTAAATTCCCTTCGGTATTTACAAAGATAAATATTATGATAAATTAAAACAAAACATCTTCTGAAGTGGACGTTAAACCCCATTTCTCTCTCTATATATATACAAACTATTATCTTCAAGGATAGGTTCAGAACAGAATCTAAACACAGATTGTAAAAAATATCAATTTTTGGTATTAAAGAACAAGATATAAACGTTTCCTAGTAAATATATCACATGTCTATGGATAAATAACGTATACTTAATTACAAAATGTAATCTAAAATCCATTCATTGTTTGACCTTTGCAGCTTTTGTCTAACCATTATGCCCTTTAGTTCGTCAAGAATCTTCTGAGGATACTTGCACTAGATCACGGACTTTCATATCCGGGCAACAAGGAACCAGTGAATATAATTAATGACATGCGCCCACATTGTTGCAAGAGGTGACCAGAGAACAACAAAAAGAACCAACAGCGAGGCCGATGTTCCCCATCGCAATCCCAAAACAAATAGATGACACATATTAATCAATTGCACATTTATCTTTTTCAAATCTATCGAACAATCAAACCATTTCTCTATACTTAGTCTAAGCACCTCCTAGTGAAACCCTCCACCATATTTCATCAGTTAGAAAGTATCTTGTTCCAAAGCATCGACGAATGAAATGGTTACCTCTGCTTAGCTTTATCTGAAAATGCTATTCATTGACCTCGGTCAACACATTTACCTAATCAACATCTACACCAAGTATAAACACCCTCATCCAATTAAAACCAAGATTATCCTGTTCCAGAGTCTCAACCAATCAAGGGGGGGGGGGCGAATGGTTAGAACGTGCGCGCTGTAAAGTGAGGATTGTCATTGGTTGAGATTTCCCAGTTGTACGTTACAAGGAGTAGATCGTCTTGCCAACCTCGTGGGTTTTCTCTGGGTCAGAACTGTTAGATTCTTGTTCAGGTGTGTGAAAAAAAATTTAACCCACTATGTAAGGATATATATTGATGCCCTAAAAACATTTTTATGCCCTCTTTCTATTTGTCTTATATTTAATTGCCCCCACCCCGACAACCGGTACATGTAGTTTGCTGTTGCATATAAAACGTTAGAAAAGGGGTTCTAACATATTTGCTGTCCGTAAGGAATATGGCCTGTGTCGTGTCAAGACTAGACGGTAGAATTAGACGGTAGAATTATACCCAGTAGTCGCCTAGTCTAGCACTATTTGCAGTATTCCAGGGAATTACGATCGATTTCTCTAATGAAAAAGCCACGATTGGAATCCTGCCATTTACTTTGATGTAAGTGTAAATAACTCACCTCTAAACATGCCAATTAGAAAATCACGATTAACTCGGGATGAAATATTGGCATTTAATTGGCCAACCCGATTAAACTTCACCTTCCTATTGCTATAGTTGGTGATCGGAAGATGTCAGGCAAAATTGAACAATAATTTGTGTAACAGGTTTCCTTTTCTCTGTGTTTCAGACGTTAAATAATTTACTAGATATCGTTCCCGATCAGATTGATAGTGGTCATTTGATAACACAATATGATTATTTTTTTAAAAAAAAAGAATAATGTACTCATGTGGTGTTAGTTTCCTAAGAAACAAGTTATTTCCAAACTTCCAGGACACTGATAATTAATTCCTTATAGACAGAAAATAACATATTCCGGCGGAGTATATCTGCTTAGCTTTATCTGAAAATGTTATTCAGTCAAGACATTTACCTAATCATCATCTACACCAAGTTTAAACAATCTCGCCCAATTAGAACCAAAGTTCAAGAGTCTTAACCAATGAAGGGGGGGGGGGGTAGCACGTGCGCACTGTGAAGTAAGGTCTGTCATTGAGTCAACTGGCGTGGTTTCGATTTCCCGGTTGTACGTTACAAGGAGTAGATCATCTGGCCAACAAGTTTTTTCCAGACTTCCAGGACACTGATAATTAATTCCTTATAGACGCAAAATAACATATTTCGGCGGAGTATATCTTTCGTTAAAGAACAAATTATGTAACAGGATGCTGGATAGTAAGAACTGAGCTTATGCTAATGTTATATCCGTAACCAAGCACTGGTTACAACCTTAGAGGACCCTTGAATAGTGACTGAATGATTGCCAATCTGTATATCTTCGAAAATATACTTTACAATTTATAGGTCAAGCAAGTCCACTAAAATATATCAGAATTCGTTTATTATATTGTGTTTCGACTGTACTGATGAAGCTGGACCCTTATTACATGGTAGATACACCAGCCATACATTCAATGATGTCAGTCTTATGGCTAAATTATGCATAATATTCCCTATGCAAATTGCAGAAAGCTTGATTACCATAAATATTACATTATATAAGGCAGCTTCTGATATATGATAAATGTTTCCCTTCAATACTATGAATTACACATGGTCAAAAGTAAAATAACTGGTCGGTATAAAGGTCTAATCATAATAAATCTTTCCTTAAAATTAAAATGTAAAATTACAATAATTTAATTGTTATGGGGCGAATTCATCAATCAAGGTTGGCAGTGGAGATACGACAGTATTGGTATACATTGGTTAGTTCTGGGTAAATATTCTAATATACAACATGTTAGCTGTGTAAAACGAGAAGTTGGTATGTAAAATTCTGAAAAGACAAAATAGGGAGTCCCTTTGTTTTTGTGGGATTATGCACAGAAACACATTTTTAAACAGAATAAATTAAAACATTGTCTTTAACAAATTTATGCATATTCTCAGGATCTTATGAACTCGTAAAAAAATATTCATGAAAAAAATAAACTATTTGACTGGCAGATAAGGTCACCCAAATATCATTTTAGATTACCTAACCATACAGTCCTATTGTTTAGCAAGTCCTTAATACCCCCGTCAAACTGGGATAGGGTCTTTACTGCGCTGCTGTCTGAATCGTCATAAGCGTAGTACAAACGCCAGATATCGTGCTGTGGTCGCCATGTAATGGCGTTTGTTTTGAGTATGTTCAAAACAAACGCCAAGGTTCTGCGGTCTTACCTGGAAAGCTGTGAGAACGCGATGGGGTCGCGAAGGTCAAGATGCAAGCGTAGTAACATCTCCATGAACGTAATACAGGCACAGTACACACGGGGCAAAGACGCTGGGAAAATTGTGACATTTGCAACGGCGATATCATGGTGTGTTTACGACGACCCTCGTGTGTCTGTCACAGTGGTATAATCACACAAGTCGCAGTAAGAACGCAACTTTTTTCACGTTTTCCGGCGACCTTGTGCATTTTCTGGTCGCAGCGGCGCAGTAAGGACGCCGACCCGGTCTGACGGAGTTCTTTTCATTATATGACAATCAATACGAGAAGAAAATTTGTGCAGCTTATGGAGAAAAACAGCAAATGGAAAACTGATATTTTCAATATATACCTTAATTTATAACAACAAAAGTTCAGCAGACTATTTTATCACTCCCTTGGATACCATTTGTATATCTTGACGTAAACGAATTCACTTAAGAATTCTTCATGAACTTCTGGTTTTGTGATACAAATAAAATTGGTCTTTTAGAAGGACCTATAGTATTTTATTGGAAATTTCACGTCAATTAACACGGGGAAACCCATGGATGAGATTATCTTTCACTCTTCGGATATTCCCCTGTCAAATAATTTCATCAAGCAATGACGTCATCTTTTATGGTAACGGTCGGCAATATGGCAGACGAAGCAATTAGCTGAGCACTTGCGATGTATATAGAGACGGTCTACAGGGAGTCGAATTCGTCATGTGTTCAAACAGCTCTATTGAAATGCAGCCGACACTGTATTTAATCAACCTGACGTTTATATGCAAATGAAGTATTCTAGTGTCAAAGGTCAACGTGGCGTGCTCCCAGATGAGCATTCTTGTGTGGTATTTAATCATTTCAGAGAGAACAAAGAGATTGTTTGAAACCAGAAAGAAGGATAATGATATTGGAATGCTGCTACCTTAAAATCATCAAGTATACAGCTTGTAATCCTGTTGGCATTTAAGTCCTTTCAACCTCTTAATTAATAGGTATGACCCAAAAAAGAGGTCGGCGTTTAAATCATTTATGCCATGATATTAACGTTTCTTTCAGAAATAACAATGGACTATTTCTAAGGTCATTTGTATCGTAAGGGCGGTTTAATGAATCGCAACCCCTAGGGTGGTTAACGCATTGAAATTAACTTCTAGCGAGAACGGCAACTAATGACGATAAATTGCATGGTATATTACCCTGCCATTTACAGTCTGTATTAATCACGTTTTGGGGTGTCTGGAATTTTCAGTGTAAAACTAACTGACCAATACCACGTGAGAAGCCCCTAGTCACTGGTCCCGAAACAGCATCACGTTTTAAAATACGAAGCCAACCCCTAAGTGTATAACACGTATGTAAGTTAACGCCATCTTCGGGAGAATGTGACAAGTAATACTAGATATAAATCCTACAAAAAAGAATATGTCTATTCAAACAAAAATATTTTAATTCAGGATGTCTGAATGGGTTGGGGGAAAAGCTAAGCATGTAAACATTCCCTCCCTAGATAATATACAAACATAGTATTAAAACAAAGGAACAAATTCGGTTTATATACACAGTTAGAATGACAGACACATACATACATATATGATGAGACAGGTGAGAATGTACAATATATAGGTTACATTGTTACGTAAATTTAAAATTAATATTGTGATTTAAACAACGGCACTAGTAAGCAATATTAAAATCTGTTTGACATATCGATGTGGACCTGGTATAGTGGATTGAAAACCCGAACTGAAGACAGTTAATGTAGTTTGTATGGTTTCCTTTCGTGTATTTGAATATAAGGAGCATTGCAAAAGGTAGTGATAAGGATCTTCAAAAATGTGACTATCAGCAACTTGTCTGAGGTATGTGTGGTCCTGTAGGTCAGAACATCTGAGTCTAAGTTTGGTTATCTATCTGGAGAATATTTTAAGCATTCTTGGGTTTATTGAAGGGGGGCTGAGTTTATTCCACTTGCTTATACAAGATGGGATAATGATTTAGAAAAACAATTCAGTACGACATCGAATTTATTTTTATTTTATCTGCGTTTCGAAATGAATAGGTATTTGTTGGTTCTAGATTTATGAGATTCTTAATAAAATAAACTAAAATCTTGTCTACTGTTGTTGTCGAAACCGACAACCTAAATATCACTGTAACCCAGACTCTTGGGTTGGATCGGTTTCGTAATAATTTTATAGATTGTTATGTGGGGTTGAACATGTAGCAGTACCTTGGTTGTTTAACGTCTGCGACCACAATAGTAAATATTACAACTTTTATAAATGTTACAACCCATTTCCGGCTGTGCGGTACACCCTACAAAGGTGTTACATAACTTGTAATTACGCAGTATTCTTCAGCTTCCATTTTGGTAACTAAGGAATGGATTGAATTGCTGTATGGCATATCCTCAATGACCTCCTAATTGACTCGTTAACTCGGATTCAAATAACTGCTTTTATTAGTTTGTATCATTGCTATCCATGGAGTAACCTGTTTAAACAGCATTCTCTAGTTTCAGACAGACATGTGGTTTCTGGAATAAAATTCCTGCATCAATACAGTTTGTTTCGAGCATTCAATTTAAAGTTACTCACTGTCCTGCTCCAAGTCAGAAGAGTTATTCGAGTATCAGAAAGCTTCTGTTGCTGTGTGTACAATCTTCATCTATTATGTATCACACATCAAATTATCTTTGATGAGGTCAAAAAGTACAATTTCTCTTAGTTAGCCTTGACAGTTGGTGACGGTAAAGATTAAGGTTGAATTGACTGGACATTTTGCGAAAGGGCGTCGATTTTAGCAGAAAAAAATCTTGTAATAATACTCATTATTTATAATCTGTCTCAAATAGAGTATGCTGCAAACGAATACACAACCCGAGCCACTTTCTGGTATGGACTATGGAAACCATAACATTTCCGGTCCATTTCTTCCAGACTTTTTCATTAGTAACAATTTCTACATGATTGTTTAAAATGACTTTTCCGGAAGGACAGGCAGCTCTTGACAATTTCCGGACTGAGGGATGATTTCAATTCTGACATAAATTGAGTTGCAACCTTGGTACAGGTCAAATCGCCCAGTCTTAGGTCAATTTACTCCAGACGAAATGTAACTTTTAATTCGTTATTTTAATTACGCCCATTATCTTAACGGAACTAGTGTCATGTAGAAATTGTGGTCAGTAAACGAAGCATTTAAGTAATTATTCTTCGCATTAAGTACAGAATAATATATCTCCTCTCTATTCCAAACTAAATATTCTTTCATACTAAAGTCACTGAGGTAGAGTTATTTTCAATGGCCATATAATTGAATATGCTCTCAGATTTGTATTTAAAGTCTATATCCTTAATACAATATAATAGCATGCATTGAAAGTTAAGAATTTGAAAAATAGCTTTTTTTGTTATATAAATTAGTATTAAAGAAAAGATGGCTGTAAGTTAAAACAGTGGGCGCTAATGATTTCTAATTTAAAAGATGCTAAAGAAAATTAAAAATGTTAGTGGGAGTAGATCTTATTATACAGTTTTTAGTTTTCTCGGGCAAATGTATTTTGGATCTGTCTTACAATTTTGCTCACTTTAACTGGTAATACTAGTTACTTCAAGTAACGTAAATTGTATCGGCTCTGCTCTCTACTACGTTACTATCGACCCCTATCGACAACTAGTATGAAAATAAGGCTTTTCCGTATCTCAGTTCTAAGGCAATTTTAGAATCCTGATCGTCTATTTTTCACCGCGATTCTTCTTTGGTCGCTAAAATGAATCATTTCTGGCCACATCCAACACAAATTTATAAAATCCAACACTGTTTTCATGTAAAATGACATTCCTAAATTTGGAATATTGGCTGAGCGTTAGTTTGTACATGGCCGCCATATTCAAATGAAAGTTGTTTATGTTTTTGTTTCGCGTAATTCTACATGACAATAGTGTTGGATTTTTTAAAAATAATGTGTTGGATGTAGGAAGAAATGATTCCTTTTAGCGACCAAAGAAGAATCACGGTGAAAAATAGACGGTAAGGGTTCCAAAATAGCCTGAGAACCGAGGTGGGGAAAAGCCTTTTTTTCATACTAGTTGCAAAAGGAACCGACAATAACGTAGTAGAGAGCAGAGTCCGATACAATTTACGTTATTGAAATAACTATGGTAATACATATAGTTCAAAATACATTTCACCTATGTTTTACCTGAATTGATTATAAAGGTATCTGACTGTAAAGAAAGAGACAACAAACCCCATTAAAAAAATAACACGTCAAAGGGGCCACGACCTTTAGTAAACTTCAAACATGAACTGGGTGTAAAAACTATGGTCATTAATTAGACAAAATCTATGCAGAAACATCCGATCTAGCACAATCAGATCAAATACAGATGGTGCACAAATCCAGATACACAGGCGATCAGTTCTAGTAGCGGAACACGTAAGTTATCGAGAATAAAGAAATAATAAGTTTCTGATCTCTGTGGCGTTGGCTATATCTTTTAGCATGGATTTGAACATAATCTAATTTATCTACCAATGGAACCTTGCCGACAGATAGTAAAAAAGTTCATCTGGATAAATTCAAGAGTTTTAGCTGTTGTTGTACTCCCTGGTGTAAAATTCAGAAGAAAAAAAACGTAAATACAACTCTAGTTGTATCGGCTAGTCTGGATTTCATATACACTTCCACTTGAAATCCGTGTTATAGTCTTTAGTCGTTCTCGACCTTAAATTAATACACAATATTGAACTACATCTTGTATATTAGTTACTGGATAAACAATATATGATAATGAAATATATAAATATCTATAATATTTGGCCAAACAAAATCGTCAAAATCAGTAATATGGCATGCCTTTCACAAGAATATTTCCGTACCTGTTAGCTAGTAATATCATTATTAATTTAAACCAAGAATGTTGATTGCCTAAATATATACAAAGCCAAAGTACTTCTATGTTTACGGTATGTATGTATTATATATTGTGGAGTATGTTTGAACAAAGTCAAACAATAGCTTTATCTAATTTCTTATCACTCATGATAATCTTAATTGCTTTTCTGGAATCTACAGGCTGGTAATTGGTGATAACAATATGGAATATTGAACTTATATCGCCTTTCAACGTCCATCAATAAAGTCTCTATAAGTAGTATGTATTACAGCTTTTTAACTGTGTTTTATATAATGTACGAACTAGTCTCTATCATCAAGACAATTATGTTGAAGACTAGGAGGTTCTGGGTGACCGAGACTAAGTACGGACAATCCGATCCCCTTCGGCATATCTCGACAGATTCCGGTGCCCTACATCTGGACTCAGCTGTATAATGAATTCCGCCATTTTGGAACTATTTTAAAGGACTCGGATAAAACAATGGCTGCCCCCATAGAGATTATATCAACAAACTAAATATACCTGCCCCCATAGACATTATATCTAGAAAAGACGCCATTTTGGGACTTTTTTGTAAAAGCGGCACGTTTTCCTGTTAAAGTAAATCGGCAGTTGACTAGCCGCATCGCAAATGTATGGTACATATCACTTACTATCATACACCCGAGTCTAGATGTGGGCTACGGAGGGTACCTGAATCTGTCGAGGTTTGCCGAATGAATCCGAACCATTAGACAAAATTCGAAGTCCTACTATTTACTTTTATTATGTTTCGATCAAAAAGACGCATGTGTGGCATTCGGCAAATCGAACCCACCGATTGGTGCTCTTGTGGTTTATTGTGTTCGCATTTTGTATTGCTGGCTATCGTTGGATTATTGTCTAGTTGTATGTAGGTTATGTTGCCATGTAGTCATCCTGCTTGAACTGAAACAATTCGTGTAATGAACAATAAGTAATAATTTTATTGTAGGAAAGCAAATAAATTAAACGGTAGAATTATTAATATGCTTTGCTTCTTCATGCGAGCCCGTCCTTTTATGCTAATATCAATAAAGATAACAATTTATGTATTCAGCACTCTATTACAGTTCCCACTCAAGTGGCAATGCTATTCCCTTGATCATTGTATTCAGAAACGTCATCATCCATTGCTTATAGTTATAGTATATAGTGTGTTATGTTGTTGTTATACTAATTTAAATATAGGATAATTTGTTGTAATGTTGTATGGAAAATATATATTATTAAAAAAAATCAATGTTTTGTATGTACATGTACAACAGATGGTCTGTTTGGTTGTAGATTTCCTATCCTGTGTTTATATTTAGCATCTATATAGGCAATATTGTCAATGATAATCATCTTATGGAAAATACATGAGTGCAGTTTAGCGTTAATACATGATGCACGACACTGATATTTAAACGGTAGAACATTGACAAACATTATTTTATTTCAGTTAAATGATGCGTTTCTTTAAGTAGGGATCACCGTCATTATTGGGTGTAATCATTACATATTATTGACTATAATAGTATTCGAAACTAAGTGATATCCATGGATCCTAATCCTCAATTATCACATGATTGAAGAGTTTCAGACTCCGCTTAGCAAGATATGATTACTAAAGACCGTTGACAATAATTATATATCTCTTTGAGGGGTGTCCCTACATGGCTTAATTGTGTACACCCCAACCACAAGAGGGGTGAAGAGATAAATGTGTGAAAAGGTACAAATGTTTGTCTGGTCTATAATATCCGTCAATTAAAGCCCCAATATCACTCTTGTTGTAACCCAATAATATGTCCCAATCATTATTCTGGTCAACAAATTCTTCTATTTTACAATATTCCAATTAATTGAGGATACAAATTTCATCTTAACACACCAAATTTAATAAATTGGAAACATTCAACTACATGGTTTGAAAAGCTTTACGTAAACACTTTCAAATGCAACTTGGATTTAAACATATTTTCCAACCCTCTGGACAAGTAAAATAGGATGTAATGGATAATTTACACAACAGGTAGGACACTTAAACATCTAGTAGTTAGAATAAGGCTAATTTTCTTTTCTGAACCTGTCAAACCAGCAAGAGTGATATTGTCCCTTTAAATAATTATGCCTACATTAAAATTATGCCTCATTCGATTAGAATTCTTTCTGTATTCCAACATCTAAATTACCATATATATTAATATCTTGGGGCTAGCTTATATGATTTAATATATGTTAGAATGAAGTAAAGCGGAGAATTTTTTTATTTATTTATGGATTCTATCGTATCTCATTTTAGTTAGTCACTAAAATATCTAATAGGGC
Organism: Patella pellucida; assembly: GCA_917208275.1. Classification (NCBI taxonomy): domain Eukaryota; kingdom Metazoa; phylum Mollusca; class Gastropoda; family Patellidae; genus Patella; species Patella pellucida. The sequence continues at coordinate 28,231,494 of OU795038.1, read as the reverse complement.
TTCTTAATTATGTCTTTTAAACACTATTTATTCAATATATACCTATATATTATATAGATACTACATACTATAAAGATACAAAGATGGGATCTGAAAACAAGCTGGGTGTCGGATAAATTTATCTCTCGTAAGAAATTATTAAACAAATATAAAAACATGTTAGAAATTATAGTCATAAATTAAATAGGGGTTTCAATTACGAAGTAAAAATGTAGTCGGCCAATGTTGCAATTATTAAGAGAATGCTATTCATGATATAATAATTGAGTTAGATTTTTTAAAAATCTATAGTAACGGGGTTAGGGGGGGCTATGTATTACCTGATGATGTCGATAATAATAAAAGATTGTGCGAACTAAAAAGTAAATCTAAAGTCTTAAACCTAAAAAAGAGAAATGAAAGGTATCCGAGTGAACATATTGCGAAACTGGGAAATGTCATAGAATATTAGTATATGCCACCAGGACTCCATAGGCGTCATAAACAACGAAAATGTAACCGACACCACCAGGACACCGTTGGGCACAAAAAGTATCGCCAATCAAGTCAGTTAAAACAATCATCATTCAAGAGAAGGTGTATAAAACCAATGAATTGGGTAGATATCCTTTACAGATTTTAAGGAAAATTAGAATTTTTAAATATTATACTAAACTTTTTTTTACCGAAAATGACTTACTTAGATGTTGTTTAACTGAAATGTATAATAATAATGATACGTGGATTTGTAACCTTAAAAAGGAATTAGATTGTTTAGGATTGGGGCATATGTGGCAAAATGTTGACAAACATTCCGTGTCCATTTTTAAACAGAGAATTTTTGATATTTTTAAACAGTCTTGTTATAGCAATATCTGCCAGTCTCCTAAAGGTATCTATTATCAACATCTTGTATTAAATTTTACACTCCAACCTTATCTTTTAAAGCCTATAAAGCCTATATTATTAAAACACTTAACTCGTCTACGCTTATCATCCCATAAATTATAATATATAGAATCTGGTCGATATACTTAAGTGCCACGTGATCAACGAGTATGTACATTTTGTCAGCTTGATGAACTGGAAGATGAATTTCACCATGTTTTAATTTGCCCGTCATTTGGTGATATACGCATTAAGTTTATCAAGCCGTATTATTATACTAGACCTAACGTTTTTAAAATTTTTCAGTTACTAAGTACCAGTAATGTAAAAGACTTGTACTCACTTGGTAATTATTTGTCTTACGCTGATAAACGTCGATCAGAATTATTAAAAATATAGATAAATAAATAAAAATGTATTTTAAAGATGTAGAATGCCTAAATGATCATAACCTAAATGATGTTTAGTATACTAGTATAATTAACTGTAATATTAGATTATTATTTTTGATGACAATATAGTTGGTATTAAATGTCCACTCTCGACATATTAACTTTGTTATATTGTACATATTGTAGATTATGTAAATATTGTAATTATATGTATACTGATGAGTTTGATACTCAAAGTAAATAAAGAACTGAACTGACATATTAAATATCACCAATCAAGAGATAGTAAGTAAAACCAACACGACATATTAAATATCACCAATCAAGAGATAGTAAGTAAAACCAACACGACATATTAAATATCACCAATCAAGAGATAGTAAGTAAAACCAACACGACATATTAAATATCACCAAGTAAGTAAAACCAACATTACATATTAAATATCACCAATCAAAGGATAGTAAGTAAAATATAACCAATTAATAGATAGTTAGTAAAAAAGTAAGCGCGATATATAAAAAATCACCAATCAAGAGACGACAGTAATTCAAGACAAATATCATCATTCAAGAGATGGTAAGGACATGTCATGTACATTCATTTATAGTATATCATCATCCAAGAGATGATAAGTAAGACCATATTATATTTAAGTTATATATCATTATTCAAGAGAATGTAAGTAAAAAGTAAAACAGAATATTAAACATGCAAGAGCTAAATCTTCCTATTACAGGTCTTTCTTTAGGCCTGAAATTTTATCTAAATTATTAATTAGACATTTATTAACTTATCCAAACCATATTAACTCTCGATGTCAACGCTAGCGTTCCCTATTGACTGGATTAGGATCATATATGCTGCTTATCGCTCATTAATTAAATCAAAAAATGGATAAACGCGACTATGCTTTTTATCGTATTGTCTTTAGTAATGGTGATTGAGGCTAGAAATCTCGGTTCATAGTTGATCAAGTTGACTGAAATTTTCAGCAATTTACCTTTACATTATCTAGTTCTTAACTATTATAGTGAGAACTGCCACATTCGTATGCCATCTCCCATAATGTATCTTTAAATATCATCGTCCAATAGGACATATAACTATCATCAAGAGACGGTTGTTTTAGATTCACTATGTTTAACGTCACCAACTGTTACACTTGCTGATTCTAGATTAATATCCAATTAAAATAATTTCCATTGTTCAACAGAGTTGTGATAAACATTATTACTGTACAACACGATTCATGAATAAATCATTAAACATACATTAGCCGATTAAACTGTTTTACAGCCATATTATCTGCATCGTATCCTAGAAAGTACATTTTAAATTGTATCATTGACATTTGATTTTCCGACTGTAAAAACCATTTCATCGGCCTCTTTTAACACAAAAATGGGAATTTGATATTCTTTTAATCATAATCTTCGAAATAGAACAGAACAAGGCTCTGTTTTCAGTATGTGGCCCAAATTCAATTTTTCAAAAATTGACAGATCATTCATTTTCTTTGAGTTCACTAGAGCAACATACTGTCTTTGAAAGAAAAATACAGCTATATTTATAGTGTCACGGTTAGGCTCTTTACCTGCCTTGAGCGGTGCCTAATTATTAGTCAGTGACATTAACAGCGACCATATCCAAATAATTTAGTAGGAATATTTAATAATCCGTTTATCAAATCAACATAGTATGTAGACATGGAATTACAAAGATTAAAAATGTAAGTATAAATTGGCCATTCTTAGCTGATTGTGGAATTTTTATTTACTTCTCTAAAAATTCCATGTTTGGATACGAGGTGATGCGATTAACTCCGCAAATTTTGTCTTCTTTGGGCTAAAATAACCCTTTTCGGGGGTAAAATCATAGCAAAGATCTGAATATGACATTTCACTGTCATTATATCGCGCTATGGACCCCTTTTCGCTTCCATACCTGACTAACCATGTTCGGTGTACCCTTCAGAGATCGTGTCCATCCGTGATGCTACATCATGGATCTCCCATCAAAAGACTAGTAAGTTCATCATACCGAGCACTGATCAGCCTGATTTCAACCAAGCCTCAAGACCAGAAGTCATTTTGGAAATCAGCGAAGCTTTATCAAAGAGTCCTAGAGAAAGGAAGCAAATTAGAACTTGTGTGGCTTCCATCACCAGTGGACATCAAACGAAGCAGCAGCTCGACTCGCAAACGAAGGTCTTAAGGACACATCAGCATTCTGTACCATAACCTACAGCATCACAGAAACGACAGTATGGTTAAAACACAGATCAATTCAGTGTTGGAACTGAACCTTCTTGAACTTGGTACATACAGATTTCGGTTGGATGACAATATCTACACACAGTCATCGATCAATCACATCAGAAGAGATACGTTTAAAGATATACCGAAAGTCGTCGTTTGTAAGTGCGGCGTGGACTATTAAATATGCAAGGAGGAGAGAGGGGATGACGGAGAACAACATGCTTCTCCAAACCAGGATCCAACCCTTTCTGTAACCAGACCTAAAACTGCGAATCTTCGAACGACCGATGGATTAAGTAGAATTACAATTATGGACTTCTTGTATGCTATACTTCTACAAAGATAGCTGTGCATCTTAACAGCCCGTGGTATTGTTCAATATTGACCTCGATCACAACGATTTGCTTAGTTGCGGTTGCTAAGACATACCTAAATATATGATAAAACCTGACATGATTACTACCAATACTTTACGATTAAAATGATGCTTTCAATCGTAGCGCTAATCGTTATATTGTGAACCTTGCGCATAACCGAATATGCTTACACTTTCTGATACACCTGATCCTACCTGTCTATGTAATGTCATTACCTTTGAAAATCTCCTATTTAAGAACTCCATTTACTAATATTTGCCTGATACTACCTGCCTAGTTTATGTCTACCTTTGATAATTTCCTATTAAGAACTCCATTTACTATTATCTGGATTTTGCCTTTCGTTTTATTGACTTTCTGTATTCGTACAGTATGTGTTTGGATAGGTGATTTCTTACAAAAGGAATATATTATATGCCTTGCTGTTAGTGGTGTTAATAGGTAACAGGTTGCTGTTATTAAACTTTAAAAATAAATTGTTTCTGCTATTGACTGTCATCATTAGAAAAGGGGTTGGTCTCAAGGGTTGCTTTGATTGAAGATTATAATAACTATAAAACACAATAAGGAAGTTACAGTTAAAGTAGAAAAGTCTATAAATCAATATCATCCAAAGTCTTCCACACTGAAAACACAAATTATGTTTGTCTTACAGGGAAAGGATGGACTTCTGATTTTCAATAGTTAAGACAAAATAAACATTTACCATTGGTACTCGAATCATGTACCATGATGCGTTTAAGTGCGATTTGTAACAAGGGACTTGAAAAACAAGGCTAGGCATGTTCCACAAGTCATTCAAACGGTGACGTCATATTCTTATCTGGAGCAAAGACGTATATAGGGCTTTGATCTGGAGAGCAAGCTAAAAAAAATACTATCGGTGTAGACTGGAGTAACCAGACTCAAGAGGTTGCCATTCGAAACGGAAACGATTGAATGTAAATTAGTTTATATATATTCATATTAGATTATGACATGCGTTGCGACCCATTTGTGACAATTTCTAGTCCCAAATATTACTGATTTAGCTCCTTTAAAATGTATTATCCTGTTACTTGATATTTTCTGATAAAGTGCTACTAGGCGAATATTGTATTTATAGTCTTTGAAAAATAGACCACCGAGATCAAAAAGAAGCATAGTCTATGTAGTATATTAAGTCGACAGATTTAAATAAATTGCCCCTATATTTTTATTATTTACGCAACTGAGCAATAATTCACCATTTCTATAAGTAAATTATATGGGTGATAACTGGCCAAAATGATCGTCATTGATACTACTTTTATTTTATTTCATTTTCCGGGAAAATAATGGCGGTTAAGAGATCGTTAATGATATTCTGAAGTCGTTATACAGAACATTTAAATGGCGCAATACTATCAGTAACACACTTCTAGAAGTCAACTTGCAGAACAACAGCGTCAACGCAAAATATATTGATTTTTATCACAACTAACCTCCATTAATTTCAAATGATGATGATGTTGATAATATAGGCGTGGCGAGGACACGAATTCCTTCTTAAATATGAATTCATGAAAGCAAACATTGAGTGCGCAATATCCCCCCCCCCTTTTTTGAGTGTGTATACCGCTATTTGAACTCTAACATCGATAAATAAACATAAATAAATTGACACAGTTTAAAAGGGCCCGTTAGTTATGAACGGTAAATTCAATATGTTCTACAAATTTTGTAAAAATGAAAAGAAATTGAGTTTAACGTCCTACTGTTCTGCTCCGAACTGGGCTTATGAAGACGGGCATACGCCATACAGTGTGCATGAGGGAAGTTTGCCCGGACAGCGGCACTACGTCCTGCTCTTATATCATTTTCCAACTGTCAAGAGATATTTTACGTGCACGCCAACGTGTACACTGGACCTAGGTGTTTCGTCCCATCCGAACGAATTAATAGCTGTCCTTGTCAGGCCCCTCGTCCTTCATCCCTGTCAAATGAACTTTCTCGGTCAATGCAGGGATAGAACTAACGAGCCAGCGTCTAACCCACTTAGCTAGCGTGAAAGAGGCGTTGTTCCTCGCTAGGATCTCCGTTTTCGCAATGGGAAACGAAGCTAAGGGGTTCTTAGGAACTTTCTCGGCAACCACATTATTCAGTGAATATTTGAAACACAGTTGCTGATAATATGTTGAAAATGGGAGTGAATGGTAAAGTTCTTTTTTCCGAACGAAGCGAGCAAGCCTTTGTCGGGTCAATGGTCAGAGCTTTAGTGGGAATCCCCTAGAGATCCTCCGTATTTTTAACCGATAATTCTTGACAAAAGCTACGGAGTGGGCTCACCAATAAACTGTCTATTTAGATATCATTCTATAAAAAAACAAAACCAGATCGACCAGATATATTGGGGGCACCCCCCTTCCTTTAGCTATAATTTCTTAAAAACAAAGCCAGATTGCGCAGATATGCAAAATAAAATGTTTAACAACTTTTCATTTAGACATATAATTTATTCACAAGCCCATATTCCACTCTGTGAGCTATTGGATAGCTTTAATATTGAGCGGATTGAACGCTAATATGACAGAGCACTGCAAATGAAAGAGCTGACAATGAAGAATATGAACTGTGGTCGGAGTTTCCGTCCGCTAATTAAGACTATTTCTTGTCAAACATTTATAACTTCGCTCAGAATAAAGTAATTTGGCTGAAATTTTCGATATATTATGTAATTTATTTTACATTATTTTTCTCTAAAAATAGGATCGTGTCTCTTCAAGGTAGCCAACTCAATAGCATCCACAGTCTTTGACATTGCAAACACAACTTTTTGGTCAAAATGGATGTTATCTTACCGTAAAAAATGAGCTTCTGGTATCCAATATTGAAGAGAAAATGAAAATTATAAAATTGGCACACCAATCGCTTGCGATAATGCTTTCGAGCGCCTTCATAAATCGACTATAGATAAACGACTCTAAACATAACCCATGCAGGATAATACTATCGGTGTAGACTAAAATAATCAGACGTCGAAGACTGTCATTCAATTCGGACTCTTCGCGTGTTTCGCAAAACATAAATGATTAGATAGAAAGTACAGTAAAAACAGACACGACTGAATGCAAATCAGTTTATATATGCATTCATTTTACATTATTATATCATTGAACAGACTGTTAAATGCAACTTCATAGAAGTACGATTGCGATATTAAATATATAATCTCTTATGGCATTATGCATTATTCAGTGATTAAGGTTTGTTTTTTGTATCGCAGTTGACAACCATGTCTAGGCCCGAGTGAAATAATTATTAATATTTTTTGTAACTAATAATTATGGAAATAAGCTAGCAATATTAATGATGCACTTTGTAGTTTAACGTTCATAATCTGTATTATGCCCGTATACAATGAGTATAATATGAGTATAATCCGATAAAGAAGTAATGTGAATGTATTTATGTTATTACTGATAACTTATCTCTTGAACATTAGTGTTACAGCAGTGACATGGATTATAACAGCAAATCTAATGATGCCACTAATAAATACATAACTTAAGCTACATCATTTAATAGTTTTTATTACAAGGCTTAATCTGGTAATACGGTCTCGGGACACTAACTATAGGTATTACTGATTCATTTCTAGTTTTCAGGATTCAAATATGAAATCCCAATTGTGACCATAAAATATTCCCCTTTTCACGTTGATAGCTTGGATTAAGTGTTGGCACTCTTAAAATTCAGCTTGCATGAGCTGCGTAAAATCCTGTACTCTTTTGTTCTGTTTTAATCGATTAATCAGGCTGATTGTCATTAATCCATATCCCGAATTATCCACCACACCAATACACAGTAGTCGTCACCCCGGGATTACTACAACCTCGTCAACATTGTGAAATCTCGTATTAAATAATAATGTATATTATATACATGTACAACACTATACAAATTATTCGTGTTATATTGATGGCGTAGACGAACGAAGGCGACAGCTCGACAGCCGCCCCAAGGCGCAGGTTGAAAGAGGTGCCGATTTACCTCCGGGTTTTGGAACCATTATTTATATTTTTAACAGATTTATATGTCTGCTGAGATGTAAGCGACAACATTAAAATTATGCTTGTTATAACAATTAGTCGGTATGGTTATTATTAAATACATATTAGTTTATTTGGGGATTTTTCTTCTCTTTTCTATGAAATGTAACTAAATTAAGTAACATAGGAAAATTATGACACCCCTGTGCCCTGTTTCTCGAAATTATAACTAAAGATAAATTCCAAATTTTAGCAGATACTTCAATTTTGATTGACTGAGCACTAAAATCAAATTAATACTATCCAATCAAATTACTAGAATTGTGATTTTATCCTAGTTAAAATTTCATGAAACAGGCGTCGGATGTCGTATACTGCTGTTAAAGTAAATGCTGGAACAAAGTAATTAAAATAAATCCCAGGTATATCATACAAATATCATTGGTTATTTAACAATTTAGTGGGTTTGCTTTTTTATGTTAATTTTATACATATATATTGCTATAATTATGTGCTAGGCACATACCGAATGGATGTTTTGCACTTATGGGTAATTGAAGCGATGATTAGGACTTGTATTTTAGAAACCGTAGGCTAACAGCATTTTCATATCAGCCATTAGAATTTAACATTTTGTATCGTGCTATAATTTATGTATAATTATACATATACACAGTGTGTATTTGTGATGGTATGACAGGGCATAGTGTATACCAATTTGTTTAAACGTATATTAGTATATTATAAAATTAATATTGCAATATTTAGTATTACACATTCGTTTGTATAGTAAACTGGCATCATATAATATTGTAAGATGGCGTGTATTGTAATTATAAGATGGCGTGTATTGTTTATATATCGAGAGTTTTAATAAATAGTAATGTGTATTTTATATAATATATTACTAGTATCATTTATATACAATTAATATTATATAATGTTGTAATTTATGTATTTTGTATTTGTACATTAGGTATTTGTCTTATTGTATTGACATATTATTTATATTATAATATTACATAATATTGTAATTGCATGTGTATTGTAATAAAATTTTATATAATGATGTAATTCATGTATTTTGTATAAGTACATTTGTATTTAACTTATCCTATTGATACATAATCTGTATCATATTACATAATAATATTGTAATTGCATGTGTATTGTAATAAAATGTTATATAATGTTGTAAATTATGTATATTGTAATTGCATGTGTATTGTAATAAAATGTTATATAATGTTGTAAATTATGTATATTGTAATTACATGTGTATTGTAATAAAATGCAAACGGCTTGGATACTGCTATTGTAATGCATACTATATTAATCACTTACCTTGGAATTCTTTCCTGGCAACACTTATACTCGTCACAATATTCGCTATATGCCCAAGAACAGTTGCAAATAGAAGCAACGCGAAAATCATTTCAAAGATGGTGAAAAAATATTCCCCGGTGGTACGCGGAACTGGGGGATTTCCCACCGTTGTCAAGGTGATGGTACTCCAATACAAGGCGTGTAAATACTGCAGCAAGGTATCGTTGCTATCCTTGGGGAATTTCCAGTAGACAGGGTCCTTTTCCAACCGTGTCGCCACGATATAGAAAAAGCAGGAGTTCCAATGAAACAGTGCCAACAAATAATGCATGAGGGTAAGCGTACGGATAACATTGGGGTAATTGGTGTGTCTTTCCGTGCGATCTAAAAAGGTCCAATAACGATAGACCTTGACAAGACGGAAGCAACGTAAAATGGAACAAAAGCCTATAGACAGGTATAAGAAATCTAATGGAAGAAGACAAAGACAATCGATGTAAAACATAGTCGTATTCATATAATGTATACGTAACTTAACTGGGTCCGTCTGTAATACCCCTTCCTCTAAATACCCGGTGCGGAAACGAAACGCGATATCCAAAATGTACAAAAAATCCGCCGAGTAATCCAAAGTGAACCACAGTGAAATGTTATTCGGGTTGATCTCATTAAATGCGAAACGATAAATAATAACCCAAAAGTTATATAGGAACGCAACACTGACCACTGATGTCCACCAATAACACAAACGACCCGAGGGGTCAAACACAAATGTCCAGTTACACCCGTCGTTGTCCGACGTAGTTGTGGACGTCTCGATTTTCTCCCCTCCACCCCCGCGCACACCCTTTTTGCCGAATTTTTCTTCGATATCTTTCTTACGCTGTTTTCGAATTTCCCTCGTTGTAATCACATTCGCAACACTCGGTCTGGAATTTTTCATGAGCGAAGAATGAGCCAAAGAATATCTCTTTCTGTTTTTAACCCTGTCAAATTTATTGCTGACTATCTCTAACAAACTCTGTTTGGAAGTGGATTTGGATTTTTGTTCTACCACTTTATTCGAATATATGGGAGAGGAGACACTGATCTTGTCACTCGAGCTCAATCGTTCCCCAATCAGTTTTGTCCGGTCAGTCGGTGACTGGTACATTTCCAAACCTGGTAAATGACGAGGACCGTTAGCCGTTGACGTCTGCTCGATTCCGTCTTCGACCTGTTGTACAACCAAATCTCGCGAACCCTCTCCTCCATCTTTGTCGTCTGCTTCAACGATAGCTATCTCCTCCAATTCTTCTTCGTCCGTATTCTCGTTTTTGGCACATGGAGAATATTTAACAACAATTCCAGTGTCACTCGCTTTTCTCCTCGAAAGCACGGCCGACATATTGTTGAAAACGCCATGCGGTATCAAAATCTACCGCATTAAGATACACCCCGCTTTAAAATCCCACAAATAAAGAATAATAAATAATAGAACACATATTGTTAAGTTCCTATATGCGTGGGGTTTTTTCAATAAAAATTTGACAAATTATTGACACGTTAACTGCCTTGTCATATTCCAATTTTAATTTATGAATCAGCGACTGAAACAGCTTATTAAATAGTATACATACATACGCCAATCCAATAATGTGATGTATAGTGGTTTCAATACTCCACAATAATAATGATATTATTAATATATATGTCACTTTCGCGTCAATCACACATCAGACTATCCATTCTCTGGGATAAAAATCAAATTCACTCCATGGTCCTCAACTATTTGCAACACGTGTAGAGCACGAATTACAAATAATTCTGCTCCAACTCAACGACGCACTACTACTACAACACCAAGTGAAGTCATTTTTCCAATAATATCTGCTTTCCACGTGAAAGCGAGTGACAAAATGTTTAGCTCGACGCCTGTTACTTTGAAGACGGCCGCTCTTTAGTGGTATTTGACACACACGCGTATTTTGAAGCGGTCGATGAAATCTTGAAGAATGATGAGATAAGAGGTGATGCCACGGACGAGATAGTTTGACAATATGAGATAAAAATTAAAAAACGATCACAATTTTGGACCAATCTGGTCCTAACAGCTATCCAACTTGATAGAATACTCAGCAGCTGTTAATAAAGCACTTGTCGATGTTTAACTTCCAACGTCCATGTAACATATGGAACAGGGTTCATTTGCATACGATAACAATAACTATAGGAGAAATCTGCTACCGCACGCACAAGTTATCATATATTTTCTCTTTAATAGTCCCTGGACACACATCTACGGTCGCGTTTGCTGATGGTGGCTTAACGGTTGGCGTTATATGTATTTGTAAAACCGTTTATACGTATAAAATCTATAGCATTTCTCCAGTCGGCTCTTCTTGTACTCGTTATGTGTTTGATCGATGGGTATCATAATATTAGATATAAATGTAAATGCCGCCTAATATCTTCATCGAATCATAGCTTTTTCGCCAATTCATGAATAAGGCTTTGCTAGATGAGCCGGCGCTGTTGTCCATCTGTGCATGGTTTTACTACAGCAACCCCTAACATGCTCCTTCCTTTATTGACCGCTGAACGCCTTGGCAGGAATAGAGGAATCGGATAGCGAGTTCTGAGAGAAAAATCGATGTCAAGTCATTGTTTAAGTGTTTACAATTACAAATTAGTTACTTTTCTTCGAGTGTTTGGTGACAAGCCCAACAAATAATTTACACGGCTAATACTACCACAAAAGTTGTTCAGATCAGATGAGCTTACCTAGTAACGTCATACACGCAGGTTTCTCGGCTGGAGTTGATTATCATCGATATTTTATGAAGATAGGCGTGTTAATCGAGAGTACAATATTTAAATATTCTCCTCGGGGAACGTACATGTATACCAAATATTCCTTTAGTTACTACATACTGGCACTATCTCGTGTATGGAAGGATATTATGCAGGTTAATCGGCCCACTCTACCTCTGATGAAAGAGTAGGGTATGTATTGATCGAACCAATATTGTCTTCGGAATTTTTCTCTGATTTTCAACGTGCGGTGGTCAAGTTTTATCGCAATCAAACTTCTGCGTTGGGAAATGTCGTCTGCTTCTCACGGCTGTTGTATGTGGTGTTATTGATTTTTATCTGATCGCGTTCGGGTGCGTTTCGTTGCCCTTCCACACGATCTTAGGTCTTTTGTAGACACGCGAACTGATCTCCCGCAGGCGATCTAAATCCTTCCATATAGACTTTCCACATGTGTGTTATTATATTAGACATTGTTCTACAGATTCAGAAAGATAATAGTTTACTGAAGTGGAAGAATATTACATGATCTTCAACGATGCCATGCTTAATATATGTTTATATTACAGGTTGGAGTGGTTGAAGATTAATTCGTCAGGGAATAGAACAATGTTTCATCTACAGGTAGACTTTAAAGGGTCTGCTTTACATCAAATGTATATCAAAGTAGGTATAAGTCACACTATCTGCCGGTTTAGCGTGATTTAAGACTTGTTTTCAATTATACTTCTATTCCGTAGTTTCCACATATTCCAGATCATTAAACAGACACACTACAAACGCAAAACAAATATTTGTTAGCTATGGGTTCATGGCAATCACCTGTATGGATTTAACAACGATTAGATTGACTTTACTAAGCGATTAATTTATCCTATGGTAGGATTCGATAAGATGTCCATGTGGTCGGGGCCCTGTTTCACGAAATTTTAACTCAAATAAAATCCAAATTTTAGTAATTTAATTGGATAATATTAGATTGATTTTAGTACTTGTCCAATAAAAATTGGTGTATCTACTAAAATTTGGATTTTATCTTTATATAGTTAAAATTTCGAGAAACAGGGCTTCGGTCCCTATGTACTCTTGGTCGTCTCAGATGTATTTACCTGGGAAAAAATACATCATCACCATCGGTCCTAACCGATAAACACCTGGAAGACAAAGCAAACAAATACGAAACTTCAATATATTTACTCTGCATGGGTAATGTTAAAATAACTGTAATCTACACGGGTTCCAGCTGACTAAACCTAACCTTACACTAAACGTAATGGTATTTTAATGGTAACCAATATCACTCTATTAAAACAAAATACCATGATTAATGGTAGTAGGCCTACATTGCTGGAGTTACCCACAGACTTGGCAGACTGAAGAAAATGTTTCCACATCTAGACGGTATATACTATTTTGACACTATCATAATAAGTGCGGCTTACACAACTGCAGTCTTACACATCCGTCATAATCCTTGGCTAAATTGTGTTAAAACATGCGTTCATCGCTCTCTAGTGGTGATTATAATTATAATTGCTTATGGCTCGTCTTCATCTAACCCCGGTGCCGATCTGAACTGACCAATGGTAAAGTGAAATTCCTATAAAATTTGATGTCATTAATCCACGTCTTTAGTTTATAAATTTAGCAAAGGTTCGTGGAAAAAAACAGGAGGGGGAAACAAGTCGCGGGACCTCGAATCCGATTCGAGTTAAAAGATGCTGACATTATTGTCGAGTCTTCATAAATCCCAAGTTCCGTCTTATCGCCAGTTCGTCAGATGAGTCATACTTTGACGCGACTTGGAAGTCAGATTCAGCTTCTACCTCTGTATAAAACTTGCTGTCTTCTCGTTTACATTGCATTGCAGTTTGAAGCAGAATTATGGGAGAGCTGGCAGTTCTCGTTATAATAGTAAGATAATGTAAATAGAATACGAAGAAAATTTAAGTCAAATAACTACACTCTGAGACGAGAAAACCGCGTTTCAAATACACCGTTGCCTCGATTGTCATTATTACCGTTTTTACCATAAAAACAAAGTCTCGGTTATCCACGTTTACGGTTAATCATTTACAGCCGTTGAGCAGCAGATCGGATTCAAATATGTTTAAAATCGTACCCATCAGATGGCATTGAGAGTTAGTTATGGTGCTGTCATGTTTATAAATGTCTAATTAATATTTTATGTAACATTTGAAGACTAAAGAAAGACCTGCAGTAGGCCGATTTAGCTCTTGCATAATGCTTGTTGAAGTAAGATAATAATCATTGATATACACATCGAATCAGAAAGAAGTCCAGATTTCAAGTCCAGAAAAAAGATTTATTGATACCGGATGACAGATAGTTTATAAATAGATGTTTACAGTGTGAATTATTACACGAATACACAACATGTAGTATGTATTCTATCTTTAAACTAATTAGCAGATGTTTACGTTTTACATATGGAAAGTTACAAGCAATATTGTAAACTGGAAGGATATTGGAATTGACAATGTAGGTTACCATTGCACAATCAATACACTGCGGATGACCAGGTGTTACCATTGAACTAAACTCGGATATTAAAAACACGATTACCTTGGGCATTAAAGCCCCAATACCACTCTTGTTGTAACTGAATAATATGTCCCAATCTTTATTCTGGTCAACAATTTGTACTATTTTACAATATTCCAATTAATAAATAATGCAAATTTCATCTTTACACACCTAATTTTAAAAATTGGAAAAATTCAACCACACGCCGTAACATGGTTTGAAAAGCTTAACGTAAACGCTTTCAAATGCAACTTGGATTTAAACCAATTTTCCAACCCTCTGGACAAGTAAGATAGGTTGTAATGGATAATTTACACAACAGGTAGGACACTAAAACATCTAGTAGTTAGAATAAGGCTATTTTTCTTTCTGGGCCTGTCAAGCCAGCAAGAGTGTTATTGTCCCTTTAAGAGTGAGCAAATTTAAGGAGCAGTATTAAGCACCGTTTACATGACGAAATTTGCACACATGCAAATCTTTTGCATATATGCAAAATTACTCATGTATGCAAATTTCGTCATGTAAACGCATTTGCATACATGTGTAAAAATGCTGCAGGTGAAAATTTGCACCTAGTCTTGACCAGATGCAAAAGTATATTTGCATATATGCAAAAGTATTTAGGGTAAGTATGTGTGCAGATTGTGTCATATAAACGCTCAGCAATATTTGCATATGTGTGTATATCTCATTATCAGATATATACACATATGCAAAGATTGCTGAGCGTTTATATGACACAATCTGCACAAATACTAACCCTAAATACTTTTGCATATATGCAAATATACTGGAATTGGCATCTTAACCCTGTATTCAAGATATTACTGTGAATGCTTATATAACATGTGAACGCTTAGCAAATATACTTTTGCATATGTGAGTAATTAATACATATATGCAAAAATGCACATATGTGTAAAATTTGGTAATGTAAACGGAGCTTTAGGTTATTTGTTTAATTAATATTAACCTCAAAATATAAGATTTATCTGCTTCCGATGTAACCTTAAGATGGCCATAGCCGTCTTTAGTGGGTTTTTTATTTATTGCAATATGAATTCAATAAAATTGTATCTGTTTATTAAATTAGTTAATAGAACGGGGAACCTGTCTATATTTAACATTCTAAGTCCACAAACCGAACAGTTGCAGTAATAGTATACACGATAAACCAAAAACAATCCTCGGTTTACTATTTCTAAAAGAAACGTCCGTTGCATATCCCACTCATCGGTTCCAAGGGGTTGGATGGCCGAATGGTTAGCACTTGCGCGCTGTATAATATTGTCTGTCATTGAGTTAACTGGCGTAGTTTCGATTCCCCGGTGGAACTTGACAAGGTGTCGGATCGCCTGTCCAACCTCGTGGTTTTTTCCTGGTCGTCCGGTTTCCTCCCACTGCTTAAGACTCCCACGCTTAAGGGAATTATTGAAATAAATTAATCTATGTGTTAGCCCGAAATGACCTAGTTTGTGTTGAGTGGACATTAAACGCCATTTCTCTCTCTTTAACCATCTGTCCCCATCCCTAATCACACGAAATTAATCCCATTTAACGATTTATCCTGACATAGCTTAGCTCATTGAATTAAAAGGAATAAACAAGATATCAACACTGAACATTTATTTGAAATATAAGGTGTGTCTAAATTGCTTTGGGGCTTTTGAAAACAAGAATGGAGAATTTAAAGTGTTCCCTTCAAAATGGCCATATTTGGACAGGGTTAGCTGTGTCGGATGTTGTATTAAGAATTTTAATTTAAAAACAATTGTCAATCATTACCTATATTTTGCCAGCTATTGTAAAGGTTATATTTTCTGCGGGATTTTTAACGGTTCTGCCTGCTAAACACCCACCAGATAAAATGGTATATGAAGGTCATCCAATGCCGTCAGCAATTCTCTTAAATCTGCAATAGCAAAAAAGTAAGCTAACTGAACTAAGGGAAACAACCCCGACCAAACTCATCTTGTCATTATTGGACATTGCAGCTCAACAACAGCGTAAAATATCGCAGTGGGGATTCGTTTTTTTGTAGGGTCTGTGAGAGGGGGTGGACAGCTGGGACTTTTGTCCAAGTTTTTAATAAAAATTGTTTTAAATAAAAAATTGTTTTAAATAAAAAATTGTTTTAAATAAAAAATTGTTTTAAATAAAAAATTGTTTTAAATAAAAAATTGTTTTAAATAAAAAATTGTTTTAAATAAAAATTGTTGTATAAATTAATATCTACACTGTTACTTGTGTACAGTAGAAGTAAAACGGAGAATGTTATGAATGTGGGTACCTAGTGGCGTGGGTAGGATTAGACTCGCATTCTGGCAGTATATTTGTTTTTGGAAAAATTGGGGAATTAAAAGCTATAAGACACCCATGTTCCTTAAGCAACGGCCACGAGTTTTACAATATTTAACCGTTGCTTCAACACTGGGCAATTCTTGAACTTTTATGCTTGTGTTTACACGTTTATAATTAGCATTGTCCAAGGGCCCGGTTCCTAGAAAATTCTTAAAGTAAGCACAAAGTCGTACTTCACTTTTACTTACGTAAGAATCTTATAAAAATACCGTCCCTAGAAAATTCTCAAGACCATTCTTACGTAAGCACAAGTCAAGTACAAGTCTAAGCACATTGTGACTGGTAAAGCTTACCATACACTGAGACTACGATGCTCTTTAACGTCATAAAATAACTTTGGTATGCGAATTACGTCATAAATTTGTCGTCTGCTTCATTGTGGTTGATTTTGATTGACATGTCCCCTGCATAGGCCTACATAATTATAAAATTTGCCAAAATATATTTTAAAAAAACGCAGACACATAGGCCTACAAACTAACTGAATAATTGTGAGAGCGCCTGAACAGCCTGTGTGTTTGTAGCCTATTGTTTACTAATTGGCAAATACATAAATTGGTTTCAGGATAGGCCTATAAGGCCCTAGATGCAAAATTTTCTATAGCATTCTTACTTTCTTTTTGAGAAGAATTTTCTCTGTCTTGTCCTTGTCTCTTTGGTATCAAAAGCTGTCGGAAATGCCGTCGAATAACTCTACGGTCAGCCATCTTTTTGAAGCAGAAACAGATTTAAGGTTGGTATTTAACGTGCTTAAGAGTTTTCTAGGAATCGGGCCCAGAGGTCGCGACACTCACACTGTACTGTCGCCGAGATCAAACTGGCACGCAATAAAGGACAATCAACTCAGCATGCAATAAGAAATTCGCTTAGCACGTGCTCTGTATGGGCTAATCCGAGCTTTCGATACATAAAATGAATTGAAAGTAGTCTATTTTTAGTAACCCATTTAAAAGAAAAAATCTGATTGGATCACGGTTGGGGCCTATACCCAATCAAATTTAGTGCCGAAAAATGCAGAGTGTTGAGTGAAGGGCTTGATAAGCTGTATATAGTTAAGGCGAGATCAAGACTTCTATTGAAGATGTAAGACACCTTGCCCGGCTCCTCCTCGCTCCCCAAGTGAGGCTTTCCTTGACGTCAATGTAGCCAGACCCACTTCCGTTTGAATCCAGTTGAACATGAACGTTTTAAAAATAAACAGCGATATTTAGAATACTGCTTTGGAAAAATTGAATTAATCAATTACCTTCCAGTGTAAGTGGCAAGTAAATGAAATAAGTGTCTAATATCCGAGAATAGTCCGCGTTTATTAGTCTGGAGGGAAATTTATTTATGAAATAAATCCGATTTTAATTTGCTGCGGTACATATCACAGATTACCAGGCAATATGGCGGACAACGACACTTGACAATCTTCACAACTCAATTTTAATATACAACCGTCCCTGGGTGTTTATTAGTCATTGGCCCGGAAAGTTTAAGAAACGAATTAATTGTTCTATTCATTGCGGAAATTCAGATACTCGTTTAAAATTATATATCTGTTGCGACAGATTACGTAGAGCTTGAAATCAAAGATTTCAGGGCTCATTAATTTCTTCCTCTCGTATTTAATTATCTGCTCTTTGAATTGTCTATTGTAAAATATTCCATAAAATGTAAGCCGTCCCTTAGAATATTACAAGGGTAAACTACAAATTAAATGTTGAATTTAAGTTGTGTTATTGGCACTCTTGGTTGTTTGAACATTTAAGGGGACTTGCTTTATCAGACGAAGGTTGTCTCTAAGATCAGGTTTATTTCGTTAATAGACCAGGGCCATGTTTCTCGAAATCTTAACTAAAGATAAAATCCTAATTTCAATAGATACTACAATTCCGATTGGCTAAGCACTAAATTTAATCTAATATTATCCAATCAAATTACTAAAATTTGGATTTTACCTTAGTTAAGATTTTGTGAAATAGGCCCCAGGGACTGGTGGTGTTAGACAAACCAGGCTCAGTCGCAATTCCCAAACGACGGTCGGTAGTTGACTCAAGGCAGACCTTGTGACATAGCACCCTAACCATTCGGCTAACCCTGCCCATTTTGGCCCAAATGTATCCTTTAGTTCATTATCCGTAAATGGTTACGTGCGTATTAATAAGAAATCTTTTCCGAGAATTACGAACAACGCTAAAGAACAAATTCTACACGTTTTCGCTATTGCCACAAAGTTTGCCTTCAAACCAGTGTAATAAAGTTCCCGATTAATTCTTTTACAGCTCAGACCTTATGATGGTAATTAGGCGTGGGCAACAGCAAAAGTTATCCGCGGGCGGGATTTACGTGAATGGTGTACTGGAGGAAAGCCGTGTATTCTATCAATAAGCTCTTTCTGTGCCGAATTGATTATGGTATCCATGTAGATTTACGGTTCATCCCTTCGGTAAATCCTTGCTTAAAGCGCCCCAACTGACGTTACATGCTTTACCACAATGGACGGGTACAGTTGGGTTTATTCAGACCACTTATAAAATTAAGCTGTTATCCTTCACGCTTTTGTATAGATAAGCGTGGTCGTGTTTCTGAAATACCAATGTTATTTAAAACTGATTTAGAAGCGTCGTTTAACAAGACAAGAAATGAATGTCACGTTATTCGATATTTTAATGTTTTGCTTGATTAAATTGTTTATTAGTCCAACATGTTTGAGTTTTCACTTCGCATAGAGGGTGAATCGTGATATTTTAAAAAAAATCATTCTGACGCAATACATGTCACCTAGTGTAGGCTTATTTGTAATTTCGTGTCCTTTTTTTTGGTAAAAGCAAAACTCTGTTGATTCTAACAGAAGCTGTCATAAGTTTGTTTTTTTTAAAATAGGGTGCCATTTTTTTTTCACGTTCTAGGGGTCCGAAATCGAAGATGGCGTCCAAAATGGCCGCCGTATAGCAATAATCAATATCTTCGCAAGTACACATGATATGATGCCAAACAAAGTATCTAAATATAGGTTTTTCGACACCAGAAAACCAATGGAACCATCGAATTGAGACTAAAGTTGTAATTTACATGCCTAATTCGAAGATGGCCTTCACAATGGCCACCATTTATACTAATTTCTGTTTATTTCGACTTAGTAGTCCATACAATAATATTGGAAATAGATGTACAAACAAGATATCTGATTAAATTATTGCTTTGGTGACGTGGTATGAACAAGTCCTCAACTTATCTATATAACTATAATGGAACAACGTTAGTGTTGTTCAGTGTCATTGTATCAACGAAAACAAGATAGAAAAGGCCACATGGTGTATAGGTAGTTGTAGAAACAGGCACCAAACGTCTTCCCACTCCTCATTTATCACTGGTTAGCTTGTTTTATTGTTGCAAGTGACAACCCAGCATGCACAGAACTTTGTACATGGGATATTTTTTTTGCGAAAACTACACCTTCCTTCACATCCAGATTTACATCCACACTTGATCAGGTGCAGTATTGCCTCAAGGGCTGGTGAATTCAAGCATCAAATGAGAGGTTCGAACCTGCGTCGAATGTTAACCAAATTCAACGGGTGCTGGGAGGCATGGGTGATTTTTATCAGCTTTCTTCCAAATCATGACTATGTTGTGTGCACGCCGAATATGTAAGTCCAGTGAACCGGACGTTGGTGGAAGGTTTTCTCCTTCGGCTGCACGATTTGAGAAGAGTAACCAGCGTAGCTCTTCCACTGTTGTGTGGACTTTTGATCGATACAGCACACAAACAAAACGTTCCAACTGAGATCATACATCAGACGGCAGATCGCTGTCATTTCCAAGCATTGCTAGTTCATCCAGGATCTCATCGTCACAAGAAATGAATGCCCTGAAGCACCAGTATTTGGTTCTGCCAGCAAATTTACCAGACACATCGGAGCCTGTCAGGACATGAAGACCCAACAGTGCAGAAGCGCGCTTTTGTCCTAAGCTGTTGTATATATTACCGACAGATATGTTCCTTTTTAGTCTGCTCTTTCCAGTGAGGATGACTGTAAAAACTGGCAAGTGTGGATACACGTGGACAAGTAGCAACAAGACATCCGTATCTGGAGAATTGACTACAAGTTCTGTATCATTGGGGGCACTTACCGCATGCCGTATGAGCAACGTGTCTGCCTCTTCTTGACTGTGAGTGAGGAGCGAGTCTTGAATATCAACATTGCCTTTGGTTTGTGTTCCGAAGGTCACCATAAATTTCTTCAGTCTGTTGTTTGAGCTCCTGCTGTGGCGTTCAACGTTGTCAGCTAAATACTCGGTAAGCTTTGCTTTGGTCCGGATATCCGAGAGAAACTCCTTCAGAGAAATATTCTTGATTAAAGTGGCGTCCTTCACGTTGTAATATGTTGACTTTCCCTTTGTCCTCATCTGTTCCTTGAGTGATGTTTTACTGTACCTGTCAAACACCAATCTGACCTCATCATAGTTTGCAGCTATGTTACAACTATCGCCAGAAAGGAGTCTGCAAATTCTTGAGTCTTCATTTGGTCTGTCTTGGTAACCGAATTTACCACAGCCATTCCATCGATAATGACGACACGATATGCTGATGGTTGATTTGTCGCCATATCTGTTTGTTCTACTGTTGTAGCTGCTACTTGTAGTGGTTCATGTACTGGGTGATTGCCAGATGGCTCACTTTCTGTTGCCTCGTTTCTATCAGCTTCTGCCTGTTCTGCCTTACTGCTGAGTTTCTCAAGATGATGCAGTATCGGAGCCTTATCAAAGGCTAGCAGAAGAGACTCATCTAAGGCAAATAAGGATCGTGGTACCACACCAAATTTGTAAGTCCCAATGCACTCCTTCGGGTCAAGTTCTGGTCGACTTCTTGAGATAACAATGAAGCGCTGCAAACGTCCTCGCTCTTCTTTGATCTTGACCACTTTGTCCCCTACTCTGATTTCGGTTGATACATTAGCGCTTTTAAATGTTCCAAGTTTCTTTTTGGTCATTTTCGCCCACACAGATAGTTTTCCTTCTGTCAGGCGTTCAGTGACGAAACCTTCAAACATCTGTTGACCAATCTCATCACGGCGAAGGATATCATTCGCAACAGTTTTATTCATCACTGACTTGGGGAGCAGGTTGTATATCTCATCCTCGTCAGCATATTCGAATGGGTTCCCATGCTGACAAAATACTGCATTGTGTGTGACACGAGAGACCTTTCCTCCTGTGAGTTCATGGTGTTGCGTTCTTTTCTCATTGTTGCCAGTGTAGGTATTTTGTTCAAATTTGCGTTATAAATTTGACAGTTCAGGTGCAATGAGAAAGTACTTGTCCAGTGAATTTTCGTTCTGAGTGATTCCTACTATCCCACCAATGACTTTGAGTTCACGATTCTCTTGTTCGATCACATGGTCTGGACCTATTGATGTGAATCCAGCTACGCCTTTAGTTGCCCTGCTCAAATTCGGCCCATATTTGGGGATGATATTTTTTCCGTTTCTTGCATCGTAGATATGTACAGTGGCATCAGGCGTGCATAATTTAAATGGTCGTGGGCAAAGAAGTACTCTGTAAGTGCTTCCAGACTCTACATATGTAGCAATATATCTCGTCTGGTTGCTCGAATAAATTGAAATTGGAGAATGGTTTCAAACTGCTTCATGTAGTTGCTAATGAAGCGCTGAATCTTGTTTGCAGTGCCTGCAGATAGTTTGATCTTTTTGAAGATGTCCCTGGATTCATATATTTCGATTGTTTCCGTAACGCCTTGGTCCAGGTTATGTCTGCGCTATATGCTTCACCCAAACAAGTGGAGGTTGCTTTCAAGAAGGCTTCTTCATCGGGCTGAAGCTGGAGAAACTTTCGGAAGTACAAACTGTAGAAAGCGAGCAAGGTAACTGTATGAGCTTCCAATGTTTGATAAATGTGTTTTATGTTACTGTTGTTAGTGAGTATAATCCAGCTTCTAGCCATGCTTGGTCAATGCCACTCCCTTCCACATATTTACCCAAGGCTGCCAAAGCCCAGAAGACGATGTGCAACTCACTAGGCCGAAACAGGAACGGCTTCTTGGTGTCCTCATGCCCCATCCACGTCTTCATTGCCATGTCGTAAAGCTGAAGATGAAGAGTCACGACTATGATAGATTCTGGTCCCATTGCATAAGTGGCGATAGTACGTGCTCTCATCAGACCCGTATACCATACTCTGTTGGGGGTAAGCGTATCAGTGGAGGTACTAGGGCAATGTTTGTCTTTGGACCAGAAGGCCCCCCCCATGTTCCGGGACAAGAGACAAGTTTGACTTCTACTTCACGTTCTTAGAATTCCAAGCATCCAGTAATTCATGTCAGATCATCTCCCTGTTCAAGTCTGTGCTAGAATTCAGTGTTCAAACACGCTTTTTGGCTGTTGGTACCGGTTTGTCACATGGTTTCACATGGAACTGTAGCCTCCAACGTTTCAGAGCGTGATGAACGATACAGCAATAGCAGTGCCATGGAGCGTATTCATCCCCGAAGGTGTGGATTCAAGAAAATCTATGTTGTCCAGGGCAAGCCAAATAAACGTATCGTTGACCGACCAAGGTGGACGATAAACTCCCGTGGATCTGATCCACCCAATAACATCATTTGCGATGGCAGTCTCTTTTTACGTAACCTTTTTGTATGGGACAGAGAGATCTAGTTGGCCTAGCTTCTCTACAAGGGACTTTGATCTGGTGCTTGTGTGTACATCTAGAGCTACTCCGAAATTGAGTGGTGTTTCAGTTCGGTGTTTGAAAGCGACGTTTCATAAGTGTTTTGATCAATTTTGTATGCACACACGAAATGCTGTACCAACACAGATGTACTTTGATTCATAGACGTTGCCAATCACTTCCAGGTCAATGTTTGGACTACCTACAGGCTTCAGCAATGCTTTCGGGCCACCAACAACACGGATGATCCCTCTCAGAACTTGGTTACCACAAGGCGACAAGACCGCACAGGCATATGCGACAGCACAGTGGGAACACACGAAAGACCCATCAGTACCGAACCGATACAGTGCGCCGGCGTCTCACCAGAGAGAACATCAATTGCCGCAGCACTTACCGTGGACCGATGTTCGCCCTCCCCATCGTAGTGAACGTCTACAATTTGCCCAACAACACCAGAACTGGCGACAAAGGCAA
This sequence comes from Patella pellucida, assembly GCA_917208275.1. Classification (NCBI taxonomy): domain Eukaryota; kingdom Metazoa; phylum Mollusca; class Gastropoda; family Patellidae; genus Patella; species Patella pellucida. The sequence goes on along the minus strand of OU795038.1, from coordinate 28,207,408 downwards.
TGCATAACTGTTCTGTTCACATATGGGATTCGGTATTGGGTATCAACTGCAGGTGTCCGGAGCAGAATATGGCGTCGACGTGGTCAGCGTTATTCTTACCACTGTATCATACAACGTTATTCATGGGGAGGTCAAAGCATAATGGTTAGGGTGGAATCGGCCTGAACTAAAGGCTGGGTCCGTGTTGTTTCAGAACCTTGCTCCAGGACATCGATCAAGCTCTCAAACCCCATGTCATACCACATTTCGCACGTCTTAGAAACAACGTTTTCCAGATGTGACAACGCCTGTCCACATCGCCAAAGTTACTCGGGCCTCTCTACAGCAGAGCGGTGTCAACGTATGCACTGGCCAGCCCTCAGTTCGGACTTCAACCCGATGGAACATCTTCCTGATGAAATGCAGAGGAGACTTAATAACGTCGAACCGAGACCAAGAACAATCACAGCCGATGGATTGCGCCAGGCTTTTCTGGGAGTGTGGTTCCAGGCACAAATGTCGTCCATCAATCGTCTGCTCCATTCCGTGTACAGGCGCTGCGCTGCTGTTATTGACACACGCAATGGCCAGTGGACACGCCTGATACTGATGTATAGAGTACAGTCTCCAAACTTTCTCGTAATGTTTTGGAATTGTGATGAATTAATCACTAATGTGTCAACATACTGTTCACATCGCTATGTCTTTTCAAAATGTGGGGTATCTTGCATGAACAACACTTGTGTTTAAATTTACTAAGCTTTTCTCAGAGCTCCACATTGGACCAAATATGTTTACATAACGTTACGTCATGGCTCACGATTTTATTATGCCCAATTAACCAGTGCATAGCAGAATATTGCAGAAAAACGAATTGTGTCACAAACGAGGCTATCAACACGGATATAATGTAAACAATACTGTTTTGTGACGAACAACACTTTCATCGTTTTAATACCTTAAATCAATGTCCAAGTTTTAGGGATGACCCCAGATTAAACGAAGGGGTGACATGTTGCTGTACTTGATTGAACGGGAAGTACAGGCACACCCCCTCAAAAGTATCAGAGCTATTCAAGCAATCGCAATTGCTTCAGGAATATGTGGGCGCCGTAGCCTAGATGGTAAGGAATAATTTAGATATACAGCCAATCCATTCACCAACGAAAATCAGCTGTGACGATAGGTGTTAATGCGAACAATATTTTGGTTTCTATTCTTTCCGAGATTATCTGAAGGAAATGGAAGACGCCACCAAGTGAAGCTGATTTTCGCTTGTAACAAGCCTTTGGGACAGAAAGCTCGGCCTATTGATGCAATTAAACTATACTATTTTAAAAAAAGTAGGGGATATTTGATTTTGGGGGCATAATACTAAAATATGCATATGACTACGAAAAAAGTCACTATAGAACCTAACAGAAGAAATATTTCCAGTAACATGTGACGCCCAAACGCACCAATAGCTACCGCATGGAATGCAGGTGATGCTTGGGATCATCATGGGGGTCCAACCCAAGATTTGCACGACTCTGACTTTGAATGTTACAGTCATTGTGGCATTGAATTCCAGGGTGGAAACATCAGTTAAATTGTTTTAGTAACTAGAAAACAAATTTTGATATGCGTCGGCTTACCCAAAATGAAAGGTTACATGCCCTTGGCATGCTACAGATCGGCACAGACGATGTGGCGCGGACGATGAATGTTTCTCAGTCTGTTATAAGCAGGCTATGGTCCAGATACCGTGATACACAATCTGTACAGGACAGACCACGCTCAGGCGACCAAGGGCGACAACTCAAGCCCAGGATCGATTTATCCGTACCTTGGCCTTGAGAAATCGTGTCATCACAGCAAATCAGGTCAGTGCTCGTCTTCAAACAGACACTGGTGTGAGAGTGAGTGGCCAGACCATTCGGAATCGACTGCATAGGGGTCACCTTCGCGCCCGACGTGCTCGCGTGATCCATTGTTTGGAGCATCACTTTCAGGCAAGACGTCGTTGGTGTAGGGATCGTCAACACTGGGATAATCGACGCTAGAGCAATGTGATGGTTTCAGATGAGTCAAGGTTCACTGTTGATTTTTTGGACAGACGTAGGAGGGTGTGGCGTCGTTGAAACGAGCGCTTCCAAGACGTTAACGTCATCAGACATGATCGATTTGGGGGTGGTTCTGTTATAGTGTGGGGAGGCATCACTGTTGCTGGAAGAACGGCTTTACATGTTGTTGCAGGGCGTGTTACAGGCCAGTACTACCGGGACAACATCTTGGCAGTCCATGTTGTGCCGTTCGCACGACGTCATGGCCGCCGTTTCATCTTCCATGATGACAACGCAAGATGTCACAGGGCCAGGATCGTAACAGGTTACCTCCAACAACAGAACATCACCACATTGCCATGACCAGCACTGAGTCCCGACCTGTCCCCCATCGAGCATGTCTGGGACATGCTTGGACAGAGGTTACGTCAACGTCTACAACGTCCTGCCAATGTCCAAGAATTTGCTGCTGCGTTGCAACAGGAATGGGACAATCTGGACCAAAATGACCTTAGACGTCTCATTGGGAGTATGCCACGTCGGATCAATGCTTGTTTGGCAAACAGAGGAGGATTTCTTTGTTGTGATGCTGTGGTAACTTTGCTGTTTGACCCCGGGTATCATTTTACCCTTATAGTGGCCAGTCTGTGCCTTACTTAGTCTAACGATCATTTGGAATAAATCGATGAATGTGAACTTCATTTCATTTTGCTATTTGTTTCTTCGTCAGTTTCATTGGGTGACTTTAATAACACTTAAAAATCAAATATCCCCTACTTTTTTTTTGAATAGTGTAATTGGGTCAATATGATTAAAACACAGATTCATTCTTTTTTATAGTTCAAATTTCTTTTTAATTTGATATTGAAAAGTTGTTATTACTTATATAAAGACGCATTCTGGTTAACGTGAGGGCTTAGCAAATGAAATGGTCTCTTACGGCAAGTTCTTGGCGTGTGGTGCACGGAACTGTGGGTAAACCACTACAAACGCCAACGCCGGTTGATGAATAAATAACTGACGTCATATGGTCAAAAGCCGCTGGTATAAACCTCTGATGCGACCTTCGCTACAACGGGCCACATCTTCATGTAGTGTAGGCCATCGAAGGAACAATTTTATTTTAATAATTCCCTGCACGTAGGGGCCTTCGGCAGTAGGAGGAAACCGGGACGCACGAGGCTGGGATTTAGATACGGTACATTGATTGGATAAATTGAGGAATTTCAACTTGTCCTCGTTCACAGCTTTATCATCAACCATCTTGATAGGTAAGTTGATTAGATAATGCTTAAGAATTCCATGACCAAAAGACGTGTTGGTGGGGATGATTTCAAAACATTGACATGGGGTGGAAGTGTTGGTGTCCGTTTCATATGAAAACAGAAATACCTAAACCATGCTCAGACTGAGATATTTAAAGATGTTATTGAAATTTTTGATAGCATCAAAAGATTATAAATAAAGTACAAATATATTTCAGATTTTAATGTGGTATTTAATCTACAAATACTAGCTCTGATCATTGAGGATATATTTGCATACTTTACATATACTACAAGTTTCTACTACATACATAATAATATCATGGATGGATGATAAAAAATAATGCGAAATAGATAGACATAATGATAGATAAACAAAATTTAAATGTAGGTTTGGCTTGGGAGGAGTTGAAAAAGCATATTCTATGGCACTTCATAATATAAAAGGGACACAACTGTCCAAATCGCATAGAATAAGGTTGTGCACAAATGAATTTTAAAATTTAAACAAACTAAATCGGTCTGGCAGTTAATGAGGAAGTCACAATTTTATTCAAGGGTGCCTCAGTATTATAACCCAGATTAATGCAACTGATCTTATTATTGATTTACTTAAACACAGCATCAACAGCAAGAAATTTGAATAAAAACACCTTGATGTTAATTTCTTAAATTTATGTGTTTCCCAATTCTAATAGTTTACCTAAAAAAAGGAAAAATACAAACCAAAACTGATTTTTAGCATTATAATTTTGTTCAAACTTTTTAACATATCATATTTTGGCATCCAAACAAGGAAATTTAATTTTCATGGTCTTGTGCAATATCACAGAGAATTTAATATACTTAAAGATACATTGACCTGAAAGTATTTATCAAGTGGTTATTTCCAATAATAGCATGGCATATTTGGTATATATGGAGGCATTGATGCCCAACTTTACTAGAAAAATATTGGATTACCTTGAAAAGCACCCATGGGCCAAAATGTCATGGTATCACAAACTGGCAACCTGACTATGGGAGCGTCTGTTATTATTGATCAAATGGTTGAGCGCTTTGGGAAATATTTTGTCAACATACAAAAACATCTGCAGTTTAAGAGCAGTAAAAGAATTTGACAGAAAAAAGTTAAAAAGTAATTTAGACTCAATACGTATGGCAAATGGACAGTAAGTAATGAAAAATGGAAATTCCCTCCTCAAAGAAGTTAGGTGACAAACAAGGCTTATGACAGCAGCCTATAGTTTGAAGTATCTAACCACGAATACAATTTTTGAGAGGGATTTGAAGCAAATTTGACATATTAGTTTGAATATGTTCTTAGTCCAAATATATCATCAAATCCCACAGTTTGTAGGCAGGGAAAGTATCTCCTAATTGTGACCCCAGTCTTTTTTTTGTTCATCCAAATAACTAAAAACTTTCCAATTCAGGTGTGCATGGTGAGACCTATTGTGTCACTAAACAGAAGTATAGAAATCATACTCATTCAAAAAGGTGTGCTTGAGTATGATTTTTATACTTAGGTTAGCTACTCAAACTAGCCCCAGGTTAGAAGTAATTCTTAAATATTCAAACCTGACTCATTGCAGTCTAGTAAATAAAAGAAGAGATAATTCAAAAAGGTAAGATATATAGATCTATATTATACAATATTTACATACTATATTATATACAGTTTTAAACTATTAACAGCATGATATATATTATAAATGATTTTATTCGTCAGTGGCAAACGTAATAAGAATAGTTCAATTAGACAAGAAGGAAATAGAAGAAAGACAGTTCGAAGTAAGAAAAATATAATATTCAAACCAAACTTTCAAATACATTTAAATTATTACTAAAGCTATATTTTGATTACGTAACAACGGATTTTGGATTTTATCCACATTACTTCACAGGTATTTTGTGAGACGTCCTGTCTTTTGCAAACCTAAAAGCACTACCATTAAGACTAACATGCCCATTATTTGCCCTTGTTCAAAGTGGTTAATTATAGTAATTAACTTTAATATCAATACATATATATATAGCATTAGCAATATACAAGGCAGTTTAAATAATCACTAATTTGATAACACAACCCTAGTACATTGATAGAACACAATTTGTGGCAAGAACACAATTTGTGGCCATCATAAATATAAATATAATTCTCATTATGCAACATTATCTTATTAAAAACTAATTATCTTAAATAAATCCAAAAGTAGATTTACACCTTATTTAGCAGTGTCGAATTCCTATTTTTATAAAAAGTCAATTCAGTTTTAATATGGGTCCGTAATTTGTGTTTATGTTATTGGAATTAAAGATGTATTCCTTTGACAATGGAGAAAAGAATTATGTTACTAATTCAATATCAAATTTTTTTTAATGGTAAGATAAAATGACCATTATTTTGTCCCTAAATTTTAGATATATGTATCATAGGAAGCCGCTTCTCCATCCAGATAAAGACTCTCGAGTCATCTTTTAGTATATCTGTATCATGACCACCCAAAACTGCCCTAACTTCATTCAGTAGCATTCAGTCGTAATTCCTTATACTGTACAAATTCTACCAAACAAGATCACAGTAAAGTAAATTATTGACTAGTCACGATTAAACAACACATAAATAATTATGAATTGATTTGCATAGTTCACTTATATAATGACTACACTATCACTTTTATCAGTGCATTTGAATATGTTAATATGTCAATGACACAATGATTTTCAGAAGTACTATATATAGCGAGTCTTTGTCTGGGTATGGAAATAGGCTGCCTATGTTCTAATAAATCACAATAATAATATCATGTACTAAAATAATCATACAACATATTTTATAAGTTTTTTTATTAACATTTAATAACTTTTGGGGTTTATAGTTTTATTATAGAAGACATTTGTTGGTAAATTGAAGACCTAAATAACCTACTTAGAACCCGGCTCAACTTTTAAACAAATATCAAACATATCAGCTTAACTTTTAAACAAATATCAAACCTATATCTAAATTATTGTAACATAAGGAATAAATTTGGTTTTTCAATATTTAGAGCTGATGTATTATAGAGATCAGCTCTTGGGAAAAGAAATACAACCACAGAATATATTTTAAATATGAAAACAAATATTTGATGCTAATTAATATAATAAAAACATAATAATATATTGAATGATATTGATATGCGAATATATAATATTTGAACAGATCATCACTTCATCTCATGGGCTTTTTTCTTCATAATTCAACGCTCTGAAATTAAATAAATATCAATCATTAAGAAAACACATTCACAAGATAAAAGTTATGCAACAAAAAATATGTGGTAGTGTATATATTTTGAAAAGTATTAAATTTTTGTTGTTGGCCAAAATTATTGCAAATAAGTGACCAGTATCAATCTGAGCAGCCAACAAAGGTTGTCCACTTATTTATTCTTTGCAGGTATTAGGTACATTTACAAGATGCTAAAAATAACAAGCTAACAGCGTGAGTGAGGCTGATGTCCCCTGCCGAAATCTCAAAATAAATAGATAACACATATTACTTAATCGCACATTTATTTTTTTCATAAATATCAAGCAATCCAAATGATTATCAACTTTACACTTGACTTAGTTTCATCACTCTATCAGATAGATTCAAAGTTATCTTGTCCCAATGCAACGACCAATGAAATTGCTTAGCTCTGCTTAGCTTTAGCTTGAAATGTTAATCATTGAGCTCAGTCAAGAAATTCACCTAATGAACATCTACATCCAAGTTTCAACATTCTACCTCAATTAAAAAAGAGTTGTTATGTTCCAAAGTCAATACCAATCAAATTGCTTATTTTTCCTTAGCCTAAGCAGAAATTTCACATCATCAAACTTAAAGTTACATTATTCAAGATATAGATAAGAACTAGCCATTCTTGCTATATTGGTTCGAAAGTAGGTGATGTAAAATGAACAATTTGAAAATTTCATTCAAATTACTCTATTGTAAGCGAAGATATTGGCATTTAAAGATTTGGCCGACGTGTGCAATAATTTCAACCACGGACCTGGTTGATCAGAGCTAAGACTCGAAGCGTCTTGGACCGCCATATTTGATTTATCACTTAAACGTTTTAATCTGTTTAATATCGGAGCAATGTGATGCCATCCAAAGTTGATTAAGGCCTGGATCAGTTTATTAATGTCTAATTAATACTTTAGAAAACATTTCATGCCCAAATAAAGACCTGCACTAGGCAGATTTAGCTCTTGAATAATGCATGTTTTATATCAAGGTAATGATATGATGAATCTATACTCAAAGTTGCAGCAGTTTCACTTAATTATAACCGAAGTGATCGTGCCCCAAAGCATCAACCAATCAAATTGCTTATCTCTGATTACACCCTAAGAAGAAAATGCTTACACTAAACTAGAATATTTAAGCTCAATTAGAAGGAGAGTTGTTGTGTACCAAAAAGTGTGACAGACAGACGGACGGACAAACCCATTTTAATAGTCCCCTGCTTTCTTTGAAAGGCATGGTACAAAAACTGATCAAAAGTAACCATCTATGAAGTATTTATCAAAAATATTTAAAATGGGATTGGCTTCTAGTTCCTCTAGTCCTGACATTTATTAATTACACAACATCATTGAAAATCCATAGGGTTCTTTGTCTTATGAACGTAACTGTAACTTATAGTGTCTTGAGCATCCACAAAACTTTCCAAAAAGGTCAAGGGCAAGTAACATCAAACATAATCAGATGATAAATTTAGTCTCTAAAGCATCCAATGGATTTATCAAAATATTCAAGGGCAATCCATCCAACAACATTTGGAAATTTTTGAAAAACAATAAGCTTGTGTATAAATTAAAATTCAGTTAGGTGATAACTTTTTAGCCTCCAACCGCATTGAATATAAATTGTTGAAAATCAACAAGCTTTGCCTCATACTGTAGTCTCTGAGGGATCAATAATGGCAGATGACAGATGGACCAACAGCCAAATTTAACAATTACGCAACTACATTTTAATATTTGGCATCTAAAACCTACATGCAATTGCTTAAACATTCATAAGCCACAAGAAAATGAGAGTAACAAGTAATAAATAAGCTGTTAATATGCAGTAAAGGGATTTAAGTTAAGGTAATAAAAATCTACACATCAAATTTATTACAGGACATTAATAATAAATAATTATTCTCAAGTTTACACAGTGAATATAAATGTCCCAGGAGTGATATAATACAACAACAGGTGTTAACCTAACTTTTCCCACATGCAACATTTATTCATTTCTTTATACTATTATAGATGCGATAGAATTATTATTCCACATTTTCAATGCTACTTTTATGTTTAAAGTCTGTAATTAACATTTACATTTTTCTGACAATATCTAAATATTCTCGACACTTAATCCCCACTAAAATATATTTAAATTGATCATTTAACATTTAATTTTAAAACAAAATATCAATGTTATATAATCTCTCTGCATGCTTTTAATCAGATTAACAAGCAGTTGCCATGCAAGATACGCCCACATTATGCAAGAGATGGACAGAGATCGATCTAAAAAAAAGAAGTGATTTTTTGTACAATCAGGGGCCATAATCCAAGAAGTTACATCCCATATGCGCGAATATCGAAAGGAACCAAGATTTTGGGGTTATAAACATACTTCCAAGTTTCATCAAAATCAAAAAAAAATTATGTTGGCAAACTAAAATTTTGTAATTTGATATGCTGATTCAATTTAAAAATCATAACAAAATCACGTTCGTATCAGCCAGACAAGTCTTCAACTAACTTCCTGTGTTTTTTAGCTATAAAATGGCATGTAAACATTGACGATTTTGCTATTGATGTTTATCGAAATATTTTGAATTTCAAGTCGGCGATCTTCGACATATATTTTCAAGTAATGGCTGCCGATATTTCCGATGAATCTATTGAGAATTTTTGTGATGAAGAATTTGAAGGTTATACATCAACAGACATTGAAAATAATCAACCGTGTAGAAATAGTTCAAATGACGAAATGGGGAATTTGATATGAATATTTCTTCCGAAATTGATTTACCAAGGGACTTATTAATTTTTATACGCCCACATTTTCATGTGGACGTATTATGTCGTAGCCCCTGTCCGTCCGGACGTCCGTCCACAATTGTTTGTGGACTCTCTACAGGTCACAATTCTTGTCCGATTTTAACGAAACTTAAAATATAGGTTTACCACCAAAAGATCTCGGCTGCTTTCGATATTGGCATGTATCGGATTAAAACTTCATGGATTATGGCCCCTGATTGTACGAAAAATCACGTTTTTAGCTTGTGGACCCTATAGAGGTCACAATTTTGAACCGATTTTGATGAAACTTAACATGCATGTTTATAACCCAAAGATCTTGGTTCCTTTCGATATTTGTGCCTATCAGAACGTAATTTCCTGAATTATGGCCCCTGATTGTCCGAAAAATCACCTATTTTAGCTCCTCGTACCTCTGGAGGTCACAATTATTATCCGATTTTAAAAACCGTTCGATTATATCACCGTTACACCCTAAGGAAGGTTGAGTTCGAATTTCGGAAAAATCGGACCAAAATTACCATACAAAATGGCCGCCGTTTGTACGCGAATACTGTTAAAAAATGGTATATCAAGGTTGTGGACTCTGTAGAGATCACAATTTTAATTTGATTTTGATGAAACTTGAAATGCATGGTTATAACCCAAAGATCTTGGTTACTTTCGATATTTGCGTATATCGGATCGTAACTTCCTGAATTATGGACCCTGATTATACGCAAAATCGCCATGGTTTTCCTTGTGGTCCCTCTGGAGGTCACAATAATTATCCGATTTAAAAATCATTTTATTATCTCACCGTTACACCCTAAGGAAGATCGAGTTCGAATTTCTGAAAAATTGGACCAAAATTGCCATACAAAATGGCCGCCATTCGTACGCGAATACTGTTAAAAAATGGTATATCAAGGTTATGGACCCTGTAGAGGTCACAATTTTAATTCAATTTTGATGAAACTTGAAATGCATGGTTATAACCCAAAGATCTTGGTTCCTTTTGATATTTGCGCATATCGGGTCGTAACTTCCTGAATTATGGCCCCTGATTATACGCAAAACTGTCTTCGTTTAGCTTGTGGTCCCTCTGGAGGTCACAATTATTATCTGATTTAAAAAATCGTTTGATTATATCATCGTTACGCGCTAAGGAAGGTTGAGTTCGAATTACGGAAAAATTGGACCAAAATGGCCGCCATTAGTACGCGAATACTGTTAAAAAATGGTATCTCAAGGTTGTGGACCCTGTAGAGGTCACACTTTAATTCGATTTTGATGAAACTTGAAATGCATGGTTATAACCCAAAGATCTTGGTTCCTCTTGATATTTGGGCATATCGGATCGTAACTTTCTGAATTATGGCCCCTGATTATACGCAAAATCGTCTTTGTTTAGCTTGTGGTCCTTCTGGAGGTCACAATTATTATCTGATTTAAAGAATCAATTGATTATATCATCGTTACACCCTAAGAAAGGTTGACTTTGATTTTCGGAAAAATTCGGAACAAATTTGCCATACAAAATGGCTGCCGCGTGTATGCGAATACTGCTATAAAATGGTATATCAAGGTTGTGGACACAGTATAGGTCACAAGTTTCATGAAACTTGAAATGCATGGTTATAATCCAAAGATCTTGGTTTCTTTTGTTATTTGCACATATCAGATCATAACTTCCTGAATTATGGCCGCTGATTGTCTGAAAAATCGCCTATGGTCCCTCTGGAGGTCACGATTATTATCTGATTTAAAAAACCGCCTGACTCTATCACCGTTACAGCATACGGAAGGAGTTTGAATTTCAGGGAAATCAGACCATAATTGCCAGACAAAATGGCCGCCGTTTGTACGCTAATAGTGTTAAAATATGGTATGTCAAGGTTGTGGACCCAGTATAGGTCACAATTTTAATTCGATTTTGATGAAACTTGAAATGCATATTTATAACCTAAAGATCTTGATTCTTTTCGATATTTGCGCATATCAAATTGTAATTTAATGAATTATAGCCTTTGATTGTAGGAAAAATCACTTTTCATTTTGCTTTTTCTCTATCCATCTCTCGAAAATGTGGGCGTATCCTGCCTGGCAGTGCCAGCTTACTATCTTTTTGGTGTGTTGTAATATAACTTTCACTTCAATTATCCACTTATTATTGAAAGACAACAAAATTTGTGATGAAGATGGGTATGTTATTTTCCTTCCAAAAAAACCCCCCAAACTTGTAATAGTAAATATTCAATTGTTTTCCATTGACAGGTGTTTTTATGAGACATACCAAAATATGACAGTCAGTCAGTCATGTTGTAATTTTCTGGTATTCTAAGACCAGCCAGAGCTTAGTACATGTGGTCATGAGAGGGTTAAATGTTATGCAAACTTTTAATAATTAAGACATTTATTTACATGGTAAATGCATGCCCAACTCTTTAGATCATCGGATGGTAGAGACATTAATAATTTAGTGTTAAAATTGACAATCAAGACATTTTTCATTATTGTAATAGTGGGACTTAACAATCAAAACTATTTACACTATTTCTTATCAAAATTTCAAATATTTATAATAGTCATAACTTCGCTGACTTAGCTACCGTATCAAAATTTGCCAAATACATTAAAATTCAAATACAACCAGCTCAAATTTAAACAAACGAGAAAATGAAAGTTTTAATGTACCTTGTCAAAACTTCATATACTCATAACTTTGCTCAAATCTTTCCCAGTATGCAAAATCAAAAGCTTAAAATGGATTGAAAACTGAGTACAACAAGCCTCAAATTGAAACCAAGGAGTAAATGGAAGTTTTATGTACCTTTTAAAGATCTAGACAATAACTGAAAATCTTTTCAACATGATTACCTCTTAAACCTTCCAAGTTCTTTCATTACATTTTATTTTTCATTCAAATCCTTCATAGGCTAGACACGTATTCATGTAATTAACTGCGATGAAGTGACCTTATTTCTTTACAATAAGATGCTTTGGCTCACGTTTTCCAGACACTGTCGTAAAGAATGACAGGTTTAATGAAAAAGTTTAAACCGCCTCCAGTCAAATTCATATTATTTATAGACAGTCAAAAGGTTTTTTTTATAAATAATTATACGACTCAACTTCTGAAATAGTCTTTAACATCTGTCAGTAATGCAAATTAAACTTTTTTTAATCCTTAGAAATGATCCTAACTGGGAACATGAACATTGGAGCAGACAGGCAGCATAATTAGACTGTAGGTTCAGTGTGGGGAGGGGATGTACATCGAGATATTTGGGGTCATGACTCATATCTCAAATGAGGTCATTTGCACTGAAAAGGATCAAAAGTAATCACCCTTCAAAAAAAATCACCCTTTGTTCTTTGTGACCCCGGAAGTCAAAAGATCAAAATTTTCCATTTTTGCACTAGAAAGATTTAAAGCAATACATGTTGGTGTAAAATTAAAAACACTAAATCAAAACCTGTTCTTATTAATAATAGGATCGTTTAAAATCTAATGCAAAACTTTTACTTTGGAAATGTCGAAAAAGATCTTGCATAACAGACCCAAAACACTTCTTAACCTGTTTGTAAAATACGTAACAACTGTCAAATCAAAACTCTTATTTAGTTTCACAACAATTGCTATAATGAAAAGTGCACAAGATTGATAAGGAACTAAACTACAGAATTATTAGACAAATAAATCTATAAAAAGATACTTACATATATAAGCATATATCACAATTTTACATATATTTCTTTGTAGCACTAGGTCCAAGAGTCATATACTTGGTTAACTTTTTAGCGGGTGTATGGAAATTACTTATAGGTGATCCTTCCTCCTGAAATATATTATACATTAAAATGAATAAGAGAGAGAAATGGAGGTTCAACGGGACTAACATATTATGGTTTTATTTATTTTAATATTTCGTTTGCGTGTAGGAAACCAGAGGACCAGGAGAAAACCCACGAGGTTGGACAGGCACGCTAACTATTCAGTCACCACCCCCCCCCCCTTAAAATGAACAAATGATCATTAAATGATGTTTTAAAGTTACATAATTTGAGTAACTTGTTGTCAGCATGGTAGACTTTTTTTCTTAACACTCGTATCCTGACCTTTATATGTATGAAGATCTTTAGCAAACATGAACAGAAAAATGCTAAGTCATTTGGATGCGATGGAAAACTGGGGTGAGATCCACTACTGTACTTGATGGTGAGCATATAAAGAAAACTCAAGAGTTGTAATTTGATGAAGGATAGGAAGAAGCTGATTCAATCACAGCCTACCCCACACACATACACACCTGCCCCTCCCTATTTAGTAGGCTACATTGCCTTTATATGTCTTCATTAGCCAGGTTAGTATAGGGAATTAAGATATTTCAAGCATATGAATCTCTCGGATTCTTAATTCAGTCTATAAATACATGAAAAATACTTTCATAAATCTAGCATCACCTTATCAATTTAGATAACTTTTATATTTACCTGAAGAGAAAAGGCACCAAGACTAATAGAATCACCATCATCATCAAAATGACTAGCAGACATCGGTGAAGAATCCTAGAAACACAAATTATTAATTAAAGCTTTTCAAAAATACCCAAATAATTATAGACTATGTGTAATAGATATCTGGTAAAATTTGAAATATTTTAACTCAATTAAGAAATTTTACTGTTATAATTATGAATGGAATGAATACACATTTAAGAAATTTTGGTCAACCACACATAAAAACAGAAAGCTTGAACAAGTATTACAAGACATGAGCCATTTGTGCAATACTCATACTATAGTGTTTCAAATCTAAGAACCTTTTACACAATAGTCAAAAGGTTGATTCTTTGATTTGCGGACTCATATCTCGGTAGGTTCTATCCTTACTTTGAACTGTGACTAACAAGTTTTATATTTGACATAATCCAGAGGTCTATTTCATATTTATAATCACTAGTAAATCAACTTACTGTTAAATCAAAGGTACTGGCCAATCTTCTACCTTTTAAATCACCTGGTGTATGTCGTACAAACGGACTAATACCATGTGTAATACCTGATATCGCACGCTTTAATCTACCAGGTGTTTTATTGAAGGAAAACGCTCGACTAACACGTCTACAAGAAAAAAATCAATATTCAATTTTAGCCGTATAGAGATATTGTTTACAAAAAAAGGCCAATTAATGAACAATGTGTAACTATTCATTCACGACATATATATTATTTATTCTTACGTCATTTACCCGTAAATTTACTTCTAGTCATAATTTACCAATAATATAACTTCTTAGTGGTATGAAAATGAAATGAAATGGGGTTTAACATCATATTGTTCTGCTCATATACTGGGCGAATGAAGATAGGCATACCTCATGCATTGTGCTATGATGGAAGTTTTTTGCCCGGGCAGCGGCACTGAGGCCTACTCTTATATCGAATTCCATCGAATCTTTTACACAACACCAATGTATACACGGGACCTTGGTTTTTAGTTACCATACGAATGACAATGCAGGGATAGAACATGCGACTTGCAGGCTAGTAAGCCAGTGTGTTACCCACTTAGCCACAGGTATGACATTTCACCTAAATAATATAGTGATTCAATTTCTAACAGACAATGTATGTTGCAATATTTCAATAAATGATCATTTCTTTCTACTATCCATTATAACATAATCAATCTTTAAATGAAACCAGTAATTTTAGATTAGGGACAGAAAGTATCTATAATTCTATAATAGATTTGAGAAATATCAATTCATACACTTACTTGACAGCTTTTTTGATTTTATTGTTTAATTCTTTGGTATTTATATTTAACTCTTCCCCTTTCACAGTAGCCATTAATGTGTGCTATAAAATAAAAACATTTAAAATGAGGGATTTTCATTCTTTCAAATGGAGCATAAATCAAATGAATAAAGAAGTCTTCAACAAGCTGCTTTTATTTTGAATTCTAACTGCCAATGGATCTTTAACATGTACGCCAATGTGTACACTTTGTCCGTTGCCAGGTCATTTGTCCTGCACTAATCACAAGGGAGAACCAGGCCAGAATATTAATATAAACTATCTTGACCAATTTGCACTGTTCAAGTAATATTAATAATATGAAACGATGTAACTTACGTAATCTGGTCGACATAAAGTATTAGCTAAATTTTTACACAACGTCGTCAACATCTCACTTTTACAAACTTCTTCTGAATCCAGCATAAAACTATATAATTTATCTTTAAACTCAGAGTTGTTTCTACTGATAAATGCAAATGCAAACCGACAATCTGAAACAAACAAAAGTCAGGATGTTAGAGAGAGAGAGGTGGGGTTGAACGTCCACTCGACGCAAACTAGGTCATTCCGGGACTAACATATGGTTTAATTTTATTTCAATAATTCGCTTGCGCGTAGAGGTCCTTAGCAGTGGGAGGAAACCAGAGGACCTGGAGAAAACCCATGAAGCTTAAAGGATGCGACAAGTGGAGCTGCGAGGCAAACTATACATAGAGCAGAATTTTATTCATTGTTTAATTAAATAATTCACTGCTCAACATTAACAACCTTTTAAAAAATAATACACACACCCCCCCCCCCACTCAAGAAATAACTGCTTTCATTAACCTTAATAACTGGACTATAATCTATACAAAAATTAATTTACTTAGAAACAAATTTTTTCTAGTGAATTTCAAGTAAAAATACAATCTTACCTTCTGCCTCTTCTACATCAAGGACTCGTTTTATAGAAGACAAAGGAACCATTTCTAAATGTTTGTAAGCTTTTTGAGGGGTCCGTAAAGCTGCAGGGCTTTTCTGTGAATTCATATATTTTGTTCTACGCTTGCAGATCTAGTTAAATAAAATTATATAGACAATGAATGAATGATTGAATTTATTACAATTGTAAACGTCCTATTCAGAGAATGTTTTAATAAAGCTACACATCGTCATCTGTATATTTTAAATTTTTTAACAATATCTAATTTTTCACAGAGCTCAAGGGAGAGAGAGAAATTGAGAGAGAAATAAATAAATGGGGTTTAACATCAACTAGACACAAACTGGGTAATTTCGTGACTGATGTGGTTTTAATTTTATTTCAATAATTCGCTTGTTCGTAGGGGTCTTTAGCAGTGGGGGACCTGGTGAAAACCCAAGAGGTTAGACATGCGACCCTACTCCTTTCCACATACTACCGGGGATTCAAAACCACGCCAGTTGACTCAATGACCTAACCATTCAGCCATCCCCCCCCCCACAGAGCTGAAGCATAATGGCAATATTTCATGCTGCATAGATTGAGGAATTTATTTGTTTATTTTAGTGTCAAGAATATGATAAATCTTATGTATATTTACCTCTATACTATCTGTAAATAAAAACAATGAAAGTGGATCACCTCTACCACTTAACGTATCACTTAGTTCTATTACATCTACTTTATTTATAAACCGACGATGTGATGATAATAATGTAGCCTGAAAACAAACAAAAATATTTAATTTATAACCCTGTAAAATTCCATAACCTAAAGATCTTCACTGCAGAGATGCAATGCCAACTTTGGTATCAACTTCAATCACTGTAAGTCATATAGTACTTGAGGCTCTCTCCAAATGTTTTTGAATCCACCTTTCATATTTAAAAAAAGGTAAGTATTGAAAGTTTATAATATATATATACTTACAGGACAGTTGTCAATATCATTTATAATATCAAACATTACGACTTGATTTTCAGTTTTTCTTTTATCTTCATTAATATGCCTGAAAAGAAAATAAATTACATTATATAATCAAAAATATCTGAATATTAAAAAAACTTCAAAGTAAAAATTGCAAGCTTAGACAAAAAAAAGGAAGAAGAAAATTATAAGGTATCAGTTCATTAAATGTTTAGGACCCATTAAGCTGGTCGAAATTTGGTTAGAATTTATCAATCTGTATAAATTTTATTGTTTAATAAAAGTCCTTTTCGTTTGTATATGTCTTAAATTCTACATTCAACTTCTTCTTCCGGCATGCGGAGGCTCTGATGTAGACTACTGAAATTAATATACCATAATACTTACGTCATGACTTCTTTTAAATGATTTAAAGCTTGTTCCAGTTTACCATGATCTGGATTACTATTATTGGTACGTTTTAATATATCTGAAATATACAACCAGTAGATATATCTTCATTCATGTCTAAACGGTATTTTCATAAATTTTTATGATATTTAAATCTTTTGTTCGTCATTGGCATATATCAGACTAAATATAATAATGTACTTCTTGATTCATACTAAAATATACTAAAGTTAAATATTTAAAAAGAAAATAAAACTAATATTAACAGTATATAATCTCAGGGCTTGGATGCAAATAAGATTAAAAAGAGATACATCATTTTTTTTTCTTGGGAAGATTAAATGTATATTGATGTGATTTGACCGTATATATTTACTGTTTATATCTTCTGTAGAGGATACTGAATATTGACAAATTATAGAGGATACTGAATATTGACAAATTATCGAGAATACTGAATGTTGACAAATTATAGAGAATACTGAATGTTGACAAATTATAGAGGATACTGAATGTTGAAAAATTATCGAGAATACTGAATGTTGATAAATTATGTATATTTTGTAAATACTGAACTATTCCTGAACTGAAATTCTATTTGGAGATTCATATTTTACAATGTTGAAGAAGAACAGGGGTTATATTAGAAATTTTGGGACAATTTTCAACTAACCATTTAACAATAGCACTACACTTGGTAACCTCTGTACAGGTCTTATTAATAACTCAGTTAATGTTTGACGACCACATTCAGGTTTAGTTTGGCACACCTGAAAAACAATTGATTATAATACAAGCTTTATAAGATAGAATCTCTTGGATGGCTCTGTATCATTTCAGGTAATATTATCAAAAACATGAAATGAAATGGGGTTAATGTCCTACTGGGCTAATGAAGGCGGGCACATGCCATGCAGTGTTCTATGAGGGCAATTTAGCCAGAACAGCAGTACTGTGCTTGCCAATGTGTACAGAGGACCTAGGTTTATTGCCCCACCCAAACGACCATACATTTTCTTATGCCAGGCCCTCCATCCTACACCACTTACAAGGGGGAAACACACCGGATAATGATGCTGGGATCAAAAACAGAACCTTCAGGTTAGCAAGCCAATGTCTTACTCAATGCAGCACTGTGGCTCCCTCATAATTGATCAAAAACAAAAGATATAACACAATATTCAGTATCACTTTTATCTATAAGAATATAGAATACACAATTATTTATAACAAATTTCACTTACCTTTAAAAAAGCATGAAATCGGGGTATAGATTTATCACAGAAGTTTATAGTTTCTTTGGATTTCTCGAAAAAATTAACGAACGGTGGGTAAGCTTTTGTAAGGGCCTCGGCCTGAAAGTTAATAATACATGTATGTTGATTATCTTATTGGACCTTACAACCTAGCCAACACTTGAGCAAGAGAATATGGAGGGTTGTACTTCAGCCTATAATTACAACAATTAGCAAAGGATATCTACACACACACAAAACACACAGAGAAGATAATTTTTAATCCCAACCAAATTACTCAAAATTAATCTTAATCCGTTGGGCATTTAACTTCAAACTAATTAAATACAGATGTATATTTCATTTAGGTTTTCAAACTTTTGAAGGCAGACAGTACATGTAGATCTAACAAGTTATAGTGGGAGTTAACGTCAGGTGTCAAGTAAGCGACATATGACCATATAATGTCAGTCATTCGATTAATCAATCAGAATCGATGAGGCAAGGGACTATGCTTTGCTTTGTTTTGATTTACATTTCCATTGCTGCTAATGTCTACCCACAGTTCTGTGCATAAAAGGTCAAGCACTCGATTCGACAGACCATTTGGTTGGCTGACCCCTTATTTCAAACACTGAATTATCATAATTGATAAATGTTAATTGGCATACTTCTTCACATCCTTTAAATGAAAAACTTTAGTAATACATTTGTAAAATGGACAATAAACATGCATAAAATAAAATTTGTTTGCTATCCTCTGATGATCCTAGAATGTTCTATAATCTTTATATTACCATACTTACATTTTCAATAATAACATCTCCTACAGAACATTCTTCTGTCCAGTTTTCCACTAGATTAGCTACTCGATCTCGTATTTTACAGTGTATATCGTATATAGGTGGAATATTACCAAATATAATTTTACTATGTTGTTGACTTAGTAATGGTCCATTATACTGATCTGGTTTCTCTACTTGATTTTTAAAAGTCTGAATAAAACAAAAAACAAAAATTGCTTACATTTTTAGATTTTTCAAAGAAATATCATCTAATACAATTAGTGACTGCATCATAAAAATGATAAATGTGATATAGAACAATCTTATTTATAATCAGAAATGAAATATATAAGTCAGGAATTAATTCAAACATGTCTCTTTTGTCTGTTATATGCAAGCCTGGAAATAAGGCACCTGTCACTGACAATGTCAGGCACAGATTCAGGCTTTGTCAGGCACCAAACCTCTGGTGCCTGTCATTTTGTCAGGCACTGATTTGTCTTTTTTATTGATACTATTAATACATGTCCGGCACTAAGTTGAAAATGTCAGGTACTATTACATTAGGCCTGGTTATATGTGTGGTTTAATGGTCTAGAGAGAGAGAGAGATCAGATGGGGTGGGGTTTGTCCACTGAACACAAACTAGGTCATTCAGGATTAACATGATTTAATTTTATTTCAATAATTCACCTGCATGCAGTGGGAGAAAACCGGAGGACCCAGAGAAATCCCACAAGGTTGACAGGTGACCCTACTCCTTGTCATGTACAACAGGGAATTCGAGAAAGAGAGAACCATTAGGTAATATTGATACAAAACACAATATATTGCTTGAAGACAACTTAAAATACAGACACTATCCTACATGTGCATTTCAATGAAGTATTTCATTCTGTATTACTTTATTTGAAATAATGGTACATTAACATCCAAGGAGGATGTCACGTAGACAAGAAATAAAACTATAGAATACAAGTCACTGTTAAAGTTAAAACCACAAGAAGCTCATGGACCAACAAAAACAGTGATTACATATAAAGAGAATTAAACAGCAGGAGGCATTAATAACTTACGTAAAGAATAGTGTTTAAAATGGCCACATAATTCTTTTCTGTTTGCAGTAGTTCCATAACAACTTGTAAACGTGGTGATATTTTATTATTAGTTGGAGGGACTGTTCTATTTTCATCATTATGTGCATGACTCTCTGAAAACAACCCAATATAAAATAATTAACAATTTTGCTTTTCAAGGAACAGAATTAAAATAACAATATTCCACCCTGGATTTATTAACTAAGGAACTGAAACCACATTACATGTATTCATAGTTCCTTAATAAATCTTACCCTCTTACGTATAACAAGGTGGTAGAATTCTCAAGTCTTGCTACAGATTAATAAAGAAGATGGGTTCAGATATTCTACAAAACTCATTTATAATTGTGGAGATGACACTTTCTATTTTAACTCCTAGTTGACTTTTAATGACTAGTGCCAAAAACGGGTGAGAAACAACAATACTATGTACATGTACCTGTGATGAAATCTGATTTATCAGGTGTATGTGAAGCATCAAGAAATGAATTTGGACTCATCGAAACACCACCCACTTCACTTGACCGTCGTTTTATAGCAAGATATGGAGAATCCTGCTCTCCTTCTGCCACCAGTTCTTTGAGACGTTTCCGTTTTCTTGATTTCGATCCTGATAAATTACTACTAGACAAAAGATTTGCTGGCAAGGAAGCCTGAAAAAATTAAATAAAATATTTGAAAAATCAGTAATCTCATCAGCTAGTGCTTGAACGACTCCTGCTCCTAATGATGCTCATGCAATATTTGGAGATGTAACTGCTGGCCAAGAATTGCATTATCTGTAATTTACCAGATTTCAATGGATCTCAAAGTTTGATCATTCATTCAATTCTTGTATGGAAAAACTATTGCAAGAAATTGTGATCAACTATATTATGAAAATTTTCAGACCACCATTACCTTTTTTATCAACCTGTACATCTTAAATAATTGTGGAACAAGGTGAATAAGCTCCATAATAATAGTTAATAAGAAATCTTGAAAAACATAAATAAAAGTTCTTCTTTAAATTCAACTAGCAGACATGCATTAAGAGTAAGTATAAGTTTTCAAATGAGCTAAGAGTTGGGAAAATGTGATATTTATTTTTGAGGGTTTATTGTAAAACACACTGTGAACTGAAAGTAATGTTATTAACAACACCCCAACAGGTGTAGTGATTAATTAGTTCAACATACTTCAACTACAAGCCCTATTAACCTGTTTATATGGTGTTAAAGTTAACAAGTTACTATCAGCTAATAAGCTAATTACTAATTAATAGAAAGCACTGATGACTCCATTCATTAATCAATTAATTAATAAATAAATGATGGGCTATTTATTACCTCACAAATTTATATAGAAGGTAATGAAAACTTTTTCATCCTAGACTGGAATACATGGATATCATTCCCCTTAAAACCATTTGTTCACATGCCATGCACAACATCTAAAGGATAGCTAATAGAACTGTTGTTATTGTTTTAATGTGTGCATCTACTAAATACTGTTTTAACCAGTACAACTGGAGATTTTCCCCCTCTGTAAGAGTGAAATGATTTGAAGAACACCTACTACTATCCGTTTCAAATGTGATGAATTGTTAACTTTTAAAAGGTTTGGTATTTTTTTCAGATTTCAAATTAATACAGGTTTTTCTTACCTTTTGAAAAGTGTAAATAGATTCATCAGCACATGCTTCCATCTGTATACAACCCCAAAACCACTACAATAGTAAAACATGTTAATATTATTTTACATTAATAATAAATCATCTAATTAATAATAACTCAACAATTCCAAATGCTAATTAAGCTGAACATTATTACATTGGTTTTACTTTACCTATGCACATTATGAAATTAAATGGGGCTTAACGTCCTAGGGTCAATCCGCTCAGGTCACTCAAAAATTTTAAAAATCTAAAACCCCACCTGTATGCATTTTATGAAATTTTATGTACATTTTTATTTGGGGTAGCAAAGCTCATTTTCCAAATTTAAACAAACTTGGATGGGCAGTTTGGTTGCTCTGGGCTACTAAAATTTTCAGAATCATTCAAAATGAGTGATTCTTTTAATCTTTAACCTAATGGACTAATCTAGATGAAATTGGTACCAATGAGCAGGAGACTGCACACGGATTCCAAAAATGGTTTTATTTTGCATTTAGGAGTATTTAAAAGTATCATATCCTATTCACAGGATCTTTAACTTGTTCATCTGCTTTGTTGCTTTTTGACACCGAAGGTCATCTAGAATCAAAGCTTGACATCATGCCCTTCATATATATATGAAAAAATTGGAATTGTAAAAATATTGTTTATCCCCAAATGTTGGATAAGCATTCATACCCTTTGCTATTTCAAAGTGTTTTGTAATGATGACATTGGTGATACAAATTTCAAATTTGGATTTGTCTTGGGAATTTTTTTTTTAGTTTCAACTCATTGGTACCAATGTCACACAGATGGTCCAAATTTTATTCAAGATATGAGCCTTTAAAGATTAGAAGGATCGCTCGCTTTAACCTATTAAGGTTTCACATAGTAACTGAACCCTTCATCAGATTTCATTAAAATTTGGGAAATGAGCTTTGCTACTCCAAATAAACATTTACATAATCCAAGGGGGTTGGGTTAAAAACATTAGGTGATTTGACATCTAATGACCCCCTACTATTCTGCTCAGACTTGGCTAAAAATGTCGGCAATAGGCAATTAGGCTATACAACGTAAAATCCTGATGAAATTTATTGGCCAATGCAGGGATTGAACATGGGACCCACAAGTTCGCAAGCCAGTGTCTCACTCGATCAGCCACCATGGCTCCCCCATACACATTCTAAATTCTACCAAAACCCATTTACAGATCTAAAATTTCTTTTCCTTTCGTATAAACATTTTTATTCTGGGATCATTGACATTGACTCAGAACTGTTGGATTAACTCGTCATTTCAGGATAGATAACAGAGGTGCAAGCAGGAAAATAAGTTTATGCCATGGATTTAATTAAGAACAAAATCTGTCAGGCACAGATTATTGTCTGTTTGCCACAAAGAGAGAGTTACATGTCCACTTTAACCATGTTATTTCAGGACAACCATGGTATAATTATTTTTGTGCACAGCGGATCTAAAGAAGTGGATTGAAACTGGAGAACTCAGAGAAAAACTCACCAGGTTTATCTGGCTATCTTACACCTGATATAAGTCTAGTATCTAACCCGTAACTTGTTTGTACAACTTGTTCCACCAAAACACTTAATTTTTACTGGTTTATATTTATATATACGAACCTCTCCTCGTACAACATGTATAGGTAAATTAATATTAGGAGGTAATTCTTTTACAGCATGTTCATCTACAACTAGATGTGTTGATTCATCACTACCAACAATACAATACGTTCCACCTAAAAACAATCAATAATTAATACTTGAATAAATTCCCTCACAATTATATCTCAATCAAGACATATTTTAAAAATATACTGAAGATTGTAATACTTCGAATAAAAATAAACAATGTAATTTTAACAATGTATTAACCATATATCTGTTGAAATGAACCAGCAGTTTTACAATCCCAGCTAATAATACCGTGTGGTGAGGGAAATATTGCACAGACAGCTTGGTTTCTGCCTTCTTATTGTCTAAAAGTTTTGGGGTTTCATGTTAACTAAACAAACATAGTAATTTCTGGAATAACATCAGGTAAATTTTGTTTCAATAATTCGCTGGCGCATATGAGAAAACCAGAGGACTCGAAAAAAAATCCATAAGGTTAGGCTGGGGACACTACTCGGCCAAGTATTTAGGTTGACTCAATGATAAGACCTTAGGATCCATTTGTGTTAAATAGACATTCATCCAACAACACTATTCTTCATCAAATTCTTGATTACTGAAGTTAAAATAAAATAGAAAACCCACCATTTTCTATAGTTAGTTCTTCCATATGTTTCTGTTCATCAGATGTAAATCCAACAAAACTAAGACAGCATTCGTAAAACGGTTTCACTCTATATGACATCTAAATAACAAATAATAAAAATATTGTCAATATTATGGAAATAGGCTATAGGCCTGCACACTTGGTGATTAAATGATATTATCAATATGATGTATACATTACATACACATTATTTATTGAACAATTATCAATATTATGGGATTACACATTTGTTATTGAAATTTAAGGTTTTAAAAAGTGTTTGAATTGGGCTAAAAGGACGGTTTTAGCATAAGCTTGCGAAAATAAAGAATTTCTATTACTTATCAAACGAATGCACATTTAGATTTCCGTTGAACTATCAAATTATATAAGTTTCAATAATTCATAACAATTATTACTCTATAATAATGTTAAAACTAAACCCTACCATTTTGTCACTGTCAGCTTTCATATCATGGTTATCCCTTTCTGCCCACACTCGATGTACCCAATCTTCACTCATAATAGGTGTGCCCACACTAACAGCAAACTATATAATATATACATGTATAAAGGTCAGAGGTCAACATAAAAACTGGTACAAGTAGCAAGATGTAGCCTACTACATGTACACTAAATAAACAAAACACATCAAAAATACAATGGATGACCTGACCTGACTGATGTATTGACATAGAGCAATACAATGAAAAAGATACATGTAGTTGAATGCAATAATACTACTTCCTTGATAGTATATATATATCTAAACAAGTCTAAAACACCAGACTCCAACTACAGAAACTGGCCTTTGAAATACGCTTACACTTTATTCTGAAGTTATGCTCATTTACAACGTCCTATTTGTTTTAAAGAATGCCTTAATATGACAACGATTTTGATCCATTATCTGTATTCAATTCGAACATGTTATATCTAATAAATCAAAATCACTGAGAAAGTCTCGTAAGTTATGTATTTATTCCTCTATTATTCTAATTCATGGGTGTTCATGGATATTTATTACATGTAATGTAGTAGAAGTTATTTGCATTAGATTTTAACTTTTAAGGTCTATATAATATCAGTTTTCAAATAGTTAATCTGGCATATTTTTACTTTTTCCAAGTCATCATATATTATTCCTAAAAAAAGCAACATGTTAATGTTATAAAACAAGTTCCAGTGTATTATTATTGTTTGCAGTGCACTATTGTTAAAGTCATTTTAATTGCTAATATTAATAAGTTAATAATTAATTTCATAAACATGTTATTCTCTTTAGAAGAGTTACTTTAAATTTTGCGTTACTTTTATACAGACGTTTCGAATTAAGTCTACGTCTGATAATAAAAGCAGAATTAACCATTTTTATACTTTAAACCTTCATGTCATTTAAGTGAGTGTTTCTAAAATTAATTCCCACAATGGGCGTTCGTTTCTGATGAACACCTCTATAAATAAAATATGAACTTACTCTGTATTTTTCCCCACCAGTACAGTTAGCTACAAGATGTGTAACTTTTGTTGTTATATCTTTTCTAACACTTCCTGCCATATGATGTACTAAATCAACTAGATGACACTATAAAAATATTAATATAGTTTTAATTAAAACATACATTTTTTTATATCAGAATTGGAATCTATAATAACAAGAACTACATCATTTTTACCCCCAAGTGCCTTTTTTTGACAGCATTAGCATTACTGGTATCTGAAGTTGTCTCCCCTACATCCTCACAATGATCGTTTTTTCATGTCACAAAAATGAGTCTTTCACTGCACTCATTGCAGACCTTGTATAAACTTATCACTTCATTCAATATTGTTTCAGAAGCGTGGTTTATTTCAGAAATACTTCTTGATAATAGTGTCGCGAAGATTTATAAAATGATATCTTGGAACCAGTGCCATAAATAGTAACCAATCAGGTCCCTAGGCTACTTGTACATGTATGTATGCATCTTTATCCCCTTCAAAATCCCCTACAAGCAAAGGGTCAATTACATATTTTATAGGCCACCCAAACTCATATTCCTGAAGCAACGGCCCGTGAAAACCCTCTCTGGCCCTTGCTGGATTGGCTTCAGATTCTTGAACTTTTAAGTAAGTGTGTCTATTCTTCTCGTTCAATCAAATCTACCACTTACGTACAGTAACATGACAGTCCGTCGTTTAATCTTGGGTCTTCCTTAATATTTTGGACGAGGATGTAAGGTATTAAAGACGTTGAAAGTCTGTTCGTTACCATACAGTAGTGTTTACTTTACGTCAATACCGATAGCCTCGTTTGTCACGCAATTAGTTTTGCTGCAATATCCTGCTATGCGCTGGTTAATATAGCATGAAAAAACCATGCAGCCATGACGTAACGTTATGTAAACACAGTTGCCCTAATTAAACGTCCTGTTTTAAAGGTAATACCTTTGTAACGAAGTCAGTGATTGGTCAGTAATAGGACCACCGACCAGTCATAATTAGTGACAATAATACCCACTCAGTCCAGCAGGGAGTAGTAGGATTAGCTCTAATCAAACGGAACACTGCGGGGAGGATGCCGAAACTATACTCATGTATGAAGGATCTCATACTTACTAACTGATCTCGCTTTTTAAAACCAGTAAAACATATAATAAGTCCATTCATTGATGAACAGTACAGTGGTCGCTGCGAAAATGGAAAAGCCTATAAAAAAAAAAGGGAAAATATTCATAACAGATATCTTTAAACATTTATCACCAAGCTCTAGAGTTTATTTGTGCATTGTAATAAGCTTCTATCTGCAGAAAATTGAGACCTATTTGTTAAATATATAACAGATTTCAAATCATTCACACCAATTTGTTTTTTAAGACTTGTTCGTATGCTGCATAAAATTAAAGAGCCAGACAAAAGATTAAGTAATTGTTGGTATTTCTGGTTTAAAGAAAAAATATTTTTGGCACCAGGTCCCCCTTAATAAAGGAACAATAATTTGCAGAAAATAATGAATCTGACAAGTTATGGATGGTTGGTATTTCTGGTTTAAAGAAAAAATATTTTCTCCTCAAGCTCCCTGTTAATGAAGGGACAACAATCTTTTCATAGTTAATTTTGTATGAAGACATCTTGGTACAGTATATAAAACATACATTATTGCAAGAGCTAAATCTGCCTATATGGAAGGTCATTCTGTAGGCCTGAAATGTTTTCTAAATTATTAATTAACTTTTCAAGGCCATAACTCTCAATGACATCGCTAGCAAATTGGAATACTTTTTTTGAAAAATAATTAAACGTAACAATGGATAATCGAGACTGTTTTTTATTGTACCGACTTTAGTAATGATGATTGACGCTAGCCTAAAATGCAAAAGCTAATATCTTGGTCTAGAATGGAGCAATTTTCAACATTTTTTTTATATTATCTATTTTTTTAACTTTAGCGAGAACTGTTAACTCTTTTCCTACTCAACCGTAATTCCCCTTATAATAAGCTATTTCCATCAAGCTAATAGAATAGAGTTTTCTCTAGGACAAAAGTACTTTACCTCTTTATTTTGAGCTGATTTAATGATTGACGAAGGTCCAAGAATTCTGGCTTCTGCTCTGTGCAATCTGTGATATACATCCCCTTCAAAACTACTAACAACAAATATAGTTTCATATTCCCCGGCATCATGTATAAAATCTAATCCTGTATCCGATTTCACGATTTCTACATCAACAGTCTACAATATAAAAACAAAGATTACTTAGTTAAACATGAACAGACTGAAATGATATATTGTTCCAATACTCACTGGAATAAGTTTATTTTTTGTTATTACTAAACTATTTCTGAATACTGTTTAAAATTAGCTGATCTTTGAGATAATTTAAATACATTTTGGATTAATAAATTAGTGTTTACTTTTATAACTATTACGATCCGAAAGTTGGTTTTGTAAGTCGTCTATTGCATTATTTTATATATAACAAAATATAAAAAATTATTTTGGTACACAGTTTGTACTTGGATTTTTGGCGGGCATTGCCTTTAATAAAATGCTATGCTGATGAAATTGCTGTACATGTATGTGCTATATGTCATTGACCATATCAAACTATATCCATCATACATTGGCAAACCAAGAATTTTTTTAGGAGTCCACAGGACTGTACAAAGATTAACATAAAACATAATTTACAAAATGTAAATCTTTCAAAAATATTTTTTTTTAATTTTTAAAAGATTTTTTCCTTGCTGTCATTGTGAATTTTAGTCTTATTACTTCCCATTGTAAGCCAATAGGCCTATTCAAAAAGACTCAAATCATTGTAACAGTACCGGTAAATGAGTAAAGGAAAAATATCTAGTTATTTCTATAAACCCTCACATGTAATGCAGTTTCAAGTTCTGTGTTTTCTTGTGTTTCTTTTCCAACTAAAACTACTCTCACCTCCTTACCATCTGAAAAATTTATTTGAAAACATTATATATACATCACTTTATCATTAAATATTGATAGAACACTACTCCATACCAACCTGAGGGTTTGGTAATACACTGTAGTTAAAAATTATATCTTACTGTAGAGAGACAGAGAGAAATGGGGTTTAAATGTCTACTCGACACAAACTAGGTCATTTTTGGACTAACATATGGTTTAATTTTATTTCAATAATTTGCTTGCGCGTAGGGGTCTTTAGCAGTGGGGGGATCACGGTGGCTAAGTGGATAAGGCGCTGGTTCGCTAGCCTGGAGGTTGAGTGTTCGATCCCTGCATTGGCCGAGAAAGTTCATCTCGATTTTCCGGCGTGATTTCCCCTTGTCAGTGATGCAGAAGGAGGGCCTGACAAGGACAGCTGCCTAGTCGTTCGGATGGGACGGAAAACCGAGGTCCCGTGTACAAATTGGAGTGCACGTAAAAGATCCCTTGGCAGTTGGAATTCGATATAAGAGTAGGCCGTAGCGCCGCTGTCCGGGCAAAATTTCCCTCATTGCACACTGTGGCGTATGCCCGTCTTCAATTAGCCCAGGTACGGTGCTTAAGCGTAGGACGTTAAACCCCATTTCATTCATTCATTCATTCTTTAGCAGTGGGAGGACACCTGAGGACCCGGAGAAAACCCACGAGGTTGGACAGGCTACCCTACTCCTTGCCCGTACAACCGGGGATTCGAAACCATGCCAGTTGACTCAATGACAGACTTTATGAATGTAGAGTGTAGGTTAAAATATACAGTCGATGCAGAGAGTAAATCTTCTTTGGTTGCAATACAGTTTAAGGGAGAGAGAGACCTATATTATTGCACACCATGAATAAAATTATCAGATAATTTCACTGCACAGGAAGTATTAATCAGAGTAGGCTACTTAAAAAAACTTCGTGGAGGTTAGTGTGTCTATCACTTCAACATCTTGTTAGAAATAAGCGAACGTTTATCTTTCAAGTACCTATATGTATTTATTGTGTCTTCTTGAGATTAAATTTTGTGAAAAGAGAAATTTTATCGTACATACATAAAAATTCATCTGATTAATTTCCCTACTACAAGTTCGTCAAATGTGCCAAAGCGTGGGCTAAAGACAATACACTTTTACCACAATAGGTGCATGTGAGATTATCAGCCCTAAAAATTTACAGAAGTGTGAAAAATACACTGTTTAAAACTTGCCAGAAATCGTATATTTTAGGATTAAAACAACACAGGCTTACAATCATCCGTTAACTGAATCCAATCAAAAACTGAGTTGGATTGTCATCAACATTAAAGGGGATTGTATTTCAATATTCATTTAAGAAGATCATAAGCACCAAGACTAGCATGTGCGCGAGTGTCATGAAAGATCAATAATTCCATAAAAATACAAACTTGAGACATCTGAATAATTTTTCTATTGATATAGTAAATTAGTCCACCACCAGAATTACTAAAACACCGCCACCATGTTCACAGCATGGTCACTTAAATTCTTTATCAAAAGTATGGGTGTTTGTTAATAACGTGAATTCATCAAACAAAAAATTAGAAGCTCAACACAAAAAAAGTTAACACTTTTCAATAAGTAGAGAAGTATGAATTCAAAATAAAGGATGTATGTAATGAGAACGCTCCCTCCCAAAATAGGCCTATATATCTGTTTTAGCTTTTCAATAAATTGAATGCTTGGGTGGGAAGATAACTGAAGGAATTGCCTAAGAGTTAGAATTGTGTTCTTGAACAAAGTAAAGACAAATTAAAAAGTGTGTATTATTTTTAATTTAAATAAGCTTACTGAGTGACTGGTAGTGACTAATATAATAAATATTTACAGAATGTTTAACAGTGCTATGCGATGTAGTACAATAAATGCAGTTAATATCAATGAAGTGTATTATGTATGGTGTTACTGTTAATTATCCTCTAAACTTTCTGGTTAGCTTTTAACAGAAATATAAATGGATATATATTGAGACCTACCAGGTAGTTTTTTAGGTGAAGCAACATAGGATGACTTAGTTGGTGTTTTGTTGTTAGTTTTATACTCACACCTTGTTTGTATTGTGTGCATTTTCCCATTTGAATTGTAAACTGCAACAAACAAAACAATGCTAACGCAACAACTAAAACCAAAAATAAACT
Organism: Patella pellucida; assembly: GCA_917208275.1. Classification (NCBI taxonomy): domain Eukaryota; kingdom Metazoa; phylum Mollusca; class Gastropoda; family Patellidae; genus Patella; species Patella pellucida. Next base: position 28,176,344 of record OU795038.1, on the reverse strand, counting down.
ACGCCAAGTAAATGTGTCACCCAATACTTTTATTTGAAGTGCAGAGTACAGATCATATGAATTTTACTATTTTACATGAGAGAAAAGTTGGGTTAACTCGCTCGCTAATAATTTACACAAAGAGGTCTTTAGCAGTGGTAGAAAACTGGAGGACCCGGAGAAAACCCACAAGGTTGGACAGGCAACCCTACTTCTTGTCACGTACAATCAGGGCATCTAAACCATGCCAGGGCAGCTGACTCAGTCAGTAGCCTGTCTACATATTCAAACATTGTATAAATAATTACCAATTGGGTGGCACATTTAAATGGTAACAAAGCAAAGAGAATATAAATGTAACACATGCAATATAAATACAACATATAATACAAAACACATTTGTTTGTATCAGTAATTCAAAGAGAAAAAAGAAAGCTAAAAGCTATAAAAAAAGAAAGCAAAATAAGATCTACATTGGCATTCTACAAGTATAACTCAATAATTTGGTATACTGTTGGGGAAAAATACATAGAGCAATCAGTGAATGTGTGTCACAGTGTGAGAATAAAACTGGATGTCTACAGCTTGCGGACAACAAACACACAGGAAGTGAGAGCGACTTACCTTTCCACGTCATACATAAGCCTCTATTTCCGCCATGTTTATATCATAACTTTAAAACAAGTATGGCGGCTGGGGGCGTTAACTTTTTTTAAATTTAATTATTTCGGTATTTTTGTAGCCGGAGTTCAACTTTAAGCCACCCCTGAAGCCCTCACTTTTAAAAAAGACACTAACATTAACACTTATTAGACTGCGACACATGTTACATTGTTATGTAGAAATATATTTACAGCAAAAGATTTTAGTGAACGTTTTTAATTTGGTTGAGAAGGAGGTGGACTACATGTACATCTATATAGACAACCAAAGGGACTACGGTACTCTATTTGGTAAAAACAAACTCCAATGCTCTTTTTTTAAAATGTACACCCAGGGGAAAACCTGGCTGCCTCAGATTTCAGACTCACTCATCTCCATCCATGATCATCTACTTGACCTCAAGAGAGAGCTACTCAGGCACTGTTGTACTAAAGAACGATATGAATTACGAAGTATACGTGTAGCTACTGTCTGCAACCAGTACTAGCAGTGGTAAAACTCCAAAATGGTATGCTAAATCAGGGGCCATTTGCAGGAAGTCACAACTTTCATTTATTCTATGAAATTTATTTTGTACGGAATTGAAGGAAGTTTCAATTTACATCTGGAGACTTGGTTATTCCAATTTATTGCACATGCATGCTCTCCAGAGAAGTTATGTTTGACAGTAGTTCCTTTAGGAACTGTCTCTGAGCGAACGATGTCTCGCTAACAGTTCCTCACGGGCCTTATTATCAACTAGTATGAAAATAAGGCTTTTCTCCATCTCGGTTCTAAGGCTATTTTAGATCCTTACCGTCTACTTTGCACCGTGATTCTTCTTTGATCGCCAAAAGAAAACATTTCCTGACACAACCGACACAAATTTATAATAATTCAACACTATTTTCATGTAGAATTCGACTTTAGAAAAAGATAAACAAAATCGTTCAAATCTGGCCGCCATGTTTGTTTACTGACGTCAGCGCAGACCGGTCTTTTTCTAACATCGAATTCTACACGAAAATAGTGTTGGATTATTATAAATTTGTCTCGGTTGTGTCAGGAAATGATTTCTTTCGGTGATCAAAAAAGTTTAAAGGAGCTAAATCGCTAACATTTCGGACCTAGAAAATGACCTTAATGGGTCGCAACGCATATAATAATATAATCTGATTGTATATAAACTGATTTACATTAAATTGTTTCCGTTTTTACTCTAATTTCAAATCAGTTATGTCCAGCGAAATACGGCAGGAGTCTTAACCAACGAGGAAATTATAGTGTCTGGTTATTCCAGTCTACTGCGCATGCCCACCAGATAAGATATGGCCTCATAGTTTAACAGGAGTTGTTGAATATGTCTAGCCTCGTTCTTTCTTGTCACTTGTTACAAGTGACCCTGAAACGCTCTGTGGTACACGATTCGTGTACCAATGGTAAACTGTTTATCTTGTTTTAAATATTGGATATCAGAGGCCTACCGTTTCCAGGTAAGATCACAACATCAATGTTGATTTAAATTGACCAATAATTCGTGTTTTCCATGTCGAAGATTTTCGAGGATTTTGAGTTACGGACTTAGGTCCTTTAACGGTGCAAAATAGACGGTAAGGATCTAAAATAGCCTTAGAACCGAGATGGGGTAAAGCTTTATTTTCATACTAGTTGATAATAAGGCCCGTGAGGAACTGTTAGCGAGACATCGTTCGCTCAGAGACAGTTCCTAAAGGAACTAGTTTGACAGGAGTTGTGGAATATGTGAGTTATTCTTTCTGCCATTTCTGGTCAAAAATTATTTTAACGTTACAAATGAGGCTTACACCACAATGATAGGCCTACACGATTCTTGTATCCATAGGCCGGGTTTCAGCCAGTGGGGGGTGCAGGGGGTGCACGTACCCCCCTTTGCTTGAAGAAGGGGGGTGCATACCCCCCCCCCTTCAGTCACCTGAATAATGTTTTCAAAAAGTGTTTTGTGTAAGAGAAAGAGTGTTTAAATGATCTGTAACTAAAGAAATATCATATAACATCTCAAGATGTGATAGAGTGCATCTTTTCTGCCATTCAGGTCGATACATGTACAGTGTACACCCTGCCTTCTTTTGACTTTTTATTAGTGGTATTAGGCAGGCGCTTATTGGTCGACCGTATGAATTGTACCCCCCTTCAAGCTTTTTCTGGCGGAAACCCTGATAGGCCTAATGGTTATTCCGGTAATATCAATATTTATCATCAATAATGTTTATTTTGTCTTAAATTTTAAATATTATTATTGGATACCGGTATATCATATAATCACATATCATCATCATGATCATGGATCAGAATCAAAAGCCCACCTTTTCAAGAAATCCAAGGTAATGATTTCAGATTTGAATTGACAAATAATTTGTGTTTTCAATTTCATCGTGTAAGACTTTGGATGATATTGAGTTCGAGACTAAGCTACCGGTAGATCTACTTTAAAATTGTCATTTCTGTCATATCATTTGAAGAATTTAGATAAAAAAAAGGATGGTGGCCCAACAAAAATCAAAAAAAAAATTTTGTTGTTAAAAAAGCGTTTTAAGCAAAACGACAAAATGAAATGCATCCTCATTGCATGGTTCACGGGCTATTATCAAAATATGCTTTATTTTGTCTGTTTTCAGAGTGTATGACAGCTATTACTTACCGTCTTCTCTTAAAACCTCTAAAAGTTTATGCCTATTAAGGTCCGCCATTGTTATGGCCTCGTTTGCAATACTTTGAAATTGGCGGTGTTTTAATGAAACGGTATTTTCTATTGGTGAATAAAAGCTTCCGGTAATAACACGTGGTCAACCAATGAAAATAAAGAAGTTGATATCTCTTCACGCTTGACAGTCATGGTATTGTAAACACAGCAGACAGGTTGATGAAGCGTGATTTTTTTTGACAACTCTTAAACCGGCGTGCTTGCAATTTTATGTCATTCAGACTGATGCACTCTTGAAGAGAGGTGCTTTTGAACTTGAATATGATATTTTAGTTGGGCCAGCACTGCTGACATAGAAACGTTAGTTAATTTCTATTTCATCAGATTTTGTCTTGGTAGTTGGAGTGCGTTTTGTTTGTCACGTAGGCCAAGAACTTAAACGACCACAGCTAAAGAACTATAGCAGATACGGTCTCAGACAGTGTTGCATTATTATTTTTAGGTGTCGTTCCGGTATTCCAGGGAAGTGCAGATATTTTTATTAATCTGTTTTCTTATATCTAAATAAAACACTGTTGTTAGTGTTAGTGCCAAGTGGTGAGTTTTCTTGAATTTATTACTCAGAGTCTTACTATAGGCTAGGCCTAATAATAATATTATAGAACCTTGGACGGGAATTGAGCAAGTCGCAGAAAAAGTAGAGATTGTTTTTGGATTCCACCATTTTTATTTTTCTGTGAATTTTGTCTGGCTATGTTGGCAGGATCGCTAATGTTGAACCGAAGAGGATTGATCTAATAGTAATACGTCCGATTCTGATATGTAAATCCACCTAAATACTTTAATACGGTTTGTAAATGTACACTTCAAAACCTCCCTAGACTTCTTGAATTTATAATTAAATTAGATATGTTATTACAATGTAATATAAATATAATGGATAATGTCAATTAATTAGACAATACTAATTATGTGATTAATCATTGGACCATTGGTTAAAAAATCAATTTGGTGTTTAATTGGTACTCAATCTGTTTGGGATTGACTGGGTATAAAATTCATCACAATAATATAACTAAGTAAAAAAGTGGAGAGTGGGAATTTAAATTATATTATATCTACTATAATTTAGTAATTTATCATATATATAAACTACATAACATTGTAGCTCAAATAGCAATTAAAAAGCTAAATGCATGTACATTGCAGGCATGACAGACCACCATTCCTGAGACAATATAGATCTATATTTAGGCCTGAAGTTTATATTACTGTAGGTTTAGATCTGCAGTGTACTGAGGATATTATTACATGTAAAATTATCATATTTTATTACTAGACCATGACATGCACATATTCTATTATATGTCATTCTTCTTTTGTTTTCAGTGCAAATATGACTGGTGGAAAGCGTGTTGTCAATGTGATTAACTTAGGTCGTATGGGATATTTACGTGCCAATGATGTTCAGATGCGACATGCTAGACAACATTTGGATGAATTGGCTGGAAAGCCATCTAGTAAGGGCACAAATGTTTTATTCTTGGTAGAGCATACCCCAGTCTACACTGTAGGGCTTCGTAATCAACAATACAGCCACGAAGATGCTTTTCGATTAAAATCATTAGGTGCTGAGTATTACAAGACAAACCGCGGCGGCTTAATAACTTTCCATGGACCAGGTCAGCTAGTTGCCTACCCAGTTTTGAATCTTCAACATTTTAAGCCCAGTATGAAGTGGTACATTTCAGCATTAGAAAACACACTTATCAAAACCTGTCAAAAATTTGGAATAACTGCTAGAACAACAGCTGACACTGGGGTATGGGTGGAAGACCGAAAGATTGCATCAATTGGTAAGAATTATGTTTATGTAACAGGAAGATCATTTTAAAATTCTATGTTCATGTATTCATTCTGTCTACATGACATGTATAGATATCCACCAGTGAACATTGTCATACTTAATATTTAATTCAAACAAAAAAAATGACTTTTTAAAATATATATGAAGTTGTTGACATTTATATGGAATTAGTTTTCAAATAATTACATGTAATATATTACTAATAGAACCTTTTGATTAAAAGTCGCCACACTAACCTGCATTTTAGCTTGAGAAATTAGAGCAGCCTTGAACTAGCAGTACTTTGTGTGTCAAGGATTCTCAATGGATTGATTAAAAATAACTTCTCATGATGTTTAGCTAGCTAAAGAAAACATGCAAACATGCTCTTTATGGACTGTTTTGTCCCACTTTGATGTTTACCGAAACTAGAAACCACATGTGATATATACATGTAAATAGACAGATCATGAGATGTAAAGGTACTTAAGACAGAAATGTGCTGTTGTGGAAATCTGAAACGTTCATAATAAAACATTATCACTTGGTCTGCCCGGTTCATTGTGTTCAGGTAATTAAGCACATCTCATCGTGGTATGAAAAAGCCTTGTGAAGAATGAGCTGACTTGTATTAAAAAGATATTTGTAACAGAATTGTTATTAGATGTAATCTATTAAGGTGGCAGTTTGAAATCAATAGAAACCAGTGGAACTTAAGCTGGTTGTTTAGTAAATTTTTTTACTTGTGTACGGTTCCAAACTCTTTTTTTTGCATCTTTATAATGGCATAATGGGGTGTTTTTATAATGGTATTTGGAGTAATATGTTTTTTTGCCAATGCATTCAATATACTAAAAGTATAATGATTGCAATTTCTAGATTAAATGTTTTATGTGTATGTATTTTGAATACTTTCAGGTGTACACGGTAGTCGCTTTGGTTCCAAACTCTTTTTTTTGCATCTTTATAATGGCATAATGGGGTGTTTTTATAATGGTATTTGGAGTAATATGTTTTTTTGCCAATGCATTCAATATACTAAAAGTATAATGATTGCAATTTCTAGATTAAATGTTTTATGTGTATGTATTTTGAATACTTTCAGGTGTACACGGTAGTCGCTTTGTCACAACTCACGGATGCTCACTTAACAGCAACATTGATTTAAACTGGTATAAACATATTATACCTTGCGGACTTCATGGAAAAGAAGTTACCTCTCTTACTAAGGAGACAGGACAAGAAGTGCCACTCAGTGACACCATCAGTCCTTTCTTATCATCTTTCCAAGAGATCTTTGACTGTGATTTAGAATATAATTTGTTAGAAGCTCACGAAATGGAAGAGTTAATAACTAACCAACATGTTCTCACTCAGCGAATGCAGAATATTCAACAAAGTGTGCGTCAAATGTCAACATCTGCAGTTCACCAGCCACAAGCTGCAGAGCCGATAATCGCTAATCCTATGTGGTAGAATTAAATATTAATCTAAGAACAAACAATGGTGCCATACAAGGCACAAGTGCATCTACAATTATTTCGATGCTATTCCATTATTCTGGTTCATGCTGTGAAAACCGGGACCCAAACTTGTTAACTACAATATATTGAAATGTAACACCATGCCATATTTATCATTTTTTGGTAATTGTTAGAAACAAAAATAAGGTGCAGTATGTTTGTTTTGTTATAGGTAGAACTTGAACCTTATTGGTGCTTTGTAAAGTGTATAATATACACATGTTTGAATGCAGATTGTTTATAAACATAGACTTGTTGAGCTTGTGTGTGTGTGTTGCTTGGAGTTTGGTGCCAGCACTGTCTGATGTTATGTACCTGTAAATATATAGAATGAATTCCTGAAACCTGTTTACTTTCTTATGTTCAGTGCATGTATGTATATCATTATGTATATTGTACAATATTTCAATACATAGTAATGTATAATAGGTTAATTGTATACATCTGTATCTAATACAAGCTTAAGACTTATATTAATTCATCTCACTTTAAACCTGATATTTGTGGCACATTATTTGAAGTCATGCTACAATGCTTTATTACAGTGTTATTTGTATGAAACAGTCGCATTAATATTTAATAACAGAAATGAAAACTTATTGATTGATTGGGCTAGATCTAGATGTAAAGATATCAGTTGATTAGTGTTATTTTTCGTAACGGACCAATTTATGGTCAAAGAGGGTACCATAATGGAAATGTGTGCTGAAATATCCAGATTTCGAAATGATGGTATGATGTTTGACTTGTATAAGCTTACTAGGTTGTATATCAAAAGTACATGTATTTAAAAAGTTGAAGCTTGGCTTACATTTTGTGATTTGTATGTAATATATTTTTTTAATGTACAGATAAACTCGAGTGATAATAAAAACAATAGTCGGAATAAAGATAATGTTGATACACAACTGAATCTAGATAAATAAAAATTAACTAGTTCACTGGTATTATCTGATCAATTATTGTATGTTGTATTTCAAGCTATTTGTTTATAGATTTAATCTAGAATAATGTATTGTTCTCCATCTACATATGTTGACAGATCTGTCCAAAATGGTGTGTGGGTGTTATTGAAACTTGATAAAATGAATTAACTTGTATGTTAAAAAATCAATAATGCTTTTCAACAATGTGATGTATGCCAGTAGCTTTAAATACTTCTAAAAAAACGCAAAGGCTCTCAAAATCCAGATTAACTTTTTGTTAGAAATAAAATCTGTACTTATTGTTTGCAGAAACTCAATATATTGGATTGAAGAAATAGGTTAAATCCATTGTATGGTGTGTAAAAGAGTATGATATTCATATGTAAATATGTAGCTTTAAATGATTCAGTTGTTGTATTTAGTGCTTTCTGTTTAGTATTTACCTTTGTTTTCAGTTTATTAATTGCTGTTTATTTTTCATGTTACTGTTTGTATATAAACTTCTATTAAAGTGTTGTATTTAGTTTTGTTGTTTTTGTATTAAGTAGATTTACTTGGACCAGTGAAGTAATGATTTTCGGTCGTGTCAAATGTGCAATTTTCAACTGTTCATATGGTTGACCACAATACGAGTGTTAGCAAAATGAGAAATATGAAAACCAGTCTAATTTGAACATCCTGCCACATGATTAACCATAACAGTTGTAGATAATATGTAAACATATGTTGTTTTGATTTATAATTATCTAACAAGAAACGTGAGATTAACCTTCAATGGGCACAATGGAATAGGTAATTGCATTTAGCAGGTTTCTCTAAAAAAATCCATTTCAATTAATTAATAATGTGTGTGTGGGCTCTAGGCTCTGGGCGAGCCGCCAACATACGAGGCCCGTCTTAATATGAAGTAGATAGCATGTAACTATTGATCAAACTTACTCTCAATTCACTAATCAATACTAGTTTAATAAAGATTTGTGGAATAGACGTGTCTTGTGATGCGATCCACACACAAACACGGGGGCGTCTTTTATGTTTCTCTCGACTAGATGGAATCTGAAGGTAGATGGTATCAAGTCTGTAAAGTAATTACATGTAGTAGAGATCTGTATTAAAGCGACCTAAACACGTAGACTTAATAACCTGTTAGCAGTGTTTATCAATCGTACTTTATCAGTTACAGTAACAACCTATAATTATTATAGGAGAAAACAGTTCACGATGATGAAATTAAAAAGGACTTGTCTTATCGGAGAAACAGTGATGAAATCAAAAAGGATTTTAATGCCACGGAATTCATAGATTCTTCAGATTTGAGATCGTAATGATATTTATAAAATCTTCGTACACGTAAACATCATCGATTAATTGGAAGCTAATTAAGTAATGGTTATCTATTTTCGCGTCCATTGGGGCCCAGCGGTGGCATTATGGCTATTTCACAGACAAGTCAATGAGCGAGAAGAGTCTCCTAAAACGAAAACATTTGAGCAAATATGCACTCCAGGGGCCTATTTTACGAAATTTTAACTAAGATAAATCCAAATTTTAGTAATTTAAATTGGATAATATTAGATTGATTAGTGTGCTTAGTCAATCAAAATAGAAGTATCAACTTAAATTTGAATTTTATCTTTAGTTAAGATTTCGAGAAACGGGGCCCAGTTAAGAAAATGACGCAGTGTATATTTATAACACAAGGTATAAAAAAAACATATTCAGAGAATGGGTGCTTGTCATGACCGTGAATAATTTAAATGACTAATTGCTGTCACGTACACAATTCACCCCCTCCCTGAAACATATTTTAGTGATATAAATGTACATGTTTACTAACATGTTAATGCAATAAATGTACACCTGTTTGTTAGTGTGAATAATGTTGTTTACCAAATAATTTTTCATTTTAAGCATATTTAAAACTGCACGTGCTAACTCTCATATAATATCCCGGCGCGGGAAAACTACCAACAAAATTTAAAAGATACATGTTTTTATACATCATAAATAATATATGAATAGTCAATAATATTAGTACAACCGTAAAGCTGCATTACGGTAAACGATGAAAGGGGGAAAGGTATGCCGACACAAACTGATTTTAGTACTGATTTAATAACATTAAAAATACCTGTCGCTTGTCATGGAGATATTCATAAATTTTAATAATGTCACTGTTATATCGTGCTTTCGAATAATATATATTATAATAGACAAATTACAAATACTTCTGGGTCCAGGTAGATTAATATTAATACATATTTTTAAAAAAATACGTTCAGTTGGGCATACAGGTTTTAAGGGTGGCTGTCGAGAATAGACTTCTGTCCGGAATGGCCACCATTTCCAAAAAATAGTAAAATGCAGTTATACTCCATTCCACATCGGTCATAATCAGACTAAATACATTTGTTTTCACTTGTATTAACTGGATGCGGATTAAATACTTCTGAAAATTCTCAAAGTATATACTTATATTATATCATCGATTTAGGACTAAAACTGTCGGTCAGCTTACTGTCTGTTCTCAAATCGGCAGTGCCTATGATGATAACTATATTATAGCATAGAGTCTGTTCTGAAGCGGACAGTATCTGTGATGACCTATGACACTATTTCATATTTCATTTTAAATAAAAGTAAATTTCATCTTAAATTAAAAATAAATATCAATTAAAAGTAAAAATAAATTTCATTTTAAATAAAAGCATAAAGCCCCCCCCCCCCCCCGCCCTGAGCTAAGCGAATATTGAATATAAACATAATGTTAGTCCCGAAATGACCCGGGTTGTATTGAGAGAACCCTAACCCTACCCCCCCCCCTTCCCAACAACCAACCCCCCGTCGTTTGCCCGTACATTCGAACGCCAGGGGCCTGGATAAATGGCCGTGCGAGAGAGAGAGATGGGGTTGAACGTCGACTCGACACAAACTATGGGGGGGGGGGACCGGAGAAAACCCACGAGGCTTGACAAGCGACCCTACTCCTTGTCACGTACAACCGTAGATTCGAATCACGCAAGTTGACTTAATGACAGGCTTTATGATACAGCACGCACGTGCTAACCATTCGGTACCCCCCCCCCCCCACGTAATATTGTATAAGGCCTGGGTCAATAATCAAGTGCGTTATACGAGCTGTTTTGTATGTGAACAAATTGAAGTTTTAGTGTGAAATAGATTAATTTAAATAACTACGCCAATAGTTGACTCAATGACAGGCTACACACGCGCTAACCGTTCGGCCATCCAACATCACCGTGCACATTCTTAATAGATTCAAGGCCGTAATATTATGTACATGATTGTAACATGAATAGATCCATATAGTGTATTATTATTTAATATCGCTGACATTACCATTAAAGATGCATTCATTCCCGTGAAATTGTTTATATAGGGTAGTTATTTTGAATTAAAAAATAGCGAATTTGGTAAAGATACCTACTATTATTATTAATACTGGATTCCCTGAAAGTCACCCCGAGAGGAGCATATATAAGTGAAAGGGGTGACAATCTCTCTGTTGGCGTGACGATGGGGAGCGCTTCGTGTGATTCGACGAATTTAGCGGTTGTGAGATGTTGATATAGAGGTTAATCAAAGAATTTACTTAGAATTTGACATTGATGGTAAATAGACAGCACGTAACGACAAATACAAGCTATAAATAAATGAATCCTCCCTCAGTCAAGTCTCGTGACAAACATGGTTTCTTATAATAGATTTTTAGTTTGGGATAATTTTAAGAGGGATTTGTAGCACTTTTGTTTGAATATAGCTTTTTCAAAATGTATCATCAAATCATACAGTTTGTACGTGGTAAGGTATCTTTAATTGCTAGATGAAACCTATATAATGTCATTGTTGATTTTATACAGAATTCCCCTATATACTTATGATAAAAAAATAAAAAGATTTAAATTTACATAGTGCATATCTAGAGTGGATATGATGATAACAAAATCTATTGTTATGTGTGACCTTTTGCATATCAAATTTTGATCTAGATTATGAAACTGTCTGATCCTGTCAAAACCAGTTTTGCGTGTTTATTTTGGGATTATCAAGTTATTTTCGGTATGAAAACTGGAAACCCATCTATATCGGAGAAGTGAAATAAGGTCTTCAAGACCACGTGCCCGGATGCTAGCTCTCGCCCTTGATCTCATCACTTTGTAAGTCATCGTCTGCTGAACGGACAACTGATACCATTCTCGACGAAGAACTGCATCCAATTGTGCCGGAGTCTGTGTAGATGGATTCAGTGCCCGTATTCGACACCCCGAGATGCCCCAAACATGTTGTAACGGGTTGAGGTCCTGGCTCATTGCAGGCCCAGGAAGATTCGTCACATTATCACATTTGATAAAAACTGTCACCCGGCACGTAGCAGGTTCAACCGCAATTGATGATTGGTGTCACCAATGTCATCTTTGGACTCAAAATTGCATTTTTCACCATCAGGAACGATGCTGAATTGTATGTCTGTTTCTGCATCTCAAAAGGTCGTGACTCCCTTTTTTTGGCTCAAATACGACATCTTGGAATAATTCTTTTCGGAATCACGATTTAAATCCCATGTTTTCTTATTGTCAAAGATATTGTATTCTTGCAAACTACATTTTTCTCCCGAGGTATTATCATCAGGGTTTCAACGCCAATCCTTCTAAGACAGGTATTTGTGAAAAATACAGCCAGTGCTTAACTTCTTTTCTTTTTCTTTGTGTATATATATATAAAGAAATATACGATACAAAAAGGCTTCAGCTCTTAAGGGCCTTTGGCGAGTGGTGAAATTTTGGACTTGACAGTTACATGACGCGTGTTGAATTGCGACCGGCAGTTCTTGACAGTTACAATGTAATTGAGTTAAAGGAGCTAAATCGCTAACATTTGGGACCTCGAAATTCACAAAAATGGGTCGCAACGCATATAATACTGTAATATGAATGAATATAAACCGAATTAACATTCAATGGTTTTAGTTGTTACTCCAAATTTAAATCAATTATGTTCGGCGAAATAAGCCAGCAATCTCAATCGAGTGCAAATTTTTAGAGTCTGGTTATTCCAGTCTACATACGCCGTTTGATTATGTGCAATGTGTCTTGCCACGTCCCTCATTACAACTGGGGCTGAAGCGCATTATGGTACACGATGGTAAAAAAAATATTTTATCTTAAATATCGGATATCAGAAGCTCATCTTTTCCCGGTATGTTTACATCATCAATGTTGTTTTAAATTGGCCAATTATTCGCGTTTACGATGACGAATATTTTGGAGGATTTTGAGTTACGGACTTGGATCCTTTAAATCTACAAAGCTTGCCAAAAAATAAATGGAATGGGGATTACCTTCCTACTGTTCTGCGACGACTGGGCTAATGAAGACGGTTTATAAAAAATAAGTTTCACTGAACACTGAACTATGGATCGGCGATCAATGAAAACCGATGGACATAAAACCAATTCAAACAAGCCAACACTGTGCCATTGCTCCGAAGAAACAATCCCGAACGAACATCGAAAGTCTTACTTTTCTGCACCAACCGGAATAATGAAGGTGGGAAATCAGCTCGAACAGCACTACCCTTACTTCGATTTCCACGTCTCATGTTGTCTTTAGTTAGAGAGCTCCAAAGGTCTACAGGAGACCCCGGGTTTTCGCCCCACGGCCCACCCCACCCAAGGTCCCATGCCCCGCACCATTGAATAGAGAAACCCGGCTGAAAAATACCGGTTCTCTTTGTTCGTATACCCACTGTGTATCGCAACACATTCAAATTAACATCGAACTTACACTAGACCAAACAGCATTGGACCAAATTAGGTTGCATATTGAAGAAAATTAATGAAACGGAATACCGCACGGTATATATTTTGAAATGCTGAATCTTATGCAAGTAAACTACAGCCTTATTACATTTGATGCAATTGTTAAAAGCAAGCACATTTTCAGAAACATTGTGAAAGTGCAAGAAAATAGATTGTTAAAACCATAAAGAGGTTGACAGATGATATAAGTTGATTGTGTGACAGCTGTACTAAGATATATATGTTAAGTTATATCTTGGGTATAAGTAGAACACATTTGTTTATACACAACTAGGTTAATATTCTAACACAAATGAGGGGATGGAAAGTGGGTTTACCGTCCCGTTAAGGCTTTACTTGGGTCGTTTTGAGATTAACATAAGGCCAGTGAATACGACTATATGAACTGAATGAGAACTATAGTTATTCGGCGAATAAGGCACCGTGTCACTATATAGGAGGTACGGGGTTCGATCCTGGAGATCACCAAGAAGCACCATCCCCTCCTTACGGTATATTCTAGCATGAGTTACCCTTGTCAGCTCGGTTTGTCAAAAAAAAAACAACCGATGTCCTATGTAGGTTAAAGTAGGCGTGCCCGTAAAAGAACCCTTTACAGTTGTAATCAATTGCTCACCGAACACACTTCCTCCATAGCACACTGTCATCATTAGCCCAGTCGGTACAGAAAGGTAGGATTTTAAACCCCATTCCATTTCATTTTATTTCATAGGCTCGACGGTCTATATGTCACAGGTCGAAATATTGTGCTTTTAAAATGCAGAAAAAAATCCAACAAACTCATATTCTCATTTAAAGTCATGCTTTTTTTTAAAAATATTTTAACTGTTGTTTGTTCGTTCTTCTTAACCTTAACATGTTTATGTCTTTACGCATGTTGATTTTGGCGGCATCTCTGATCTTTATCAGAACGATGATGAAGAGATACTCTATTCACAATGTACATTTATTATTTATGCATGTATACATTTACATCCATGTATAGAATGTTTTATGTGCATGTCTATTGTACACTTGAAGCCATTATATGCAATAAAATATGATACATAAAAAAAATAGACTTGTTAGAACGCCAATTAAAAAAAAAATCTCTTGACCTTGCAATTGCATTTGTGTAGTTTCTGTAACGTACAATATTACGCTACGTCACTTAATAGACCCTCATGTTAATTCATCATAATTACCTAAGGATAAGGGTTTATCTAAGAATTACTCCCCAATGACAATTACTAACCGTAACCGGCTGTTAGCGTTTCTCAATTTCAATGTTTGGTAAATATTTTGTGGTTGGTAGGCTAACATATTATAATAAAGCTATACATGGATCAAACAAACCATTGCTGCCCCAGGAATGTGTTGCTCCCTGGTTCTATTTCGGTGTTGGCCGAGGAAGGTCGGGGGTTCTTCCGCCGTGGTTTGCCTTTGGCAATTGCGAGACCGAGGGACGGCCAGGAAGTGCAAGAGAGTAAACCGTGCCGCGCTTCCCCTCATAGCACCATGCATGGCGTGTACCCGTTGGCTAAAACCGATTTCATTCCATTTTCAAAATAATCTCAGGCCTGTTTATGAGGATGATTAGATCTCTTTAATTCACCAAATAATGTAGAGCACGCGTTTAACCGCTTCGGGCCAGTGGGAACAGGTAAGGACAAGTACACGTATTTAAAAAGGTCAGGTAGGATTCGATCAGAAGGATACTATAAATGTACGGATCACTTCCTTTAAACCAATTCAATTGTGGATCTATGAAACCGAGAGTTTAAAGGGGAAAAACCTCTTGCGTAATAAACAATATTGTTAAATGACAAAATTGGTAATTGACAAAGTATTGATTTGATATTTTTGGATGAGTGATGGGACAAACGCTATACAAATATTTGCACATGTAAACTATTTGGATGGGACGAAAACCGTGGTGCCATGTATATTGGAAGGTAGCATTTGAAATAAGAGTAGGCCGTATTGATTCCTTCAAGGCAAACTTTCCCTCGAAACACACGGCATACATAACGCCGTTGTCATTATTGCCAAGTCGGCAAAGAAATGTGGGACGTTAAAAGGCGTTTTCTTATTTATATGTCATTAAACTCCTTTAAAGCCACTGTTAAATTGAAATTTGAAACGCTTTCATCATGACGACCTTAACCCTTGTGTTGTGAGCAATGATGTTTAAATTTCGAGACAGATGCATCACGATATCTTTGTATTATAAGATTTTTAATAATAGTTCCCATATACATAAAAAAAAGGTAATGTGTTGCGAAGTCTATTATATTAAATTACTCAGTATAAACAGAATTAACCCTAAAGTATGTCACTGTCCTACAGAGCAATGAAAGGACAATATACAAACATATTAAGCTGAAAGTGCACTAATATTACATTATGGGAGTTAAAGATAAAGAGCTGGCAGTTCCCACTATAAGTTAAAGATTAGATAATAGGAAGGGAATTTGCTGAACATTTTAGTCAAATTGATCCACTATGAACCGATAATTTAGCATTTAAATTTTAGGCCTAGTCTCGATTATCATTACTAAAGACGGTGCAAACAAGCATAGTCTCGATTATCCAATTCAATCATGAATGAGCGTTGAACATCATATCGGATTCTAATCCAGTAAATATCCTAGGCTAGCGATGACACCGAGAGTTGGAAAGGTTATTTAATGTCTAATTGATAATTTAGATAACAGAATTAGCTCTTGCATAATGTATGTTTAAATAGACGAAATGAGTCTATAATATCTCATCTAATTGTCGTTTGTGAATTAGCCATTTTGAATTACTTCCGCAATGTCGTGGGGGATATTGTTTCGTTTGTTCATTACAGATGGGGCTCTAAACCATTATGTCCTAAACGTAAAATGTCCGTAGAGTACTGATTTTAAACTTTTCTTTTGTCTTAAGTAGTTGATGTTAATATATCTTATCTTCACAATAAGTGAACATATGCATATTGATTGATTGAAGTGGACCGAAATTGAATTCTAATAACGTGTTTTTTTTTAAATTTCGAATATTATAGATAGTAGTGAATTAAGAGTTTTAGCTACTTTATTACCTCGTTTAACGACATACTAGTGTATCAGAAAATAAGCGTTTATAGTGGGATATGGTTTGTAACATAATTCCCATCCGTCGGCTTTTCGGGTAGAAATCATGGAATAAGCTTTATTTTGTAGGTTTTGATGTTTGATTACAAAAAACCAATGTTGACATTTTTTCTGAGTAGGTCTTCATAGTATGAGGTGCCATTATTTGACGGTGCCATTTTGCAATAATATTCCAACTTTTGTTTTTATTTTCACCTTATTTATAATGTTTTCGACATATCAACTGTCATTTGACAATGTATTAATATTCGCAGGGTTCATGACTGTACTTTAGATTGTTTTCAATCATTTCATGATGATATTTCCAAGATGGCGACCATTTTTGTCGGGAAAATCGGTCAATGTGTTGATTTCGATTAAGTAGTAGTGTTTGGTGTCAATATATATGTTTTCGGGGTCACAGATTCCATTCTTGGCATTTACAACCTTATAAAATGATCGCATGTTCACATATTTAGCATATTTCCAAGATGGCGGTCATGTTCGGCGGCAAAATAGGACGATGTGCTAATATTGATTAAGTAGTCGTCGTTGGTACCAATATATATGTTTTAAAGGGCACATAATCCATGTTGGTCGGTAACAACTGTGTAAAATGATTATAAGTTCACTTATTTTGAAAATGTACAATATGACGGCCATTTTGGGCGGTAAAACGGAACGATGAGCGTCGATATTGGTTAAGTAGTCGTCTATGGTACCAGGATATATTTTTCGGGGAGCAGATTCCATTTTTGCCGTTTATAACTGTGTAAAAATATCACATGTTTGCATATTTAGCATATTTCCAATACAGCACTTCATGTCTGGGCGGAAAATCGGACGATGTGCTGATTTTAATTACGTAGTCTCGTTTTTGTGTCAATATTTGTTTTGTGTCAATATTTGGTATAAGAAACCTTTACAGCATGTGTTATATTATCAAGATGCGTGTGGAAGGAATCGTTCATAGCCCCCAAAATGGAAACATCAAGTAAACTATGAAATGTTCTTTATTGCTTGACTTTGGTTGTTCTCTGCTTTGAAAGTGACTGGGGACGGGTGAGCATGACACAGTCTCTATAGGCCTGGTAAGCACGTCACTGGAGTGCGGTGAGAACGTATCCCGGTCTGACTGGTAACCGCTAGATCATGGTGGGAACACTTTTCGCGCACAGCCAGATCTTGGCCATGAGCGTAGCAAGATCGTGTAGTAAGCGCTTGGCGTGGTCGTGACAAGCACATGGTGGGCACGTGACGTAAGCACCATGCAGCCGCTATAGGCCTACTCTCTTTGCCTTTGAGTCAGGATTAGGCTTTGCTTTCCCAGGAAAATCGATGATAAATAAATAATAATAATGTGTGCAGAAAACGTTCCACCATCTTGGAAATATGCTAAATTGGTAAACATACGATCATTTTACGTAGTTGTATATGACAGAAATCGAATCTGCCTCCCCGAAAACATAAATATTGTCACCAAAGACAACTACTTAATCAAAATCAACCCATCGTCCGATTTTTCCGCCACCAGTGGCAGCAATATTGGAAATGTACTAAATATGTAAACATGTGATCATTTTACAAGGTTGTTAATGTCAGAAATTGATTCTGCACCTTCGTAAACATATATATTGACACCAAACACTACCACTTAATCAAAATCTGCACATCGTCTCATTTTCCCGCCAAAAATATCCGCCATCTTGGAAATATGCTAAGTATATGAATATTTGATTATTTTACAAGGTTGTAAATGCTAGGAATGGAATCTGTGACCCCGAAAACATGTATGTTGACACCAAACACTACTACTTAATCGAAATCAGCACATCGATTGATTTACCCGCTAAAAAATGTCGCCATCTTGGAAATATCATCATGAAATGTTGGGAAACAATCTGAAATATAGTCATAAACCCTGCCAATGTTAATGCATTGCCAAATCACAGTTGATATGTCGATAACATTATAAATAAGGTGAAAATATAAACATAATTTGGAATATTATCACAAAATGGCTACACTGTTAAAAATGTGTGTAATTAAAAACTATAAGCAGTGTTAATTAAGTGTAAACTTTACACCACAGCGAGCGTTTTTTAAATGTAATACCTTTCCAAGGGTAACCAACTAAAAGAACTACACCTAACAAGTGTAACCGATATTCATGACTACTTAACACCTGAATAGGTGTAATTGTAGGGTGTTTTGGATTAGTTACACCACTACCAGTATTATATTGCATTTACACCAACGGGTGTAACTATTATTGCGAAATAAATAATAGAACAGTGTTATTTTTACACCGTTTATTGGGTTACAAAAGTGTAATCGATAGTCATTAGTACTAAACACCAGGATAGGTGTAACTGTGGCCGCTAAAGGGTGTTTGCCATGAGTTACACCTCTTCCTGCTTTTTATTGCATTTACACCAACGGGTGTAATTATATTTTTAGGGAAACATTCCTTCGAATAAGGTGTCAATTTTACACTGTTTCTTGCCTTACAAAAGTTTTTGTTTGTTAAATATAGCGTTAAATGCCCTAGTAACATAACTATAGCTCATTTTCGAGTGTTTACTGATAACGAGAAAAGTAAAGATTGATTTAGCTTGTATTCACCATAAGACGTGTAAACGTTCCAAAATATTACCAAGTACAATATCTTAATTAATTATTTTTAATTCAGTTGAGGTGCCCAAATGAATAAACCACATTATTTAGCTTAGTAGTAAGGATATGCGTATTAATTTTTCCCCATGATTCTATTCATTATAAATTGATACAGATTGTCTAATTGCCCAACAGCAGTTGAATTTGAATCAGTCTGGTGGGTATCTGTCAATTCAATGTGGTTGTAAAATGAAGAGAAGTAGCCAACGGTCTATATGTAATCTGGGTCGGGCTAAACGCCCTATACTAATTATCAAAGTGACCGCTAGCCAATTTCAAGTTTTCTGAACTAAGAAGTCGTTGGCTTGAATTAAAATATCCAGCCAAACAAATTACATCCGTTTTTGTGTAATAATTTTAATTTACAAAACATCCTTGAGGTGTAATGCTTAATCTACACCAACGGGTGTAACATTACACTGTCTGAGTGCATCAGGCAGGTTACACTACCGGAAGTGACAACTAGTTTCCACCTGAATTGGTGTAATTTTCTACACTAGTTGGGTGTTATCAGTTTACACCACTGAAGGCTAGGAGTTACGCCTATTTAGGTGGCAACTAGTTGCCACCCGAATTGGTGTAAACTTCCGTATTATTTTTAACTGTGTACCCTCAAATAATGGCCATCCATAGGCCTACTATGAAGACCTACTCAGAAAAAATGTTATCATTGGTTTTTTGTTATCAAACATCAAAACCTACAAAATAAAGCTTATTCCATGATTTCTACCCAAAAAGCCGACAGATTTACATTAAACATCCCACTATTATGTCTTAGGAAAGGCATGGGATGTCAGAATGTGTCCTCTAGGCCTACATAAAAGCCCACGAAGACACGGAAGAGCATGCAGTGGATGTACGAGTACAGCATGGTATGGGGTTATCTAAATCAGCATATGGGGCCAATTTGGTTTCCACATGGGATTTATATATACGGATAGCCAATATAGCATTGTCCAGTTATTTATAGTAAATTATTGCTTTTGATGCCAAATATGCTATAATTAGGCCTACATTTCCTTTACAGTCACCCGGTCAGGGTTACAGATATAATAGATAGCCCAAACATATAATATGTTTATGATTGCGATTTAAGTACATATGGGTTGTGGAGGATATTTTTTCCCTGCAATGAGAAGTTATATTCAACAGTTATGGCTATAGGGCCTTAACTAGCTCAGGGCAACTAAGGGGGGGGGGGGTGAAAGTGTTCCAAGGGATGCTGTAAATTTACGTACAATGTATATCTACTGTTTTTATGGTCGACAATTTTCGGGTCATCTTTTACACCATATCCTTATAGTTATCAACTGAGATTATGTACACCTCAGATTGTTTGGCCAATCGATTCTTCGGTCACAAGAGAAGTTCTTGAAATATATATGACAGTAGCAGAACCACGGTTCGCACCGAAAGTTTAAAACCACTGTAACGTTTCGCCCCAGATCAACCCGGTTTACGTCGGTTTCAGTACGGTCTCGCCGTAGAACCACCGAGATGTAATACCGGGAAGGTGTGACTATTCCTTAAAATAGTGTTATTATAGACCTACTATTAAACCGGGGGGGGGGGGGGGTCGAAAGGTAAGCACGTGCGCGCTGTATCATAAAACCTGTCATTGAGTCAACTGGCGTGATTTCGAATCTCCAGTTGTACGTGTCAAGCAGCAGGGTAGCCTGCCCAACCTCGTGGGGTTTCTCTGGGTCTTCCGGTTTCCTCCCGCTGCTAAAAGACCCCTATACGCTCAAAAATAATATGTAAGTCCCGAAATGACCTAGTTTATGTCCAGTGGACGTTAAATTCCATCTCTCTCTCTCTCTCTCTCTCTCTCTCTCTCTCTCCTCACAATTAAACCATTTCCATAAGAGTATAACGGTCATGGTCATCAATTATTGTTAACTACAGCAAATTACTGATTGACGTCATAGCAGAATTATGATATATTCGAATTAAGATTATCATTTAAATGCAGCAGTATTATTTGAATAATCGCATATTAATCAACCATCTGTAACAGAATGATAAACTGATATAGTTATATGATACTTTTATGAATATAAATGTCTCATTAAAATACGCCCTCGGTTTTTATTTTTGCACGCATATAAAAACTGTATAAATTTTGACATATAATAAAACATTTAAAGGGAAAATAACACTCTTGCTTGCTTGACAGCTCCAGAAAATAAATAATAGCTTTAATCTAAATACCAGATGTTTAAGTGTCCTACCTGTTGTGTAAATTATCCGTTACATCCTAATTTACTTTTCCAGAGGGTTCGAAAATATTTTTAAATCCAAGTTGAATTTTTCCATTTTTTTAAAATTAGGTGTGTTAAGATGAAATGGGCGTTCTTGCTGAAGGAATTCCCACCAGGCATAGTCAGTAAAAAGGCGGTAAACTTACGTTTATCAACACATGGGGATGACGTAAGGCACTGGCTCGCTAGCCTGGAGGTCGGATGTTCGGTCGCTGCATTGGCCGCGCAAGTTCATCTAGATTTTCCGGTGTAGTTTCGCCTTTTCAGTGATGTAGAATGGAGGGCCTGAAAAGGACTGCTGTCTAGTCGTTCGGATGGGACGAAAAACCGAGGTCCCGTGTACACATTGGCGTGCACGTAAAAGACCCCTTTACAGTTGGAATTCGATATAACTGTAGGCCGTAGCACACTGTATGACGCATGCCTGTCTTCCATTAGCTCAGGTTAGGTGCAGAAGAGTGGGACGTTAAACTCCATTTCATTTCATTTCATTTTACAACACATTCGTATTGTATGTACAGGTAAACAATGCTGTGCTGTATACAACGGGGTCACGTGGGACCGGCTCCTCTATGCAATTATGTCCCTTTATTTCTAGCGAGGACGCCCATTTGTATCATCAATTAATTGAAATATTGTAAAATAGTACAATTTGTTGACCAGAATAAAGATTGGGACATATTATTCAGTTACACCAAGAGTGGTATTGAGCATTTAACTGTGATAATATGAACTGTTCAATTCAAATAGGATTTTCTACCGAACAAAGGCGCTATAATTAATATTAATATCATATATCACAGGTCCAGGAGGAGGAACGTCCTTCTTAAGTATTTTTCAAAATGTTTAATAGAACTTTATGTTTCTTCCTATTTGGTGCTCAATCATTTACTATCAAACATGTTCGTATACCCCCCCCCCCCCTCAATTTATACATACTTATGTATCTAATAAAAGAGATTAGATGCATCAGTAGGTACACATTATTTTTTGCGTTTTTTTTTATACGAACATGTTTGATAGTAAATATTACCCAAACAAAGGCGCCAACCAAGCGGTCTCCTTTACATCAAGTTTATTATAAATTTACGTTATTCTGGCAACCGATGGAAATTCGGTTGTGGCTTTTCATGGAACTGCCACTTTTAGGGTGGCGTTTGCAACCAACAATTATTTGGCCATTCGTTATTGTTGTATTTTAATAAAAGAAAGAAGAACCCCCAATATTTTGTACCGCGTATAGTTCAACAATTTTAGCTTTTGGAAACCAATGACTTAAAGTACGAAAATCATCATCTTCTTATTCCAGTGATTACTTTTTCAACGTTTGATAAGAAATACAATGAGTATGTACAATCATGGCCGACTCACAGTCACAACATGGAGATAAATAACCGTACATGCAGAGCAATTTATAAAACAAAATGGCCCCTCGAAATTCATAAGACAGTGTATTGGTAATAGTTTTATTTTACCTCTCAGTATATACAAGGAATAAACATGTCATTTAATACAATCGCAAATTTTACAAATTATCATTGCTATCTATAAGACTTTGATTTGGTTCTCCATTGGGCCTCCCTCTTCGTTGCCTCTGCTTACTTTCACCTGCCTTGAATCTTGAACTAATAATCTTTGTGATTTATCTCGACAAGATTTCATCATTCTCTTATTTCCGCTAGTCTGATAACAACACAGTTTGGCTCTTGCTTACTTTCTTTTACCTAGAATGCCATTTAAGAATAGTTGTATAGGTTAGTAGACTAAACAAAAAGTACCATTCAATGGTTACTGCTTCTTTAGGAGGGTGTACCATCTCTTTCCGTGTTGCATTATGTTGTTCTGCACTCTCATAAGATACGTACAAGTAAAAAAAAATCCTTCTTACAGCGATTTGCACCATTTCCCGCATATCCGAGTTGTGCGGTCCATCTTAATCCTTAGGCCTGTCCTGTTCTAGACATCGCGCCATAAAAATCATCTAAATGTCTGGTTGTTCTATTCTGGCTCTGGAATATAGCCAGGCAAGGTTAATAATTCTTGGGTCACGGTATGGGCAGTTCTTGGACCGACGGCTGCTTTTGGTCGCACTGGTTTTGCTCCAGGATTTACTTCAACTGACTTGTTCCAGCGTTGATGTTGTTTCTTGTTGGTATTGATTTGCCCTGGTGCCATGTTAGAGCTAGTAGCAGGGTTTGTAACAAATAGTGCCAACAAATCATGATGGCTTTGGTTGATGTTTGTCTGCGGAAGACTCGGGTCTTGTTTGTAATTGACTGCTAATGTTCTAGTTTTACAATTGATTCTAGGAATTCTAGCAGTATCAAAATTCGCTTCGTGTTCATCTGAAGATAGACTACCAACATCAATTTCCACGGATTTCCAACTATTCTGAGAATCGGACCGTGAACTCCCGGCATTAGATCTGTTAATCGGTGTTGGAGTTCTGCTCGGTAATCCTTCTTCTGATCTCTGACTTGTTGGTGAAAACCTGACAATATTGACGGATTTCTTAGAGAGACATCCACATTTTAGAGCATTTGGCAACGAAAACTTATTCCCCATGGCGTTACAGCTGTATTCGTTGTAAATTTTTCACAAAATAATATTCAGCGAGCTATTGTGACGTCATTGTAGTATGACGTTAACTTGTCATCAAGCTAAACTTATTATTTCCAATTTATTATTCCAAAGTTTTGTTAAATTATTTTATTATTGTACATATTTATAGCGCATAACTTCCACGACTAAGTGAATTATCAACTAGAACAACCCGACGTTGTCGCGTGTCGTACTCAATTGATTCAAATGAAAATAAAAAGACAATTCGAAAAGGAAAGCGCTCATATTCTAATTAAAAACATCTTAAAAACATAATATTATTCCTGAGTTAGTTAAATTAAATTATAATTGTATAATTGTACAGCGGACAACTGATCTCATCTTCCACAACGTACATGTGCTCATGTACTTTTTACAAAATATGGCACAGAAATTTAAAAATGCGCCAGTAACATGAACTAACAAAACACATGAGTGAACAATATAATCAATTCAGAGGCGTCACTAGGGCCAAATTAGATCCGGGGCACAGGCCCAACTCGTACAAGTTTTCCAGTATTCGTTTTAATACGACATGACGTTGCCGTGGGTATTCTATTGATGTTTCAAACCGTGGATTATTTTTATATAATAATATAGTTGTTAAAACGAATACTGGGAATTATGTACGAGTTCTTGTGAAGTTGTGAGCTAAATTATCACGAACTTCAATTTAAAGATGCATTCCCGGGTACAAACTTTGTGATTTGACAATAAATTTGGACTAAACACATATTAAAAGTAACCAATCTATCAAAAATTTGCTAAAAATTCCCTTTCAAAACTCTGTTATTCGCCGGGGATACCTATAGCTGTAAGGAAGCTGTTGTTAAACGCAATGTCTGCCAACTTAGCTTCATTGTGGGAGGGTCCATATTTCAAAATGTATCTATCATTACTTACTTTACATTTACCATATAATTGGGGCCTAAATAAATTCTTAATTATGTCTGTCAACTTCTTTTTACACCTTTTAATTGCAGAGTATTTTGTACCCTGACAACCCGCAATGTTCCCAAAACAGCCTAACCATTTGAGCATAAAAAAATAACAACTGCTCCCTGACCTAAGCTAGCAGACAATAAGCCAGCAAATCCTGTCGGGTTGACAGTTAGTGATTCCCTGACAATATTGCCCAGTCCTTGCCCCATGGGCGATTTTCGCGTGATCTAGCATTTTTTTAGTAAGATTGGGAGTCTATACTTTTCATAAATACCAAATTTGCCATACTTTTATTGGAAATAACCAGCCGATAAATAATTTGCTGGGAACCCATCTTTAATGTGATATTGTTGTCCCGCTTAACATACACGGCAGGTAAACTAAGTCATGCACGATCGTTTCTACACTATTTTCAGTCAAATATTTATTTAGTTATATAATACTGTATTAAATTGTGCACGTGCAGGCAATTGAGGAAATCTACGGTGGGCCAGAAAGGACAATCCAGATTAGCTTCGCACTGGAAAGCTTCCCTTCCGTACTCGGGACATTCAAAATAATGATACGGAAAAGTAGTGAAATTATTGCAAATTATCGATTCTGTCTGCTCAAAATAGATCCGGGGCACACACGAAAAGATCCGGGGCACGTGCCCCCTGTGCCACCCCCTAGTGACGCCACTGAATCAATTTCGCTAATATTATAAACAAACATTGCAAATGTTAGGTAATTTATTCCAGACAGGGTGGAGTCAGGGACCAGAAAATATAAGGCAGGATTACTAAATGAACTTTACAATACGAGAAAGAACAAATACACAATTATAGCCCGAGTAATTCATGATGACTTTATTGAGGGCCCCTCATATCGCCATTTAGCAATGATAACACTACCCTGTTGTCATTTCACGGACAGTAGTATGGGGCTATTAGAAATGAAATGAAATGGGGTTTAACGTCCCCCTGTTCTGTGCCGACTGGGGTAATAATAAATGAGGAAGAGGGGATGGGGGCTATTAGAATATCGTAGAAGCTTTGCAGTTCTCTTGAGAGATTTTTTAGTATTATTTTACTATAAATTTTATTTTCAAGAAGCCACACGGTGGGATAATAAAAGGGAGCAGTTCTACGATATCACCCTCGGTGGATGTGGATGTTAAATACCAGAACTACGTGTTCCAATTTTGCAGGGATTTTACAGGGATTAATGAAAGTCCCCCAATCGTAGCCAAACCGCAACATTTCCAATACTAACAGACCTAATGAGTATTAGTGCCGATAAGATCACAACTTCCATTCTGCTGCGTACCGATTTTCACAGGATAACTCTTCTTGATAACGTGATAAAACCTTGCTACTTTCGAAGACATTCATTAAGAAACTTATCTCCTGTAGACACGGTCTAATGTTGAAATATTTCAATATTCAATAATTATACAAAATCCAATTTCCCTTGCTAGAGATCGCACTAAGGAAATAAGGCTCTGAAGCACACGCAATACAGTTGACAAAAAAATAAATAAAATATTTGGCTATACATATTTATCATTTTACGATGATTAAAAATGAATAGATGTTTTCAAGGCAAGTTGTTATAAAATGTGTGGGGAGTTTTCATCTGAATTTAACACACTATTCGGCTATTCTACATTTAAAAAAAACCGACACAGTGTTTTGTTTTGATCCGGGACATTTTGGCACTCTTAAATCAGCGGATCGCAAGCCCGTGTGTACCATGCCTCACTTTGATATGAAAACAAACGGAGTATACTACAATTAAATCCTTCAATTAAGATATTGATTCCTTCCAATAAAATAACATTATTCAAATAAAATAATAAAGAATCACATACAAATGAAGTTTGTTTCCACAACTCAACATGTGATATACCACAGCGGAGAAAGGGTTAACATTGCGGAGAAAAGATTTACACCACGGAGAATGGTTTACACCGCGAAAAAAAGATTTACATCGCAGAGAAAAGGATTACACCGCAGTGACAAGGTTTACACCGCGGTGAAAAGGTTTTAACCGCGGAGAAAAAGTTTGCACCGCGAACAAAACGAAAACGTTTACACAGCGGACAAAACGAAAACGTTTACAATGCGAAGAAAACGTTATACAGCGGAGAAAATGTTTACCATGTTGATAAAAGGTTTACACAGCTGAAAAAAACTTTATACCGCGGAGAAAACTTTATTCTTTGGAGAAAAATCTTACAAATCTTCTCGATTACACCACAGAGACAACTGTATACCGCGGAGAAAACTTTATATACCGCGGAGAAAACTTTTACACCGCGGAGAAAACTCTTACATCGCGGAGAAAACTTTTACATACAAATGAAGTTTGTTTCCACAACTCAACATGTGATATACCACAGCGGAGAAAGGGTTAACATTGCGGAGAAAAGATTTACACCACGGAGAAAAGTTTACACCGCGAAAAAAAGATTTACATCGCAGAGAAAAGGATTACACCGCAGTGACAAGGTTTACACCGCGGTGAAAAGGTTTTAACCGCGGAGAAAAAGTTTGCACCGCGAACAAAACGAAAACGTTTACACAGCGGACAAAACGAAAACGTTTACAATGCGAAGAAAACGTTATACAGCGGAGAAAATGTTTACGATGTTGATAAAAGGTTTACACAGCTAAAAAACATTATACCGCGGAGAAAACTTTATTCTTTGGAGAAAAATCTTACAAATCTTCTTGATTACACCACAGAGACAACTGTATACCGCGGAGAAAACTTTATATACCGCGGAGAAAACTTTTACACCGCGGAGAAAACTCTTACATCGCGGAGAAAACCTTTACATCGCGGAGATAATTTTCTCGGTCAACGATGGGATCGAACACGGGACCTCCAAGTTAGAGAGCCAACGTTTTACTCACTGTCTCCCAATATAAGTAAAAAAGAATCGTGCGTCAAGATCGCAAACAGAGATAAAGTGAATGGTTAAACTCATATGACGTAATGTCTATGCTTAAATAAGCAATAAAAAAAACCCCCATAAATGCAGGGGCGTTTTAAGGTTTATCATGGCGGAGGCTATACTATTTTGAGGGCCCTTTTTCGTGGGGGGGGGGGGCGTGTCTGCCCCGGCCACCGGAGGTCGAGGAACATTTTGGTGCATTGTTACATATCCCTTGTTCGTATCGTGCTGGAAGCTCAATCAAATAATAATTAATGGAATATGGTGGATTTCAAATAATATTTGACCAAAGTTCAAGGACGTTACATCTTCCAGTAACACGACATCCTACTTTCTAGCCTTGCGGCTCGCGAAAGTTTTGATGATCTCATCCAAATTAATCGAATCCAGAAGATTAGCTTCAATGCACAATAAAGCTAATACACCCATGCGATCTTGCCCCATAGTTGAACGCAAGTGATTTTTTATCCGCGCTAAGGCGGAAAAAGAACGCTCACCCGAGCAATTGGTGACCATGATCAGCAAATAAATACGCAATGTCGTATATATGTTCGGAAATGTCGATATTAACGCTGTTCCAGCATTTGTCTCTGAATCGAACATTTCTAGAATCTGGAGCTCGTAAATTCTATCCTTAATGAAAATTTTGTCCTTTGTGACGTTTACGAATTGCTGCAGTTCGTTCTCGAAATGTTCGTCTAGATCGTCCGTGTAGATGGCCAACAATGTATATCCTCTTCCTTCAGTTCATCACAGCTTAGATTCCCGAGTTTACCGAGAAATCCAAACCTTTGGCTTCGAACTGAATAAGCATTTTGCCGTTTTGTCAGAGCAGCCGACAGCTGATCGATCATTATTATGAATGTCTGGGTTCGGAAATTTTCTCGAGGCGACAAAATTGTCTCTTCCCCATCAACACTTATTGACCTATTTTTTAAATAACTATTTGATTAATAAATATTTATCTTGATTCCTTCCAGGAATACCAACCGTCCACCAACTGCTTGAAATGTACGATCTCATATGAAATTCACTTGATAATAAAGAATCTATAGCTTTCATATTTTGTGATATATCGAAAGTTTTTGACAAAGTGTCTCATAGGGGCCTGTTATATAAATTATCTAATTACAGTATCACTGGTAAATTACATGATCTCATTTCTTCTTATCTCTCAAATCGTCATCAGCTTTTAGGTATACAAATTCTGGGGTTACACAAGGTTCAATCCTCGGACCTTTATTATTTCTCATTTACATTAACGGTATTTCTGATGGTTTATTTGGAATCACGCGTTTATTCGCCGACGATACGTCTTTGTCTTCTTCTTCAAAATGTTTTGAAAAGATTGAATCTGAATTAAACTTTAATTTATCCAAATTATTACAATGGTCTTAAAATGATTACTGACTTTTAATCCAGAAAAGACAAAACTAATGATCTTCAGTTGTCAAAAATTTAGTTATCCGCTTAATATTAAATATGATAACACCTATATATTAGATACGTCGGTACATAAACACCTAGGGGTGTTTCTTCAGATTTTTTTAATTTCTCAGGGTTCACTTTATAAACTCTATAAATGTTTTATTTTGCCTATAATTGAATACTGTTGTTGAGTTTCGGATGACTGTAGTAGTTATAATTCAGATAAATTTAAAAATTTTCAGATGAAAGCAGCTCGCGTTGTTACAGGAAATACAATTTACACCTCCAGACAATCTTTATATTTTGAAACTGCATGGTCAAAATAACATGAAAGAAGAAAGATTAGACGTTTGAATCAGTTACATAAAATAATCCATGGAATCTGTCCCGTGTATTTTACTAATACTATACATTTTGTAAACGAATCCCAAGCACCTTACAATTTACGAAACTCCAATATTCGGGAATCCCGTTGTCGTGTTAGTATCAGACAAAATCATTCTTTCCGAAAACTATTCGTGAATATAAAAAATTATCAAAAGATTTGAAAGGCATTGCAAACGTTAAATAATTTAAACAATCTCTAAAACCTAAAATAAAGCCACCAAAATTTAGAAGTATTGGTTCTAGGTCATTCTCTATATACAACAATTGTATTCGACGTGGATGTAGTAGTTTACATTTTGATCTATTTCGTTCAAATATAATTGAAAATCGATACTGTAGTTGTAATGCTATATCTGTCCAAAATTCGTATCACTATTTTTTGAATGCCCTTTTCAGTAAATTGACAAGGCTGGGAAATCTTCCATTCACTGAATTACACGAAATATTTCTACATGGTTCGTCGCTACTACCAAAAACATTAAATACAATGTTAGTTTTACTTATTCAAATTTATATCAAAGACTCGAAACGTTTTACATATAATTATAAACAAATACTATAATAATGTAACAATAAGTAACCACATAAGTATTCATTAGCTAATATTATTTACAAGGAAGTTTTGTAAATAGATGTACGTATGTTTATGTTTGTTGAATAAAAAAAAAGTTCGCCATACTATTTTTGTATAAAAATTTGATTGATATGTTCGGAGAAGATTCATAATTTGTTAGTATCCCTTTGTAAAGAATATTTTTGAATTCAAATATGTTTTAGTTAAAAAGCCAGCCCACACTGGGCGACCTAGCCATTTCTTTCCTGAATAGCTTATTAGTAGGGTTTCAGAAAAGGTGATTTCTTGATTGATGATTTGCATGCCAATGCAATGACTGCATTCTCATTCATTAGTGGATTCAACAGTATTAGTGTATAAAACGATTGACTCGGACTCAGGGCCCTTTCCCACGGTCAGGGGGGCCCTTTTGTCAGACGTGGGGCCCTTTCCCATGGTCATGGGGGGCCCTTTCCCATGGTCAGGGGGCCCTTCTGAAAGACGTGGGGCCCTTTTGTCTGCCTTGAGGGCCCTCCCTAACTAGGGTACATTTCATTTTTCTCATTGGTTTTAGCATTTTTCTCCCGTTTTATTTTTTCAACTTCTTTGATTTTTTTCGCGAGGAGGCTGGCGCCTCCAGCGCCTCAATGATAAAACGCTACTGCATAAATGTCGAAAAGTTACAAATGAATAATTTTAAATGGGAAAAACAAAACGTCAACCAGTACTCTGATTCTGAAATGTAACGAAAAAAGAAAGGAAAAATAAATTTTATAGGCCTATTAATTTCCCATTTGTTCAGGCGTGCATTAATAATGATAAAATAAATTCTTGGGTAATGAAAACACAAACACAAACATTTATAACAAGAACAAAAAATTACAATAGCCTGACATATTTTAAAATTTCTTTACTAAGAATATTATATCTTTTTTTGGCCTAGCTTTCGGGCAATCTGACTTTTCGGGCAGTCTGGTAAAGTGAAACAAAAATTATTATTAGGCCCTACATCTTTTTGGCAAAATAAAGTTCCCGGAATCTATTCAAACATTAATTTTCCCTTCCTTTTGATTGAATACTTTGAGTTTGTGCTGAATTTGCTATGGATTAAAAGATTTTGTCTGGAGCCACTTTTTCGGGCATCTATTAGTATTAATTTGTGAATTCAGCTGTAACCAGGCCCGAGGCTAGTTGGGGGCTCGCACCCCCCCCCCCATGGCCGTTCCTGTCATAGAGGCCTAAATTCACTCTCACGGCTTCTAATTTTCGTGCTCTCCCCTCCTCCTGCTTACGGCAGTCGGCGATGACCCTCGTTCATTGATTTTTTGTTGTCGGAACTTTATCTTCCTCGCCCCCCTATGTCGGCTAAATTTTGGTTTCTGGCTTCGGGCCTGGCTGTAACCGTCTCATTGGATTGTTGGAATTCGATAGAGTAGAATTTCGATTGCAAACATACTGGACAATTTTGTGAAGTTGCTTAACCTTAAGGCAAGAACAGCAGTAAAACGCAATTGTGGGGGTTAAATATTCACGAGGGCGGAGGGGGGGGGGAGGTCCCCATAGCCCGCGACGAATGATTGGTTGTTTGGGTTTCAGCTCATCCACATAAAGTAGGCTATATACATGTATATATAATGGATCACACTGGAAGTTGCTCTATTCACGGGCTGGGATAGCAGTTACATTTTCCAAATTTACCGACTGTTCTGTCTCAGTGGACTATAATGGGGGGGGGGGGGCTACACATTACCTGTTTCTGCCTTATCACCCCCCCCCCCCCCCGCCCCTTACCAACAATGATCGAGCACGTATGCCAATGATCTAGTTTGAAATATAAATTGTAAAATACAAGCCAGGTTTAAATAGTCCGACCCAGTGGCGGATTAAGCTCCATCAAGGCCTGAGGCGGCAGTTGCTAAAGGGCCTATAATGGCCTATTTAAAAAGGCATGGGCCTAATTAATTTCGGGTCAGGGCCTATGCTGGTTCTTATTGGGCCTAAACAACACCCTCTAACATTCATTATCTATGCGTTTTTAATCGTATCCGACAAATTTAAAAAAATATTTTTTATACAAAATCTGTAGGCCTGAGACTGCAGCCTCATCCGCCTCAATGATAATCCGCTACTGGTCCGACCGACTCATATTTACGCCACCGCATTCTATACCAAATTGAGATGAGGAGACAATACAAATTATATAATAACGAGTCTTCAAATTCTCTATATTGATGGCTTGGAACACACCTGTACTATGTCCATTTTTAAGTTTTTAAAAAAAAAACGCATTTTAAGATTTCAATAAGCTATAAAAAAAAAGGTAAGTTATCAGTGGTTGTATATGGTTTCAGGAAAGATTATTGCTTGAATCAACTCAAATAGGCTGATAGAGACGCACTTTAACTTAAGCACAGCGTACAGCTGATTTTTGGATAAATGTGATCCACAATGACTTTTGTCCGTACTTTTTTTGTGTCAGAATAATTGCACAAAAGACTTATGTCCGGACATGGACTATGTGTGTTCTAAAGAAATATGTGGATAGAGCACAACAAATGACTTATGTCCGTACTTTTTTGTTCAAATTGATGTACAAATGACTTTGTCTGCACTTTTTTGCCAGAATGAATGCACAAAAGACTTACGTCCGGACATGGACTACGTCGTGTGCTCTAAAGAAATGTATGGATAGAACAACACGTATGGTTATTTTGACTTTTCGACAGCTTTACATTGTCAGGGGACTTGTATCTTTTACACAACAAGAGGCCTCGAATAAGGATTTTTAATATCTAATAATCTGATTTTCACCAAAAATGGACATTGTACAGTTATTTGTGCTCTAAGTTATTTCATAATCTCATAGAAATAAATATCATTATAACGTCACAATTAAGAGAATGACGTCACAATAGTGCGCACGTCTAAGTAACCACTTTTATGCTAGATTTCAATGCAAATAAAGCGATACCAATATGGGAAACAAGTTTTCACTGCCGAAGGCACTGAATTGCAGTTGCTTCTCGAAGAAATCGGTGGACGTTTCAAGGACATCATCAGTTAATCACAGATCTGATGAATCGGTACCAAAATCTCTAACCCAAACAGGAAATGCACGGCCTGGTTCCAGGAAGAGTAATGGATCCGATGGATTGGATGTCAGAAATTTGTCTTCTGTTAAACAAAATGAATGTCTAACAGATTATGAGATTCCAAGTTATTCTGGAAATAATGATCAAGCTAAAACAGGTAATGATGTTCATGTGGCCAGAATTGATTGCAAAACAAAAGCTTCGATCACCACCAACAAAAGGGTTCCACGTCTTCCAAAAACAACAAACGTAAGCCAGAGCCATGAAGATTTATTAGCACAATTCGTCACATATCCCGTATCTAAACGGACTGATAACTCAAACCGAGCATGGAGGCACACCAAACCACATACTGGAAAGCGATCACAGCACTGTTGGAATAAAGCTTCAAAATCTTCTAACAAGTCTGCAACAACAGTTGATGCTGGAGCTAGACCAGTCCGACCAAAAGCAGCGGTAGGCCGAAGAACTGCACCTGTCGTCACCCAGGAATTCTCCTTGCCTGGATATATTGCCGATTCCTCCGAGAGATTAGAAGCAAGTACACCACTACCAGAGCAACGGGGACAACGAATCATAGATGATTTTATGGAGCGGTGTCTAGAACAAAAGCCGTACAAAGATTGAAAATAAATTCCAATTATCACTGGGGTGTAGAAATGGTGTTTGTTTTGGTAAGTATTTTAAAGCTGTTTGTAATTATGAACCCTAATAAGACATATTTTTCAAAATCAGTAGTATAATATTTAAACATACTCCACAATTAATCATTTGTTTTATTTGCAGGGACAATAAAAGGGACCCCACCAAGATGCACAAACCAAGAGGACTAGAGAAAGTGGGTAATCTGCATCCGAGAAATGAAAGGGTACGGAATCCATGTCTCGTTGCAATGTCATCTAACCAGGAGGACTAGAGAAAGTGGGTAATTGCACCAGAGAAATGAAAGGGCACGGAATCCATGTCTCGTTGCAATGTCATCTGACATAAAGGATGTGTAATAATGTAACAATACAAATTTGGCGCTGGAGCTAACTGGATATGGGTCTGATGGACTTGGGCCTTAGGGTTTATTCACAAAAATATATGCTTAAATATATTTTCGAATGCAGCCATTTCATAGGTTAAGAGTTAAAATCCTAGTCCAAAGTTTAGGTCTTAGCAAATGAAAAGTCTGCATTCTTAAAATGTGTTTGTTGGCTGCTGGTCATACCAGGTCTTCGACCCCTGGACCATCGCCTACAAGGACCTAGGATGGAAGCTCACCCAATCAAGAATTTCTTCGTCGGCCCTGGTTAGAATATTAACTAGAATGTGTAAACGGTTAATAACATTCTGTGTTTTCGTTGTATTTACTTAATATTTGAGTAAAAAGAAAATGCCAATATATGAGACAATAAAACTTTAATGAAAGAGAAAGTTTAGTTTTTTAAAAATAAAATTTTCTGAACTACCATTAACCTCCTTTTTTTAAATTATATACGACGAATCTACTTTAAAGCAAATTACAGAAATGGGTACAGTCGAGGAACTATTATCGGTATCTGAAAAATGAAAATGATGTCGAAAAACTCCAAAGATCTTGTATTACGATTTGATCACTATATCCAGTACAAATGTGCCAACTAGGGATTGGTATGCAGGTAATCAATGTCCAGAGGTCTAAGGGTTCCAGGCACCCCCCCATGGAGAGAGCAAATTAAGTCTGTATGCTATAAGGGAGATTTTGTCCTACTAAGTACTAATATTTCGAATTCCAACTGCCAATACTGTTCTTTTGCGTAGACGCAAATGTGTACACGGGGCCTCATTTTTACGTCCTATACAAACGACTAGACACTGTCATTGCCAAGCACATTGTCCTGCACACTAACACGGCAAATTAAACCGGAAAATCCCGTAAAACTTAATCGTTCAACTCCGGGAGCAAGTGGCTTACTAAAATGATTCATCATTTCGATTCGATTTTTCAAAAATCTTTCATTCAGGGCCAATAGTATTTTTCTGATTTTTTATTTCTTCTTGAAACCAATTTGCTGCTCCTTGCCAGGGGTGGATTGGGGCCGGAAACCGACCCGGGCTCCCGTGTTGGAGCAGCCCCCTTTACTGACTGCGGAGCCCGGACGGGGGTGACCAATTTGCTGCTCCTGGCCAGGGGTGGATTGGGGCCGGAAACCGACTCGGGCTCCCGTGTTGAAGCAGCCCCTTTACTGACTGCGGAGCCCGGACGGGGGTGACCCGTGCAAATTTTGAAAAATTTACTCAAAATGTGCGATTTGGTGGCATATCTGTCAAATTATATATCTCATAAATCGATTAATTTAGGCCAAAACTCCGATTTACAAGTTATTTACAACCATCGACATGTGATTTATAATACCGTCATATTATTAATTAACGTACGGGACACAATTCATTTTTGAATTTTTGGAAATAGGAGGCCATTTCCCGCAGAAAGTCTATTATACCAATTGGCGACAAACGTAAATTGCAACCTTCGTTTTCCCTTCATGAACATCGAATCTAAACAATAGATTGTTTAACCAATACTCTGAAAACTAGTAGGCTACAATTATACTTTTAATACAGTCGTTCGGGCTAGAGGAGGATGTTAAACCGTATTTCATTCATAATTTATAATTTTTGATAAATTTGCGGCAAAATGTTCATCCGACGAATAATTGGGTGGCTTACCACCTTCGATATCCTTTCATAAAATGAAATCTATGGACAAAACCTCGTCGAGTTCATACGGTATGCGTACAGTTACTCTTTTAACAAATTCTATATGTTAAAATGAAATGAACTACTTTTATCAGGTGATTGTAGAATTCTACACCTGTTATTAATATGTCAGGTCACCTCACATAGCGTGGACATTTTTCATTTTAAATTATGTCACTCATGTTTAACATTTTATTTTGTCTCATATAATAATAAATGTTCGGGCATTAATTTTACGAAGCACAACGAAATATTTTTATTGGGTTAATGACATACAGGTGAATTTAATGACAGTCATTCTGAAACTGTTTGGATACATAAGTCGGATATAAATGGAAAAAGTTACCCTGAATACACCCCATACCCCCCCCCCCCCAAAAAAACAAACAAAACAAACGAAAAACAAAAGAAAAGGCAGAAGAAAAACACACGTAAACACACATCCCAATTTTTAGGATAGAGTTTGGGTGCAGCATTTTCCGAAAGGTTGCGATCTTAAGGTGCACAATACTTTGAAAGTACTTAAATTGATATTAAAGGGGAGTGGCACGGGTGGTGGTGGTCTCTAGATTACCCCTCCCCCTCCTATATCAAAGTCAGTTTTAGGGGTCTTGCATAAATAACAAAATTAATTGATTACCAGGTGGCTTTGAGATAATTTTATCATCTAATTTACTCAATTCACTTACACGATGATATTAATAAATTATATCCTTATAGTTTTAATAATGAGAAATATAATTTAATCGCCTTGTAAAACGTGCTCGATTATGGCGATTTCAATTATTGTCTTGGATTTAAATGTATAGAAACTTCGTATATCATTTATATTTAAATGTATAAATCTATCAGGCTAAATAGTGACAGAAAAAAAGGTTATTTTTAATTTATCGTTTTTATTGCATGATGGACAGAAATATATATGAATGTAGATTAAACACGTGTCATTTAGGTCGGCATTTCCCCTCACCGCAAAATGAATCATGTCAAACGACAGGCCTATACACAATCACAAACCGGTAAATAGGCTACATTAAAAGATACGTGACGACATCCTCGATTTAACCTCATACAATTAAGTTAATTTACAATGGTCTAAGGTCCACAGTCCAATGTCTACTCAAAAAAAAGGTCGGGTGTGATGGGCGTTGGACTATAAAACGAAGACTTAAAACTAAGATAGAAAGCTAAGATATAAGAACAAAGGCCCCTTCAAAGTTATATTAACTGTAGACTTTTCAATATGTTTCTATTTTACGGTTGCCCTTATAAGTTTCGGGCAGACGGGTAAAGTGAAAAAAAAAACACTTTTATTTCATCTACTTTATTGGCAAAATACCGTGCCCGAAATCTAATAAAACATTATTTCTACGGGCTGGAATAGCAGTAAAACGCGTTTTCAGTCGTCAAAGAAAACCGGCGCCGCCGTCTATAAACCCGAAATTTTTCGGACTTTTCTAGTTTTGCTCAACTGTCAGCGATCCCTAATAAAACATTAATTTTACTTTTCTTGTAATTGAATATCACTAATTTGTACTGTGTTGACTATGGATTAAAACCTTTTGTCTGGAGCCACTCTTTCGGGCATCGATTATTTTGTGAATGCAGATGCAACAGTCTGATTGGGTGGTTGGAATTCAGAGCGGGATTTCGGTTACAAAACCATGGATACTTTTGGAGTTGCTTACACGGGCTAGAATAGCAGAAAACACATTTGCGGTGATTAAATTTTCAAAAGTTTTCTCCGAAAGAGTGAAGCCCCCAAGCCGCGCGACGATTGATTGGACCAAACTGAAGTTGCTGTATGCGGCAGTTAAATTATCCAAAATTTTCCAAACGGTCCCGTCTTCGTGGACTGTAAACGATTGATTGAAATTCGAGTCAGACACCTAAATAAGGCTATAATATTAGACCACTTTGAAGTTGATTTGTTCACCGGTTGAAATAGCAGGAAAACGTGTTTGCAGCAGTCAAATATTCCAAAAGACCGGAACCGCTGTCTGTAAACCCGAAGTTTTTTCGGGCATTTCCGGTTCTGCCCCCCTAATTGTCATCGAGCCCGTACGCCTATATACATGTAGATTTACAACAACTAACCGTTGCTTCATAGTGGGCAACTTTTGCGCTCGGTGTGTTTACACGTGACTAATTAGCATTGTCCAATCAGAGGTCGTGGCTCATAACACACTGTAAACAGATACGGCAGCCTCTACAGAAAAAGAAATAGACAAGTTTTCAGCCGTTGAAAGTTTTATTTTAAATTGAAAAACTCAAGGAAAACCCAAAAGAGACAATTGAAGCACACTCTTTGTTGACCAGCCATGATTTCCAACAACCTTCACATCGGTCGAACCTTGAACTTTGCAATTCGATTGTCACATGCAGGGCCTATTTTAAGGATTATTTGACGAAGCACGGTCTCCGTGTCAATGTTGGGACCCCCCCCCCCCCCCCGGCTCCGAATTTTTTTTCAAAATTCGACCGCCATAGAACGCCGTAACCTCCATTTCCGAGTAGAAAGTGATCAGTTCAATGTAGCTCCTTCGCTTTCAGAAATTGTGACCAAACGGATCATGAACTATGAACAAAACAATCGGATAAAACTCACCAGAAGTAAACTTTTTAATTCGAGAATTATTATCACAGTACAGTACTCACTATCAGAAGAGGCGTTAAGACGACTTTAGTTTTTGAAATCGCTTCAAAAATTTCTTTGTTACTGTCCGTCTTAGGGTATTCAAAGAATCAGCCTTGGGTCCGTATTTTCGAAGAGATTTTCAAAAACGCAAGTCAATGCGAAGGACCGCCGCGAAAGAAACAACCAGTGAACCATGCTTCTGTAACAGAAAGCGAAAGTGAAGAAAAATAACGAGACTGGATAACACGCAAATGACGTGAATCACAATGACTGCTGATGTCGCACTTGCTCATTGCATGAGCGCACATTTTACAAGTACACACTCAAAGATATACACACCTTTTTTTTCAGAGCACGGATTTTAGATTTTCAAAGCACGGATTTTTCATCCCGAAGCACGTCCGTGCCTGTAGGCACGTTAAAATAGGCCCTGGTCACATGTAGACATTTTAGCTAGAAGCGCGTTACTTGATAATCGTGACATATTTTTAACGAAGGAATCTGATTGGATCACAAGCTGGGCTTATACCCAATCAAACTTAGTGCCGAACTATACAGCGTATTGTGTGAAGGGATTGATAAGATGAATGTAGTTAAGGCGAGATCAAGCCTTCTATTGAAGATGGGTAGGATGATGATTTTGCGTGACTGTAAACGTTATGATCCATTGATTTTATCATGTATCCACTCCCAACCCCGATCTCGCCCCATTCTGAAATGGGGGGCTGAAGTCCCAAAACAGCAACACGGAAGTTTATTTGAATATGCTCGGCAGTGCAGTGTTCGACGTACGTCAAATTTGACTCCGGTCGGTTACTATGTCGTAACGTTACGGCCTTTGCGGATATGACCCTCCGTATCCAGGTCCCGCCGTTATTTATCATTGCCCGACTTCAAATTAGGGTTGATGTAAATGTAGCTACATTCATGTGTGGAATAATATTGCCTAAGTTCTGGGTAATTGCCCCCCCCCCCCCCACACACACACATGCTCAAGGACCCTACAAAAGGAAATGGTGGTTCTCCTTATGATGAGGAGATAAAACCATAATTAGGGCCTTACATTCAATGATTTAATTTCTGGTATTTAACAATTGTAACACGTTGCATTGTTTGAATAAAAAGATGCAATTCAATGCTCTTTCATAATCAGCTTGGAAACAGGCCAATTAAGATAAGGGGAAACAACTACAATTTTCACACATCACCAAACACCGAAAAGCAATTTGATTATAGGATTCTTCCTGTCGTGTCCAAAAAAATTTTAAAACAAAATTTGAAAGAAATTATACTAAAAACCATAAACTTTCTCGTGTTTACAAGTTTCAAGGGCAAGGGGGTAAATCAGAAATGAAAGGTTGTTGAGCCCTGAAAAAAAACCAATAGGGATTATCCTATCATGACCCCAATGCCTCACAACAGATTTGAAATTAAATTAGTTTAAAGGGCAAATCCCTCTAATATTTTGGAGAAGAAAACTGTTTAATTTTGTGTTAAAATTCTCTATGTTAGGGCCAAGCAGCTAACTCAACATGTGATAGGCTTTCCAACAACTTTTAAGTTTAAAAACCTGTCAGTCTTCATCTGGAAATGGAGACCGGTGTCCCAAGCTGTATTATGTGGTGTATTGATAAAACCAGCCTTTAATTTTATAAAAAATAATGTGTAAGGGGATCGTATCTTTGTTATCAAGTACAGCACATGGGCCATTCATTGTATAGGCCTCTAAAGGAACAAGAATCGATTATCAGGTCACTCAATGCAAAAATTGACTAGAAATCTTAAAGGGGTTACGAGTCCGGATAAGCACTTTTGACGTTCACGTCCAAACAACTCGATATTTTGAGATAAAATTTTGAGATGAAGCAAATACACCATTCCTCTATATCAGACTTTTATTTTTATTTTGGGGTAGTCCCTTTAAAACTGTAGCATCTATGGTGTTAATGAGATTGGCAAACAGGGTACTTTCCCTGAAAACATTATTTTAAAAACTGTAGCCTCTTCGAGGTAATTTACAAAAGGGGGATAACTTAGGAATGAAAGGTCGGAGAAAGCTGAATTGATAATAAAACACTATGAATTCTGTCCCAGGATTTAATTCTCAAAATGAGAATAAAAAGAAAACTCTGCTTGACCTCAGTATTTTGAAAATGGATAGTGTTTTTCCATATACTTCAAGGAACAATCTCACATATAGTTTTCAAAGATTATAACAAGAATTTGTATTGCCCTGTTGTACCCATAATTTAGCCCTCTTGTTCTGATAGAAACAAATGCATATAAAGTATATTATAGTTTCTATTTGGCAGTGTTTTTATTACAATTAAGTAAGATCTATACATACAAGCACCAATTAATAAAATGCATTATTGCACCATCCAGACAATATCGGGTAATTATCTTGGGATACTGAATTAACTTGCCCTCACATGCAAAACACAAGTGTTCTTTGGAACTTTTGGGACTGTGGATGACATCATTCATGTGTTGTTAGAATTGCGACGTCATATCTAAAATGGGTTAAAATTTTCACAATTGTCCAAGGCACTAGCATGGAAAGTTTCATGACGTTTTTCTTGCCATGAGTAGCCCTTGAACACAATTCCTGGACCAGATATTCAAATTGGACAAATTACAGTTAGTTAAAAAAACTTCTATTCAATAACTACTGGATGTTAAAGTCTAATTACTGGCTCTCAAGATATATTAACATTTTACTAGCATTCTAATTGACTGGTAAAGAACCGTTTAAAACTCCGTAAATGCATAACAATGGCTTTAATGGTAAAACAAATTATTTAGGTTTAGGAGAAAAAAAGCTAGATAAACTCTTCATTCCTTTCTTATCAACTTTGTCTAATTTCTTCTGAGCTATTGAAAGTTTTTTAGAAAGTGTCGGCTTCTTTTTATCATCGTTTTGTAGTGAATAGTCTTCTAACGGTTTTATATCTTCTAGTTTCACTCTCTGTAAATTAGAATATTGAATAAGTTAAAGCCGTCAAAAAGGTTAATCTATTCAATTTCCTACTTTAAAAACAACATTGATGATTTCTATATAATTTACCGACTGAGCACATTTTAAAAAATGACGACCATTTATTTGTGCTTAAAAACGGCAATAAAACACTTGTGGAAACGTTGTGCTACATGTATAATAAAACATTGATTGTATTTCATATGTATAGAGAGAGAGAGAATTGTGATTTAACGTCCACTCAACACAACTACGTCATTTTCGGACTAACATATGGTGTAATTTTATTTCAATTATTCGCTTGCGCGTAGGGGTCTATAGCAGTGGGAGGAAACCAGAGTGCCTGGAGGAAACCCACGAGGTTGAGAAAGCGCCCCTATCTTCATGCCACATACGCTCACACCAGGGCTCGAAACCACAGCCGCAAGCCAGAGGTGGCCGGCCATCTAGAGGTCTAAGCGCGGCACTCAAGACCACTAGGCCATCCCAACCCCCCGTATTCCATATAAACAGTTGTTGTATTTTTATATACACAATATTTGATATCTATTAAATATCTATGGAAAATGTGACATGTTGACGAAGAATAGTCCAATATATAAATAGCGCTCTACCTTAGCTGGTGGTTCTTCTACAGGGTTGTTTGGCACCTTTTCTTCACAGTCAGGTATACTGAAAAATAAATCAATAAAGTTTTTTTCAGTTTTTATTTTTCTATTAAATAAGATGTGATAAGCCCATCAGATGGGAGAAAATATTTTTTATTACTAAAAAACAGATATTCTTATTATTAATTTATAAAATTTTAATTAGGAGTAATCCTAGTTTACATACCCCAGTAAGGTTTTTAATTCTTGACTTATCTGTAATGGGAGGTAGTCGGATATCATACCATATGAGTATTTCACATATTCATCTGAACAAATATAAAAGAGGTTATAAGATTTTGATATTTTATAAACTTTAATCATTGTGGAAAGATTAAAGCCAAATATTATCACACGTAATAAAATTGATAACAAAAACCTGCGGACAAGAAAAAATACACATACACTACAAGTAATAAAGAACAAATATCAAATCATGTGAATGGATAAGGAGGTCAGTACAGTCCCGACATTGATATAATGTGTGACCAGATATTGCTACAGGAGACATCATGTTATAACATGTCAAAATACAATTATGCCTAGAATTCAATTCTATTCTATATTCAAATACATTAATATTTGTATTTGAAATATACAGCTATCTTTAATAAATACCAACAGCTTATTAAAAGATAGTAAGCTGGCACTGCCAGGCAGGATACGCCCACATTTTCGAGAGATGGCTAGAGAACAAGCAAAACCGAAAGTGATTTTTCCTACAATCAAAGGCTATAATTCATTAAATTATAATTTGGTATTCGCAAATATCGAAAAGAATCAAGATCTTTGGGTTATAAACATGCATTTCAAGTTTCAACAAAATCGAATTAAAATTGTGACCTATACTGGGTCCACAAAATTGATATACCATATTTTAACACTATAAGCGTAAAAATGGCGGCCTCTTTGTCTGGCAATTATGGTCCGATTTCCCTGAAATTCAAACAACCTAGAGTCAAGCATTTTTTTAAATCGGATAATAATCGTGACCTCCAGAGGGACCATAGGCGATTTTTTGGAC
Organism: Patella pellucida; assembly: GCA_917208275.1. Lineage (NCBI taxonomy): Eukaryota > Metazoa > Mollusca > Gastropoda > Patellidae > Patella > Patella pellucida. The sequence goes on along the minus strand of OU795038.1, from coordinate 28,132,923 downwards.
AATCAGGGGCCATAATTCAGAAAGTTACGATCCAATATGCGCAAATATCGAAAGGAACCAAGATCTTTGGGTTATAACCATGCATTTCAAGTTTCATCAAAATCGAAATTAAAATTGTGACCTCTACAGGGTCCACAACCTTGATATACCATTTTTTAACCATATTCGCGTACGAATGTCGGCCATTTTGTATGGCAATTTTGGTCCAATTTTTCCGAAATTCGAACTCAACCTTCCTTAGGGTGTAACGGTGATATAAACAAAGGATTTTTTAAATAGGATAATTATTGTAACCTCGAGAAGGGCCACAAGCTAAACCAAGGTGATTTTGCGTATAATCAGGGGCCATAATTCAGGAAGTTACGATCCGATATGCGCAAATATCGAAAGGAACCAAGATCTTTGGGTTATAACTATGCATTTCAAGTTTCATCAAAATCGAATTAAAATTGTGATCTCTACAGGGACCACAACCTTGATATACCACTTTTAACAGTATTCGCGTACTAACGGCGGCCATTTTGTACGGTAATTTTGGTCCGATTGTTCCGAAATTTGAACTCAACCCTCCTTAGGGTGTAACGGTGATATAATCCAACGGTTTTTCAAATCGGATAATAATTGTGACCTCCAGAGGTACCACAAGCTAAAATAGGTGATTTTTCGGACAATCAGGGGCCATAATTCAGGAAATTACGTTTCAATAGGCGCAAATATCGAAAGGAACCAAGATCTTTGGGTTATAAACATGCATGTCAAGTTTCATCAAAATCGGTTCAAAATTGTGACCTCTATAGGGTCCACAAGCTAAAAACTGTGATTTTTCGTACCATCAGGGGCCATAATCCATGAAGTTTTGATCCGATACATGCCAATATCGAAAGCAGCCGAGATCTTTGGGGGATAAACCTATATTTTAAGTTTCGTTAAAATCTGACAAGAATTGTGACCTGTAGAGAGTCCACAAACAATTGTGGACGGACGGACAGACGGACAGGGGCGACGACATAATACGTCCACATGAAAATGTGGGCGTATAAAAATATAAATTATTAGTCTTTGATGTTGAAATAACTTGTAACATCAGTTTTAATAAAATTTATACATTGGAAGATATCTATACTGTCATAATACACACAAAAATTTTCAGGGTCAATCAATATCCTAGCAAAATGAACATAGTTGGGTCAAGACTCTAGACAACATCAGTAATTAAACGAGTGGAACTGTCAATATGACAATTGTTGGGTTTACATTAATAGATAGTAAAGGTCAAATAATTAAAGCTATTCTATAAAAAAACACACCTCTATCAAAATTCTCTTCTTTATTAGATTTAACATACATAGCACTATGTGATTTTATAACTCGAATTCCCTTTTCTATAATTCCATCAGTTAAATTATCAACCTGCAAATAACCACATCAAAAATACTGTACTGACAGAATTTCAAATTTTTAATAATTTCACGGATTTTCCCTAACCTAATTTGAGGTATATCAAAATGATATATGGCAAAATCTGGGTACTGATCTTCCTTACTATTCATTCCCTATTTTGAAATCATTTTTACAAAATTATTAGAGCATATTATATACATGTATAATTGTTTTTAAAAGACAAGGAACTGAATTAACATCTTGTTGAAACTAACATAAATTTATTTTTGTTTGTATAGGACTCTTCAGCGAATTCCAGCTGGCAAGGGTTCTTATATATGAAGTCATATGTTTACATAGATTGAACTTGTTAGGCTTTCACCATTTTTTTCGTTTTGCCTATTTCTCAGCAACTATAAGAGATAGAGGTCTAAAGTTTTTTTTTTTTTTTGGGAAACTGGGTGGTGGCTAGTGCTTAAATGTAAAACGAAATTCGTGCGCATAGCGGATATACGTCAATTCTTTAACGTGCACGCAAATTACAAATCGGCCATAACTTCGTCAATTCTCAATCGCTTTTTCAGATATTTACATTTTTGAGTAGCTGGTGACATTTCTGAGTTGATAGCAGTTCAAAAACGTCGATTTTAGAAACTTTGTCGCTCTCGTTTTTTCGGTGAAAATTGGACATTTTTTAAAAATTTCTAAAATTGTTATTTTTGGGAATTTGGAAATTCGACTTATATTTTTGGATAGCTGACATCAATCCGATTCTAACAATATCAGTTTTGTTCTGAAATGTTAACTTTGATTTTTCAATTTTTTTCGCATTTTGGTCAAATCGTAGAGTTCTTATTTTTTTTAAACGGCTCCAACGATTTTTCTGAAACTTCAAGACTATTAAGTCAAAGGTCTTCTCCAGTCCTTAAACTATATATGAAAATCCTCTAATCACCGGAAGTAGTCAAGAAAGGTATCCAAAGTTGGACAAAATTTTGAAAAATGGGTGTCTGTGCGTAAAATGCAATGTAACGATTTGTTATTTACCGAGTAGTATAATTATTATGTCGTTTGTAGCCAACCAAATTGTCTATCAGATGATACTACAGCGACAAGTTTTCATCAACAATTGAAAAAGTTTTTGGACTTTGAAATGTGACAATTATTACGATTTCGGGCAACTTTGGACGCGTGTTTCTCGGAAACGCCGTCAACGATTTTTTTCAAACTTTCTCAATCGAGAGTCTATTGGGTGGTTTATTGTTTGAAACCATTGTACAATTTCTCTAAATGTCATGAATAGTGGAAAAATGAGGTTGAAAATTGAAAGCGTTGTATTTTTACTTATTTGGAGCAATTTTAGAGGGATTTTTTCTCTAAAAGTCAACGTAATATTTATTTTGGATCATGTTTTACAGAGAGTCTAATCTGTAGTCTTTTATATGAAACCATTGCTTACGGTCCTAAATATCAGGAGTATGAAAACAAAGGGATCGAAAATTGAAAAAGCCATATTTCATTGTTAAGCGGCTCGTGTAAGAGTGGATAAAATCAGTACGTATAACCAACGTATAACAAGCGTATAGAGCATACAGAGAGAGCTATTTTTCAAAGTGGCAATTTTTAAAATAAAGGTGTTTTACTGTGAACCAATATCTGTTACTGGTGCGTCTATGGTGAAAATAATTCATATTAGTAAATAACAATTACTCCTGGAATTAATATCCCATGCTTTATGTCTACATGAAGTCATTCCTTTTAACCAGTTAAAATAAAGCTCCCCGCTGAAGCTTTTTATATAGAAGTCGCCTGTCTCTATAAATAATTCAAATTTCATGCTGATCATTTCTTGGGACTTTTGGTTAAAATCTGTGACTATAAAGTCTATTGTTTTTGTCCCATTCGGAAAACTGGGTTTATTTTATTCAATTTACAATACGTGTATATCTCAAAAACTATAACAGATAAAGTTCTGTTTACTGTTTTTTTCATGTTTTAAACAGTTAGTAATTATTATATTACTATTGCGAAAGTTGCCAAGAGACGGGAAGTGGTGTAAATCTTTAACATGCACGGAAATTGAAAACAGGCTCTAATTATGTCGATTTCTAACGGATTTTTGAAAAAGTTATATTTTTGTACAGCTGGGGATATTGCGGATGTCATAACGACTGAATTGAGACCGGAAGTGGTGTAAATCTTTAACATGCACGAAAATTGAAAACAGGCTCTTATTATGTCAATTTCCAACGGATATTTGAGATAGTTATATTTTTGTACAGCTAGGGATATTGCGAATGCCATAACGACCGAATTGAAAAAGGAAGTGATGTAAATCTTTAACGTGCACGAAAATTGAAAACAGGCCATAATTATGTCAATTCCCATACGATTTTGGAAAAAGTTATATTTTTGTACAGCTGGGGATATTGCAAATGCCATAACGACAAAATTGAGACCGGAAGTGTGTAAATCTTTAACATGCACAGAAAGTGTCAATATCTGAGTTGTTTAAGTGTGTGTGTGTGTGTTTTAAGGGGTGAGTGGTGGGCATTTTGTGCTGCCTTGGTTAAGGTGAAAGCCTTCAGCCTTGAAAGCAAGTCTAGTTGGGGTTGTTTTTTGTCCCATTAGAAAACAAGGCAATAATTATTTATTAGCCCGACAGCCCTGTCAAGTCGGAACAAGACTAGAAAAATCCTAAGAAACTTTTCAGCCCATTCCCAGATTAGAATCCAGGATATATCATCCGAAACTTTGGTGCCCTCATCACTGGACTATTTCGTTCCCTTGAAGACAGTAGAACAACAATTGTTGAAATAAAATGTACAAAATGTACAGAAGTGATAAAATGGCATATGAGTAAGCTTATTTCTATCTCTTTTAATGTATATAATACGTAAGACTAGTATTAGGTAAAAATAATTCATCAATTTATATAAATTATAGCAATCAATAGCATAAAGCATAAAAAATATTAAACAAACCTTCGCCTTTAACCATGATAACGTTTTATCTTTATTATATCTATATGCCTTGAAGTCATTCTCACCTGAAAAAATATAATTACATCTACTTGAAATGATTGTACAGGTATAGAAATTTTGAATTTGAAATACATACAGCAAATTAAATTTGAATTTTTTAAGAATGCTACCTTTTTCTGTTTAAACGTTTAAATTCTCAGACAATAAAAAAGACAGAAATCTTATTTTGTAAAAGAATTTTCTTATTTTGAGCAGCAATTATCTAATTTTTACACAATTATATAACATTGATTATTTATAAACTACGCTGGTGTCCCTTACTTCATAAAAACATTGTTACAGTAATGTCGTGGTTAGCTGAATACATGAAAGAATGATCTTTCCATTATGTACATAAATTTAAGACACATAGTCTAAACTATTGAAAATTATGTTATTCTGCACCGATCACAATAAGAGCAAATTTTTGGTCAAATTCATTATTCTTGGCACAATTTGCTTACATTTGAAAAATTGAAAAAAAAATTTATTACCCCACCCCTAGCAACACAAACTGTGACACATTTGATGGTTTTGGCATTGCTGAGAACACTGCTCCATACACAGAAATTCCAATGCAATTGTCTGAAAATCTTGTGGCATGGCATATAACGCTAGAATGGGACTAACACAAAATGATTTTTGAGGTATATATACATTGATAAGGTCGAGAGTTTGCTGTAACAGTGAAATTCAAACCTTATTTATGTATCCAACGGGACTAGCAAATATCTGTCATTTAAACAAAATACTTCTGTGCATAGCAGATACTCCAAATTTATCTCCAGGACCATGGATACATACCTTTAACATCCGCTACTTGTGTTAATTCATTTAAACCATTACAATCTGGTAATCTTCTACATTCTGTATATTTATCATCTATAACTATCTGATCTAATGTCATATATTTACTACACTGAAACATTTAAGTTCACTATTAATCATAACTATCTGATCTAATGTCATATATTTACTAAACTGTGAAACATTTAAGTTCACTATTAATCATAATTATCTGATCTAATGTCATACATTTAAGTTCACTATTAATCATAACTATCTAATCTAATGTCATATTTTTACTACACTGAAACATTTAAGTTCACTATTAATCATAACTATCTGATCTAATGTCATATATTTACTAAACTGTGAAACATTTAAGTTCACTATTAATCATAATTATCTGATCTAATGTCATATATTTACTAAACTGAAAACATTTAAGTTCACTATTATTCATAACTATCTGATCTAATTAAGTACATTATTAATCATAACTATCTGATCTAATGTCATATATTTACTATTTAAAGGAATTCTAATTGTTGTATATGGTAATATGCGTCACATGACATACTTCAATTTTGTTACTGGCTGAATTACCAGAAACGTTAAATAAATTAATAATCTGTTGTTTCATCAATTTCATATGTTGAGATTAGCATGATGATTTTGTACGAAAGGTTTGAAAATGTCAGATTCCATTTAAGATGAATATTACACAAAATAAATCCTTTGGGATAATTAACAAGGCCATTAAACTAAAATCTAATTAATCTTTACAAGCAGATTATATAAAACTTATCAATCTGATTGATGTAGAAAACTTACCTTGTCTTGTTGTAAAAGATATGGTAATACTAGGAAGACTGGATCTATTTGTGTTGTTAAAATCATACCACCATCTATTAAATAAAATAAAAATCTGTTATAATTTAATTTGACACAATCTCCTTCTTCTCTGGCTCACTATCCAGAAGGTCCAGGGTTTGATGTTGGTCAAGAAAAGTTCCCTGGTATTTTTCAGTGTCGTTTCCCCTTAGCAGTTAAGTCGAGTTGAGGACCTGGCAAGGAACAGTGTCTGTCGTGAACACATTAGTAAAATATCTTGACACATGGAATTCTATTTAACAGTGGGCCTTCGCGACACTTTTGGACAAAATTTCCCTCAATGCATGGTGTACATCCGTCTTCATTCGCCCACCAGCAGAAAAGTCATCCACGCAAACTTTTAAAGATAGGTTGCCAGGCAACGAACATACGCCCACAGCAGCTAAACCGTCCGGGCAGTCAACAAGAGTTGTCGCATATTTTACCTTTTTCGGTAATGAAAGATTTATAATAGCCTACACTAAAATCTGATTAAAAGTAACAACTCATTATGTAATTATCAGAAAATCATTCGAATTTGTTTGGCTTTGATAAAGTTCTCCTCCGTGCTGTTCAAGTTACCAAAATTCATTGAAACTTAATAGGCTATACTATACTTGTTCGTCTCATGACCTTCAACACTGTGTATAAGTTTAAAGTCAATCGGTTATTAACTTTAGTGGACATTAGCCTCTAGAGCGTCCACAAGATTTTTTGAAGTGATCAAGGACCATAACTTTGACAGTTATTGGAAATTGCTGAAAATCAAGAGGCTTCTTCATCTCATGACCTTAAACACTGTGTATAAAATTAAGGTCAATCGGTTATTAACTTTAGCCCCTAGAGCGTCCACAAGATTTTTTGAAGTGATCAAGGGCCATAACTCTGACAGTAATTATCGGAAATTGCTGAAAATCAATATGCTTCTTCATCTTATGACCTTAAACAATGTGTATAAATTTAAAGTCAATCGGTTATTAACTTTAGCTTCTAGAGCGTCCACAAGATTTTTTGAAGAGATCAAGGGACAGTAATTATCCGAAATTGCTGAAAATCAATAGGCTTCTTCATCTCACTCATGTAAACAATATATATCAATTTCAAAACAATCAGGTGATAAATGTAGTCTGTAGAGTGTTCACAAGAAATTGTGGACGACGGACGGACGTACGTACGTACGGACCGGGCGAGGCGACGCCATTATACGACCACATTTCAATGTGGGCGTATAAAAATTCCATAGAGCATTCTGTCTGGTGCCACGTTCACAAGCTTTAAAATTCAAATGTGAACACATTGATTTCTATTTTACAGAACTTACCTTTTTGAACTGATTCTCCTATTAACCACGACCTAAACTCTTCTTTATATTTAATTATTTCATATACATTCTTACCATGTTGATCAAACATATATAAACAACCTTCATCTATATAACACAATAACACAAATTCCATATTAAAACATGAAATATTGATTTATATTGATACATTCCATAATTAATTGTTTATGAAAAGAAATTACAGATGAGTAAGAGTATTTTGACATATCATGGTACTGAGTCCCCACTTCCAAGCCTATATGAGATTCCGATCTCTACCAAAGAATAAGGTATTGTGTAAAAGTTTAGATGAGGGGTTCCCAATAATCGAATCTCATCTATGCTTTTCTGTTTCCGCTAGAGCTGTTAAGTTTTTTGTGCTTTAAGTTTGTTCGAATTGAGTCGATAATATTGATGAGCTTCTTTTGTAAGTCTCTTCATCTAACCTGGATATTACATATTTCTGTGACTGCAAGGCAGATGTCTCATCAATAAAAGTTACCTTATGATTTTAGCTGTAGGTTGTGACCCCCTGAGTTAAAGAGAGAGAGAAATGGGGTTTAACGTCCACTCAACACAACTAGGTCATTTTATGACTAACATATGGTTGCGCGTAGGAGTCTTTAGCAGTGGGAGGAAACCTGAGTGGCCGGAGGAAACCCACGAGGTTGAGAAGGCGCCCCTATCTCCATGCCACATACGCTCACACCATGGCTCGAAACCACAGCAGCAAGCCAGAGGTGGCCCACCAGCTAAAGGCCGAAGCGCAGCACTCTAGACCACTAGGCCATCCCAACCCCCCTCCCCGGAGTTAATCTTTGTAGCCATCAAGCTTTGTAGCCATCAAGCTGGAATGTCTTGGGACCCCTGGTTTAGATTTTACATTTTTGACGTCCCATAGAAGTACATGTACCAGGTACTGTAATTTATTTACATTAGTAACTGTCATTACATTAGTAATGATTGTAGGGATCTTTGTAAAAATATAGAAAATTAAACTATAGTTATACAGTACATGTACCTGTTTTTGGATGTCTTAATTGACAAATTACTGGTTTCTCTGCAGTAGCTCCACCGATTTCTAAAAGGCTATCTAAAGAGATATGACATATAATGATATTAATAAATCGATGTTCTATTTTCTCAATCTTATGTATCTTGGACAATGACAACCACTTCGAAGAGCAAGAAATCATAGTACCGGTATTTAAATTTAGGCAATGATGAGACAGAATGAATAATGCTTAGAATGTCAGAAACTTTACAAGGTTGCAGGATTTGTGTGGTTGTGTTTTTAACCAATCACATAGCCCATAATCGTAGCTTCAGTGTTTGATTTGTAGTATGGGTAAACTGAAAGAATAGTTTTGAGAAAATTACTTTGTCTGATTGGAATCCCAATGTTATAAAAATGTTCATTTTTTTCGGGCAAAATAAGCTATGGATGTATGGATGGGTGCGTGTGTGTGCTAAATTAGGGAAATGTTCATTAATAGGCCTACATTAATATATACATAACAGGCGGTAGTTTTTTCTCTGATTATCATAGCAGGTATAATATCTCATATCAACCTGTCCTGTCATGAAGTCCCATCCGAATAACTATACATTGTCCTTTGCCATGGCAGGCCCACCTTCCAGCAAACCCTTTAAAATCCTGATGAGAGAGTGAGAAATGGGGTTTAACGTCCACTTGACACATACTACATCATTCTGGGACTAACATATGTTTTTTAATTTTATTTCAATAATTCACTTGTGCATAGGGGTCTTTAGCAGTGGGGGGGGACCGGAGGACCCGTAGAAAAACCTATGAGGTTTGACAGGCGACCCTACTCCTTGTCACGTATAACCGGGGATCAGGTCCGTAGTCAAGGGAGGGTCTGGGGAAATAATCTTGCCCTCCCCCCCCCCCCCGGACAAAAAGTGGTTGACAATAATATTGCCCCCCCCCCCCCCCAGCTAGACCTCTCCTACGCCCACTCCTGTCCTATCAGCCGGACTGCCCCCCCCCCTCTCCGCCAGCAAGCTGGCTTTGGGCCTGCCGGTGATTCGAAACCACGCTAGTTGACTCAATGACAGGCTGTATGATACAGCATGCATATGCTAACCATCGGCCGTTTGCCATCCACCACCCCCCAACCCTGATCAACTGTCTAGCTAGGCCCAGAGCCTTTTAACTATAAATAAGGCTCTGGCTAGGCCTACACCAGGATTGAACACATGTTTGGGCGACAACGTCTTAACCACTGACAAAAAGTGGTTGACAATAATATTGACCCCCCCCCCCCCAGCTAGACCTCTCCTACGCCCACCCCTGTCCTATCAGCCGGACTGCCCCCCCCCCTCTCCGCCAGCAAGCTGGCTTTGGGCCTGCCGGTGATTCGAAACCACGCTAGTTGACTCAATGACAGGCTGTATGATACAGCATGCATATGCTAACCATCGGCCGTTTGCCATCCACCACCCCCCAACCCTGATCAACTGTCTAGCTAGGCCCAGAGCCTTTTAACTATAAATAAGGCTCTGGCTAGGCCTACACCAGGATTGAACACATGTTTGGGCGACAACGTCTTAACCACTGACTTAGCCATCACAGCTACAAATTGAACCCATGGCCATGATTTCTCATGTTATTATTTAATTGTTAAAATTTGTTATCATGAATGAATGGTTCAGTTCTGCTCTTCATTTCACTGTTCAGTCATCAGTCACAACAGTGAGTGAGTGGTTGAATCTGACTTCACAAATTAAATTTAAATTAATGTCAACTTAATACCCAAATTTTAAGCCTACCATTCATAAGAAACACCCATTGCGATTGATCTTCCTCATGAATCGTTTTAGAACTTGACTGTCTTGAGGGTGGACGTTTCGGCATAGCGAGTTATTGTTTATTGTTTTAGATACCGTTAATCACAGTTACTTTCGTTTAGTAAAAATGTGGCGGGAAATGTAAAATGTAAACACGGATTGACTACAATTTATGTTAAAGTTCCCACGATTAAGTTGAATAAATGATTTTTTGCTAATCAAAGCAATTCATTTTTGCATCCAAAACCTAATATTTTGATTTTCGTCGTTGGATTTCGTGATAAATCCTTAGTCTCGTTTCGTCATCATTAATTAGTAATTCAGGCCTCTTTGAAATTTTGTAGTCAATCCGTAGACTATAATCATTCGGTACTAATCGTTTATATCGATTTATTCCTCTACCACCCCTTTCCATGATTTTAATATGTTTTAGCAAAAGATGTTTGTTACGTGGGATTAGGGGTGGGATTAAAATTATGTGTTTGTTCTTTTTTTGTCGAGAAAAGTATGAGAGTTAAAATTATTTTAAAGATTTCTGGCGATTAAAATTATTGTGCGAGGAAAAATCCACATTTTTTGACGAAATATGCTCTTAATAGCGAGTGATTCTAAAAGAAATAGAGTTATTGCCCTTCTCAATATGGCAGCCCCCTTGCCAGTGTTGAGTAAACATCAACAAAATCAAAGTTTAAGGGCTAACACGGAAGCAAAGAAGAAATTTAAGCCACAGTTCAAGAATGTGTTAAGGAATCCTTACACAGAAACATGGTATGGCGCTACTGATTCATGGGTATTTGGTCATCCAGAGTGAGAGTGAGAGAGAGAAATGGGATTTAACGAAAGTCTACTCAACACAACTAGGTCATTTCGGGACTAACATATGGTTTAAATTTATTTCAATAATTCGCTTTCGCGTAGGGGTCTCTAGCAGTCGGAGTAAACCGGAGTGCCCGGAGGAAACCCACGAGGTTAAGAAGGCGCCCCTATCTCCATGCCACATATACGCTCACACCAGGGCTCGAAACCACAGCCACAAGCTAGAGGTGGCCGGCCAGCTAGAGGCCATCCCAACCCCCACCAGAGTGAGAGTCTGTCAGACAGAATATGGTGATATTAATATGACAAATATAAAACTTTTATAATTTTGTTTTTAAAAAACGCAAAAAAAGAGTGAGAATTAATTTCCTTGACGTCAAAAATATGTGACGTCATTTATTAAATGCAAGTTAGTTGGCATGCGCATTGCCGGTTTTGCCCAGTGTATCTTGTTTTGGTCTGAATTTTTTTTTAGTTAAGCTCCTGTGTTACAGGGAAAGAGCTTTTCTCAGGCGCAATGCTTTAGAATTTCGCTCTGTATTAATAATGTAATAATTAGGTCCGAATGGCCAAAAAAATTAGATTTAATACATTGCCAAATAATTTTATTTATAAAGCATTAAAGGGACAATAACACCCTTGCTGGCTTGACAGGTCCAGAAAAAAAAATTAGCCTTACCCTAACTACTAGATGTTTTAGTGTCCTACCTGTTGCGTAAATTATCCATTACAACCTATCTTACTTGTCCAGAGGGTTCGAAAATATGTTTAAATCCATGTTGCATTTGAAAGTGCTTACGTAAGGCTTTTCAAACCATGTTACGGCATGTAGTTGAATTTTTTGAATTTTTAAAATTAGGTGTGTTCAGATGAAATTTGTATCATTTATCAATTGAAATATTGTAGAATAGTACAAATTGTTGACCAGAATAAAGATTGGGACATATTATTCAGTTACAACAAGAGTGGTATTGGGGCTTTAATTTCGCTCTGATAAAATTAAGAATTGCAGTGTAATCATTTGATATAATTAACAATTACAATTGCCTCGTACTGGTATTCATTTAATAAAATTATAAACAGTCTCGTAAATAATTTGATAAAATTAACAATTGCCTTTTAATAAATGTGGACATGATTTTAACTATGGTTCATATCAATTAAATGGCTCATTGCCAACCTAGAAAATTGCATGTTTAAAAAAGGGAAAGAGGTGAATACTAATTAATCAGCAACTGATTGGTAAATCCTTACAAGATACAATTTTATGATTACACAATTACTGAGTTTAATACTAAGTGAAGTTTCGATGAGGATACTCTTGTCTTTATCAAGCAAATGACATGGTTTCTATTCCACACTTGTATGTGACTGGGCCTGGAAGTAGACTCGCCTGTCCAACCTTGTGGTTTTTCTTCCGGTCTTACAGTTTCTTCCCACTGCTAAAGACTCTATGGACTATGTGCAATCGAATTATTGAAATAAATTGAATCATACATGTATTTTAGTCCCGAAATGACTGTGTTGAGTGAAAGTTAAACCTTATTTCTCTTTCTCTCTCTCTCACTCTGATAAATAATAAATAAGTTTTTGTGGTAGTGCCATTGAATAACATGGCAGTTTGGCCATAGTATCACACAAGTTATCAATCTGTTTTACAGAGATTTACTTACGAATTATCTCTGTCAAAGATAACTGTCTTAAACACGTTCATTGACTTCTCGCGGTGTCAGTTATTGGCCCAATGGCTCGTGCATTGTTTACATAACACCTAACTGCTTCACCTAAATGATGCCTTTTACTCATTTTAATATCCATTTATAATATATTTTGGCGGAGGAAAAAAGTTAATATTTTGCCGAATTAAGACGCATAGATGTCATCTTTATCAGTGATACTAGCGGCCAAGTGAATATTCACTGCGGGATCAGTTTGAAAAGTTATGTCTACAGACTAGTAGTTGTGTTTCTTTAAATTTCCTGTTTTCTTTTTTCAGGCCTTTTGTACCAGAAGACTTACAAACTGAACTGCTAAATAAACTACAAGAGTAAGTATCACTAGGATGATTGAGTGAATAAAATGAAGTACCAACCAGGCTAATGAAGACAGGCATATACCATATAGTGTGCTATAAATTTTGTCTGGACAGCAATTGTCAAAAATCCTTTAACATGCACACTCATGTGTACACAGGAACTTTTTTTTGCTAAGCCCTTGTTCTGCACCACCACTATGACAGTTATGTTGTTAGCCTGAAAGTGACTTGTAAAGTTATCACAATATATTCATTAAAAACATCTATTTATCCTTATTATATCTACCAGTAGTGATCTTGTGGTAGTGTTACATGACAATCCAAAACAAATGATTATTATTTCCAATTTCCCCCCAAAATCATAAAATGTTTTTAAATAATCCTTTTGAGACAAATAAAGCTTAATTTAAAAAGAAGTGTCAACAGGATGTCCTGTGCCTTTTAATTAATGTAATATTGGTTTTGTTGTGTAGTAAAAGATTAGAAACCTACTGTTTTAAGTACTGAGTCTTGATAAACCAGTATAATAATGACATGTACATGTACATTAATCAAAATACATACACATTGTACAGTAATTACCCATATATTGTTGTTAAGCAAACAATAGGCCTGGTTCCTGCCACCTCAAGCATGTGACAGGATGTTTGAATCAAATCGGCAACCCCAAGCATGTGATTGGTTGTGCTATCTTTGTCTCTGCTGCATATGAAATTTGGACAAATTATTATTGGAATTTAAAGTGGAATGATTTTCAAATATAACTACATTTGAAGTAACGATAAAAAACCCAACATATAATTTGAAACAAAATGTATCCGTGATCAGAACAGCCAAATTAAGAATTTCTTTTTTTGCCTAAATCACAGAACTTTAGCTTCGTTTAAGTCATGAACATTTATTATTCCACATAAACATACACAAATAAAAAAGGTTAAAATGTCTTTCTTTCAGATGTTTCCCGGTCACATTACAGCCAGTTTTTCAAAGTAATAAAGAACGTAAAATATTTATGAAACAGAAAAAAGAGAATCAACTTTCAAGTGAAGAATCTGAAGAAGTTGACAAAAGAAAACAGATGAGGTGGACTATGATTGTCATTTATTTAATTTGAATGAAGTATAGTGTAAAATATTTTATATAAATAGAATATTTCATTATATTAGAATAGTCACTTATCTCCATAGAATTATTCTGAATTGTAATAGGGTTGCCTCCTAATGCCCCTGTTCAATCCCACCATTTTTGTTAAAAATCAATGGCAAAATTTTCTGTGCTGTGTTCACAAGCTATAACAGTCAAAATGTGAACGGAAAGAAAACTCTGCAAAACATCAAAAGTTATGATTTAAAAAATTAGAAATTCAACCAGTATTTTTCTTATGCCACAATGAGCAATCTCACAACTATTGAAAGATTATTTTAGAGAACTCTGTCCAATAATTCATTCAGAAGATTTCATAAATTAGAATATAAAAGGGGGTGGTGGGGATGGGGGTGACGTTATTAATTCAGAATATCAATAGTCAATAGTGCTCATCTTTAGACTCAAATGACCAATACGACTAAGTTTTATAAAATTCTGTCAAGAGCTTTGCCCTTTATCTCCTTCACAAGTTTAATTTGACCGGAAAGGTAAATTTGCATAAACATGTTCAAATTTACACTAATATTTGTTAAAAACTTGATAGGGCGCTGGTTCTTGCTTACACCATTTGGAAAACCCCTGGCAATCCCACTTGTCAGAAAAATAGAAGGTTAAACCCCATTTCATTTTCCATTTTCCATGTTCTCAAGATATCATAGGGCTAAACATAGTGGGAGATTTACGACCAAATAAACAGTGTTTACATTTTGAGTATTATCAGCTTTTTTTGCTTTTTTCTCAGAAATGAACTATCTATTGGTATTAACACTGTGACAAAAGCTTTAGAAAAGAATAGATTAAGATTGGTGATAGTCAGCAGAGAAACAAAGATTAAAATACTTACTCAACATCTACTACCTTTAGTTGCTGTTAGAAACTGTCCAGCAATATGTTTACCAAATCTTAGTGAAAATATGGCAAAATTTACTGGTATTCAATCAATATCAGCACTGGGTTTTAAGGTAATGTTGATAATCATATTGTTGTCTAAATGTGTGATATGTATTGTATATTACACCTTGTTACATTTATAGATACTTTTATGATAGTAAGTGCAGGAGGATAGCCTGCAGACAAGACAGAGAAATAAACAACAAATATTGTTCA
Source organism: Patella pellucida (assembly GCA_917208275.1). NCBI lineage: Eukaryota > Metazoa > Mollusca > Gastropoda > Patellidae > Patella > Patella pellucida. The sequence goes on along the minus strand of OU795038.1, from coordinate 28,117,625 downwards.
AAACACTTCCATAAATTTGCCCAATTGAATAAATAATAGCTGAAATCTGGGCATATATAAAGAGCTGGACTTGGGCTGTACTTTTAGACATCATGCAGATTCTTTAGAGATCAGACACACATTATGTTCTATAGGAGATATCGTTGAGGTTCAATTTACACCATCTGGATTCAATAGACCCGATGATTTGTAGGGAGAGCCATGATGTAGTGTGTTCTGTCAGTAATAACTTCGCTCTATGGATTAGTGGGATTAAGATAGACTGAGAGACAAGTATTTTTATGTAGTCTGTTCTTTGAACCATGTATCCCGTGCTTTTGACATATAAAGTTGTATTCATGAAACTGTCGTACCTGTTAAACATATAATTAGCTGCTTATAAAAATATTTACACGAAGTGAGAAGTCCCAATAGAAGCGACAAATCTAGACGATCACAAGCTAAGAAGATTATTAACAGGAGAATATGTCACATGTCAGATGTGGTAAGCTTTGTCGCTTTCGCTTTCCATATTCCACCGATTATAGTGCTGCAATAGACCCTCGGAAAATGCTAGAGATTAAGAAATAAGTGCATTGAGCAAACAGGAACAAAATGTTGAAGTTGTAACACTACGTAGACTAGTGAGGATATTTTTTGGAAACATTAATAGAAAGAGTAAGGTCTAAATGAAGCTGCTCTTAACCACGAGACAAGAATGTCCCAGCATGGGCCAAAAAGAACTGCGGTTTCAACTTTGCAGCGTTAGAGTCTGTAGGGACTGACATTGAAGTTTGGAAGCTACGGAAAACTCAGGTTAACATTGGTATTCCTGCTTAAAATATTCTTGACAGGCAGAATTCAATAAAGAGTATGCAGAAGTTTTGTTGACTAGATAAAATTCTTGTTACACATGTGGCTATAGAGATGATATTACCATATCTTAGATCTCAAATTGACCAAAAAATATTTTATTGGCGAGATGATCTACTCCATTTATTTTGTTCCCTCGCTGAGTTTTAAACAAATTTACTTTATGTTCAATAAATAATGAGTTTTTTTAAATTTTTTTATAGAAGATGGAAGAAACATCTTTATTTGATGAGTTTGTAGAATATGTGAGTAAAAAGGCACCTCCAGTTAAATTGTCATGGTTACCAGAAGAAGAACAACAAAATTCCGATGTAACAAATGTGGAAATCACAGAGAGCAAAACTGAACTTCATGAAGTGAAACCTCAAAAAAAGGAGGCATCTGATTCCAAGAAAGATTTTTCTTATCTTTATGTATATAAAACGGAAAATAAACTAGGAGATGATTTTATTTCATTAAAAGACTCTGGAACTATGGATGAAGAGGATTATTTTCCAACAGAAACAAAAAAACAAAAAATAGAAGGACATACTCCATTGTTATCATTCAAATACCGAGGTTTAAATGTAGGTGCAATGAAACGGAATGAAAATAGAAAAAAGAAAAGAAAATAAACCTGTTTTAAAAAGGCTTGTTTGTTTAGAATGTTGGGTGTTTGTAACTGATACAAGAGTATGGATTTTGATCCAAGTAGTAGAATCACCTGCAAAAAAACTTCTTAAGACTGCTGTGTGCAATAAAATGAGTGATAAATAATGTCCCATATATTCATCCTGATATCACCTAGTCTGCTTCGAGTGGTCATTAAAGGCTATTTCTCCTAATCATTATTTATTAGAAATTTAGGTGAAATGGATTTAGAAGATTTAAGGGGAATAACTCTGAAGGGATTGTTAGATAGAACTACATGAGTATCTTCCAATTGGCAATTCCTAGCAGATATACTCCCTGACAAAAATGAAATGGGGTTTAACGTTCTACTCCGAACTGGGCTTATTAATGAAGACGGGCATACAATATAATAAAATTTGCTATGGCTGAAGTTCTTTAATTGCTGTGTCACCCTCTGCCTTGTCAGGACATGCAAATGTAATTGTTTAATAGAGGACTCTCCATTCTTTTGCGATTTTACAGGCAGGTGAAACTACCCATTGTAATGCATGGTTGACAGTTCAGATGTTCAATGCTTGCATTGGACAACTCAAAAAAACCCATATCCTCCACTTGACTTGTAATGCAGGCACTTGGCTATTAAATATGTGCCAGAAAGTAGCTAGTATAGACAGCTGTATTTATAATACAATCAATTGTAACTGTTGATTTCTATGGCTACATGTGCAATGCAAGGAGAGGGGGCAGGGTATTTAGGAGAGACAGTGTCTCTGCGTACTCTTTCAAATTTAGCTGCCAGGGGTTCTTAGGCACACTTTCTCAAAATTGGATTTAAAGCCAGAACGTTTTACCCGAGAAGTCAGTGCCCGACCACTTAACCATGCTTCTGCATGTTCATGAAAATGTTTGATAAAATAGCAGTACATGAACTTGAAATAATAAACTAAAGGAATTCATTTAATATCACAGTTTTATTGAGTAACAGTGGTAGAAAACAATACAATATATATATTTATCACATTTTGATATCATGAATAAAGCAATAATATCATTAAAATATCATATACATTCATACACGTTCAAACTTTTGATATCAAGTATATATTTGCCAATGGACACAATTGTTTTAGTATAGTTTCATGGATTGTGTATAGACCATGTCTTGATATGTTGGATTTCTTTTTATTCATATGAGGATATCCACTAACCTCTTATCTATTTGATTTGCTAAAAACTTTGGCGATGTAATCAGTATAATAATGTATCTGATGTGACAAATTATGCCCCTGACAGAGCTCATTGGAAAAAGTGTAATGGATTTTTTGAGCACTTGACAGTTGCAGGTGCAGAGTCGACAATAGATAAAATATTTGTATTCAGTAATTTGTTTGGAAATAGGAGAAATATGCATGAATGTACCTATTAGCGAAGGATCTAGACTGGAACATTGGATTTAATAAGACCTTCTGATCTAAAGTGCACACAGACTACTAGTCACTGTTTCATAGTGGGTCTACAAATTTAATCAAAATGAAAACAGTTTTTGGATCCTTCTGGAATTTATTTCAGTGTACAGTTTGATACTTTTGTGGGTTTATATCTGGATTTGAAGTCTCCTAGAACCAAAAACTTATTGCCGTTTTTGATTCTCTAGTGGAATAAGTTTTTTATGAAGACATTCAAAAGAGTGATTTAACCATAAGACCCGATCAAGCTTTTTGTGATAATCAAGTTGTTAAAGTAATGTCTTGGTAACTACTTTGTGACATCATTTAACACTACTGTAATTGTAGTTGTACAGCACAGTTTAATGTCTTAAATTTTGTGTTAATTTTAATAATGAAGGCAACCACAGTTTAAAAACCCACATCCTGCCATGGCTATTCATTACCTGTTCCATTCTGTCTTTACACATCTAATTTTAATAGAAATGGTTTTTAATATATAGATATTCTCTTATCATTTTATTGATCCGTACTAATTTTCTGGGAAATATTGAAGTCATATAGTTAGGAATTCCCTATCTCTCTTCCTTCAGCAGATATATCAAAAGACCATGCCACAGTTATTTAACATTACCTTTAAAGGGCAGATAATTTATCATTAGGTGTATTGTTATGCATGTTTGTCATGGGTTAGCTGTAGGTACGCCCTCAACAAAAAGAGTCTGTTGATGAATAGAAAAAGATGATAATTCTAAAATCAATAGCACCATGTGTGTTGATATATATAATGTTCATATAATGAGAGAAATTTTATATTTATTATGAGACATAAATTTGATTAACAATGGAAATGTTAATAAAGGAACTCCAATCAATAATATTACCCGCTGAATAATTTCATATATTTATAAACTTGCACTGTATTCAAGCCTAATAAATCTAATTTTACCTACACAGTATCTTCTATTGATGTCTAAGTCACTTTCAATTTCTGCTTGTTTATGGAGGTATTGCTTCAAGATGAATTAAAAATAAGATCGTTAATTAAATTATTTATTCAAAATTGAACACTTTGTGAACAAATCAATATGATACTAACATTTTTAGTAACAAACAATTCAACATTGTCAAATAATTTCACTCAGGCATAATTTATTTCACGATAAGTCCTGAATATTTCAAATTTTAATTACCTTTCCATTTAGGTTTGAGCCTTTTGTTGGTTTATTTTTAAAACAACATACATGTAACACAAGATAAAATATTATTCAATATAGTGTCAATTAGGGAAATTATTTGATTATGAACACGACAATGAAATAATGATGATATGATAAGTCAGATTTGATTGTTAATGAACTGGAAATATGCAAATATATATTTTGTATTTTCTTTAGAATTTGTCAAATTTCTATTTATCATAATTATTTTGTCAAAAGTTGACTGATTCTCGTCTGTGCCAATTTCTTTCCTCTCTCAACACGGGTAAAATAATTTTTATGTGATTATTTCAGTATGGATGTAAAGCCTACTCTCATTCTAATTAAAATTTTATTTTATTTTGTTTCCTTCTTCACTACGTAGAGATCTACATGTAAGGACACTGTTGCCGGTTCCCATTTTTTAACAGTCTACCTTGAGTTATGATATAAAAATGGAATATTTTTGGGAGTCAACTTCTTATATGAGGGCAAAGTGTCCTATTCACTAGATACATATACATGAATAACAAAACAAGTGCCTAAAATGTGTGCTATGTTCTTACTGACACTGTAGTGTCAAGGCCAAACGCTGAAAATTAAAGAACCAAATCATACACCTATATTTTCTAACAGCCGCATGCAAGTCATCCAAGCAGAAAACAGTAAGGTTGCAATCGTGTTTGTGAATCTTCTGGTGCATAAAAAGCTAATTTTGTATTTATATCACTGGTGTTTTGGTGTTATATTATGTAATCAATAATTATCAGAAATATTTCAAATTCAATAGGATTCTATTAACTGGATGGTATAATCAAAATACATTTCAAACAGATCAGATGATAGCTTTTGACAACAGAGCATTTACTAATTTTACAAAGTGATTGAGGGCCACAGTCTCAACGGTACCAGAAGTGATTATGAATTTCGATAGTAAGTTACTTTAATCTGAACAATACACACAAATTTCATTCAGATGATATGGCAACATTTTTCGCTGGACTGTTCACAAGCTACTTTATGTAGGATAACTCTGGAAGTTATCAGTTCTATTTTGACAATGTGGAGGTGTAAAAGTGGGGTCCAATTAACGAGAAAATAAAGCTATTCATGTTTATTTTTGACACAGCCGATGAATATGAAAAACAACAAAAATCAAAGCTACCAAGAAGTAAGAACAAATATTTGAGAAGATTGTCAACTTGATCAATGAGCTAATACAATTAATTGTGTGATAAAGTGTATTTGGATTATGGTTTTGTACATATATATTAAAAGAGTTTAGAACCAAGAACTTTTCTCACTTCATTCAATAAAATAAATATGGAGTGTCAGTTTGTAAACATTTATCCTGAATTAAATGATAGAACATCGAGATTTTCTTCCAACAATTCACACTTTATTTTACTCATTTATCCACAATTTTCTGTGACCATAATTCATTTGTTAATAGTCCTTAATCCATATTTAATTTTAGCACATTCAACACATTTATTCTTCATACGTAACATATTTTTTGTACAATATTGTTTTCATATGTAATTCAGTTTTCGTCACCAACAGATGTATTAAAATACCCACAAGCAGACAGCACAAACAAAACATACAAGAACTGTTAAATCACAAGTTAGAACCATTTCATGATTCTCCCTGCTTCATTATCACAATAAATAAGCCCTGATATGGAATATATAAAGTCCAAATTATTCCAGGTCAAAGTTCAGAATTGTATATCATCTCGAACCACTGCTGGCTTTTTCCACTTTTATCATAGATTGTTCGAATTGTTCCAACATTTGCACTAACATTTTCTTTTTAAAACGAGTAGCTTCATGTATGAGTTCTTTGAGGAAGCTACAGCGCGTTTCTATGGACCCCCGTACTGTATTCAATTGAGAGAATAACTGCTCATAGTCTGCAAAACAAAACAAAAGCTAGAATTAAAACAGGAAAAAAACTAAAATTTTGGTTACACAAGTGTATACCCGGGTACATGCATCAAGAACTGTTTCATTATTAAAAAAAATATTTCAAAGGCTTAGAAAGATCACTTTTTGGAATGGTTTATGTTCGATGTCAACACATATGTATTCATAAATGCAATAATGTTTAGACGTTTTAACTTACTAAGTAAATATTTCTGTCCGATGTGGCAAAGAAATGAACTTCAGAAGAAAATACACCATCACCAACAATTATTTACATCAGAACATTGTCCCATGCCATCAAAAGCACATTTAATTACACCCTATTTCTAGAGAGAGAGAGAGAGAGAGAGAGAGAGAGGGAGGAGTTTAACCTACACTCGACAGAAACTAGGTAATTTGTGGACTAAGAGATGGTTTTTAATTTTATTTCAATAATTTACTTGCGCGTAGGGGTCTTTAGCAGTGGGATGAAACCTGAGGACCTGTAGAAAACCTGCAAGGCTGGACAGGCGACCCTACTTCTTGCCACATACAACCGGGGATTCAAAACCACACCAGTTGACTCAATGACAGGCTTTATGATACAGCGCGCGTAAACTAACCATTCAGCCACTCCCCCTTTTTCTAGAACAGAACAGTGAAGATACAAAGTTAAGATATACTTACGTCTGCCTGGCTTTTTAATCTCTTTAAAACAGGAATGTCTTAACTTGGAATTATACATCCAAATATTCAAGTCTTTCTTACTATTTGTATGCATGTTGACATTAGAGTTTAAGTTGTTAACACATGGTTGTTCACTTTGATTTTCTGGGGTTATCACAGATTCTTCATCACCGTTCACTTCCGGTAACACATGATTAGCGTTCACTTTGTTCACAGATTTGTTCACTTCATAATTATCCTCATCAGAATCTAGCACTATTTCTAAAGGTCGGTCATCTGAAATAAAGTATTCTGATAATTAAAAGACAACAAACGGAAATGCATTAAGCTGTAAGTTACATTTTAAATATGCATACATGGCTGGGGTCACTATCACTTAAAATTTTCTGAGAGGGTCTTGAGAAAAAATACTGACAATAGTGACAATCCAGATAGAGGTTTATAAAAGTTTTTAATGATAAATTCAACAAGTAACACTTAAAGATGTTTGTTTTTATTGTAGCACTTACCACCAAGATCATCGAAGGAACTATCACTGGAATCACTTCTTGTAGGACTACTAGCAGGTGAGAGGGGTGGGATCGAAGGTCGTCTGATTGTTACACCTCGTGGTAATGGACCTATAAAGATAGATTCATTTTAAAATAAGTAAAAACAACGCCCAAAAACCCGTTAAATACTCAGTTAATAAATGCCTTTCAAATGATTAAAACAATTAGATGGTGTTTCCAGTGTATATAATTAACATTACTTTAGGAAATAACACATTTTTAATTTAAGGTATGAATAAAGAATGCCCAAAAACATTTATAATTGCGACAGGAACTCACCCGGTTTACGTTTTCTAGGACCAGGAGATGCTGGTGGACTTTCTGAAGCTGCTCGCTTAGTTCTAGAATGATTATTGCCAGCAGAACCAAATACAGCTGCTTCATCTGCCTCATCTATTTTTATCTCATTCTATAATATACAAACATTCAATCAAATTAATTTATGACCATGGGTAATCAATATAATAAGTACATTTCAATTGTGGGTAACAGTTAAATCAATTTCAATAAATTTTAATTGTGGGTACCAGTCGATCAGTTGAAATTTTTTTTAGTAGATACTTCAATTTTGATTGGCTAAGCACTAAAATCAAGCTAATATTTTCCAATCAAATTACTGAAATTTGGATTTTATCTTAGTTAAAATTTCTTGAAACAGGCCCCTGTTTAAAGCACACACAGAGACTATTTGTTAAGGATCATTTTAAACCAATCACTTACAGATTTAACTTTGAATGGATTACCAAAGGTATGTATTCTGGCAGGTGTACTTTCCAATTCACGTAATGGCTGAGGTTGTTTCCTTAAATATTCTTGATAATTACCCATTTGTTGCACGGGTATACTGTGTCTCTGATCTATAAACAATAAATTTAAATTTAAACATAGATTTGTTGCTAAATGTTTGAAATGCCTGTATATATTGTGTCTTGTCTGCGGGTTTATTTTGTGTATTTGTTTATATGTGGTGTAGTCCTCCTGCAGTTACTAATACAAAACAAAAACCTACAATTGGTTTTCAACAATTTCCATTTTTTTTAAAGATACATTCTCATGTACAAACTGGATGATGTAACTAATAAATTTTTGCTTTAAATCTTCAGATTGTCCAATGACCAGGTCCTTTTCTGCTATTTCTATCTTAGAAAGTGTTGTAGGTCTAACTCTTCATACAGTTTATCAACATGTACATCAATCGCTCAATCTTTGTATGCAAACCTTTGACATTAAGTAAGCAGATATTCCTAATCATAAGGCTGTCGAAAAGAGAAACACTTACATTTTTGTACTGTATGCGCTCCATGAGTGTTTTTCATGGAATCCAGTATTTTTCTAGTATGATTGGATATGTCTACTTTCCATATATACAAAAATTGACACTTTTATTGGAAATAACCACTCGATAAATACTTTTCTGAGAATGTATCTTAAAAGAAATTTCAATACATTTTTCCTTAACTTTGGAATATTGCTTTACTCGTAACACTAGCTTTTTCCGGTTGATAAAATGTTTTGATAATCTTTCACCATTGATACAGGAGGAATACAAGAGTATATTTATAATATATATTATACCTTCATCTATTAATTTAGTATTATTATAACATGTCTGTAGAAAGTTGGTTCTCATTCTCTTCACCTGGTCTAACAAACTCTTCCGTGGAATGTCGTATGGATTTCTAGAAAAAAATAAACACATTACCACTTGTTCTTTATTTCCTACTGGATAATATCTAATTTGTATTTTACATAAAATATTTCATATCAATGTTGTTTCTACCACAACATACATTTCGAATTGACTGAGGCTGGTCGAACCTGACTCCACTTTGATATATGCCAAAGTCTACGAATTTGCTGACAGGCGGATGGCCCAATAACAAACAATCCCTGAACCAATACCTGCAAATTGCTTGTATATGTGCACATACATTGCTGTGAGTTTGAATGCATCACTGGTTGCCTTAGCTTCATGTGTTACTCCCTGTAATGGACTTTCCAGATGAACAGTGTGTTCACGTAGAATTTCTGGACTTTCCGGATGAACAGTGTGTTCACATAGAATTTCCATGCTTGGAAATTTAGAATGATTTTCCCCAAATATGTGAAGCGGTGGACATAAGTTGTGAAGAAAATAATAGTTTGTTTAATACCTTGTATCTTCTTATTGAGACTATAATACATACACAAATGTAAAAGATTATTACCTATAATATTGTGGTTGTACTGTTTTAACGGGAGCAGCTATTGTAAAACTATTATAATCTTGTATTTCTTGTTTTAAACTAGAAACATTGGCTCCTAAATTCTCTACAAGTTGATTAAAGTCTTTTCTTTTTAAAAACGATGTTTTAGTTCTGAAAAAAGAAATCATCCATATAACATTGTAAAACACTATGGGTCGGAGTCAAATTTATCAGGAAATAGCCGTAATGTGGTAAGAATTTATTAGATTTGTTGGACTGGTGTCAATCTATTTTAAATGGTACATGTATAATGAATCACATAACACTAATTAACCCAATAAAAAATAAGAGCTTCAAAAATTTGTCAGGATATTTTGTCTTTATTCATAATTAATTTTTGTACAATACCTAGAATTAACTTTAATTCCTTCATGAACTGGAACTTTCTGACCAACTGAAGCCAATAAACGATCCATTTCAACTTTAGCCTGTGAAGAGAAACATTTTTATTCAAAAGAATGCTTACCATCGCTATACAACAGACACAAACAAATACAAACTAAATTTTAACTATACATTTAATTGGATAATACCTTTTAAATTGGTCACATACAGGTGTAAAGGTATGACAGAGATTAATTAAGAGATTAAGTATCCTGGGGGTTGTTGTACAATCAGTAATTATAATTCAGGTTATTGTGCTATCTAATCTCATTAATCCCCTAAAATAATGAGATGCAATGAAAATGCACCAATGATTTGATTATAAGTTCTCTAGTGAGTCATAATACACTGGACCTCCTGTTTTAACTTGTTTTTATTATGACAAAAAGAAGATGATCTGCTCTCCCTTCTCACCACAGCCAATTCATAGGTACAGTTTAAGGTGACTTACTGATTTACAAGGATTTTTTTAATTTTTTAAGTGTAAATAATTCAATTAAATCAACCTGTCCATTATTTTGATATTTAATGTATTGGATGTTAAATCTGTAGAACATCAGCTGATAATGATACAAGACTGACTAGAAAATCAACAACCTGCAGAGGATATAACAGCACTCATGAACACTTCACAGAAGCAGCAGTGCAAGGAGCTGGCAACGCGCCAGGCAATTATCTACTTCTTAAAATGCTGTGTTTTTATTGTATAAATTATAAGTAAAGACAAACCTGATTTTTTAATTTTTTGAGGTAGGTTATAACACTATATGAAAGACAATTGTCCATTTGATCCGGAACTAAGTTAGGAGCACCCATTCTGGCTAATGCTCTTCTTAATGGCTACAAAATAAAGTAACATCCTTTACATACACATTTCAATGTGGGCGTATTAAAAGGTCAGTAAGTTAAATGTGTCAATCATTCATAAAATTCTACATGTTACATTCCTCAGCATTACAAACTGAAACTGCATCATAACTGAGTTATTAGATCACTCTATATTACTAATTCCAAAACTTACCCCAGCATAATATCCTGGCATGGTTTTGAGGTAATTATCAAACTGTTGTCTCCATTTAGGAGTTGGTTTCAACTTATGAATTTTAAAAAGATCATCTGCAGAAACAAAATTAACATAAGATTGAATATTAAAATATTCTGAAAATTTAAATAAGCTTTTTTAAAATGGTATCCATTCAATAGTATTTAACAAGATAATTAATTGGATTGCCATAAATGAGGCTGATCATCATTTCCATTATTCAGACCCATGACTCAGATTATTTAACATTTAAATAAAAAAAACATAAGAATATCAACGGTAGATAATCTCCTGGCTTTGATTCAATCAGATTAAAAAGGTGCCCATCAAAAGATTAACACATAGGTGTTGCTGGCTTGCTTATAGGCTATCATCTGTAGAGGAGGGTAAATGTTTTTCAGTTTTCAATTCATCATATCTTTGTTAATACTGAACAGAATTGAACCTTTTTGAGAAATCCAACTTTCACAACTACAAATCTGGGCATTTACATTTTTCTAATTAAACTCGATAAAGTATTTATAGCATTCTAACACTGATATTAAAAGATTTGTAATAAATATGATGAAAAGATAGTAAGTATTTTCCTTACCTAATAAAGGAAGTAATATAGGATAATTATATGGCATAACAAATAAATTAACAGTAGTTAAAGCACTACTTGCTTTAATATAACCAAATGGATGATAGAGTTCACTGAATTTAGCACTATTACTAACATGTACCTGAAATAAATATTTCAAATGTCAGTATACAAAATAATATATCGACACATCTTCTAATCAGTTATGGGGCCTGTTTCACGAAATTCTAACTAAGATAAAATGCAAATTTAAGTAATTTGATTGGATAATATTAGATTGATTTTAGTGCTCAGCCAATCAAAATTTGGATTTTATCATGGTTAAAATTTTGTGTAACACGCCCCCTAGAGAAAACAACTTCTAAAATCACAAAAATCCAAGAACTTACCACTAACTTTTAAATATTAGATTTTAGGAAACAGTAACTCTATAATATGTACCACATTGATTGATTGAGTAATTTCTATAGGTGAGAAAAGGTTATTCTTGTTTAACCCTCTCATCACCGGACCGCCCGTCATTTTGGCTGCTCTATGCCCCTGAACTGCCTGAATCATACCTCATTCATATTTGGCGCTTTTACCGGAAATCACGTTCTCGTATCGGCAAGACGAGACTCCAATTCACTTCCACTGTTTACTAGCTTTAAAATGGCGCGTAACATCGACTAGCTTGCTATTGATGTTTACGGAGCTATTTTGATTTTAAAGTCGGCAATCTTCGACTTAGATTTTCGAGTAATGGCTGCCTATATTTCCGATGAATCTATTGAGGATTTTAGTGATAATTTCACAACTTCTGATGAAGAATTTGAAGGTTATACATCGATAGACATTGAAATAAAACAACCATGTAGAAATAGTTCATTCAAATGTGGAATCTGATGTTGATATTTCTTCCAAAAGTGGCAACGATTTTGATGAAGCATAAGACAGTGTGTTGTAATATAACTTTCACATCAATTATCCACTTATTATTGAAAGACAACAAAATTTGCACATGGAGATTGGTGTGTTATTTTTCTTCAAAATAAAACAAACTTGTGTACTAATAGTAAATTTATATATTCAATTGTTTTCGAGTGACAGGTGTTTTTATGAGACATACCAAAATATTGCAGCCATGTTGGAATTGTCTGGTATTCTAAGACCAGCCAGAGCTTGTTGCCTGTGGTCATGAGAGGGTTAAGATGTTGATTGATAACTTACCTGCCAGCAGGTATTGGGTTGTCGCCTTTCTAGGATATATTGAGTTAACGGCGAAGGTTCTAGTTCATATTTATCAAAAGGTAAATTATCTATTACCAAAGGATCACTTAAAGCACAGGAAAATCTGACATTGGGATGGGCTGTTCGAGGAGGCTGTAATAATTAAATATGAAATAAACAAATAATGTTTGATACAAAATAAAACACCAGACTAGCATTGATAGTTGAAATGATTAACAATAACCAGTACCAAGAATTCCGGATCTCTTTGCAGCAATTAAAGATTATCTGAATAGTAAGATGTGGCATTTCATTTTTATTATTCCAATGAGTAAGTCTGAGTTTCAGTTCATGTAAAGCAATTTACATCTGAAAATAATATTACAGCCATTTTAGAGAATAATAACTTACTAAATTTGGATTGGTTGCATCTGGCCAAAAGGCTTCAGGGATCGGCCAATGACCCACAGAGTAACCTTTTTGTGCTGATCTAGGAACATAGATCAACTTCCTGCATGCATGCCATGGAGCTGGTTGCAGAGAAATATTAGTTGATTTTTTCTCATCATTTAGTTCTTTTTCTACAATTATTTGTTTATTTACATCTTGATTTTCTGGAAGAAATTATAATAAAAAAAAAATCTTTAAAATAATTTGCTTGAACAAAACTAGCTAGAATTATACTAATGTCCAAAAGAAAGTATACACTGTGCATTTTGTGCTGCAACAACCAAAGTGGTTTTTCCATTCTATTTTGGAACAATTTCAATTTGTTTCAACTTTTTTTTGCTTAGAAATGTTGAGTTTGGACGCAAGAGACAAGCTCAGTGACATTTCATCAACCGTTTATAATCTGTCTACTTTCTTTTGGACATTAGTATAGATCTTTATCAAATTATCATTTTCTTGTTCTAACATGAAGGAATATTGATAAATATTCCAGATAAGACAAATTTCAAATAAACTGTCAGTACATTTTTCAATAACTCGATATCCATTTCAACCACTTGATATAGTATTGTTTAATATCCTACTTTAATTACCTTTTAAATTTCCATTTGTATCAGATATGACATCTCCCCGTAAACCTGTAAAGAACGAATGAAATTTTCAACGAGAAGGATCATTTATTAAGCTTCAAAGATCAAATGGTTTATAAACAAGCTATTAACCCTGGACTTGATTTTATATATTGCATAAAATGTGAAGTTGTTATTTTCAAAATTGTACCTAGACACAGCAGAATAATAATTTAATTTCAGTGTATATTTCAAAAAGATCATTGAGCGGTTGATATTTTATATACTTACCATCATTAATTACCGGGGGATCTGGGCCAAACTTTTCAAAATTGATGACAACACCTGTCTGTACTTTCTGGACTAGAGATTCTATTGAGGAATTCAACATCTTCTGGTTCAAAATTGCATAGGAACGACCTGAAAATAGAAAATGATGCAACTTCTTATCCCCATTCTTCTCAGTTAATTTACTTTGTGACTGTTGTACGGTGATCTTGGTTGGGTTCCAAAACAATGTACACCTATTAACATATAATATTAAATTACACCAAGGTATGGTTAACGTAAATGAATATGTTTTTTAGGCTAAAACCTTGATGTAGGTCACAAGAGGCAATAAAATGTGGACAACTTGTTCCTGTAGATGACAACATATATGTGAAATTAATACAAAATTCATCACTTACCACCTGTTACATCACACATAACATCTATTGGATGACTATCTGCTGAAGGGATAAAGGGGAAGGAATTATTTTCGGACGGAATGGAACCAGACATTCCTAGTACAAGACCAAAAATTCTCTGATCCCAACGAAAAGGTTCTTTAGTTAATTCCGAACCTGGTACTGCCGTGTCCATTGGAAGGTTTAACTGAAAAAAATTCCAACAAACTAATAAAACTGTTGTCTAAAAATGATGTAGACATTAGGGCGGTGATCACAGGTCAAGAATATGCCTCACTTAAATGATAGCTTACAAGTCCAGGCCTCGAGTTCACAAAGCCTTCTCGGTCAAAAGTTTGCTGTTTATATGTATCAAATACATCAATAAAAAATTATGTGCAAAGGTTTGTGTTTCTGGATCAAAGATATTTCTCATAAACAGTGATTGAAAATTGAGTAAAATCTTAACTTAAGTCTGAGAATGCTTTGTGAACTCGGGGCCTGATATTTTATAAATGTTTCATTTGCTAATTAATAAGGATGTAAACGGTCACTCGGTTGACCGGTTACGGTTAAGTTCGGCAAGCTGACCGGTTCGATATTCCCCTGACCGTTACTCGTTCTATATAAAAAAAAAATGTCAGTGTATATCGACTAGTAGTAAACTAGCATTAGCCCACGCTCTCTACTCTTGTTCATATTACACGTTGATACAAAACTTTCCCGATAATAATACGGCTGTATTCACTGATCGAAAACGTAGTACTAAAATTATGCCGTGAACAAATCGTCCCTCTGGCACATGGGCAAATGGTATAATCTTTTCGTCGTTTCTTATTGCGTTGTATCTTCGGGCTGGATAATCTTGACTACAGGACACTACAGGTTGACTATTGACTGCTGGTATTGCGTATGAAAATGAAAGTAATGCCGTGCGCGCGAATAAATGGAATACATGGATTATAACACTGCATATTGAGGTTGAGGTAGGGGGCCGTAGAATATTCCTATATTTAAAACGGTTGAACAGTTATAATATTTAAGCAATTTTCAGATCTGTCACACAACGGCATGTGATACCTGCGCGAGTGACGACCACGTGGTAGCATACCATTGTACTACCTCCGGTTGTATCTATCAGTTATTTCCTGGCACATTCTTGATTACGTACTTTAGAAGAGAAAAATGCTCGTCGTTTGCGAAAGAAATAGGTCGCTGTCCAACAGTAACCTAATTACTCAAAATAGACTATACTTTCAGTTTATCTTATTTGTCGAAGGCACGGATTAGCTGTACCTATCACGTGATTTCATTGCAGTCACAGTCGTCCAGCTAATTTCTTATAGTTGGCTAGCTTGAATCTGCTTATCGTTGGGCCGTTGGCTACAGAATTCTTATCGTTGGCCAGCTTATCGTTGGCCAGGTTGATCTCGGCGGTTAACCGGTCACGGTCGGTTTTTTGACTATCAGTTAACCGGTTCAAATTTTTTTGACCCGTTACATCCTTACTAATTAACTGGCCTCTATCACTACTTGTAGATATTTTATTAATATCTTTAAATAAATGTATCTTGATTGATCTCTATGTTAGGGAAGAGAATTTGATGGTACAATGACATTTCAGTCTATTGTTTCTTGCTTGTCAACTATCGATGTACGGTATACACTTTTTTTGTCAGCCTTGCTGGTGCCAAGCCTTAAAAACCCCAAAGATACTTCTTGCCCCATTTTTCCAGAATATTATCAATAATGTACTGGATATTGATTAAATTGTAATAAAAATTCTTGCCCTAACCCCAAGATATTCTAGTTAATAGTCCACTCAACTACAACAACAAGAATAATAAGTACCTGTAACTGTACACTACTAGTACTGGTTAACTGACTATTGTCTGTGATTACTATAATTACTGCTGGTTCTAAATAAAATGGACATCTTCCCTACAAATACAAATAATTCTACTTATTATATTATAGACTATCGCTGAAATAGAAGTATCCTGGTATAAATAACTTTTTATTAACTTGACTGAAACACAGAGTTATCCAGCAGCAGATATAACTTTAATGTTTTGAAATGGCTGTCAGATATTTATCATATATCATAGTGTGGAAACATTAGAATACCTGTATGTAAGCAGAAGCCACAGATTTAAAGACCGCCCCCCAACCCCTCCCAGCCAAACTCCACTCAAAAATAAGCCATTTAAATGATGTTATCTTTGCTTGTTATACTATTAATACACTACCAATATCACTCCCTACAGTGTTACAAGCATAGAGATAATAGAAATGATAATACATAAGAGTAGCCTGCAATTGCTTAGTCAACAGTAGATAATTATTGTTGGCTGATAAAATTATTGTTATCTAGTATGATTAGAAGGAGTGCTTCTTCTTGACAAAATATTTATTCATAGAGATTATCATCATTCAAAACTTAAAGGTGACTCTTGCAACCCAAATTCTTAAAAAATCTAGTTGTCATGATATCAAAATTTAAGCAAACACCCAGTTCAATTGTAGATATTTTACAGTTTCTTTAAATACAATATGAATGACGACATTTAAAATAGATACCATTAGATATCATTCAATTAAGAATAAACAGTAAAATACTGTAACAGTAAATGTAGGTCAAAGTTCAAACTATTTACTACTATATAGACACACCCAACATAGTTTACAAAATACAGTCATGTCATGTCCACTGTATACAGAAAGAAATGATTAATACTCCCAACCCACGCCTGACAGGACTTTTGAGAATAAAAATCACGAATTGACATATTAATAAAACAAGTCCTTTGAGATGATTGATCACAGGATTAAATGCAGACCAATCTATATATATTTGTGACATGTGTTTTTAATGAAAACTGTTTTATATATTTAAATGACCATGGTAAGTTTAACAGGTTTGTTAACACACATGTTTAGTCTGGATAATTCCCACCTGTCAATAAATATCCAATTTCTAAAACTAATAAAACCGATTGTCCTGTATGCAATATAGTCACATTCACAGAGCTCAGGTATCAGCCTCATTTGTTTATACAATTCTTATCTTGTTTGTTGTTACTTAATGTGGATCTTAAAGAGGCATTATCACCCAAAATAAAGAAAATAAATCCAATCCTAATTTTAAATGCTATATTTTGAAATTTACACTAGCCTAGGGTAAACTCTTTGAAAACACTACAAAAATGGTACAACTCAGAAGTTAAGTTAAAATATATTATACCAACAAATCATCTAAAATATTGCATACAATCCAAGTTGAACATTTAATCTGCACAGTCAAATACCGTTTGTTTTTGGAACACAACTGGTGTAGACTGTTATTGATAGTCCATTGGCCAATCACGCTATTTAACCAGATTTCATCTAATAGTTTGAATGCAGCTATGCCATGGCGGGTGTGGTGCCAGCAGGGTAAGCTTACTCTTCCGGACACCTGTTACCATTGTTTGTCGTGTATTTTGTACACGGTGAACAGTCCATATGCTGATTACAATATTTTGCCTATACCGTTTTTTTAGGACTTCGAATTTTGTCTTAATGATTTAGATTGTTCGTACTTGGTTTTATTTTATTAAATAGAAAACTAGTTAATATATAATACACCTTTGTAGCATTATAGACAGAAATAATACCCACCTGTCCATATGTGTCGATTCCCGTCTGCATGCGATTGATATTAAGTAAATCAAAAGCGTGTTTAAGAGATGGACCTAAAGTTGATAAACCACATGCTTGTAGATTGCGTAACTCGTTGACAAATGTGGCATGACTTTCTTTCCAACCTGCCTAAAAATTAAAATGTACTAGATCAGCTTTGTCAGCCAACATGAGCATATAAAACAAATTACAGGAAAATTGAAGGTGGTACCGTACGATTTAATTTTCCACGTTTGGGGGGTGATTTGACATGGAATGGCCATGGTCAGCAATTAAACTTTAAATTCATATACAATATTTTAATTATCATAGTATACAACACATTTATAACTATGAGTCAAATCAACTGCTTATCTGTCAAATCAACTGCTTATCTGTCAAATCAACTGCTTATCTGTCAAATCAACTGCTTATCTGTCAAATCAATGCTTTAGTTGATTTATTCTAATGTGATTGAATGGATAGGGAATGCCCCTTTAATCATTATACACAGATCTGGTAAAACCATAATGGATTAAACATTCTATTCTCAAAAGCCTGCTTTATCATTTGTTGGCTGGCAATGGTCTATATACACAATACCAGCACTAGAATAAATTGATTCTTATCCTATCAATATGGCCTAGATACATGTACAACCATTACAGGCCATACTGACATGACACAATAGCAACTATTTCATAGTTGTGGTATCAGTTCAAATTTGATGTAGGCGTATGTGCAAGTTATTTTCTTGCATTTTACAAATATGGAAAAGCAGTTAATTAAATGCACAAATAAAAACCATGTTGTGTAAAAATGTATATATGTCATTTTTGTACCATACCAAATGTTGACTTTTCTTGGCTATTCCTTTTAATTGATTTGAATAAGCATCTGAATTTAATATACAGTATGTCTGAAATTATCAGTTGAAATTCTTTAGCAGTTAAAGGACAATATTGTGGTGTCAGTCATTATCACATATGTTAGAACTAATTAAACATGTTCCAAATATAATTTTATCACAGAGATCATTGCTACGATAGCTGAGTAATACAGGTTTCCTGAATTGGAAGTGACAAATGCCAACGGAAAACACGACCCATCCCTATATAACTGACTGACGTGACAAGTGATAAAAGATAGGTGGACGAATTTCTGCTCACTAATATTTCCTTTCAAGACCAAAAGTTGTTGTGTGAGACTGTGTGAGAATATCTGACAATTCATAAAAAGAATTAACTGCCACTACACCCGTGTGGTGAGATCGCCGTAGGGTCCACGAAATGTCGGTGAGACGAGATCAATTTCCTGTTATACTACGTCCCAAATGATGTAAAAAAACATGAAAATTAAAATCATCTATAGACGCCATTTTGAATAATTAGCACTTTTCCGTTTTGGAAACCAAAATTTTCATAAAGCGACCGAAATTGACAAGTCGAATGTATCATTTGTCAAATGAACGTTTATTAGTCAATCAAGAATACAAAGTACAAGTAAACAAAGTATTAGGTAGTGTAGTATTGAAGCAAGATATAGATTAACGGTGTCTGGATGAGTAAGCAACAACGCAAACTAAAAGTTTCGTGCCGTATTCTGAAATCAAGCATGGACAGACTCTGAAACCTGTTCTTGAAAGTAGCTCAAGCCTTTTTCACGTCCCTATCTGTCTATAAAAGCCTCCACCTGGTCAAACATTGCGTGTGCTTTTCTTGGCACTGGTATGTTTAATTTTTTATAGGCACTTTCAAAATCTCGGATCGATTGATTGTACTCAGGAAGCAACTTCATGGAGAAACATTTCTGTCTAACGTCTTCAAACATCTTGAACTATTTTGTTTATGCTTTCGCAAGTACCCCCCGATTCGAGTAGTCTCTCTAAAATGTGAACGTTTTGAAGGAGTTACTTGCATTGTTCTCCATTAAACTCACCCCCGTGTTGAGGAGGTCGTTTGATAGACAACTTTTCTGACCAATCGATGGCTCATGGCTCAATGTCGCACCCCTCGATGCCGCGGAAAGTTGCGTCAAGGTGATCATATAATCAGTTTACAATTCCCAACACCAGGTGAAGTTCCATCACTGGAATAACGCGAAGAACAACCGTGTCATCGGGTAGATTCTTTAGAAGCGGAACGTTCTGACAACTCTTGATGTCGGTTGCAGAGAGTTTCGTCTTCCTGTTGTGATTTACCAAGTCAGCTTGATACATCGCTGCATTGTCCTGGGTGGTAACCAAGGTCCGCATCTCGATGACTCGGGATCAGTGAAAGAGGATTTCGGAACTTCACACCATGGGCATGGAAATTTGGACGAATGTGTTGGGAATTGTAAACAGATTATATGATCATCTTGACTCAACTTTCCGCGGCACCGAGGGATGCTACCTACGAGCCATCGATTGGTCAGATAAGTTGGATATCAAACGACCTCCTCAACACGGGGGTGAGTTTAATGGAGAACAATGCAAGTAACTCCTTCAAAACGTTCACATTTTAGAGAGACTACTCGAATCGGGGGGTACTTGCGAAAGCATAAACAAAATAGTTCAAGATGTTTGAAGACGTTAGACAGAAATGTTTCTCCATGAAGTTGCTTCCTGAGTACAATCAATCGATCCGAGATTTTGAAAGAGCCTATAAAAAATTAAACATACCAGTGCCAAGAAAAGCACACGCAATGTTTGACCAGGTGGAGGCTTTTATAGACAGATAGGGACGTGAAAAAAGGCTTGAGCTACTTTCCAGAACAGGTTTCAGAGTCTGTCCATGCTTAATTTCAGAATACGGCACGAAACTTTTAGTTTGCGTTGTTGCTTACTCGTCCAGACACCGTTAATCTATATCTTGCTTCACTACTACACTACCTAATACTTTGTTTACTTGTACTTTGTATTCTTGATTGACTAATAAACGTTCATTTGACAAATGATACATTCGACTTGTCAATTTCGGTCGCTTTACGAAAATTTTGGTTTCCAAAACGAAAAAGTGCTAATTATTCAAAATGGCGTCTATAGATGATTTTAATTTTCATGTTTTTTTACATCATTTGGGACGTAGTATAACAGGAAATTGATCTCGTCTCACCGACATTTCGTGGACCCTACGGCGATCTCACCACACGGGTGACTAGATAAGAAAATATATAAAATGAATATAAACAAGGGAATGTCTGACTATTTCAATTTTTCTTGCGTTCTCTTATCTAATGACATCCAATTATTTTAATTCATTGAATTGTCAGATTCTTACAGTCCCATATAACAACTTTAGGTCTTGGAAGGAATTATAAGAGAGCAGAAATTCAGCTGTATCTGTTATTACTCGTGACATCACATCAGTCAGTCAGATCGACTTATTTTTTCCTTTAGCGTTCGTCACTTCCGATTCAGGAAACCTGTATTACTTAGCTATCGTAGCAATGATCTGTGTTAAAAAAAATTTGGAATGTGTTTAAACAGCTCTGTCACTCACCCGGATAATGACTGGCACCAATATTGTCTTTTAAGATATGTGTTGAAATTTCTTAGTCTGAAGGATATTTCCTCTAACAAATCATTGACTGATTATGTCAGCTACCGCTACAGCCATTCCCCTGCACAAGAGTGTGTAATACTTGCAGTATACAGTAATTTCCCATATCTGGTTGATTTTCAAGATATTTAACTAGAGTAACAATTTGGTGTTTTGCTTTTAAATTTGTACATACTAATTTTCAACATGAAAATCAGTTTAAATAATTGCCACTATGATGTTACCAATTTTCAGAAGACATGCAAATGTAATTGTACCAAGAAAATAGATATAATAAATTTAGTCACAATTATCTGCAAACTGACTTTCAAATTATGTAATATATTTAGATTTTGCAAGTAGCATGCTGATATCAGTGCACATGTAATAAAGATTGATCAACATACACACAGTATTCCTTTTTAATTTTGTTTCACCGAGTGACAAACCAAATACATATAATCAAATTAACAGAGATAGAAATGGGGATTAACGTCTTCTGGACACAAACTAGGTCATTTCTGGACTAACATATGGTTTAATTTTATTTCAATAATTCTCTTGCACGTAGGGGTCTTTAGCAGTGGGAGGAAACTGGAGGACACAGAGAAAACCCACAAGGTTGGACAGGCAACCCTACTCCTTGTCACATACAACTGGTGATTCGAAACCACACCAGTTGACTCAATGACAGGCTCTTATGATACAGCGTACAAGTGCTAACCATTCGGCCAAAAAAAACCTCAATCAAGATAACAACATCTAGAAAAAGAGATGGATGCTGTTAGTACATACATTCATTAGTGTTGTATTTAGGAAGAAGTGCTGTGTTTGATCTATTTGTGAGACATTTATAAATTGAGGAATGTATCTGTAATGGCAATCATAACTTGAGTGCGAGACCCCATTACCAAATGAAATTGCCAAGTTTTAGAATCTTTCGAGTCAGTCATATCAGAGAAACTCAAAACATTTAACCATTAGAAAATAAAGATAAGCAAAGCCAATTAATTTTACAGACTTAATCTTGTAGTACAACTACCAAGTTAAAGGCAATCCCTGAAAGTCAATATAAACATTATCCAGTTTAGGTATCTGGAATGGTTTGGAGTGATGGACTGTTTTCTCAATTTATATTTTACTTGGTAACATTACTATCTGGCTGCTCCAGAATATCTATTTTTCCTGGAAATAACCAGCTGTCACCATTATTGATATTAATGTCATCTAATGATCTATGTTAAATCTGGTCAGTGGTCAGTAAGATTTGTTAGTACAGCCCAGGCAAGACAGAATAGATTTTAAATTTTTACTGGGTCGTCATATATAATATCAAGCCTGGAAATCTATCACCTGTTAAGAAATTGTCTGGCTCATTCAGATGTCCCGGTCAGTTTGTCCCCAACACCCAACAAATTTGTCTTTCCGCATTGTAATAGACACAAAGCAAACTAATTAATGTTGGATAACCGTTGGATAGGATGTAACATTTTGTCTGGTAAAACAAAAATGATCATTCCCGACTTAGTTGATGATGTCATGAAAACCAACAGAGCAGATGAATCATTCTTTAAATATTGTATTATTCTGATCTTCCATTTGGTTCTGATAAAAAAACACAAAAGGAACTTCTTTAGTCATTTCCATTGATTCCATCAGGAGTCTTGCTTATCAGTCAGTTGATTTCCATTGGTTGCAATACCATACCAATTTTTCGAGGAACAGGTTCCTTCTCCAAAGTCAGCCTTGTTTTCAATTGCCTTTCATTCAAACTGATGTGAAGCTTGGATGGAGACGAATTAGGCAGGTCTAATGTTCTCTACTTCAAGAGTTCAGGTTTCTTTTCCTGGTTGTCGCTTGTCATATCCAGGCTTTCGCTTGCCTTAAGTGTTCTACTGTCTTGTCAATATTGGTTGAGCACAATGCAATGAAAGATAGGATGTTACTACTATTAACCTTGGCATTAATGGAAATCGAGTGTGTGTAATGTCCTACTCCGACTGGGTTAATGAAGACAGACATATTCCTTACAGTGTGAAAGTTTGCCTTGTCTTTTATCGATTTCCAACTGGCAAGGGATCTTTTATGTACACATCAATGTGTACACAGGACCTTGGTAGTTTTTTTTGTCCCATCCAAACAACTATACCTTGTGCCTTGCACTACTGACAAGAAGGAAGCATGCCAAAATATCCTGATGAACTTTCTCAACGAACACAACGATCGAATACAGGGAACACAAGTAGAGCGAGCCAACATCTCACTGAGCCACCATGGCTCCTTAACATTGACATGCCTCAATAGGACAAGCTTAGTTGTCATGTTAAGTGTAACATTTGTGAACCTCCCTGTGTGATCCAATTAAGCTGGTTAATATTGTCTATTCCCTACTGACATTCAGCCAGTAGGACACCCATATGACTAACTGCGCAGGTGAGATCAGAATTTGCTAAACCATTCCTTAACATACCAGAATCATTTTTCATTTGTCTTCTAGTGCAAGAATGGATTTTCTTTGACACCATTAGTTAGCAAAATGTTTTAAAATATATCCCTTATGAGCAATAGATTGATAGATTTGGAACTTGATTGACTTTTGACTGAAAGTTTCTCATGTACATCCATTTATTAGTAACTTCTTGCCTTTAAAAAGGACTGGCTAGGAGAGAGAGAAATGGGATTATCGTTCACCGATACAAACTAGGTCATTTTGGGACTAACACAGGGTTTAATTTTTTAAAATAATTTGCTTGCACGTAGGGGTCTTTAGCAGTCGCAAAAGGATGCCCCCCCCCCTTCAACTCTGCCAGCCGGAGGATTCATAACACATTTAATTCAGCTCCCCTCATCATCGAGTTGTCCGTGGGCCCTCTACAAGGTTGATCCTGTCCTTTTTACTGTAGGCCCACTACCAATCAATTCAATATTTAACTTTTGAATAATGTAATTTTCATCTTATATTCAGAAAAGTTTAATCCTAAAAAGGTACAAATTATTTACCTTTAACCAAGTTTTGTACTGTAGTGAGTAACCTTACTATTCAGTAAAGCGGGCTAAATAGTAGGTTACCACCTATGACACTAAAATATTTTTCATTTCCCTATTTACCATCATTATGATGTGTATTGGTTATTTTTTAGTAATTTTTTTATAGGTGTCTGTGATGCATTAATTTTAATTATTTATTTCCACTTTGAATACTGTCCCTCCCCACCCAAAAAAACACCCATTTTATTATTATGGAACTTATATTTTATAACTTTACTTTTTTTTATAAATAGTTAGTAATATTACAGTTGCGTTGGTTCAATGGTTGTTTTGTTTTATTTTCTTAGACAAGAATTTTTTTTTGAGTCATCAGTCCACAAGACGAATTTGAGTTTACATCAGCTGTTAAATGATTCGTTTCTCTTTTTTAAAATTAATATTTTATTGATAAAAATTTTCGAAAAATACGTCGGAACATTCGCCGCAAAACCGCGATAAAAAAAGTACGAATAAATACCGACGATGACCCGCAAATTTGCATATGCAAATTAAAGAGATATCTACGACATGCGCGGTAGCTCCTGTCATTCCCACAATCCTCCCTAATTTCAGTGAAGGGCAGAAAATGGCGGAGTTGGTTCTTTGACATTTCTGCTCTCGACTTTTAGGTGGGCTGCAGTCACCAAATAAGCATTACCATCTCTTTTACTAAGCCGAAACTTAGACTTTGATGTAAACTCCGAATTCGTCTGGTCGGCCGCTGGCTACGGGCTTCTTTTTCGCCGCTATCCTTGGATTATTACCTTGACATTCAATGGCGGTTCTTCATAAGTCAGCAACATGTATCGGTCCCATCTGCTATTTGGATCGCGGGATCTTATCTGAATAAGAAAATAAAGATAATTCTAGCTTCACTAAACTCCTGCGTCATTTACGAAGGCGACAAGCGGGGTAATGGATCTCGTATTACCTTCATAAACGTCTCGACTGCTGCTTTAGCGACATCGATACACGCAGTTCCCAAATACGTGCGTTGATTCATTGACGCACTCGTGTCAACGAGAAATAAAATGATCGTCATGATACTCTGTTTTGTATATTCTAGCGGTACAATACCGCTGAAACCGCAAGAAACGGTCTATATCATCGGAAAGCCCGACAATCGCTCCGCCGTCGGACAATGGCGCACTTCATCTGACTTCATTTCGCAGCACCGAGCACGCCACGATTTCTGACCACGTGACCTTAGCGCCATTGCGATTTTGATTGGCTAAAAATAAGTCAATATGGACGAGTCTTTAATTTGGTTCACTTGTAAACATTAAATGCTTCAAAACAGTTTGATTTTCGCATGTACAGGCGAAAAGATTGTAATGTTAGGGATTATTATTTTAATGTCTACGAGTATATTCTTATTTCAACGTCCTACCAGTACGAGGCTGATATTAAATTATATCGATAATTTGCAATGAATTATCCCTCCCGTTATGTCACCGAGACACACAAACTATTCTAACGACAAAACAAGTTGTAAACTACACCCTAAAATGTTGGTAAACATGTCTTTCGAGTATATGTATAACTTTATTGATACCAAGTAGTGTTGCTTATGCAAGCCTTTCTTATAGTACTAGTACAATATGATACTCCAATGCCAAAACTAAATATTATGTGTTACTGAATACTGACTGTTAGTCACCTCGTCGTATCATTCATGAAATACTGAAATAGGAGGATTGAGAGCTGCTTTGTCTTCTCCATATGGATTACAAAACGTAATTTGCTTTTGAAATGCCACTTCTGTTTAAACAGTCTCGATTACCTAATAATTAGAAATAATTGCCTGATGGCTATAAGTTTATAAAATGGAATAAATGCACACACCCAGTGTTTCAGCCAGTGGGGGGTGCACGTACCCCCCTTTGCTTGAAGAAGGGGGGATGCATACCCCCCTTCAGTCACCTGAGTAATGTTTTCAATAAGTGTGTTTTGTGTAAGAGAAAGAAATATCATATAACATCTCAAGATGTGATAGAGTGCATCTTTATTGCCATTCAGGAGGATACATGTATACCCTGCCTTCTTTTGACTTTTTATTAGTGGTATTAGGCGGTCGCTTATTGGTCGACCATATGAATTGTACCCCCCTTC
The DNA here is from genome assembly GCA_917208275.1 of Patella pellucida. Lineage (NCBI taxonomy): Eukaryota > Metazoa > Mollusca > Gastropoda > Patellidae > Patella > Patella pellucida. Next base: position 28,090,901 of record OU795038.1, on the reverse strand, counting down.
AAGCTTTTTCTGGCGGAAACCCTGACACCATTTCAAGCATTGTCATTGTCAAATTTGCAAATGAAAGTAGCTTGCTTCTGAGACTAAGAAGTTCTGTCAATCTCAATCTGTTTAACAGTTACCTGTGTCTCTTGCGAGATCTTTATTAAATTCTGAATGCAGATGTTGACAATGACGGAATAGATTCTCAAAATGATGGATATCGTTGTTTACACAGTACCTGGTTTGACCCAGTACTTTATTGATTTTAGTGATGCCATATATATATCTTCAAGTTCAACATGTAAAATGGGAGGCATTGTATTATATCTTATACTAGGCTTAAAACACCTACGTAGATGTACTGGACTTAAAACACCTAAGTAGACCTGGCTCTCAAATTTTCATAAAGAAAATGGAAGAAAAAAAACAATCAATTTTAAGCCATGGGGTTATATAAAATTGGTTTCATAATTCATATGAAGACGGGGATACTTTTTCACTTGTCCCTATGCACAAAAAACTGAGTCAAACTGAAGTAATGACAAATAATAAACGTTAATGCCTTTCACATTGCATAAGAAAGTTTTGTCTTTGTAATAAAATAATGTCAAATTGTCATTCAGAGATACTAATAATTGACTTGCACAAACTTAAGAATAGAGGGAACAAAAAACATAAAATAGCATGACTCAGATATGCAATAATTATAAACATACACGATTGACTCAACGATTTAGGATTGGTTGGTTGACTTGTTGTCTCAAACACATGTATTAAAAAAAAAAACAGCCTTTTACTTCCAGGGTCCTGTTACACAAAATTTTAACTAAGATGAAATCCAAACTTAAGTAATTTGATTGGATAATATTAGATTAATTTTAGTGCTTAGCCAATCGAAATTAAAGTATCTACTAAAGTTGGGATTGTATCTTTTTTTAAGATTCTGAGTAACATGACCCAGGAATCAAATGATCTTAACTATGAAAACTAAACATGAAACTTTTGGATCAAAATAGCCATTAAGAACAGCATGCATTGCATACACATGAATATTTAGTTTAATGATAAGTATACTGAGATTATAGTAGATTGCATAATATCTCACTAGAAACTGAATATATAAAAATAGTTAATGCTATTACCCAACAAAAGGGATTTAGAAACAATATTGATTAAAGATGTATAATATAAGATTTAGATTAGGAGCTGGCTGTTGTTGCTATAAGCTTAATACATGTAGTTCTTAAATAGATATATTTAAAATTTCGTTCAAATTACTTTATTTAAGCGACAGTTTGTCATAGATTGTTTATTATCATGTGTCATTCGATGCTCTAGAGAGTTAATTATAGGCTTGTCATGAGAATAAATGTCTAAATAATAACTTACGTAACATTTCAAGCCAATAAAAAACAACACTGCAGAAGGTAGATTAAGCTCTTGAGTCTTACATAATGCATTTTTAATCAATTATGTTTACAAATAAAACTACATCTAACCTGGGTTAATTGAAGACAGACATACACCATACAGTGTGCTATGAGGGAAATTTTTGTCCGCGCAGCGGCGCTACAGCCTACTCTATCAAATTCCAACTGCCAAGCGATCTTTTACATGTACGCCAATGTGTACACAGGACCCCGGTTTTTCAGTCTCATCCGAATGACTAGACAGCAGTCCATGTCAGGCCCTCTGTTCTGCATCACTGACATGGGGTAACCATGCCTGAAAATCAAGGTGAACTTTCTCAGCCAATGCAGGGATCGAACACCTGAACTCCAGGCTAGCGAGCCAGCACCTTACCCGCTTAGCCATTTGATCCCCCCAAAGGTAAACTAATTCATAAATAGACAAAAGGTGTAGCCTTGAGTTGGGTCATCGCTGATTTGGTGTAAGCACTCCATATCTGTTATTATTGGAGAGTTGTGGTGAGACTGATTTGACACTCTTGATGAAGCTGCATATTTTCTTCAGTTTGGCATTTTATAACTAACCTAATCAAGGCTTAGAAAATTGACAAATATAGGTCGAGGTGGGGTTCTAGAGTATTTGCCAATTGCCACCCAGTACCATTCCCGTATTATTTAAAAGTAGTCAAATATCATAAAATTTTCCATTTCATCAAAACTTGTTCCTGTAAGCTGGGTTAGGCCTGTGTCTGATCCTGTGATAAATACAGGCCTGAGGCTAGTGGGGGGGCGAGCCGCCCCCTATGGCCGTTCCTGTCGGAATTTTTTTGTCGGTGTCGGAAAAAAATCGCTGGTTAGCTATGCTCGCATTTTCACTGGGAGAGAGTTTTAGTACGACATATCCTCTCAAATTCGGCCGAGAGATAGTTAATGTTGGCTGAAAACTCTTTAATTTTCCGACACTTTCGCCACCTGCATGTCATAGAGTCCTAAATTCACTCTTACAGCTTCTAATTTTCGTGCTCTCCCATCCTCCTGCTCACGGCAGTCAGCGATGACCTTCGTTCATTGATTTTTTGTTGTCGGTAATTTATCTTCCTCGCCCACTATGTCGGCTAAATTTTGGTTTCTGGTTTCGGGCCTGGATAAATAAGAGTAATATATAGCCTATGAAGTTCTGCCGAAGCCTACAGTAATAGTGTAAGCAACTATTTATAGGATCCCATTGACTAGTCTAATAACCTATCCCAGTGAGCATATATTATTTATGTGTCCACCATTCTCTAGTTTTTTTTATTTCGAAAGAGCCATTGTGATTATAATTTCTGTGCTTACTGTTTTTCAGATTGAATAGTTTAAACTCTAAACTGAATGTACAGTTATGTGTGAAGGGAGATAACTCCATTTAAAAGATGAATCGAAAATCGATTTATAAACTATGGACCTTTCTTTGGATAATAAACATATTGTGTGCAGCAAAATATGAAGATTGTCCTCACAAATGTAATTGTCCTGTGATTTCTGGAGCAGTAAATGTAGACTGTTCATTTCAAAATTTAAGTGACATCAAAGAAAATGTGTTTCAAAAAGCATATTCATTAAATGTTAGCTTCAATGAAATTACTGATATAACCACAAGGTTTCCTACAAATCTGAAGAATTTGGATCTCAGCCATAATAAAATAAATAGTTTACCATATAATTTTTCATTTCAGTTTTCAAAATTAGAAATTATAAATCTTTCACACAATATGCTGAGCTCAGTACCCAGTAATTTACCAACTTCATTAAAATCATTAAGGCTAAGCTTTAACAGAATAAAAACTGTAGATTTTAATAGTATTTTAAATCTTGTGAATTTACAAAGTTTATTGTTTGATTCTAATTACATTGAGAAGATAGAAACTATAAGCAATACAGTTGATCAAACTGTCATTTTTACTAAATTAGACATTGTAACATTTGGGGGAAACCAGATAAAAAATGTGCCATTACTTTTACATAAAGTGTTTGGAAATGTTAAAAAGTTATCCTTTTCTAACAATTCCATAGTAGGAGTTTCTGATGATATATTTATCAATTTTCATTCTTTAACTTTGTTGGATTTGTCTTGGAATAAAATAGATAATGTTTTCCCAAATTGTTTTAATGACAATTTAAAAATACTTTCGTTATCCAACAATGTAATGACGTCTTTGCCCATTCGATTACCCATGTTGGAATGGCTTGACATTTCTAATAATGAAATAAGAAAAATTCCAGAACTGCAAAGTGGTGATCTATACCCGCAAGAAATTTTTATGATAGGTGGAAATCCATTTCATTGTGACTGTGAATTATTGTGGTTGAAAGAATTTTATGACAGCCGAAAATACTTGAAGAATTTGGTAAATGTGGATTCAGCCCGATTTGTTCCAATGTGTGCTAGTCCTCCAGAACTCCAAAAGCAATCATGGGATGTACTTGATGATCTTTCATTTGGTTGTGTCGAATCAGAAGTGAGTAAGTCCGAGAATATTGAAGAAGATAGGTATACATGGAAAATTAATGACTTGTATGTTAGAATACAGAAAATTGGGGATACTTTCATCTATATTGAATGGAAATCTACAGTAGGTCTTTCAGACGTTCTTCTCATTTCCTTTCATCCGTTTGGAAAGAGAAATTTGAAGAAGAAATCAGTCGTACATCCACATCTTGGAAAATATGTGATAAAAAATTTGATCGAGAAGACTCCCTATATTATCTGTATTTCCTTAATTCCTGAAGAAAACATTCTTTCTCAGGTTAATGTGCCTGCTTCCACAGACGACTGCCATGAAATTGTTACCATGGAAACTTTTATTGATACCAACTTTTTTCAAGCAGGTCTTATTTATATCTTTTTACCCATGTTCATAGTATCTTTTTTGATCTTCTACTTTAAAATTTGGAATTATGTGCATATTTTTCTACGTTATGTTATTCGTTCCAATAATAATACTACGATTGTCAAGAAAATTGAATAATTTTAACAAAGGATAACTATATTTTATTCAGTATGTGCATTTCTGTATGGATTTATGGCTGAAATATCAATGAATAATGAAGCAATTCAGTTGATAAGGATCAGTGTATCATGAAATGATTTTTAGAGAATTAATATGAAGGTTAACATTTTGATTTCTAACTTACACTCACCTCTACATCTTACAATTACTTCACTGTAGAAAATTTAATAAAATATTCAAGTCTTGAATAAAATTACTATTATGAGTTTAACCTAAATCTTTCATTACTGTAGCCACATAAACTACAGCTTATCAATAATCTGATCAGTTATAAACTGTCATATATTTCAACAACAGCTTGTTTCTCTTTAAACATTAGTATGGTAAGTAATAAATCATAGCCTGACATTACTGTATAATATATAGACAGCCTAAAATGTCTCAAAACATGCATGCTTATAAAAGGTAGTACAATGCCTGGAAATGAATATACAGTATTTGAATCCAAAGAGAAATTTTTCCATATAAAAGCCTTCGATGGCTGAATATCTAACAATCTGATAAAAACACAGATCCTATTTCGTTTTGTTTTGATCGTTGAACATTTCACTTTACTTGTCTTTACTACACTAGGATCTGAAAGAGTAGACATTAGCAGCAATGCAAATTATAGTCACTTTCAACATCGATTCCGAATTGTTAATCGAATGACTGACGTTATAGGGTCATATGTCGCTTTGTTGAGACCAGACGCCAACTTCCACAATAACTTGTTAGATCTACATGGAGTGTAGGCCATCGAAAGTATAAGAGAGAGAGAGAAATGGGGTTTAACGTCCTAACACAACTAGGTCATTTCGCGACTAACATATGGTTTCATTTTATTTCAATATTTCACTTGCGCATAGGTTTTTTTTAGCAGTGGGAGGAAACCGGAGTGCCCGGAGGAAACCCACGAGGTTGAGAAGGCGCCCCTATCTCCATGCCACATACGCTCACACCAGGGCTCGAATCCACAGCCGCAAGCCATAGGTGGCCTGTCAGCTAGAGGTCGAAGCGCGGCACACTAGGCCATGCCACTGCTAAAGACCCCTATGCGCAAGTGAATTATTGAAATAAAATTTAACCATGTTAGTCCCGAAATTACCTAGTTGTGTTGAGTGGACGTTATAACCCCATTTCCCTCTCTCTAGTTATGTTCCCTTATCCAAATATCCTGTGGATGTGATAGTGGCTAGATTTGTTCTAATTTAGTGTAAACTATTGGGTTCATAAGAGGATAAACCGTATTTATGTTCAGTGTTATGGACATAAATCTGAGATTTCTTCCGCCTGTTGACGAAAAACTACCGATTTTAGCAGCTCTCTTTCCAACTCTTTAACATGATTGAGATAGTGCCTATGTGACAAAGATGCTGCTGACTTTATTCTAAAAGTTACAGTTGCCAATCTAAATTTTAACAGGTTTTAAATATCAGTCAACATGACAGGTGAAGACTAAAGGGAGATAACTCCTTCAAATAATATTTATTGCATTTTAAAAGTATTACTAATATAAATTAAAATATAAATAAAATTATGATACCAGTAAAATAGAAATATATAACAACTGAATTATGAATTATAAGATACATACTATTATGTAAATAAATCTGAATATGATATGTAACTACACATACTAATGAACTAACATGTACATTAAGTAAGGCACTTTGACTTTAGTCTTGACATTTATATAAAGACCTTACTTTTTCCATATGAATAAATGTTAACAAAAATTGCATATATAATGTAGAAGAAAATATTTGTTCCATTTAAAACTAACAAATGCAACTACAACAAGCTATGACCTTGGACAGAATATACATCATATATTTCAACTTTTTTCTTAAAAATATATTTTTCAAGTCATGGATTAAATATGTTAATTTCCAATCCCAATGCCTGTGGAATGAATACATATACACAATACTAGGAATTAGGCTTATGATGTTATAAATCTTTAAAAAAATGATGATGTTTAACCTTTATATCTTCTCTATTTACAGTATATGAAAAGAAATTTGTAAAAATGTTAAATGGAATGTTCAGTGTAGAATTTTAGAGACCTTATTTAAAAGAGACACTGTACAGTTTGGCTGGAATAAATTGAGATAAATGTATTTTACATATTCAACCTAATTATGCATTATCAAATTACACATTTTATATATTTTACATGAACATGAATATATTGCAGCTCCTTTATAAGTTTTATAATGATGGGAAATGTAAATCAGTGCAGTATTCAAATGTAATTCTGATTCTAAATTATGGTTTAATTAAAAATGAATAACCAAACACGCGATAGACTAATATTAGACTGGATAATTTCGTTATACATGTACTTGTAAGTTGCTGTCCATTAAATCAGCGATTGGGGTAAGACTAGAGCATTGAATTAAACTGTGATTTTAATTGTGAATAATATCAGTAATACCATCTCAAGACACTGCATAGAGTGGCAATAAACACTTGATAAATAAAACCAGAGTATGACATGAATGTGAGCTCGTGTCATGAGCTGGGTTTTTTTTTTCTAAATAATTTCAAAATAAAGTAAGGTAATATATTACTCAATAAATCAAGAAAAATATGATATCCATGTATGACTAATATTGAAATATGTTACTCAGTTAAGTCTTTTGTATATGTAATATAAAATTGTTTCTACACACATTATTAGTTGAAATTGAATATATCCATGTTATTTAAATATTTCACATCTCAAGAATACTCATATAAGTCCAACACATATTTTCATTCAAGTTCGAATATCAATATCATACTGCATTTAATATCAATAATATTCCTTCTAGTATTCTACACAGATCTTCAGTTTCATTCAGCATCAGATCTAATCTCATCTCCACTATCAAACTCTTCTTCTTCATAAAGTGGTTCCTCCTCTTCTGTAGCTGATGATACAGATGATGTTTCACGCGGTGATGATACCCGACATGGACTTCTGTCAGCCCCACTTCCACCTCTTCTGACAGGCAAATGTGATCTTGGTATTTGGGATCTGCGCGGTTGCGTGTTAACTTTTTGGAAAGCCATGATACAGTGTAAGTTACCACCTTTTTTATTTCGTGTTTGTGTACCCTTCCACAGTCGTCTTATATCAAGATATTCAGGGTTCTGATTATTCAAATCTGCAGAGACATCTGACCACCTAAAAATATAATTAAAATGAAATTAAATGTTATAAACTATAAAGCCATAGATAGCAGTTTATAATTGGTAAAAATGCAAATGACACTTATGTGTATTAATTGTTGTATATTGTATATATTGGTAATTGTTTTATAATAGGCCAACCTGAGACATAAAATTGTTACATGTTGACTTTTTTATCACATATTTTTGGCAGATAAAACATTTTTTTTATTAAAAATTATCATCCATTTTGGCGGGGAAAAATTGAAATCCAGTGCGAGTCCGGTATACACAGTTTTTGATTCAATTTACAAAATATCGATGGGATCATTTTTAAGGGCAGGATTTAAACAAATTTAAGAGAGAACTGTACCTTTTACAATGTATAGAAGGATGACATCTACTGGTATCGCCTATCAATATCCATGTCTCAACAAAATCTTGTGGTAACAGACCTCTGAAATATAGAGATGAAATTTTGTGGAAAAAGCACACTAAAGGGAGATAACCTATCTACAACCAAAATGGTCTAGACTACCGTACACACACAGTCTCCCCTGTAGTAAGGGTTTGTGGTTTTCAATTTCAAGGGAATAAAATATGAAACGTTTTCATTATTTTCAAAGAAAAGATTTATGTGTTTATTGAATTGTTGTCCATATATAGCTGATTTAACCATTGCACGTTTCTATCATTTTGACATCAACACAGCACCATTATACTGCACAAAACTATGAGATTATGCTAAAAAAAGTTACTAAATTTATAAAAATGTTATTTATTCAGTCGTAAATTCAAATTCGAGGAGCATAGTGATAGTCATTGATTTCACGAGTAACAAATGTAGTTTGTCTAATTATAGCAATTCTTTCTTTCTCTTCCCTTTTGTATGGCAAGTTGACATTTTAGTCTAGAATCAAAGAAGAGTGTTTAAGATTAAGATCATAAGGATGTTCATGAAGGTTAAAGACCAACAAATTCCATGATTAAAGGAGCTAAATCCCTAGAAATGAACAGAAATGGGTCACAGCGCAAATAATAATGTAATATGAATGCATATAAATACGCCATAAACTGATTTACTTCAATCGTCTCTGTTTTTACTGTTATTTCTAATCAGTTATATTCGGCGAAATATGTGAAAAGAGTCCAAATAGAATGACAGTCTTTTGGTTATTCCAGTTAACACCAATAGTATTCTCATGCAAGGGTATGTATGTGTAGACTTGTTCATTGAGTTGCTTCATTACAAATGGTGCTCAAAAGCATTGGGGCATGCAGTTCGCGTACCAATTTTAAATTTGTTATTTTGTCTTAAACATTGGACATCAGAGACCATATATTTACACGTAAGACAACAACATCAAAGTTGACCTATAAGTCTTGTTTGTAATGTCAAAGACTGTGGATGATATTAAGTTAAAGACTTACCTTCTTAAAAGTCGTGATAGAATACCTGGTTTTATTAGCCGTAATCCATAAAAACAATTACAAATTTAATTCCTTTTATTTGAATGTAAAATAAGGTTTTATTAAATTTTTGAAAAGCAGATAAAAAGGGGATATGTAATGTATAATGTAAATACAAAGTATTCAATATGTATGATCAAAAGTACAAACCTGTAAGCATCCTCACAGCGTAATGGTACATCATCATAACCCACCGGACAGAAGTAATGATTCTGGCAGTGATATATAAATGCTGAATTTGGATCCTGCAATCCTTTCTTTAAAGTACTTAAAGCATCGTCTGGTGTTACTCCAGACGTTCTATTCTTCCCCACTGGTTTATAAGTAAAGAAACATCTCCCTTTTACTTTAAAGTGATCATTTAGTATTCTAAACCAACTGCAAAAAAATACAAATATACTTTGAACATTGGCTAACATATTTTACATTTCGTATTATTTATATTATTCCACAATGTACTGTTTTTCAACTCAATATGCTTTTTGTTCTTCCTCACATCCTCCTTGTCATTGGAACTGGACGGCAGGTCAGGCAAGGAACAAAGTATAGTTGTTTGGTTGGGACGAAAACTCAGGTCCTGTGTACACATTGGCATGGACATAAAAGAACCCTTAGCAGTCGATATAAGAGTAGGCCATAGTGCCACTGTCTGGGAAATTTTTTCTCATAGCACACTATAATTATGGTGTATGTTCATTTTCATTAGCCCAGTCAGAGCAGAGCAGAAAGGTAGAACAGTTGCCTGTCCAACCTTGTGGATTTTTTCCTCCCACTACTAAAGACCCCTACGAGCAAACAAATTGTCCCAAAATGACCTAGTTTGTGTTGAGTTGACGTTGAACCCTATTTCTCTCGCTCTATTTATAGTTACCTGAATAATGTAATATTACCAGTAACAAATTTTTATAGTTACTTTAATAATGTAACATTACCAGTAACACCTATTTATAATTACATTTATAAAGTAATATTAATATAACCAGTAACAAATGTTTATAGTTACCTTAATAATGTAATATTGCCAGTAAATTTTCCAAAACTAATTTCAGAAAATGGTGGATTAAAACCAAGAATTGTTAATGCTTGTTCTTGTGTAATTGGTGGAAGACTGAAATAAGATCAAATTTCGAAATGAAATAACATTTTTAAGGATAAGTTTTATTTACATGTTTCTTGTAACATGAATAAATATGCTAATTGAGGACACAGTGTATGTTACAATTAGATAAAGCTTGGCAATTTGTGAAAGCACAGGAATGGAACAGGATTTAACACTATGCATCAGTTTTGGCTTCACTATGAAATTTGAAATAACAGCAGACCGTAACACCACTCATCAGGGGAAATTTACCCCCATAGCACACTGCATGGCGTAAACCCAACTTCATTAACCTGGTTGGTAAAGTAAAGTAGGACATTAAACCCCATTTAATTTCCAGAGATTTTAACGACAAATACTGAGATTCTTACATATCATAATTATGTGTTCAAACTTCTACTGGGTATATTGTTATTTTTTTAACTAACTAGGTTTAAATGTGAAATTTACTTACCTTCCACTACCTAATGTAGAAAACAGATAGTTCCAACAAGAAACCAGAGATGATGCACCACAGGACTTTTTATATTGAGGTCTTGAAATACAGTACCTATATAATAAAATACCGTACAATAACAAAATATTACTTAATCATATTTATGATACTTAGCAATTGATCATGGACCTTTATACATAATGTCCATAGCTTGATATAAAATAGACCTGTTTCATGAAATTTTAACAAAGATAAAAATAAAAACAAAATTTTAGTAATTTGATTTTATTAGATTAGTGCTTAGCTAATTAAAATTGAAGTATCTATCTACTAAAATTTGGATTTCATGTGAACTTAAGGAAGAACCAAATTGAAATTCAGATTTTTCAGATTGTAAATTTCAAAAGCAAAGTTTTTGTTAAATTTTGTCTATGGTGGGATTTTACATTCTGGCAAAACAATAAATAAATAACAATATTTCAATTCATGAAATTCTGATTGTAAACTGCAGTTATTTCCATTATTATGTAGGATCTTAAATCGTAATACTGAACAGAGTTTATAATAGCTACAACTGGGCTTTTTTAGGTAGGCTGATGTCTGTGTTTTAACATGGTCTTACCATCGTTTAAGATCTAGATGTTTTCTAAGAGCTATATCATCAGTTGTAGCTGTAATATCCGATGATAAACACTGATCTATCTTCTCTTCTTGATCACTCCATGTTCTTCTTCTAATACGACTAATACCTTTAATTAAATTCATTTTTTTACATTCCAGATCAAATAATTTACCTATTTTTGCAAGAAATTACTAGGATTATCCTGGATGCTAAACTTTAAGATCGAAATAAAAACCTAACATTGGAAGTTTGGCATCCTATATTGCTTTTGTAAATTGAAAATTTGGCAAATATTTTGCAAGAATTTTCAAGGACTTGTATGTTTAGATCTGGGAGACATGCACATTTTTAGGCTTGCATCCATTTAAGGGCAGCTGTTCAACACATTGATGAACCTTACTTGGCTTTATGTATGACAGGTGTTTTATACAAATCCATAATGGTTCTTTCTGGAACTTAATGAATGGTAGCTTCGCCCTTTGGGTAAAGTCATGTTAGTATAACACACAGTTTATGGTATATTTGAATTAGCAAACAATTTAAGTTATTACTTTATTATTACAAACAGTATCCTAAATAAACTGGATGTTGCTTTATGTTTGTTGATGATAAAATCAGTTTAATTTTAAGACAAAATGTTTAAGGGTAAAAGGCAAATACAGACTTTTATTAATCCTGAATATTGATTTAAAATTTATGAAAATCTACCTAAAGTAGCCTAAGTTATGACATAATACTTTCTGTTGTATAATGTCAATCATCTATTGAGAAAAAACTTGTTTCTATCCAAGAAGTCAAGATGGCATCGGACATAGGTTTTTAAATTAAATCTTTTAGAGAACATTTCTCAGTCTTTTTTTGGGTTAAATATACATTAAAGCAAAAAATAATGCATGCTACTACAATTACTAGATGAGAGTCGAACAGCCAAAACCTACAAATTAAGAAAATCAATCATAAGATAGCATATTATTATGATATATGATATAACACAACACAAGTCTATTGATAACAATCACATACAAAGTATCGATAAGATTTTACTGGTTGTTATCAAGCATTCAAATTTACAAATAAGGAAAAATGTGAATGATTGTTATCCATAGAACTGCATTGTGTTATATTATGTTCAATCGCTAAATGATATTCAAAGAAGATAGGATATGGACCAGGAATTGTGCCGCCATATCAACTAGTATTGTTCAAGTAACAAGCATGCAAAGTTTCATGTTGATCGTACTTGAATTGGTGGAGCCTTACGTATTTTCGAAGAGCGTCACCCCAGGAACTTAGAAGAAAAGAAGACGAGTAATGCTTGGGGACCAGTTCCTGATCCAAAAAGTAAGTTGATTAATATACCTGAACGTTTTGGTTTACTCCCTTTTAAATCTCCAACATCAATTTCCCACACTAAACTACCATCACCATCTTCTACACCTTTATCTTGCACATGCCCATTAATATTATTAGATGTCCCGACACCATTAAATAAAAAAGAATTACCTCCCTTAGTTTCTAAAGCATCTGAGTTATCTCCACCTAAATTAGCACTGGAGGAAGAAGTAGTTTTTTGAACTGAAGCTTTTGACTTTGTTAATGTTATTTCAGGAATTATTCCTTCGCAAAGATTGTCAGAACTTTTCATTAATTTCTCACTGACAAGATCATCAGAAAAATCATGTGATACGAACGATGGCTCGCCTCCATTAATCTCTGGGTCATCTGATGTTGAACGTCTGGCTTGTATTGTTTCATTTCTCTTGTTTTCAGCATGAGCTTGAGTATCATGTTTTGGACCTGAAGGAAGTCTGCTGATGGGAATACTGGATTTGGACTTTTGAGGTAAACCATTCTCTAGAGTACCTTTAAATAAATAATCAAACATTGTGCATTCTTACACAACACTATGAGAATTAGAATTATCAAAGCCACTGATCGTTATTTGGGGGACTTTGTATCCCTAGCATGCACACTACAATATTGTGAATGTTGAATATCCAAAACGTATATCAGCCAAAATAATGCTGTCTAAGATTATGATTTACAACAAGCTAGCACCATCTATCAGGCTTAGATAAATTATTTTGATAGGCATCTTTTTAATTGGATTAAATCCAAGCTAGGAGATTATTATATGAAATGAAATGGGGTTTAACGTCCTACTGTTCTGCTTCTAAACTGGGCTAATGAAGACGAGCATACACCATACAATGTGCTATGAGGGAAATTTTGCCTGTGCAGTGGTGCTTTGGCCTACTCTTATATTGAATTACAACTGCCAAAGGGATCTTTTACGTGCATGCCAATGTGTACACAGGACCTCAGTTTTTCGTCCCATCCAAACAAATAGACAGCTGTCCTTGTAAGGCCCTCCGCCCTGCATCACTGACAAGGGGAAGCCAGGCTAGCGAGCTAGCGTTAAATCCACTTAGCCACATGATCTCCCTAGGAGATTGTGTAACTTTGATATTATGGTATTGAATACATAATCAATGCAGTCACAATCAGTGACTTTAATAAAAGTTTTGTAGGCCTACAGATAATTAGTTTTTACTATCATGTCTCATTACTCACCTCCTACTCCACCTTGTTTTAAATTCATCGCAGCCGTGTAAGCAGCATCATAATTCTGGTTGTTAAGATGTGACATCAGATCCTCCACTTCTGACACCAACTTACTAACCACTTCTGCATCTACTGATATTTGTCGACCTGCTCCAACAGGCGGCTTTAGACTATCTGCATTATCCTGTGTGTCATTATCTTCTAAACCAGTTTCATATGCAGAATAATAATCATCATCTTCATCTGAACCATATTCATCTACTATATACGGTTCAGACACCTTTAGAGAATTTCCCATCTTTATTCACCTGAAATAATGAGAAAATGTTTAATTCAAACCAATTTGTTTTAAATTTTTAGTCTTATGCAATCACTTCTGTAGGGTTGCCTAAGATCACTGCATTTTAAATTTCAGCAATATTATGAAGGAACTAAAATATGATAATCTTTGTGCAATGTTGCAGTCCATGCAATTTTAGTGTATATACACATATGACTAGATATTTTGCCCTTGTGGTTTAATGCCTTGTTAAGGGATATGGTCAGATATTACAGCTTTGTTAGATACAAAAGCAGCTCCGGGAGCAGAGCTGTCAATACCCAAAATTAAAAGTATCAGTAGGTTTCTCATCTTTCTTCAAATTTTGTTCACGTTCATCATGCCTGGTGTCTGGTTAATCAAGGTAACTTCGCTGACTTTATAACACGGGTAAATATAACCAGGAAAATTATTTGTTTGGTGGAATTAGTGTCAAGTTTACACTAATTATTCACCAGCATTTGAAAGATGTGATAGGCTACAAATATTATTATTATTATTATCAAATAAATCAACAGTAAAAAATTTCAAGGTTACAAAATTCAAACGATACAGTTAGTTTTCCACAGATCAATGTTTATTACTGTATTTGGAAATTCAAATTCCAAATGCTTAGGCTCCTTCACATGTGCTATCAATATGTAGGCCTACACACAATATCATTTGTTTTCAAAGGAAAGGGCTCATTTCTATTTTCAAACTTACAGGTTTTTCCAAGTTGGGGGAATTCCAAATATATAAACATATGGATTCCATGTCAGGTTGCCGGACGAATAACGTGAATTATTGCATTCTAACATAGCACTTTCTAGTGTCTTGACTTTAACATGGGGAAACCCACCTGTGATCCATACGGAAAAGATTTGATATATTACCAATACTTATTCCATCATTAAATTAAAATGCCTTGTGACTTCCTAAACTCAGGATTCTACAAATACACTGCCATCAATTAAAATCAACTGTTTCTACTGTGTTAAAAATGATCATAACTAAATTATGTTTCACAAAGTTTGGCTAAAAATTATAAAATCTGTTTTTCAACATCCAATCAATAATACCTACTGTGAGTAATATATAGTTATATATAAATCTTATACCTACTAACAGTATGTAAACAATAAGCTGATAGTATACTATATATCTGACTAACAATATACCTAGTTATAATAATCAATACTCTCCCATTACAAATATAGGTAATAAACATATATAGTACTCATATAATGTAAGCTTACATGTTTCTTAAACATTATGCACCCTATGAAATTAATGAAGCATGTTTGTATCAATGTTATGAAGTGGGATTTAACGTCCTACTGTTCTGCTCCAATCGTATTATTATTATTATTATTATGGATTTATATAGCGCCACTTCCACAGTAATGTGTTCCAGTGCGCTTTACAATATAGATAAAAAGCAAATAGAAAACATAAATACATAAAAGGTTATACAGGTAAAGTACGACATATAATAAGAAATCACATACAATTAAAATTCTTAAAAACATCACCATAAAAGTGTATAGAATAAATGTAAATATAATTAAAGTAAGGTACATGTAATTAGTAATACACAGGGATGACTATAAATAAAAGATAATTATCACAGCTATAATTTATATTTGGTGCAATACAATAAATTATTGAAATGCTTCATTAAAAAGATGCGTTTTAAGACGTGATTTAAATGTAGACAAGGACGGTGATTTACGAACATTCAGGGGTAGGTTGTTCCACATACAAACGAAAACAGTCATACATGTATGTCATGCAGTGTGCTATGAAGGAAATATTTCTTGGACAGCAATTAAATTTCAATTGTCACAGGGTATTTTACTTGCTCGCAAGGTCTACACAGGGCCTCGATTTTTTTATCGAATTCAAACAAGAAGATGCTGTTCCATGCCTGGCCCTCTGTCCTGCACCACTGACACAGGAAAACATCGCTGAAAATCTCAAGAAACTTTCTAGGCCAACACCGGAAACAATGATTACCAGCATTATCACATCATTAACCATTTCTTACTACAATATAAATCAGGTTTTTGATCTGTTATTTACCTTGAACACAATCATATTATTCTCTAGGAATCTGGCCTATTGTATTTGATTATGTTGTTATGAACTGATACAATTTCATTGAACATTTTCTGTGAATGATGTGTAGTCTATACAGTTGCTGTTGTTAATAATCAAGTATGACAAGGTTAATTTACATTACCACTGTGGTTTAACGCTTTACCACCATGGTTTAAGGTTTAATGCCTTACCACTATGGTTTAATGCCTTAACTTTGTGGTTAATGCCTTACCAATGTGGTTTAACATCCTACTTTTCTCCACCAAATGGGGCCAATGAAGATGGGCATATATGTGCTTTCAGAGAGAGAGAGAGAGAGAGAGAGAGAAATGGGTTTAATTCCACTTGCCACAAACTAGGTCATTTTTGGACTAACATATGGTTTAATTTCATTTCAATAATTTGCTTGCATGTAGGGGTCTTTAGCAGTGGGAGGATACTGGAGGACCCAGAGAAAACCCACGAGGTAGGACAGACGACCCTTCTCCTTGACACGTACAGCTGGGGATTCGAAACCCCGCCAGTTGACTCAAGACAGGCTGTATGATTCAGCACGCATGTGCTAACCATTCGGCCATGCAAACCCCCATGTGCTTTTAGAGAATTTCGCCTAGACAAAAGTGCTACTGTCTACTATTTTTTCAATTTCCAACCCTCAGTGGATCTTTAACATGCTGTCAATAGTACACACAGTTTCTTTTTTTTCTATTCCATTCAAACTGCTAGATAGTTTTCATTGACAGACCCCATTCTGCACCACCGGGATCTAAACTAGGACCTTCTGGTGAGTGAGCCACTAAATAAACTTTATATTTGAAGCAAGGATACCCAAAGTATGAAAATTCAAAACTAATTTCAACAACAACTACCTTTTTTCTAATCTGATTTTTACAAGATCTTCAAATTTGTCACCTTAAGAAGAAACAATGCATTATAATCTTTAAATTCTACCTACTTGGCATATACAAAGTTTCAACAAAGAACAATTCAGCAAATACTGCAAAGTACCAAGAATTTTCCCAACAAAACATTTAAAGAACTGTATATGTAGATAAAAGTTGTATTAGAGTAACTTACTAACTATATGCACAGTTCCACAGCTGATGTAGATTGACAGCAGTCAATACTTTAAACATAGTATACCACTGACTCATATTATAAACTAATTGATTTATTTTATTGTCAACAACCTTATCAACTTGATGTTACAGTTAGTCATGTAATAATAACAGGCTAGTTAAAATAAAAGTTGCTTTGTGAATTTTGCAAGTGAATGATAAGTGGTATGAAGTGTTCTAGAAAGAGACAGTATGCCATTTCTCTGACATGACGAAAATGATTACTCATCAATAAGAAACTTAGGCTCTGACACCCGTTACTGCTTAACACAACACTACGATCAGTTTTAGACTAACATATGGCTCATTCTTCACATATTTAGAGGCAGATAGAAGTAATTTGCAGAGACCATGACTGTTTGATATGAGAAATTTGTTTGGAACTACATTGATTGAGTCTTATTATTCATTAATTCATTAAAGATGTAATTACCTGTATTTGCATGGGTTTAGGTATCAGTAAACAGAAAATCACACTAAAAATTTAAACTATAATCTTCTTCAAATTTCAATTATCAAAGGATTAGCTATATATGTGAACCCCTGAATAATCTTATTTATCACCCAATAATACATTCTACAGTAGATATCGCTTGTGTGATACATTTCATAACCTTAGGGGATATCGCTTTACATGAATTTGATTGGTCAATCAAAAAAGGATTTTTTTTTTATTTCCAAAGAACAGTTCATTTTTTATTAAAAGGAACTTTTTCTTATTAAAAAGTAACTACCGGTATTATTTTTTTTGACTTTGACGGAAACACTGGGTCAATATAAAGGACTTTGCAGTTACTGTACCGTATTTCCTTGAATACAACCCCGGCCTGGATTACAACCCGGGCCTCAATAGAACCCGGGGTTGTTGAGATAAATACAACCCCGGTCACGAATAGAACCTGGGTCTCTAATATAACCTGGGTCTAACGTAAAAACTGAATACTCCCTGTCAAAATATATAGTAATTGATGATACCTGCACAGGAAGTAGAATTGTCCCATGTCACGCACAGAGAGTTTAGCCTTCGTATTTGCAAGACCGACCCTGTAGGCTTGATTTACTTGTCCAAAATGTCACTCCTATAAAAGATTTTGAAGCATTAATTCCGGTCTGAAAAAATACAACCCAGCCTCGATTATAACCCGGGCCTCGAATAGAACCCGGGGGTCGGGGGTGCTGAACGAAATAGAACCCCGAGGCTGTATTCGAGGAAATATGGTATTCAGGTTCAGTTAGTCAGTGAATCTATAGCAAAGAATTATATTTTTTTTATTTCTGCATGTTATAAGGGATTGGGTAATAAATAAAAACCCCACTCGTCTTTTTTGATATCAAGAAATATCAACTTGTGTCGAGATGAGTAGGAGATTCTCTATATACTAGGCTTTGCCAACTGTAAAGATGTTCAAGACTTGAAATCCAGTTCCTAAAAACATGAATGTTGTACTTTGTAACCATAGTTTTCATTTGAAAAAAACTGCCAGCCATATTTTGTTAAATGCAATTAGCAAGCGTGATCCAAATATACTTCGAAGTGCTTTTACATATACACTTAAACGATATGGCATGTAAAGATGACTGCCATGTAAGTTGTCTAGATCATGGTCGATTTTACTATCAGTCAGTCAGGTCCAGCAAATATGTCTGAAATGATAAGCTTGGTATGGTTAAATTTGATTAACTCCAAGAGAGAAATGGGGTATAACATCAACTCAACACAAACTATGTCATTTCGGGACTAACATATGGTTTAATTTTTTATTTCAATAATTCGCTTGCACGTTAGGGGTCTTTAGCAGTGGGAGGAAACTTGAGGACCCGGAGAAAACCCACAAGGTTGGACAGGCAACCCTACTCCTTGTCACGCACAACCGGGAATTCGAAACCACGTCAGTTGACTCAATGACAGGTTTTATGATACAGGACGCACATGCTAACCATTCGGTCATCCGACCACCTTGATTAACTGTAAGAAAACAACATTAATAAAATGTAACTTAAAATAACACAGACAGATATTTGATGAAATGATAGCATAGATGAAAACAGATTTAATTTATTACAGTCAATTGGATGAATATAATCATCAAACTACACTTGTCTGAAATATTTGAAAGGAACCATTTTACATTCAGATATTTTTCATGAAATTAATTACTTTTCTTTATATTCAGTGACACCTTTATTTAATTGGTGGCACTTACAATTATACAGTAAGCAGTCTAATACTATCTTACGATTCGACATCTTGAGGTCATCAAACATTGTTCAATTAAATTGGCAGAGGTATCTGTAATCATATATCAGCCTTTTATTGAAATTACATATTAGATTTTTAGATATTCTACCAGTTTAAGTAAGGATTACTTGTTTATCTCTCTATAATATCAATTAATTTTTAAACATATTTTTCTTTGGAAGTTAATATAAGAATTGAAAAAAATTAGGACGTTTGTAGATGATAATGATATAATATAGTTTCACTCAAAGAATCGATGTGGTTGGTTTTAATATATTCATATAATCATAATGGCAAACGAGGTACAGATACTTCAGGGTTCAGACAGAAGTTTATTTATATACATTTAGAATGTTTAATCCTGATAATCATCATAATTAACAATATATGCAACCATCGCAATCCAATTATTGATCAAAATCTAAATTTGTTATCAAGATCATCTGCATCTAATTTGACCTTTCACCTATTTGGAACCGACATGAATGCAATAGATGAGTACGATTCCTTAAATCGTTTACTATAATCTGGATATCTAATCATGAAATGCTTCTTCTACATAACCATTCTAAGAATCTGATTTGGAATAAATTGAGTGTTGGTTTGTAAATCATGTTGTTGTCTGGTATTCCAGATAATTTAAATATCATATGTGTATATATGTACATTAATGTTCACCCTGATATTCTTTAAAAACTACCCATTATTAATGAGAGTGTTAAAAAATCCAGACTGCAATTGTCAGTAGAATATTAAGAGATTAATTTTAAACATCCAAGTTTCTGTACAAAATAATCATAAAATGAGTTAATTTTTCAAAAAGGTTTAAGGTATATTATTGGAAATTTGTTATTATGCTTCCATCTAAATTTTCAGGTTATGGACTGAAAAGAGTCAGTATAGAAAAGACATCTACAGTTTTACTCTTTTGAAATTCAGATGAAGTGTAGCCAATAAAAAAAGATGTGCATTTGAAAAACTTACTTGGTAACAACATAGGAATCAAAATAGACATTAGTACCCTAACCCCTAAAACCCAGTTCTATATGAATCAACACTTGTCTTCAACATTACAATTATGGTAACAGACTTCTTTCTTATTCTTAAATAGATCATTATACAGTCTAAGCTGCCTTTAGAAACTCATTGAACCTAATAATCTACCATTAAGATTAACAAAGCAAAAGATATGCCACAATAAAAATGATTGATATTTTTACCCTTAATATGCATTACTGTACCTTTAAATATTCAAATTAGCTGACTACTGTATATATATAAACATCACGTAGTTGTAACACCTACTAATATTACATCTAGTGTGACAGCATTCCTTAATATAAACAATATCAACATACCACTGGGCAGGTTTATATGGTCCTCAAGTATATAAATCTTTCAACACCACTTCACTATCTTTACTTTTCACCTCCAAACTTTCAACTTTACAAACAAAGAAATGTCAAGACGAGTGTGAAAGACATAGAGTAGTGGACTGTATACAGAGTCTCTGTATACTGTATTTCTGATGGCAGGGCAACATATGGAAGTAATTTGATAGGCCTTCCCTAGTAATAACATACCAACACATTAACTGCTCAATTTAAATAGTCCAAGTAGCTCAAGAATATTCTACTTTGAATTAATGAACTGAAAGATATTTTTTTATTGATATTAGAGGAATAATTTGATTGATTAATCATATTTTTGTTAAAATAATTCAGTTAATTCAATCATTAAATAATTGAATGAGTGAACGAGTGCTGATATAATTTATTTCTTGAGTTCATTCAATCAAAATATTAGAATTCTACTTATTCTATCTTATTATTTTTCATCAGGTTTTTATATTGCTGTATTACTATTAGTTTTTTTAAAATTAAATATTCATTAAATATATATCACAGAATTATTTAACCTACATTCTTAATCTATAAAAATATAAACTAAACTTTACACATTTTATTTGCCTATTATCTAAATAATAATTCTTATTTTTTCTCTTTTATATCAATTAACGAAAAATCTACCAAATTAGATTATTTTTTTTAATTTTTCTAATTTTTTACAGATTTAATCGCTATTTAGCACAGTCCATTTAATATGATCAAATTTAATCAAAAATTTTTAATTAAAAGTTAATTTATAAAAACAAATAATTTGATAAAGTAAGTAATTCTATGACAAATTCATATATCGTTTACTCATACCCCCGTCAGACTGGGTTGGCGACCATACTACACTTCTACGGCAAAGGAAAATTGTTAATTTGATAAAATGAATAACTTTAATTTAAAACTACATAAAAAGCTTCTTAATAACATTTATGCACACTTGTAAACATTCAGAATAATTTGCGAATAATTATTGATAAAATCATTTTATTTTATAGAACAGGTGTTAATAAAATTATTACAGTTGAAAACATTTATGTTACAGATGAGTAAACTTATTTCTATTGACCATATATATAAGACACAATAGGCTAGGTATGTCATATATCAGTCTATGTATTTATATAGATATATGTTATATATTGACAACCAAAGACTATAGATAGTCTAGTATACTTTATACAATAGCTTATACATACTCTCTTTTAGCATCTATACCAATTACAGTCATTTATAAACAAAACTGACCTAAAACATAGAACGCGAAACAGAGAGAAAATGGGGTTTAATGTCCATTTGACAAATTTTGGGCCCTGTCTTCATTAGCTCAGTTTAGGAGCAGAACAATAGGACGTTAAACCCCATTTCATTTCGTTTCAAAAATTTTTGGGACTAACATATATTTCAATTTTATTTTTATGTACATGTATTGTCTGTAGGTGTCTTTAGCAGCTAGGGAAAACACAGGACCCGTAGAAAACCCACAAGGTTGGGAAGGCAACCCTACTGCTTGTCATGGACAAGCAGGAAATCGAATCCCTACCACTTGACTCGATGACAAGAGTTTATGATCCGAAGCCCAATTTCCTTATTAATAATTTCTTAATTCTATGTAACATTTCATATATAGAGCATTCCATTCCAAATATAAAGTTGTCATTTGCTTATCCTCTGGTAAATAACATAAATAATCGGTTAAAATATGTGATATCAAAAAAAAATAAAAAAATAATGCACCTGTCTTTTTTATAATTAAAAAGATTGATAAAAATTTATTACAGTACCTGAATTGTTTGAGACGTTTTAACAACAAACTATCCAGACTGTCATTTTATCTGTTTCAACTGGTCGTGAGCATTCACCTAATTTCTATGGTAGTCCACTCTGTGTATATCATATAGACTGTAGATAGGTATCTCACCTGTATGACAAGATCTCTACATACCTGACAAGAAAACAAATCACCTGTTTTAACAATACATAAAAATTTGACTTACATCTCTGCAAATATTCTCTAACTTCCCAAAAATGCATGGACTCATATATAAATATTGTTAATTTATTCTTGATTTGAATTAAATCTTTATGCATTAGCTGGTATTTTGACTGATGAGATTATGTTATTGTATAGTAATAAATACCTACCTACCTACTGTAACAATGCTACATATAATGATATGGTTAGCCATAAACCTAGCAACAATTTATGCAAATTTTAACATGGAGTATACAAGAGTTCATTTTTTTATCCTGAGAATTTTAATAAATAATTCCACTACTCATTGTATATAATTTTAATCTGAAATAAGATTTATTTCTCACAAAAAGTCTTTATTGTAACTTCTTATACAAGAAATCTCATACTACAGAAAAAAAATTAACCTCATGGATATAGTTTCAGATTTTTTTTTTCAGGTTTATTTGGGGTTTCTTGTGAAACTGTAAGTATACGTATTACACTCCAAATTTATGTCTTCAAAGTTCATTGAGACTTTAATACATATTTAGGAAGAAGATCTATATAACTGCATTGTCAAATTACATCTTTTATACTAAAAGTACTATTAAACTTTAAAAGCCCCAACATGTCAGAATGAAAATTAAATATACCTGTAGTTTACATAAACAAACATACTATTTAAAAAGATTTTGATTAAGACATTATTCATTTAAGTTTACATTGGTATCTTTGACAAGTTTGCCAATTCTACATGAATGATCTTTTTCAGCTCAGATGTGCTTATTAATACAATAACAGGCATTCCATTAAAATAATACATATTTACGACTTTAGAAATATATGTGAATGACCAGGGATATTGTGCCTTTAAAGTAGAAAGATATAATAATCATACATACCAATTTTTGTTACCTTCCCAGTAGATTATCCTGCTCCACTTACAAGAGTAACGCTTCACTGTGTTCACTCAGCATTAACCTGGTCAGAAAATATAATTACAAGCTTTGAATAAATAATTTTGTTTAGGTTAAAGCAACTGAGGTTTTGTTTACCTTTAGTTTGACAAGTTTTTCTTGGTGTGGTCATCAAATGTCATGACCAAGGTTTTTGATTTTGTTTTCTTTTTGAAGATAAATAAGAGAACATTGTATAAAGAAAGTATAAAATAGAGTTATATACAGTTATTAAATATGAAATGAAAATGAATGGAGTTTAACACCCTATTTTTCTGCAACAACTGAGCTAATGATATGAAATGAAATGAAATGTGGTTTAACGTCCTACTGTTCTGCTCATAAACTGGGCTAATGAAGACGGGCATATGCCATACAGTGTGCTATGAGGGAAATTTCGCAAGGGCAGCAGTGCTACGGCCTACTCTACTATCGAATTCCAACTGCCAAGGAATCTTTTACGTGCACGCAAATGTTTACACAGGACTTCTTTTTTTGTCCGATCCAAACGATTAGACAGCTGTCCTTGTCAGGCCCTCTGTCCTGCATCACTGACAAGGGGAAACCACCTGCACTAAAGAAGACAGGCAATAAATATAAAGCTATCAAGTGTAATGCTATTACTGATTCATTTACACTTTTATTTCATATTGAAGAGACACTGTGATAAGTAGAAATCATCCTAGCTATATGTTTGGGCTCTCTTTATTTTAGACAGGCAGACTGGTAGCAAAATCATTTGTGCAAGTTCTAAAATCAATATCAACAAATCCGCTTAGTAAGTTTTATAAACTCCTGGAAAATAGTCAGGATGTTTAAACTTTTAAACATCATAAATTTCAAAAACATAAACTCAATCCAAAATTTTGGAATTTCAATACTTTTCTTCCTTTTGCTTCAATAAAAAAATCCTGAGTTACAATAAATTTCATCAAGGTCTGTCCAGAATTTCTTCCACAAAATATTTTTTTTTAATACAGACTACATGTATTTGAAATCTTTGCAGAAGTGCTTCAGCACGCTTTACATACATATTATATTTTATAAGTAAATGGGGCAATAACTCTGCAATTTGCAATATAACTGGTTTGTTGATGTATCTCCGAATAGTGATACTAAGTTTTAGTTCTTTTTCAAATTTAATTTTTAAGAATACATAATTTATGTCTTAACTCGTTATTCACATATATAGACGATATTGCTTATAATTAGGTTATCATTCTGTCTGTCTATTCTTTTAATGTTAATATTTTGAATTAAAGTCTATAAAGTAATTGCCTAAAAGCGTGATTGGTTTTGACTGTTTTATAGTATTTGGATGCCAGTAGGCTTATTAAGACAAACCTTGAGCAAAGATTAATACAGTAAACAATGCAGTCAGATTAAGTGTCAACGCCTTTACTTTCTTTATGGCTTAAAGCTTATTAACTTTATTATGAAATATCAAACATTGAAATTACATTTTGTATTTAACTTCTTTCATTTGATTTGTTGAAATATATTTTTATTCCTAATTTTATCTATCAGCTGATTTAGTTGTTGATATGATTGTTCTTTTGTCTGTATGCAAATTAGTTTGTTTAAAAAAAAACCACTGGTTCGCTAGTCTGGAGGTCGGGTGTTCGATCCCTGCATTGGCCGAGAAAGTTCATCTCGATTTTCTGGCGTGATTTCCCCTTGTCAGTGATGCAGAAGGAGGGCCTGACAAGGACAGCTGCCTAGTCGTTTGGATGGGACAAAAAACCGAGGTTCCGTGTACACATTGGAGTGCATGTAAAAGATCCCTTGGCAGTTGGAATTCGATATAAGAGTAGGCCGTAGCGCTGCTGTCTGGGCAAAATTCCCCTCATATTACACTGTATGGCGTATGCCCGTCTTCCATTAGCCCAGGTTAGGTGCATTATAGTGGGACGATAAACCCCATTCCATTCATTCATTCAAAAGACCCCCACACACAGACAAGAGAAACATGAATAGGAGATCAGATGAGATAGGCTTAGGAAGTTTAGTAACCCTTTGATATGATCTTGTAAATAATGTATTTTTAAACTGTATATATAAAGTAATATTGAAATGGATTTGCAATTTATAATGCACAGTGGCCACCTTCACTAGAATACTTCTCCACGATTGAGTTATATATACCCTCAATCCTAGCTCATCTACAATTATTACATATGTATCACCTGGGTGCGTATTTAAACCAAGAATATCTCGGAACGGTTGGTGATAGATGGACAGTTCAACGCAGATGACAACAATACATGTACAATGTATATATGTTCACAGTAGATGTAACACAGTATAACAATTGGAATATCGCAATGAAATAATGGGAAGACTTCCTCCTTCATAATATGTTTCTTTATCCGGTTCTAATTTAGAAGAAATTTGGGGTCTCTAAATGGTATATATTTGAAGCACTTCATAAACTATATAAAAAATCATTTAGTTTTACCTGTTCCAATTTGCATTGTCATCTATTTGTGTAATTGGTTTATATTCATCCTATCTGTTTTTATTACACACCTCTGTCAATTATCATAAAATAAACATGAATATAAATATATCATAAAACAGTCATCAAAAACATAATTGAGAAAGGATAAAGAGAGAGAGAGAGAGAGAAATGGGGTTTATCGTCCACTCGACACAAACTAGGTCATTTCGGGACTAATATATAGTTTTAATTTTATTTTAAAAATTCCCTTGAGTGTAGGGGTCTTTAGCAGGGAGAGGAAACTGGAGGACTTGAAGAAAACCTACGAGGTTGGACAGGCGACCCTACTCCTTGCCACATACAACCAAGGATTCGAAACCATGCCAGTTGACTCAATGACAGTGTTTATGATACAGCACACACCATTTGGCCATCCAACCCCCCAAATTGAGAAAGGAAGATGTATCATATAAATTGTCAGTACATTGGAACTATTACTTTAAGAGACCAGGTTCATACATTCAGCACATTATCAAAAGGATTTAATAATAACTGTCATTGGGTTGTTTAACTACTAAAATCATGTTATACACTCAAGTTTCAAATGTCAAAATTTAAATTCACTATTAAAAATCCACCAATAATTGTTAAACTATTTGATAGCATGAAGTGCTAGACCTTGTTGGTGAACCCTGTAAACACAACACTCTGCATTACATTACATAAAAAATATTTTCTCTGAAATTCAGAACCTCCTAGTAGAATATTTGTCGGAACAATAGAGAATAGCAAAACTACAGCTCCAAGAATCACCTAATTGAACAATTGATTTAAGA
Source organism: Patella pellucida (assembly GCA_917208275.1). Classification (NCBI taxonomy): domain Eukaryota; kingdom Metazoa; phylum Mollusca; class Gastropoda; family Patellidae; genus Patella; species Patella pellucida. The sequence continues at coordinate 28,063,789 of OU795038.1, read as the reverse complement.
GATCTGAAAGCCGACATCAAAATAAGTATGTCGCATCCACATCTTTGAGTTTGACATGATGCAGGTCCCAATTCCTCAGGGGGGTTGGATGCCATTGAGTCAACTGGCGTGGTTTTGAATCCCCAGCTGTACGTGGCAAGGAGTCGGGTCGCCTGTCCAACCTCGTAGGTTTTCTCCGGCTCCTCCGGTTTCCTCCCACTGCCAAAGACCCCTATGCGCAATCGAATTATTAAAAAAAATTAAACCATATGTTAGTCCCAAAATGACCTAGTTTGTGTCGAGTTGATGTTAAACCCCATTTCTCTCTCTCTCTCTTTCTTTCTCCCAATTCCTCTAACTATGTGTTGAGAGGACTGCACAAAATTTTTACTTTGAGATTAAAGGTACAAAAACAATGTAAACATGAATTATGGAACCTAAAAACAATTTATATTACAATGATCCACCTTTTATTTAGTGCATGTTTTAGGTGCCATCAAAACAATTCTAGCAATTCAATTGTGTACATTTTTGACATATGATTTAACAAAACAAAATATTGTTAAATCTACTATCAAATTTACAAGAAATTAAATTTTGAGTATCGGCTCATCCTGTTCAATGCACTGAACAGTCCCTATAAACTGATGAAATTTAGTTGTTGCCATGGTAAAATTATTAATCAAATTTCTCACATAACAATTTAACAAATTACACTGTACATATCTTAAAAAAACAATCATTTACAAATAAAAATATATATCCAGTATGTTATGATTATTATTTTATTATCATTTTCAAGCTAAAGATATAAGATATGTGTGTATACAATATGGCAACTCAAGCGGAAACAAGAAATATTTTTCACAAGAAAACCTGTAGGTCTACATATATATATCATCAAAATGATCTTCAAAGAGTCCAGTGTGATTTGTATATGTAGCATTATAAATCATCAGATATTATATTCACATCAATTTGGTCTTTGATTTATTTTTCTGATAGACATATCAAAGGGATGATAGTCTACATTGTCTACATGTACAATTGAACGGATAGAATAATATCAATACCTAGATATGTAAACTATTTCCAAATAAATCACCTAAATATAATATAATCACCAATGTGGGATACATATACTTCTATAATTTCTGGATGGTTGGATTGCTGAATGGTTAGCATGTGCACGCTGTATCATAAAGCCTGTCATTAAGTCGACTGGTTGTACGTGACAAGGAGTAGGGTCCCCTGTCCAACCTTGTGGGTTTCCTCCAGGTCCTCCGGTTTCCTCCCACTGCTAAAGACCCCTAGGCGCAATCGAATTATTGAAATAAAATTAAACCATATGTTAGTCCCAAAATGACCTAGTTTGTATCGAGTGGAGGTTAAACCCCATTTCTCTCTCTATATAATTTCTGGTTAGAATTCATAAAAAATACCTGTAAGTAATGTAATACATTTACATGGTAAACTGTGAGCTTAATAACTACTAGTACTATCTTCAACCACTTTAATTTTCCTGATTTTTCCAGCTCCTGGAGAGAGAGAGTGAGAGAAATGAGGTTTAAACTAGGTCAATTTGATCCAACCAGCTCCTGTAACTACTTCTGCCATAATTTTTTTTCTTAGCACAGAACAGAAATATTATGCAATATTGTTGGTGCACCCCTTCATTTCTATTGTGTCATACTCTTTGCAGTGTTTTGTTTGATTAGACCTAATCCCACTGATGTAATGAAAGTAAATTTATGTTCCAAATTAATAGTCTGATTAACAACCAATACCTAACTGCGTAACAATATCGTTCAGGTTTAAGCAGAGCTCAAAATATGTTTACATAACGTTATGTCATGACTTGCAAAATTTATTAAGCCAAATTAATTAGTGCATAGCAGAATATTCTAAAAAAATAATTGCGTGACAAACGAAGCTATCAAAACAGCTACAATGTAAACAATACTGCCTGGAGACGAACAAAACTTTTGCCGTTTTTAATACCAAAGTGTTAGAGAAGACCCCAGATTAAATGAAGGGCTGTCATGTTGCTGTACTTCGGAGAGATGTGGTTGAACAGGAAGAATAGACACACTCCTTCAAAAGCTCAAGTATCCAGCAATGGCTAGAGAGTGATTTCTGGGGCCATTGTTTCAGGAATATGTATATATGTATATATATGTCCAATCTAAAAGACTCTACGTTTGACACTGTGTCCCTTTTTTTTTAAAAATCCATCTCGTATCTAGGAATTTTGTTTTCCTTGTAGATTCAACAATAGGCGCATATTCCTTATAATAAAAATTTTATGTCAATTTATCCAAATTAAATGTCTATGAGAGCTATATGTTGGGATGACAACCAAGAGAATTCCAGATCGACGCATTGTTTCTTGTCAGTTTTCGGTGTCATGGATTCCTTCTAATGAATGAATGAATGAAATGGGGTTTAACGTCCTACACTTAAGCACCTAGCCTGGGCTAATTGAAATAGGGCATACGCCGTACAGTGTGCTATGAGGGAAATTATGCCCGGGCAGCGGCACTACGGCCTACTCTTATATCGAATTCCAACTGCCAAGGGATCTTTTACGTGCACTCCAATGTGTACACGAGACCTCGGTTTTTTGTCCCATCCGAACGACTAGGCAGCTGTCCTTGTCAGGCCCTCCTTCTGCATGCCTATGCAGGGATTGAACACTCGACCTCCAGGCTAGCGAACCAGCGCCTTATCCACTTAGCCACCGTGATCTCCCTCCTTCTAATGAACTCTAAAATTCTTTGAGCTTCAGATTTGGGTCAGATTAGAGATGCTGGCTCACTAATCAGAAAGTCACACATTTGATGCCTGTATTGACTGAGAAAGTTCCCCAGTGGCTTCTAACCAGGAGATCGCGGAGCCAATCCTGCTATTGGCTGAGAATGTTCCTTGTGGCTTCTAACCAGGTCATGGAGCCAATCCTGATATCCGCTGAGAATGTTCCTCACTACCTCACGTCCTCAGTCAGGATTTTTCAGCATGGTTTCCCCTGTCAATGGAGCAGGATGAAGCATCTGGCATGGAACAGTGTCTAGTCAATCGGTTTGGACAAAAAAAGCCAGGTACATAATGTTGACATGGCATGCATGTAAAAGAACCCTTTTCCAGTTGGAAATCGACAATATAATAGTAGTCTAAGCCAAATTTCCTTCATAGCGCACTGTGTTCATCCAGGTAGTACAGAAAAGTATGAGATTAAAACTATTTCAATAAACTTCTAATCGTTTTACATTATATATTGCCTACACTCAACGAAATCGATCTGGCCCATATTTTGAAATACATAATAATTAATACTAATAGTCCAATAGAATAAATGATTTATCTATTCTAATTTGTAATTAAAACAAAAAAGACCGAACCTTTGCGAGTCCGGATAAAAACAAGTCTTATATCTCCCTTTTCCAAATTCCATTGTTCGTACACGTAGGATGAATGTCGAGGCAAAATGTGGCAATCTCTTTCTATTATTTACATTGGCAACAACTTTACTTTCATTTTCCGTAACTTACTAAAGGGGAGCAACTCTAAAGTTCCAATGATTAGGTCTCAGACCACACTTGACTATGTTTTTCGCGATCTTTCAAAAACAGTATATTTTCAAAGTATTATATACCAGAATAAATAGTACAAACAATCACGCTTTGCTCACCGAGATATTTCTAGGCTACATACAAAATGAAATTAATCAATTGAAATGTTCCAGAATTTAACGTCCTACTTTTCTGCATCATCCAGGATAACACTGGGCATCGGGATTGCGTACCATCCGAATGACAGCTGTTTCAGAGTCAATAGATTCGTTACGATGACACATAAAACGGATAGTTCCACGGTGCTTGCAGTTTTGTGTCTCAAACCTCATACAAATTTTGGAGCAAGATATTGTCAGATTATATTCTGTAGGTGGCAGAGACCACCCACTTCAACGAATTATTAGAGACGGACAAAGAAACTAAAATTATGAACATTAAAGTTAATGGAAAAATATTTTACCGTTACAGATTTTGACTCCTTTAAAAGTTCAATACCAACACACATCCATAGAAGCTGGTAGGGTGGGGTAAATGCTTGCTCTGCTGACGACCCTACATCGTTGGCCCTAACAAACTCCACTTATAATATTATCTTAATATGTTACCACCCTACCCTACGCGCAAGCGAATTATTGAAATAAAATTAAACCATATTTTAGTCTCGAAATGACTAAGTTTGTGTCGAGTGGACGTTAAACCCCATTTCGCTCTCTCTCTCCCTCTCTCTCTCTCCCTCTCTCTCTCTCTCTTTCTCTCCCAATAAATATCACAGTCGTTATCGAGAGTTGCTTATGGTTTGGTGGATATTTTAGTCCCGAAATGACTTAGTTTGTGTCGAGTGGACGTTAAACCCAATTTAATTCCCTCTCTCCCAATAAATATCACAGACTAACGATGCCACCGAGAGTTGCTTATAGTTTGGTGGATAAGTTAATTTGTCTAATTAGAAAAATATTCCAAAACGTTACCTATAATTGAAAAGCAGGTTCATTGCCCTTTTCAAATATGTAAAAATAATTCTGAATATGATTATATAATTTTCCTGAATATGATAATTAGGCGGATCCAGCTAGGTTTATAGAGAGGGTGGGAGAGTGTTTAAAATGCCAAAATACGGATAGTGATACGAAATTCAAGTTATCGTGTTGAAAGGTATGTTTCTATGGCTCTGAGTCTATCCATTATTTCCTGTTACCCAGCGGTGTGCTGGCTTATGATGTGCCAGGTTTCCGTATATGTATATAAGTCACGTTATATCCTACATTTGCATATCAAAGTTGATGCTCTGCGAAGGATGCTATGCAGAAATCGTGAAGGACAAATGGAAGGTGGAAGAGCGCAAATGTAAAATGTAATGAGAGAAATGTAAAATCAGCATTTTCCACCAAAACATTTGTCAGTTGATACTTGTCGTTTTACATTTAACTTTTGCCTTAGAGGTATTTTGACTTTATTATTACCGGTAAAGGACTTTGTACAGCGATACCCTTCCATACAAATCACTAGAAGGTTTTAAACTGCATATTTTTATGTGTCTAGCAAAATTAGTATCAGTCGTGGTTAAATTTTAATTTTCCAAATGATCGGTCCACACCATGATTATTACGAGAACGTTGAATAAATATAGAATACCCCGTTGTAAGTTTATAGAGAATTAACAAATAAATTGATGATAATAATATCGTTAACAGTGTCAGTCTCGAGAAGTAAAAGTTTCTATTGTAGAGAAGATACAGTGTAAAATTTTTTTTTTAAAAATGCCCCCACCCTGTATTGCCCCGCCCCCAATACAACAGACTGGACAGTATAGTTTCAAACCGAATTAACAGCTGTTGGTAAAGAATAAAAACCCCCTCTGGTTTCAGACTATCAGCACTAGTTCTTCTGTCTTTAGCCTAACACCCAATCTCACACTATATTCCAGACACGACCTGTAAATCTTGTTTGTGAGAATGGCGGAAACCACGAGCCACCGGTTGTAAATTATGCCAAGAGACCAATTTCGGCACCGCTCGCGTGCCAACTTATTATGAGTATAGTATTACCATATGCCCAGGTGCAACAAACCCCGAAGGATATTCACGATTTTGGATTTTATTATCAAAGTTTCGGGATCGAATCTCTGTTGGATTAATACTTATTTTTAACTTGGTCTGTATTCACTGTTAAAATCTTAAATAGGTTTAGAAAGGTGAAAGGTAAGGAAATTTTACTTATATGTGTGAAGTGGAATGTATAGGTATCACATTACTTACTGGCTGCCAGACTGTGTCAATCAGCTGAGTAACATGTGTATATATTTAGCCATACTATGTACCTACTTGTTTTTCATAAACACCCATTGTTATATATTAATATAAGTATGAGAGGCAATCTAGCAACTATATTTAGGTGTGAAGGCCTTTCGAACATATATTTAGAGATTAATAGTTAGATTTAGACAAACATCGCCCTTTTCTTGAAGAAATTTAAAAGCTATACAACACCAGGCCGTATTTCCCGGGGGTGCAGGGGGTATATATCACACTCAGAAAGAAAAGGCGCCCTGAGAATCCCCCCCCCCCCCCCTTTAATTATAAAATAATACACTTGATTTTGATCACACAATGGGCGCCTACACGCCAATTGGTACCTGGTTCGTTTGCCCTGGTCCAAACTTTCTTATAACACTTATGTGGAAGTTATGGGGTGCCATTATACTGGCGCCCCACCACTCTGCTGCACCCCCACTTTTAAAATCCTAGATCTACTGAACCGAAAGTTGTATATTATTCATGAAAGTGTAGGTATGCCATGTATAGCACACAACCCCAATCGCTAATTAATAAACGAAAGAACGGATATTTATTCAAATAATAATGTATGCGAAGCCTCTTTAAAATTAGTTGGTCTCATGCACCGGGCAGGCTATGCACTCCGTCTAGAACACCCGATCCTACTTTTTGGTCTCCCGTAAAGCTAATATTTTCTGCTGTTGGTTTTACCCAGTTTATTCCCTACTATGATGTCATCACTGCCTTTAATAGCTTATATCTTTTAGTGATTACACAATCTTCGTCTGACTCTACAAATGTCACCAACAAGCTCGCCCCAAAAAGTTATTTATTTAGTGTAAATGTCTGTAAATTAAATGTAGTGTGGATCTACCGTTAACTACAGCCGACCACGTTACAGGTAATATACATCTGACAATACAATCAACAGTTATAATAGTAACTCCACTCACTAGTTTTTTAATATATATGGTATATACATGTATTGTAGTTTAATCGCCGTGGTATATAGGTAATCTGGAAGGGTGTGGGAGGGTGCTTTAATTGATTCAAAGGGCGTGTTGATCTTATCTTTTGAACCTTCAAAAAGACGAAATTCTTTTTCAAAGCACAGTCATGTTATTGTAATATGAATGCACATGTACATGAATTGATTTATATTCATTTTCTTTTAAAACAATATTTCTAATCAATTATATTCGGTGAAATACGCGAGCAGGCCAAATCAAACGGCCACCTTGTGTTAAACACATCATTTGAAACTGTGTTAGATTGGATAATGGCATGAACGTACAGTTGGTGTATTATATCAGATATCAAATATGTAGTAACATCCTATATTTTCCACGTCTGCAAATGTTAAGCTGGTAGATTCAACTATACCGTGCACGAAAACTGCACAACAATCAAACATTGACACAGTTGAATACATGCCAGCACTCCCAGTTTGGCTATAATTACAGTTCTCGTTGATACCTTTGATTATGAAATTTGATGTGAAGCAGTGGTATCGAAAAGGTTGAGCCCTGTTGATTTTGAATATTTCAGAACTTTCTGTTCCAGAGTATACCGTGCCAGGAAAAGTCGGAGAACACGATAGAATTAGAATTTTTGAAGTCACAAAGGAACTTTGTCAAATTTTGGTCAATATTTAAATTTTCCTTTCGAATAAAGTGGGGTCTTTTTTCGGGGCATAGCGGCTGTGTGGGCGCATTTCGATACTTTAGGTGGATGTCCTTTACGTGTGTTAAAGCACAGGTATCTGACCTTCTATCCGTATATTTATGCATACATCAGGTCAGATTCATGTGGTTAAAGGAATTCGATCCTCAGATTTTCGATAATTAAAGAGTTATCTATTATGCAAAATAAATGGAATGATTACACAATATGCCCACTATTGTTTTCTAACACTAACAGCCTACCCTAACGTTGACCCTTGTTCACTTTAATATGTTATGACGGTAATGCGTAGTGGACATATTCTGGTATATCTAGCAAAAATAATCAACCCACTAATTTGGTTGATTTGTTTTAAAACCTTTATGATATAAAATAATTAAAAAAGAAAATAAATAACCCTTAAAATCAGAAATGACGAATATAAACTACTGGGTAGGTAAATTCCGTAAAACAAACTTTTATTTTTGTTATGACCCAAGTAAAACAAAATATCATGCTGGTAATAAATGATAAAAGGTAAACGTGTTTATGATATGGCATCAAAGTCTCAGTCTCTTAAACTCTGTATGATAAGGCAGATGTTCTGTGTTGAAAGATAAGTACCGTTTCTATTTCTAATAAGATACACTACTGAAATTAAATTGTTAAAAATAATTTTGAAGATAGTTGAATGTATATGAGTGATTTGATAGAGGTAATGTAATGAAGACCTTCTATCCGATAGCGGCGTCATTGACATCTCTTATTTCGATTTGAAATCTCAGTGGATCTTTTAAAGGACAATATTGGTGCCAGTCATTATCACATATGTGATAGAGTTGGTTAAACACATTCCAAATATACTTTTAACGCAGTAAGAATTGCTACGATAGCTGAGTAATACACGCTACCCGAATCAGCAGTGACATAGCGAAAAGGAAAGCACGAGCGACTGCTCTATATAACGGACGAGTGATAACAGACATACGGCTAAATTTATGTTCACTAATAATTCCTTCGAAGACCAACAGTTGTTATATGAGACTGTAAAAGGATATCTGACAATTCAATAAAGTAATTATTCGGGCAGCGTGTGTTACTGAGCTATCGTAGCAATGCCCTCTGCGTTAAAGGTATATTTGGAATGGGTTTAACCCGCTCTATGAGATAATGGCTGGCACCAATAGTGTCCTTTAATGTTCTGCCAATAGTATAACGGGGATCCGTTGTTGTTCTCCTTATCATCAGAACGACTTGGCTAAGTCGATGAGACGCTGGATCGCTAGCCTGGAGGTCCGGTGTTCAATCCCTGCATCAGGATTTTCCAGTGTGGATTCCCCTTTCAGTGGTGCAGGACGAAGGGTCTGACAAGGACATCTTTCTAGCCTATCGGATGGAACGAAAAAAACGAGGACCCGTGTATGCATTGGCGTGCACGTTAAAGATTCCTTGGTAGTCGAAATTCGTTATCAGAGTATGCCAAATTTCCCTCATAGCACACTGTATGGCGTATGCCCGTCTTCATTAGCCCAGTAGGAGCAAAACAGTAAGACGTCAAACCCCATTTCATTTTGAGATTGCGTTAAGGCCTGAATTATTTTTCAAGAGGATTGTGGGGGTGGTTGGTTAAATTTAACACTTTATTTTGTACAGTGTATAAACATCCATCTTTCTTCAGTTTAATCTTGACTTATCCTTCTATCCTCTAGTAGGATGAGTAATATACGTGTTTATAAATGTATATCATTTTATACTTAGTTAAGTTGGCTGCTTGTCTAACTCCTGACAAATTACGTTCTTATCTTTAAATCAAGGCTGGGTTCCGAGAAATGTTCATTTATCTTATAAAATAAACATTAAAAGCCACCCATATCTCAAAGGCAAAGGGTATGGATTAAAAATGAAAATAACAAAGAGATAGAGAGAGAATTCGGATTTAATGTCCTCTCATAAATACCAGGTCTCGGCGGAACTATAACATAATATTAATTTTGCCTTTTTTTTTCTCGATAATTCACCACCAATGCCCCCAAAAGAACTTGGGTAGAGCAATTACCCCACTGCTCTTATATTTTTGTCGCACTTTAAAAATGTACATGTAATTTTAAATAACTAATGGGGTTACTTTTATGGAAGATGAATGGGGCTACAATAAACTGAACTCTCCCTTTTGAGAAATCCCCCCCCCCCCCATGTGTAACGTATCATCATGTTATCCATGACAAATTCACATGCTGAAATAATGCGATATCTCATTATGTGGTTACAATTATTGTGTTCCATAATGGTATCCAAATAAATAAGACGAATTGAGTAGGCGTTAATTTCAAGCTTTTTATTAAAGGACAGACCTGTTTTAATATACATATGTATCTACATTTACCTTCTGTAAAATATTCGTTTAGGTTTTCGGGACACGTTCATTTTTTTAAAATTAATTTTATTAAACGGAAATAAATACAATTAACCACTCCTTATCTTCTTTTATTATTTTTTTCAATTGAAGGATGCCGTCCAATCCAAAAGCTGAACCATATTTAGGTCAACAATACAGAAAAATCAAATCACAATGTGTAAAGAAGAAAGGATTATTTGTAGATACGTCATTTCCTGCTAGTGGTAACAGTATATTCCATACCAGGGCAGCGCCAGCAGACATAATTTGGAAAAGACCTAAGGTACATACATTTTTATCTTTATAGGTATGAAAAAAAATGGTGGTAGAATAATGATAAATGATTACGGGTACAAAAAACGTCATACTAAACCTACGCTGTCTGTCTAGACACAGCTAGTTGACCAACATTTTAATTCCTAATAGACGATTTTAGTCGAAAACGCTTAATTCTCCAAAATAATTTAAAATATTTTTCTACTCCCATTTAATGGAATTGAAACTTTAGTCTTTGTGTGTATGGCAAATGTGAAAAGAGTAGAACGACATTACAAGATAGCATACTAATTTTGGGATATGGCGGCCATTCAGGACAGAGATCTATTCTCAAAATAGACAAAAATGTCTCCAATTACTTCACTAGATATCGACGATACAATTATAGTCGAGCCTCGATTGTTATTACTTCCGTTATTACGATAACAAACAAAGTACCGATTATCCACGTTTTTGGTAACAACATCGACCACAAAACGTATTTAATCAACCAAAATCTTAGCCATCCGATGGCATCGAGAGTTGATTATGGTCTTGGTAGGTCAGTTAATATCTAATTTTAACTTGTTTAAGATTGATAATGAAAAGTGATAAGTTTATGAGTTTCCTGCTTATATTAAGAGTTTCTATACTGTGTCAGCATAATTGCTCTGCATGCTTCATATTTATTTTATATTTATACCCCCCGTCATTTATTTGTATTTATATTTTAGGATATTGTGTCTGATCCCAAGTTTTTTATTGATAAAGCAAGTGCCGATGATTTTGCTCAAGGAACTTTGGGTAATTGTTGGTTTGTGGCAGCCTGTGCTTGTATTGCTGAAGATTCAAATTTATGGAAGAAGGTAAATTGCGTATATATTGTGTTTCAGTCCCCGAAACTACACCACTTGGCTTAATAACAGACCTTATGATCTAACATGCGCGCTTTGAACCATTCGGCCAGGGTTACTAGGAACCGGTATAGCCAAATGGAAGGTTTGGGTTAATGTTTTGATAACCCTTTCTAAGAGTTTCACGGAGACAATATGGAATAACGGTATAAATTATTTATCAGCATAGTCGATAATAAATGTAATGAATAAGTATAAATAATACTATGTCTTCCAGGTAGTTCCTGATTATCATGGCCAGGAATGGTCCACTGAAAATAAATATGCTGGAATATTTCACTTTCGATTTTGGCGATGTGGTAAATGGGTGGATGTGGTAATAGATGATCAGCTACCAACACGAGGTGGTCGTCTCATATTCTTACACTCCAAAAGTAGAAATGAATTCTGGTCAGCTTTACTAGAAAAGGCATATGCAAAGTAAGCGCATTTCTTAATGATCGATGACTATCATTGAAATCTATCTCTGTCATCCCAATTGAACAGGGAAAATTCATATCGTGGTCTGCTTCCATAGGGGAGCAGACCACCATTGATTTCCCCAAAGTTAATTCTGGTTTCTTTGCCTGGCTCCAACTTTTCCCCAGATTAACGTTGGGCTGAATGCTTTTCACTTCAAAGAAACAAATGGTCATGTCTTTGCACCAAAATTTGTATAAGGTTGACAACCAAATTTTGAAATACACAACCTTGAAGTCTACTAAAACATATAACGTGGCAGAAAATGTTAATGCAAACCCTCTTCGTCCATTCTAGACCAAACAATTAACAAAAATAGGCATGAAAAACGGGAGAGAAAAAGAGAGAGGGGTGATTATTATAAATGGACGAAGTACAGGTACCGAGAGGGTGAAATTTAATGATGGCCTGCCTCCAAGGCATGCAGGTTTAACCTGATTACTTCCCTTCACTTCTAATTCGTATTTCTGACTTTGATATTGATATTCCGCATATTAGCTGCCGTTTTTAGTATTTATGCCTGGGAATCTTGAAACATTCCTATTATCTGAACATCTTAGATTACAAATTCATTTCCTTCTTTAAATCATTTTACGGCGCATTGCAACATTAGAAATAAAATAAAACCGAATATCCGAGTATTTTAATGGTCGAGTGCGACGAGACCTTAAGTAATATATTGGTATTGCACGAGTGCACTTTATCTATACATTACGCAATGTCTTGCGCGAGACCATAAAACAACCTAAAATTAACAGAAACAGCCTAGCACGTGCATTCTAATGAAAAAAACCACGGGGTCCATTACTTCAAAATGTATATATAATGTACGCTTGGCACATTGTCCGTACATGGTAAGCCAACATCAAAGGATGGCGTCACATCTGTATTTTAAGACCGGGCAACTCTAGCTTCATACTAACCAATACTGAGATGTTAATGTAGGCCGGTTGGGCAGGTTCGGGATTTCCGTATTCCACAATGTCCGCTTTATATAAATGAGTATTTAGGGGAATACTGGCGCTAACCCTTTGCAGAAGTGGGAACTTGGATCTAATTTACACTTTTACTCCTCTAAAAAGGGCTAGGCTTAGGGGTAGTATTCCCCAAAAAATACTCATTTATATAAAGCGACCATCTCCAAAAATTCCCGAATCTCATAAACCGGCCTACAATCATCATTTCCCCCACAAGCCTGTCCTGCCCAATTTAAAGGAGCTAAATCGATAATATTTGGGAACTAGAAATTGACCCAATTTGATTGTATATGAACTGTTTCCGTTTTTACACTAATTTCAAATCAGTTATGTTCCGCGAAATAAGCCAGCAATCTGAATCGAATGCAAATTTCTAGCGTCTGGTTATTCCAGTCAGCGTATGGTTTGGTGCAATATGTCTAGCCTCGTTCCTCGAGTCTCTTGTCAGAACTGGGGCTGAAATGCGTTATCCCTTATGGTAAAACAATCATTTTGTCTGAAATATGGAATATCAGAAACCCATCTTTTTCTGGTAAGATCACAACATCAATGTTGATTTAAATTGTCAAATAGTTCGTGTTTTCATTGTCGAAGATTTTTGATGCTATTGAGTTAAAGACCTAGCTCCCTTAATACTCGTTGGCGTGGAGGTATTTCTGTCAGACACAATTTCCGTCTGAAATGTTCTGGTTGTAAAATGTATTTTCCTATCCAATACCCCCCCCCTCCCCTCCCCTCCCCTCCCCTCCCATTGTATACGCCATTTCAGTGATTAGGATTATGGATTATTACATTTGAACATCTTTTCATCAACATAATTAATTATATTCCAGATTATTTGGTAGTTATGAAGCGTTAACAGCGGGTAAATCACGTGATGCTATGGTTGATTTAACAGGTGGTGCTGGTGAGACGTTAGATATAGTAGATTTTAGAGGAGAGGAAAGAAAAACCAGATTATTTGATATTCTACACAAAGCCAAGATGAATCATTCTTTAATGTGTGCGTCTATTCAGGTAATATATTTTTTCAATTTCCCAAACAGAGTTGTCTTCCTTTGCAGTTCACACCAACCCTGAGTAGCGAAACTTAGTGGAGAATAATAACTTTTATAATTCACTGTAAGCGAGACATCTTTGCGAAAGGCGTATATGGACCGAAATGTGACAATAAAATAATTCTACTTGACATGCAGTTCTTATTAATGAATGGAGCTCAATCGCTAACATTTGGGTCCTAGAAATTGAAAAGAAGTGGGTCGCAACGCACATAATGTTATAATATGACTGTTTATAAACTGATTTACATTCAATGATTTCCGTTTTTACTCCAATTTTAAATCAGTTATGTTCGGCGAAAAAAGCCAGCAGTCTCAAATTTCTAGCGTTTGGTTATATCAATCTACACACGCCGTTTGATTTGATGTAATGTGTCCAGCCGTGTCCCTCAAGTCTCTTGTTACTACAACTGGGACTGAAGCGCATTATGGTACACGATTCGTGTACCAATGGTAAAATGTTTATTTTGTCTTAATTATTGGATATCAAAAGCCCATCTTTTTCCGGTAAGATCACAACATCAATGCTGATTTAATTTGACAAATAAATCGTGTTTTCAATGTTAAAGATTTCGGATGATATTGAGTAAGAGATTTAGCTACTTTAAATAATTATATCTGTGATTTATGTCTGTGACATTTCCCCAAGTTAAAATAGAAATAATGTCAAAATGAAAAAGTGAAACATCCCAAAATTATTTTCAAGGAGAAATGTAGGCCTTATCTTTTGGTGAAACACGTAAAGGCCACGGTAGAAACGAAACTTTTAACATTACATTAAAGGAGCCAAGTGTCTATTCTTTGGCATATAGGCATGGACACAAATGGGTCGCAACACATAATAATGTAATATGAATGTATATAAACTGATTTATATTCAATTATACTCGTTTTTACTGTAATTATAATCGGATATGTTCGGAAAAATACGCGAAGAGTCCAATTTGCATGGCAGTTTTTGACGTCCGGTTATTCCAGTCTACACAAATAGTATTTTCCTGTGGGATATGTCTATCCTCGTTCATCAAGTCGCCTCATTACAAATGACGTTCGACAGCATTATTGCACGCGATTCGTTTTTCAATTTTAAAATTTTCATTTTGTCTGAAATATTGGATATCAGAAGCCAATTTTTTCACACCAATGTTGATTTAAATCGGCTAATAAGTCTTGTTTGCAATGTCGAAAAGAAGACCGTGGGTGATAATTAGGCTGGCCCCTTTAAAGTGCATACTGACAGGTAAATCGTGTATATCAAACAGCTTTATTAGGAGAGAACATTAAAATTAGGTTGAGAGAACGTGATGTTTAAATAATGATATAAATACAGGATTCAGATAACGATATCAAATACACCTTAAACTTTATAACAACTTGTCGACTATAGAAGAAATATTGTTTAAACCATAGTTATAAATAAACAATATTATTGTTGTATTAAAAGGTGTTGATGCTATTGAGATCTTCGAATACCGGGTTGGCAATGAGTAGGGTCGCCTATCCAACCTCATGAGTTTTCACCGGGTCGTCCGGTTGCCCCCCCCCACACACACACACTGCTAAAGACCCCTACGCACAATCAAATTTATGAAATAAAAATACGATCGTATGTTAGTCCCGAAATGACCTAGTTTGTGTCGAGTGGACGTTAAACTCTCTCTCTCTCTCTCTCTCTCTCTCTCTCCCTCTCTCTCTCATTGAGATCTTCAGATAAATATAGATTTGACATAATTTGAATGTACTGTTGCATCGGACATGTTCTATAATATACGAATTAATTGTCAATTATTAGATTTTAGGTAGGTTTTTTTCCGATTTCATCGTTTTGTATTTCTGAATTTATCGATCTATATTTTGCGGTTTGCAAAGAATGTACATCTGTGATCGAAGCTAGTTTTTGAAATCAAATAAATTAATGTTATCTTGCATGTGTTCATTATCAAATAAATATATCACATAAATTTTATTTTTGAACGGTATAAAGTCAATTACTTCTTATTCGTCGTCCCACACATCAGTCCAAACTTGACTCAATATACATGTATATACAGTATCTCCCAGGTTACTATTTACTTTTACCGTATTATGTCGGAGTTGTCAATAGACTTACCGTTGGACAATCTTCCAATAGTGTCATGTCTTACCTAGTATAAATTATTTAGATATTGGAGAAAAAATGGGACTTTTCAAGCTCAACTTTAATACACATGTGATTTGGGAATCGACCCTGATTTGCATAGTTTACTTTGGGCGAATATTGTCATCACCTGCATCCGACGTCAATCGATCCGTCGAACTATTCTTGCGGACGCCCTACAAACCAGGAACGCGTTGATCGCTCCAGAATTTTTTTTCACTTTTGTTTCTCTCTCTCACAAATTTATATCTATTGGGTGAATCCGTGAATGCATGCTATGAACATATAGACTTTTGCTGGTTGTTTTTGATTTTTTTTGTTATAGCGCTTTGCACGCCATGTAGTCTACATGCTAGTTTTATTATTAAATTAAAAAAAACCTACTTATGATATAATATTATTTGGTGTTTACATAATACGTCATAACCCTCAATTGATATAATCTTTTGAGGGGATTGTCACACAATCGGTCACCATTATGAGATTGTATTGCACGCACAATCAACTATGAAATCAAAACAATAGCTTGCCTAGAAACGGCGCATGTCTATTGTTAGGCGCAAATAACACAGGGTTGACTTCGTAATGAGTAAATAGTTAGCTGTATTATTGACGGGTTTAGTATTCAAGCAGCTCACATACACATTTAAACTGGTAATTTGGAGTTGGATTGCATCGGCGTTTGTTAACGGATTGAGATAGAAAATGGAGACACGCCGCTCACATAAGGATGTAAGTTTGCTGGAGATGGATCCGCGGTACCTCACATGGGAAAAGTTAGAGAGAACGCGACTTAAACACTTAAATTTACCTAATAGGTATTCAAGACATTTTAATATTACCATACCACCGAGACAGTCCGTCAATACAAGTCTAGATCCACAAGTTTTTAGAAGTATACAGGCGTTCTCTCCAGGCCAGTCTGAAGAAGCTAAATCTAACTCAGTAGCTCCTTTCCATACAGCCGAGAAGCCAACTTGTGGATATTTCTTCAGTCGGACGACCGAGAATAAGAAGCAGAAATTCGGAATCCCTCCAAGTGATTTGGTGAAGTGGAGATCCATGGCAGGTTTCCCAACCCAGTGAACTTAATGTGAATCGTCAATATTTGTGATGTTTGTGATATGACTGTGAATAGTTTGGGGAAATTGCAGAGATACAAAAGACAATTCCGTGACGTCGTTGCGGTTTTGTGAGTGTTTTGATTAATACAAGAGACTCTTTTATGACAAAGAAATGTAAAATTAAAATATTGGGGAAGCCTGTTTTATTATATATTTATCATTTCATCAGTGAGCAGTATTATTTGTATATTCATGCGCCAGTATTTGTAGAGTAGTATTATATTATTATAATGTTTGTGTAATTTAAATAACATTTGTGTTTGAATTTTGGTGGATTACGATACAGTATTAAACTATTTATTTTGTTAAAAATGTGAATGCTATAATTATAAATTATAATGTGATATGAACAACTTTTGTACTTTTCAATTATTTAACCAGAACAAATGTTGAATAAAATGTTTGTTTTTCTACATTTGTTTTCATATAGGCACATGGCAGGGTCACTGGCTCATCTACAGGATATCTCGGCTTCAATGCCGTCGGTGATCACAAGTTTCTTCGGGATTTTTTAATCTGGTGGAACTATATACGAGAGAGAGAGAGAGAGAGAGAGAGAAAAATGGCGTTTAACGTCCACTCAACACAACTAGGTCATTTTGGGACTAACATATGGTTTAATTTTATTTCAATAATTCGCTTGCGCGCAGGGGTCTTTAGCAGTGGGAGGAAACCGGAGTACTAGGAGGAAATCAACGAGGTTGAGAAGGCGCCCCTATCTCCATGCCACATACGCTCAGACCAGGGCTCGAAACCACAGCCGCAAGCTAGAGGTGACCGGCCAGCTAGAGGTTGAAGCGCGGCACTCTAGACCACTAGGCCATCCCAACTATATACGTTCGAATAGTACAGAAAGTCACGATTTTCTGTATATATATATAATTGTCAACACTGTTGGAATCCAAATAAGAGGAAAAGATGGTCCTCTTAGCACAATGCATTGCTTATGCCCATTTTCATTGCTCCAGATAGTACATGTACAGAAAGGTAGAACGTTAAACCCCATTGCCAATGTTTCTCACGACAAGACGTCATAACCTCTTATTGTGTAAAGCATTGTTCATAATATAATAGTATTTTTAAACCCCAGCATTGTCATTGGAATTAGTCTCTTGATGTCAGGGGTGATACCTGACCAAAACGTCTTTAAGATTGGTTAAAACTTTATTATTAAAAGGTGAAACTGTTTTTGGCGATTAATGTTCATTTAATGTCATATACAGAATAAATTAGAAGACATTTTTATCTAGGTTGAATAAAAAATAATACTCAGTATAAGATGGCCATAGACCCATAGTATCATAATTAGGCAAAATGACTTTTTTAGATACACATATAAAATACAATAACTATCCAAATCAAGGTTGATATACAAAACGATCGAAAGAAAACAAATCATTCCAGTTAAATTGAAGTGAAATCGTGGATTAGTGTTTTATCAAACGACCTTTGGTAACCCTTTGAAGAATAAGGTTGATAGTCTTATCAGCTTATGGGTATCTATAGTTATTAATCCCTTTGTGAAAACAGAGTTCATAATAAATCTAAGTTATAGTGTTATAACAATGAATGTAGTTTTGATTATATCATTATCTTCTATAACAATGTTATTACGGAGCACAATAAGATAATTTTATATACTAGTAGTAGGCCTATTCCTATTGTTTACAAACTTACATAATTATTTTTAGATTTCTACACATGTAGGTCAAAACAACAGACACAATGAACTGGGAAGTGGGGTTTAACGTCCTCCTGTTCTGCTCCGACTGGGCTAATCGCGACGGGCTTACACCATACAGTGTACTGTAATGAGAGAAATTTTGCCCGGAGAGCGTCAATATACGGCCTACTCTTATATCGAATTCCAAATACCAAGGGACCTTTTATGTGCACGCCAATGTGAACACATGACCTCGATGTTTTGTTCCATCTGAACGACTAGACAGCTGTTCTTGTCACTGACAAGGGGAAACCACCTGGATTAATGAAGACATGCAATAAATATAAAGCTATCAACTAGTGTAATGCTATTCATTTAACGATTCATTTACACTTTTATTTCATATTGAAGAGATACTGTGATCAGTAGAAATCATCCTATAGCTATGTTTGTGCTATCTTTACTTTTACTCGGGATCACAGTTTTTCGTCCAATCCGTACTACTACACTACAAAGAGCTGTCATTGTCAGACACTCCTTCTACAGCACTGACCACTGATCAGTGGAAACCACGCGGCAAATCCCAATGAACTTTAGCGGCCAACAGGGGATGGGATTTAGCGTTTCATCCACACAATAATTTTGCCATTTTGTGACAAACATGCACTTACATATTTTAAAAGATCACCCGTGCAATGTTAGGGAGAAGAAGGTTGCCCACACAGTTGTTAAATATCTGACAATGTGATTCCGTGTCAGTTTTTAAAACACAAAATTGAAAACTTGGTTATTTAGTCAACAATCCAAACATTTCTTAGACCTATAAATAGAACATTCCCTAGAGTGAATTGATTAGTTACGCAATACACCTATCATGATATGTATTACTTATCCGGGAGGGGGGGGGGGGTAGCGGGTGCGCGCTGTATCATAAAGCCTGTCATTGGGTCAACCGGCGTGGTTTCGAATCCCCGGTTGTAAGTGACAAGGAGTAGGATCGTCTGTCCAACATCGTGGGTTTTCTCCGGGTCATCCTGTTTCCCCCACTGATAAAGACCCATACGCGCAAGCGAATTATTGAAATAAAATTAAACCATATTATGTAAGTCCCGAAATGATCTAGTTTGTGTACGTTAAACCCCATTTATCCCTCTCTTCTCTCTCTCTCTCTCTCCCTCTCTCTCTACTTCTCCAATTCCAACGGACAGCATTAAATCAAAAAGGAAACAACACTGTGTCAGTTGTTTTAACCAAACAATTGGAATACCATTTGACACAACGGGTATTTCTTTCCATGTAAATACATGTATATGGTATTATTATTTGGTGGGGGATCCATTTTATTTTTGCGAAGTAATAATACATTAATGTTAGATGTAGACAATGTTTCCACCTCTTAATTGTAGGCAAAATCTGCTGCTGAAATGGAAACCAAGCTAAGCATAGGGTTAGTTAGGGGTCATGCTTATAGTATTACTGCTGTCCAGAAAATTCATTTAAAAGGTACAGGGCTGTTTCACTTCTTCAACAGAGAAAAAATTCTGATGATTCGGTGCCGTAATCCATGGGGTGGTGTGGAGTGGAGAGGTCCATGGAGTGATGGGTGAGCTATGTACTATAACTTGTGTTTCAAAGACAATGGACTTGCAGTAACTTTTGTTAGAAATAATGTGTATTTAATCTCATTCTAGTTTATGACCACCGATTGTTTAGTCTTGTTTCTAATACCTTATATCTATTAAATTGAAACAAGAACTGTTGTTTTCAACGACGAAGAAAGCCAGTAAAAAATCAGCTACAAAGTTGTGGTTTCTTTCTTATGTATCAACACGGTAAACATTTCAGATCAACAGAATGGACAAAAGTTAGCGAGTCGGAGAAAAAAGAACTTGGTTTAACCTTTGATGAGAATGGGGAATTTTGGTGAGTAAAATGTAGAAAGCACGAATACATTGAATTTGTAAAATCGACATAGAGGGATACCGTTACTTAAAAAACAAATCTAGCGAATATTATATTTTTTGGAACTTAGAAATTTGTCTCATGGTCTGGATTGTTCGTACTTGTTTTTTTTTATTTATATTAACTAAAACACTTTCATCTGCCCGAGGCAGTGAACTGCGGTAATTCAGTGAGCAAGGCGCTGTATCACTAAGCAAAAGGTTCCGGGTTCGCTGCCGGTGTTGGCCGAGAACGTTTTACGGAAATTTGCGTCATAACTTTCCCTTGCCAGTGGTGCACATCCAAGGGTCAGACAAAGAACTGGCACGGAAACATCCAGACCCCGTTCACACCTTGTCGTGGTTGTAAAAGAACCCAAATGAGTTGGAACTAAATTGCTTTCTGGCAAAACTCCCCGCCGTATGCCCGTCTTATTAACCCGATCGGTACTGGAAAGTATAAGGACGTCATCCCCCACTCCATTCATCCCCAACAAAGAACAATGACTTTCCAAACATTAAAACATGATAGTTATAAATCGGTATTTTAAGATGAACATAATAATATGTCATAGTCAGTTCTTTTATAGCAGCTTTTGTTTTCTTTAAGGATGTCATTCGATGATTTTTGTCGGTATTTTACCACCATAGATTTATGTCATATCGTCAACACGTCATTCTTTACATTAAAGAAGACCTACAGTAAGACTGTGTTCACAGGAGACTGGAAGAGACCCCATAGAGCAGGAGGGTGTGGTAATCATCCAACATTTCTTAAAAATCCACAGGTAAAGAGAGAGAAAGAGAGATAGAGAGAGAGAGGGAGAGGATAAGGGGTTTAACGACCACTCGACACACACTAGGGAATTTCGGGACTTACATTGTTTCAATAATTCGCTTGCGCGTAGAGAGCTTTAGCAGTTGGAGGAAACCGGAGGACCCGGTAAACCCCACGAGATTGGACATGCGACCCTACTCCTTGTCACGTACAACCGGGGTTAATCCGTAATACAGAAGGTATGAGAGAATATAATATGTAGGGATTGGTATTATTGGTATCTTTTATAATGATATCTTGAAGAGAGTCTGAGATTGTTTGTTGCAACATAATCATGTTAATCTGATTATATCGATAGTTTTAGAATATCTATATCCAGTGGAACAATATCCAAATCTTGCATGTAACAATGCATGAAACGTGATGTAAGAGTGCCGTTACAGCTGTATTTAGTTAAGTATATCCACAATAACCTATATCTGCAGACTGAAGCACTTTCTTGTGTACACGTAAAAGATCCCTTGGCAGTTGGAATTCGATATAAGAGTAGGCCGTAGCGCCGTTGCCCGGACAAAATTCTCCTCACAGCACACTGTATGGCGTATGCCCGTCTTCCATTAGCCCGGATTAGGTGCATAAACACATTTCATTTCATTTTATTTCCATTATATAAAAATGGTCATTTTACCATATCTGTTAAAAGGTATAGGATAAAGGTTGTTTTATTTACAGTATATGTTAGAAGTATTTGATAATGAGAAAGAAGAAATAATGATATCAATAGAGCAGAAAGACAGACGATCGGCGTCCTTTAATAAAAGGGGAGAGAACTACTGTATAGGATACGCTATTGTCAAGGTGAGTACCAACATGCATGCAACAAAATATTTAAATTCAAGGATTTTAATAACTCTATATTAATTTACATGTGTTAATCATCTCTTCACATGCCTTCACTGGATCATTTCTCAGATCGAAGGGTAGATGATAACCCCAGTTTTTAATCCTGAATATTTGAACACAATAATTTTTTAAGAACGAACGAGCGCGCGCGCGAGAGAGAGAGAGAGAGAGAGAGAGAGAGAGAGAGAGATACATACATAAATAGGGTTTAACGTCCACTCTACACAAACTAGGTCAGATGATAACCCCATGCCAATCGTTAATTTTTTTAATCCTGAATATTTGAAAACAATAACTATAAGAGAGAGAGAGAGAGAAAAAAAAGTAGGGTTTAACATCCAATCGACACAAACTAGGTCATTTCGGGACTAACATATGATTTAATTATATTTTTAAAAAAATCGCTTGCGCGTTGGAGTCTTTAGCAGTAGGGGGAAACCGGAGGGCCCGGAGAAAACCCACGAGGCTGGACAGGCTACCCTACTCCTTGCCACGTTCGAAACAGCGCCAGTTGACTCAATGACAGGCTAATTATTTAAGACAATTTGACGAATAAGCTACTGATAATAATAAAAACTATTCTTGAAATTCAGAATTGCCAGATTATTGTTATGACTAATAAATGCGTTCTCATACTAGACGAATTGCCAAATACAATCTGCCAAAAAAAAGATAACTAACTTTGGACCAGATTATCCCTGTTCGGCAAATCACTAACAATTTTTACTTAAATATTCAGCAACATATAATTGTATTACCTTTATCCTATTGTAGACAGATATTAACAGGAAATATAGAATGCATGACCGACTAGAACGAGTTCATGCTGGACCATATGTGGTATCAAGGAGTATATTTGATAGAGTTCACCTAGAGAAAGGTCGTTACTGTATGCTTGTAACCACCTTTGATCCGGGAAATGAAAGTAATTATATGCTGAGAATATATTCTGAGGGTGCTATAGGTATAAAGTAAGTGTGTTTATGTATTCTTATAACATATTCAAATGTTTGTCTACTTATGACGTCTTTTATTTTTACTTGAAATACTACAAGTATCATTGGTTTTAATGAGGTTACGACAATGACGTGTATATACTAAATAGAAACATTGACACACATTTGAACAAATTTGAACAGATTAAAGTCAACTCTGGTATTATTATTGTCTTCCTACCAGACCATCTCGTGAACCTACCCTTAAAATCACCAAAAATGAACAAAACTGGCTTAAGGGTAATCATCAAATACCTGCAACTGAAAGGGCTAACCCCAACACAGATGCATGCTGACATGATCTCCACTTTAGGGGTTGATGCCCCTTCCTTTCCACAATAAAGAAGTGGGCTGTGGATTTTAAGCGTGGCAGAGAAGCCCTTGAGATGATCCGGGAGCATGATGGTTGATCGACGACTGACCACTCTACATATTATCAATCCCTTGACAATCTGCCCCGCTTTGAAGCAGATCCTGATACTTTCTAGGCCAGGGGCCTGTTTCACGAAGTTTTAACTAAGATAAAATCCAAATTTTAGTAATTTGATTGGATAATATTGGAATGGTTTTAGTGCTTAGCTAATCAAAATTGAAGTATCTACTAAGTTTGGATTTTATCTTTAGTTAAAATTTCGAGAAACTGGGCCAGGATTTGTAACCATGGGTGGGACTAGCCGGTTGTCGTTTTCCTAGTAATGATGATGGCTTTCAGCTGTGAACGACTTTTTTAGGGTGGCTGAAGAAAATTGATTTTTAACCGGCACCCGTTCAGGCCTTGAGCATAGAATTTGTACAGATCTTTCGCAGATAGGCTTAGGAATTTTCAGCCAGATCTCGTTATACACCTCGAAAAGAAAGGTTACACTGATTATGGGATGTTTAAAATCTTTTGATTATTATCAATTAAAATGCACTGTTAAATAAAAATATGTTATTTTTTGTTACCAGGGAGTTAGTAAAAGATGAACCTAAACCTCCTGGTTGTATGGGTAAACCAAAGGTAGCAGCAACATCTGTCACAATTCATTATGCTGATGGCTTAAAAGATATCGATAAAGAAGGTATACATTGTCAAATATCTGTAAATCACTCACATCCGTTCGCAACCGCGGATGCTATAAACCTTACTGTCCAATGCAATTCAGTGACGGACTGGGTTCCGGGACCACCAAGACTACCGTACGCTCCTGGTACGTCCATGTGTAAAGTGCTCACTCATTTTGAAAACCTGAAACTTTCAGTATGCTGGGAAGTTGTCGCTCCAACCAGTGCATTAATTGCTTCTCCAGTTACAAATAGTTGTATATTTTACCCAGGTCAAAGACATTATCTCATTTTCCAAATTTAGGAACAATTCCAATGTTTCAGCGCATAATATTAAGATTCACAGACATTGGAGCTTATTGTTCAGTGAAATGTGAAAGTATATTCTATTACAGGCCCCGAGTTCACAAACCATTCTCAGATTTAAGTTAAGCATTTACTCAACATTTCTTGACTGTTTATGAGAAATATCTTTGATCCAGAAACATAGTTTCTTATTGATGTATCTGATACCTTAAAAAAACAAAAGTTTTATAAAAGCCTATATTATAGTTAAGATAAGGCAAACAATTTTGAGTAAATTCTTAACTTTATTCTGAGAATATTTTGTTAATTCTCGGCCAGATGTTGAAGCGTATTGTACATGTATAGTGAAATGTGAAAATATATTCTAATACACATGTTGAAGCGTATTGTATAGTGAAATATGTGTTATATTACAGGTATTGAAGCGTATTGTATAGTGAAATGTGTGTTATATTGCAGGTATTGAAGCGTATTGTATAGTGAAATATGTGTTATATTACAGGTATAAAAGCGTATTGTATAGTGAAATATGTGTTATATTACAGGTATTAAAGCGTATTGTATAGTGAAATGTGTGTTATATTACAGGTATTGAAGCGTATTGTATAGTGAAATGTGAAGGTAAAGAGGAAAAGACAACTGTTAGTAGTAAGACTAATAATCCACAGTGGAAAGAACGTGTAACGTTTTATAGAAAACAACCAGAAGAAGACATTGAAATAGAGGTACTTTTGTGTCAAATTAGAAATGTACTTTGCGTCTTTAGTATTGCTCTTTGTTTCATTTCTGAAAGAGTAAAGTGCATTTTTATTCGCCCACATTGAATGGGGTCGAATATTGTCGTCGCCCCCGTCTGTCCGTAAAGAGGCTAAAGTAAATATCCGATTGACTTTAAATTTATACACAGTGTTTAATGCCATGAAACGAAGAAGCCTATTGATGTTCAGCGATTTCCGATAATTACTGTCAGAGTCAAAATTTTTTATTTTTACTTGAATGACAAGAATTGTAGGGACCTTTTCATAGAAAATTTAGTAATATGTTGCAGCTACGGATATGGGCTCTTGGTTCTATTTTTTTTGTTGGGTTTTCAAATATTGTGTTTCTGTGCGTTGTACATCTTCACTGGTGGCTTAATATAATATAGAATATTTTGTTTCAGTTGTGGGATGATAATATGCTCAAGGATAGTTATATTGGTGCCATGACGATTCCAATGTCTAAGAAGAGTGATTACACCAGTGGCCATATCATCAGACGTTATGACATCAGAAAGAACCTAGAAGATCGAGACACAGTCACTGGATATCTGTGGCTAAATATCCGACATACTGACAATGTGGCGGACGCTTAACATACGATGATCGAAACATAAAAGATATAACTTAATGTGCCAAATATAAAGATCCCATATAGGACGGTGGAGATTATCAAAGAGTGTATGCTTTCTAACTTGATTATTTTGTTACCAGCACCGAGAAAGGTTGCAAAAGTTAGAACGAAAGTATTCACTATGGCAATGAATATAGACTTGTATTAAAAACCTGCTATATGCTTCCATTAGCTGTGAAACCTAGCCTAGCCATTAACAATAGCCATTAACTAACAAGTACGCATTTGCAATAGCACAAATCACGCAAACTTTCATAAGATGACAGATAATTTATATATAAGCTTGCGTAATACGAGTTTTGAATAGCTAGGAAATAGTCAATAGTTATTAAACAGTAATACTAAATTTGTTTTACAATTGACTGTGATGAAAAATATAACCAAAGAAATACCCAAACATTCGTTTATATTTCATAAACACTTATAATTATATATACATTAATATAAACACGTTAAACTAGCTTAAATTGTATTCATTATTATATTTTTTATCAATGATCATTCGGAACTACTTTCTTCTGTATTCGAATTTCAAAATAAGTCGAAACCCGGCCAATTTTGCCAGGAATGTAGATCCTATAGCATGAACGACCTGCAGACGCAGATACCCGCCATATTTTAATACGACATGTCTCAACTTTATAAAGATGTCCAATATTTTTAACTCATATGTATGATTTTGTGATATGGCGTTTTGATATTACTAACACTTATATTAACACTATTTTATATTAATAAACTCATTTTAGTTTATTGGTTATTGCATTCATCATTTTTCCAGCAAATTACCCAACTACTATGTCCCCCTTCCCCTGTTAAATGGAATTTATAGGACAATACGCATGGGACGGGTTGCAGCCTCTTTTATAGTAGACAATAGCGCCCTTTAGGTATTACATGCTATAGATATGCAATTCAAATTAAAAAAAAATTAAAAAAGAGAGAAAATATGGAGATTTTAACAAAGCGACGCAATACTGAGACAATACAAACTGAATATTTACAAACAACCGCTCTCGTGGATTGTTGTCGATGATTAGTCTCCCCCCTCCTCGGAATATATTAGTTCCTAGTTCTACGAATACTGACAAACACTCAAATATAAGTACCAGTCGTGCTTATCTATCCACCAGATTCTTTGTTGTGAATCAAATAATTTACTTTGTTATGTCCTATCAAAGGAAGCTCTCAATATTGGATCAAATTGAGATATTTGGAGGTTTGTCTTTCTATCTGTACGTTTACATGTTTAAACTTGACCAAAATTGTACTTTATTTCCGGGCACTAGGTCATCAACTTATCTTCGTCATTCAACAATTTATTAATTGTTTTATTGGCAATTTCCTTTTGTTCCGCCAGTCCAAAAGACGTACGTTTCAATCAAGTGTTTTGAGAAGCTTTATCCAATATTATTTTTATCCTGGCCTTTAGAAACACAAAAATCAATGTTAGATTTCGTTCAATGTTTATTTCATTGAAGTGATTGACACTTGTCAGTTATCTATTTCTTCTGCAATGGCAAAACAATCGGCGGGAAACTAATATGTAATCATAAGTAATAAATCGATGCTTCTTTCTTACTGCTCTGTTGGTCGTCTTGTTTGTAGATCATATTTTATTCCCCGGACAATAGTTTTAATTGTTCTTGAATTTATTCGCCTTTTGGGTGTTATCATAGATTGATTTGTTTTAAGTCTCTCGAAAATGACGTATAGTGTGGGCTACTGTTGTTCTAAGGTTATATATTCGAAATTGTTGCACGTGGCGGAAGTATGTCTTGAAGAATGTCGAGCAATTTTTATGCTTGAGCGAATCTGAATTTGCCCCAGAGACCGATGAATATCGAGCAATTTGAATGCCTAGCCGAATCAGAGTTTGACCCACATACCGATAAATGTCGAGCAAGTTTGATGCTTGACTGAATGCATTTGATCAAGGATTTCTTGGCCGGGTGTTCGACCCCTGTATTGGCCGAGAAAGTTCATCCAGATTTTTCGTCGTGGTTCCATGATGCAGGATAGAAGGCCTGACAAGGACAGCTGTCTAGTTGTTCGGATGGGACAAAGAAACGAGGTCCCCTGTACACATTAGCATGCACGTACAAGATTGCTTGGTATTTGGAAATCGATATAAGCGTAGGCCGTAGCGCCACTGGGCTGGCCGGACAAACTTTCCCTCATAGCACACTGTGTGGCGTATGCCCGTCTTCATTAGCCCATATAGGAGCAGAACAGTAGGACGTTAAACCCCATTTCATTTCATGTCAAGGCTTTCTATCCCTAACCCTGGAAATTCCGTGGTGCACAGTGAGGAATGCGATGGATTGAGTGTGGTGGGAAGGGGTGTCCGAAATGCTTTCACAACAACCACCTACGATCTTCTAGTCCAAGCGTTCTTTGGGCAATATAATTTGTCAAACCTTCAGTTATATTAAAGGTTTTGTGTGAGATTGTAAGAGGATATCTGACAAATCATAAAAATAGAAAGATTGATTGCCACTAGCTAAGAGAACATGGAAGAAAACAGAAAAATCCGTGCATTACCATGTTATAAGGTATAGAATGAATAAAACACGGACTATTCTCATTTTCTCTAGTCTAACGACATTCAATTAGTTTATTAATTTGTCAGATATCCTCTTACAGTCCCATATGACAACTTTTTGTGTATCTGTTCACTCGTCAATTCAGTCAGTTATATAGAGTAATAACTCGTGTTTTCCTTTGGCGTTCGTCACTTCCGATTCATGACACCTGCATTACTCATCTATCGTAGCAATGATCTTTGTGTTGAAATTATATGTAGAACGTGTTTAACCATTACTACCACATACAATATTGCCTTACACCAATATTGTCCTTAACTTTGAGCGAGAAAAACTTTCAGACGAGTTCACTGTTCTGAATTTGATTATCTCCCTTCAACGAATATCAACATTATAGACGTTAGGCATAATATTTCACCCCTAAAAAATTTTGGAAAGAGATTTTCCATTTCCCATTTTGATGCGAATATCAATATAAAAGGGAACGCCACATTGGCCGTCATAATCATATTTCTGGAATTCGCTCTAGGTCCTTTATCTTGTGCTTTTTGGTTATAATTTGTGACATTTATTTAAAGTATGGTGACCCAGGATCACAGAGGACTTTAAAGCATCAATTTTGAGTCGATACAAAGCCAGTAGGACCCATTTAAGAAAGTCCCAATTGCAGGGAAATCTACTCTAGCCTTGTCAGTAAAACTGTCTGTCTACATAAGTGCAACTACATGT
Source organism: Patella pellucida (assembly GCA_917208275.1). NCBI lineage: Eukaryota > Metazoa > Mollusca > Gastropoda > Patellidae > Patella > Patella pellucida. The sequence goes on along the minus strand of OU795038.1, from coordinate 28,034,688 downwards.
ATACGATTTTGATTTTATAAAGTAATAATTTCTGGTCATTTTTAATAAAAACATTTCACTAACACAGTTCTTATTTGTAAACATATTCCTAATTTGGACCCGGGGCCTGTTTCACGAAATTTTAACTAAGATAAAATCCTAATTTTAGTAATTTGATTGGATAATTTCAGATTGATTTTAGTTCTTAACCAATCAAAATCGAAGTATCTACTAAAAAATTTAGATTTTTTGTGTAGTTAACATTTCGTGAAATAGGGCTCCGATGCTCTTATGAACTATGAATGGAAATGGGGTTTGACACTGTTCTCCACAAGCCAGGATAATGAGCTGGGATTTTGCCAGGACATGCCAGGATAACCTACTCTTCATCGAATTCCAACTTTCAAGGGCTCTTTAAGGTGGACGCGAACGTGTACAATGGACCTCGGGTTTTATTCCATCCAAACAACTAGACACAATTCCTTATCAGGCCTGCATCACTGAAAATTAGATATCACGCTGGAAAATCATACGGAACCTTCTCGGCCAGCTCCAAGATTGAACGTGAGACCTCCTGATCAGCGACCCAGTGAACTTACCAAATGGGGCACCACACCACCGTTATTATGTAATGAAAATGCAGAAAAGAAGGCGTTAAAACCCATTTTATTTCAATTATGTTGTGGAATCAAGATTATAAATACGAGTGCCTGAGCTTTTTAATATCGAGCACAGAATCTGACTATCACCCAAAAATCAAATGAAACGTTTAATAAGATTTTAAAAAAGAACAATCTTAAAGTCATCACATCACGACTGTCTATTGAAAAGTACGATTTCATACGTAGGCCTAAATCTAATAATGGATTACTACTTTTTTTAGATTATGCATTTCTCATTATTTCATTGAAATGAGCAGTTTTGAAAAAAAATAACGTGGTAGCTTCGATGATTTTCGAGTCGGATCCGTTCAAATACAACGAAATTGCTGTTAAAGTAAAAGTTTCCATTGATCAGAAGGTTGGACAACATTACCCGACAATATAACCCACCCCTCCTGCTCCTGACACGTGGAATTCAAAGTAGAATAAACCTAAAAAAAACTCCCTGGCATTTCGAACATTGTATAACTATTCGAGATTCTTTAGTTGCTAGGCAACAAGTTTGTTTGTTGTTGAGATGTATCTTCAAAATCTTTAGCGATTTTTTGAACGATACGGTTCAATACCAAATCAATTGAGCACAAGAAGTAATAGAATTCGTCTAAACATTTAGTTTATTGAATTATGCCGCTAGGAGAACGGTGTACACTTTTCTTTGTGGAAAATAGATATTCACTTATTATTGTTTTATCAAATATATCTCATTTTGAATATTGATATACGTACTTATATAATCAACTATAAAAACATACAAGAAGGGTGAACTAAAATGAATACCTATAGCTTCGTATTAATAATTAATCATAATCTATTCCGTTTTAATATGGTCTCTGCTTTGAGCTTAAAGAGAGAGTTTGATGAATAAATTAACAAATATATATAGATATGTTTCCAATGAATTCGGCATGAATAAATACAAATGAAGGCATGAGCGACCTTCGTGGCACAATGCAATATATGTATGTAAAATACTTTTATTCTATCAAAAATGTGGTGTTTAGTGTACTAGAAGGGTCTTATTCATGAGATGTAGATCACTATGGAAGACCAACTGGGGCAATATTCAGGATTCTTGTTTCTACATTCTTATGTCAACATTTCGTGCAAAACTCAACATTTTAAACAAACCATTGACATGTTTCATTTTCTGAGTTTTATCGATTATTTTTATATATCATTAAATATTAATATTAAAAAATGCATTTCTCATTATTTCATTGAAATGAGCAGTTTTGAAAAAAAATAACGTGGTAGCTTCGATGATTTTCGAGTCGGATCCGTTCAAATACAACGAAATTGCTGTTAAAGTAAAAGTTTCCATTGATCAGAAGGTTGGACAACATTACCCGACAATATAACCCACCCCTCCTGCTCCTGACACGTGGAATTCAAAGTAGAATAAACCTAAAAAAAACTCCCTGGCATTTCGAACATTGTATAACTATTCGAGATTCTTTAGTTGCTAGGCAACAAGTTTGTTTGTTGTTGAGATGTATCTTCAAAATCTTTAGCGATTTTTTGAACGATACGGTTCAATACCAAATCAATTGAGCACAAGAAGTAATAGAATTCGTCTAAACATTTAGTTTATTGAATTATGCCGCTAGGAGAACGGTGTACACTTTTCTTTGTGGAAAATAGATATTCACTTATTATTGTTTTATCAAATATATCTCATTTTGAATATTGATATACGTACTTATATAATCAACTATAAAAACATACAAGAAGGGTGAACTAAAATGAATACCTATAGCTTCGTATTAATAATTAATCATAATCTATTCCGTTTTAATATGGTCTCTGCTTTGAGCTTAAAGAGAGAGTTTGATGAATAAATTAACAAATATATATAGATATGTTTCCAATGAATTCGGCATGAATAAATACAAATGAAGGCATGAGCGACCTTCGTGGCACAATGCAATATATGTATGTAAAATACTTTTATTCTATCAAAAATGTGGTGTTTAGTGTACTAGAAGGGTCTTATTCATGAGATGTAGATCACTATGGAAGACCAACTGGGGCAATATTCAGGATTCTTGTTTCTACATTCTTATGTCAACATTTCGTGCAAAACTCAACATTTTAAACAAACCATTGACATGTTTCATTTTCTGAGTTTTATCGATTATTTTTATATATCATTAAATATTAATATTAAAAAATAATTTCTTAATTTTACACGACAAAGAAATCAATACATGTACATTGGTTTCTGAATCTATCTTTAAAAAAAAATTGGAATTTGAACTTTTTTAAAAACATTTTCTACGTTTCAAAAAGTCTCGAAGTTAAAATCTTCGCCGTAGAACCAATGGTGGAAGTCTCGTGATGTGACGTCACCTGTAGAAGTCATAATTGAACTTATAAATGTCAGCCATCTAAGAAGGCTGTCACAACACCTCCGTGAAAGAGATTGAGAGATTTTGCCAAAAATCACCCGACACTACAATATATACTTAAAGCCATTAAAAACCCAACTACAAATTCACAGTTTATTTACTTGCAACGACTTTTAACAAATGAACATAACAATTGACAATATCAAGATAACAAGCATCTGTGGTTGATTTCATGAAAGAATTCACTACAAATGCACAAAACCGAAACATCAGAGAACCATGAAACAAAGCAGGGATCAGCTGAAGTCAGTATCGGGTATGTCGACCCTGAGCTCTTACACATGCCTGAAGTAGAATTGGCATGGAATCGGAATGGCACAGATGTCTCACTACTGTGGGATTATTTGCCAATGATTTCGGAGTGCATGTGCCAACTCTGCAACAGGTCGTGGTGGCACGTATTTAGTTCGAACCCGACGTCCATGTTCATCCCAAAGACGTTTGGTCGGGTTCATGTCGGGAGACATAGCGAGCCAATCCATAACACGGAAATGACCTGGCAGTGTTGGGTCGGGCGTTGTCATGCTGGAAAACCATCTGTCGATGGACACCATGTTCAGCCAGCAATGGAAGAAACACCGGACGAAGGATGGTGTCAACATAATGTTGAGCGTTGAGATTGCCTTGGATCACCACCACCAGCTGGGTCCGGAAGTTAACTTTGATAGCGACCCAAAACATGACGTCACCTCCCCCAAAACGATACCTTTCCAGCACGCAGTAGCTGTCTGGAACCTGTCGCGCAGATGCTGTAGTCGGATGTTGCGATCTTGAGCATCGGTTGTTACAGGTGGCGCACTTCCAGTGGCGTGGAATCGTTGTCTGGGGCGAGCAATGGTCGATGGGTTAATATTAAAGTGTCTGGCGACGGCTACCTGCTCAAGCATACCGATAGCTCTGTTCCTGTTTTCTTGATTAATATACAAAGGACCAAAGTGCAGTTAATGCGTTGGCAGGAACAAAGTTCATTACCGAAAACTGATATTGGGTTGAATCCCAGAACTCCACAAAAAGAAACCCATCAGAAGTTTCACCTATATGTGCCATAAGATAGAAAATCACAAGAAAACGTTTACCAGACATATTTCACGAATTAGGCATTGCGTTTTAATGTCTTTGAGTAATACCAGAGTTGGTAACAGACTACACTATTTTGACCCAATAAAACTATGAGGTACCGTTCACAGCTTCATTTAGCGGAGAACTCAAAGATTCAAGGGTCTTGGGGAAAAAATACTTAAACGACTATCTCATGGAATAGATATTTTTTATCAAGACAGAAATATAACATAGAATTAGCAACCTGTTACCATTGACAGTGGTATCACCGATCTTCAGAAAGTTACATTTCTAACCTACGTAACGTAACGTATTTTATTTATTTAATTAAATCTATGACGACTCCTTTATGTACCCAAAGTAGACAATCAAGTGTTTGGTCAACATTTATCAAAGACTAAGAGAATTTATAGCAATGTTTGTTCAACTAGCTAATACATTTTTATGTACATATTTTGACACGATGAACAAAGCCAAAATAATCATTGGTCTTTTTCTTAAAGACGTAATGTTACCCGTAATAAAATATGCTGTTCGTCATCAATATCTTTAAAGTCGGCAAGAAATAGATTACAATATCAAACATGCACCTAAACACATCCTCATATAGATCGAAAGCTTGCAATGTGAATTTCCTTTAGAAATTCAATTGATAAATTGGTCCGAGCGGTCTTCTTCATGCCTTTAGAAATTGTACTTCCTGGTTGAAGACGGTTTAGGTATATTGAACTGTGGTCAGTGGCGTAAAAAAGCGAGGAGAGTTTCACCTGGGTGCTGGTCTATTATACTCCTTAATCAATAATTATACATTCCCCTTTTTCAGATTTATATTTCGGCTTAAATAGAAATTAATACAATTGTGTTTATTTTAAACCTTTTTTCACTAGATCTTGTTAAATTCATTGTAAAGATACTGTTTTATGTTTATTCATTTTGCAATTTAGTAAATAAAATAATACCGACCGAATTATGACTAACCGTGTCTTACTACACAATTGATGGCCATATGGTTAGTAATACTATACTAGTAATCCTTTATGAAATGAAATGGGGTTTAACGTCCTACTATTATGCACCTAATCTGGGCTAAAACCTGGGCTAATGGAAGACGGGCATACGCCATAAAGTGTGCTATGAGGGAAATTTTGCACGGGCAGCGGCGCTACGGCCTACTCTTATATCGAATTCCAACTGCCAAGGTATCTTTTACGTGCACTCCAATGTGTACCTCGGGGGCCTCGGTTTTTCGTCCCATCCGAACGACTAGGCAGATGTCCTTGTCAGACCCTCCATCTGCATCACTGACAATTCACGCCGGATTTCACGCAGGAAAATCGGCCATGTAGGGATCGAACACCCGACCTCCAGGCTAGCGAACCAGCGCCTTATCCACTTAGCCACCGTGACCCCCCTAGTAATCCTGAAGCAACGACCGCGACTTTTACAACATTTAGACGTTGCTACAGTGCTTTGCTATAGTTATATCCCTTTACAACAGAGACTTGAACAGCAGCGTCCAATCAGAGGCTGTGACACAAACACACTTAAATCAAACCTGGCTATCTCCACGGAACCTTGACATTGGAGGAACCTTGAACTTTGCAACTCATTTATCACAATTAGACATTTTAGCTGGAAAGCGCGAGACTTCGTATTCAGTACCCAAACAAAATTATTGCCAACATATGCTGGGTATTCGTTATAGATAGAGAGAATGGGGTTTAACGTCCAGTAGATGCAAACTAGGTAATTTCGGGACTAACATATGGTTTTAATTTTTTTTTAATAATTCGCTTGTGCATAGGGGTCTTTAGCAGTGAGAGGAAACCGGAGGACCAGAATAAAACCCACGAGGTTGGACAGGCGACTCTTCTCCTTGTCACGTACAACTGGGGATTCCAAACCACACAAGTCGACCCAATAACAGGCTATAAGAAACATCATGCACGTGCTAACCATTCGGCCATCCAGCCCCCTGTGGTAGTTAAAGTGAGACCAAGCCATCTATTGAAGATGACGGTTAATTTGTCATGCTTTAACTCGAAAAAGAAAGCCAAACTTCAAAATTTGATTCTAATTTAAGTTTAACGATCGTAAAGCCTCAGTTTCTCCGATTAAATGGGGAGCCGAAAATTACGAGTTGAATTTTATGTCCATTGATTTCAGTATACGTATTCTAAATAATCAGAGTTTGATTTTTGTCTTCCAAACATTAGATATTAAATTTACATCTGACACCAATTTTGCTCATTTGTGTTTTAAAGTACTTTGTCGCCTATAATTAACTTGTTGCTGCTATTTTATCAATTGAAAACAACGTTGATAAGTTCATATTTGCTAATTTTGCTGCCATAAGCAAGCTTTCAATGTTTTGAAGATGATCACTTTAGACCATGACTCATGCAGACATCACATAATGTTTTTTCTGATCATTCTCAATTTTGAGTGAAGTCTGTGTTACTTCAGACCTGGGACTGTACAGCGCAGTGGACGCTTACGGCTAGCCCCCGGATCCATTCACTCTTCTTTGAATTGTTTTTTTTGGTTTGTTTTTTTGTTTGTTTTGTTTGCTGTTTCGGAGTATGATGTCTTGTCGTTATATTTGTCCTTTATGTAAATCATATGTGGCGCAGACAAAATAAACTCATTAAACTAGCACTTCATTTTTTTTTATAAATATTTAATTTGTTTATACAGAAAATTTAAATCGTTTTTAGTTTTTTTTATTGTGAAATATTATTGTAGACGCTTTTATCGAGTCAAATGATTCGGATTATTTTTTTTTCGGGGAATTTTATAGCCTAAAATAATATTTTGACTAAAAAAACTCAACAGACAGGACGTAAATGTGGTCTTTTATATTTAAAATATTAAGGCGGCGAGTTGTTGTAGTTTTGAATATGTTTAAAATTCTCTTGTTGAAAATATTCTTATGGTGTATTTAAGTTTTTATAATAATAATATGGTTTGCTTTGATCTCCGATAACGAGAAATAACGAACTTTGTATGGTAAGTGGAAAGCAGATTGGGATTCGAAAAAGAGTACGTAGAAACTAATTTAAAGCTGTTTCAGTTACATACAACAATAATTAAAAGAACTGTTTTGTTTATTTTAATATTTAAAACGGCAAACTATCTATAAAATAAACAATATTTTTTATATAGAACCGTAAATTATGTAATAATAGTAAGTGCAGGAGGACCACACTACACGCAAAACAAAAATCTACAAGACAAACCTGCGTACAAGACAGAAAATAGACATTGCGCAAAAAAACAATTAATATCAAATCAAGTGAATGAATTCGGAGGCCAGTCGTAAGAGTCCACTGCGCTGTACAGCCCCGGGCCTATTATGGTACAGGTTTCACTCAAAACGAACAAAAAAAGGAAGATTTACAAAAAAGACGTAACAGAAATAATGCGACCAATCTTGACAGTGGTCGTATCTTGCATCACCAAAAAACAATTTTATACAACCGTAAACTGTCTAATAAACAATAATTATACATGAATATGCAACCGTAAATATTTCTATAAATTATTGTTCTGTGAAAATGAAATGGGGTTTAATGTCCTACTGTTCTGCTCCGAACTCGCCCAATGAAGACGGGTATACGCCATACAGTGTGATATGAGGGAAACTTTGTCCGGAAAGGGCACTACGGTTATTCTTATATCGAATTCCAACTGTCAAGGGAACTTTTACGTGTACGCTAATGCGTACACGGGACCTCGGTTTTCCGTCCCATCCGAACGACAAGACAGCTGTCCTCCGTCCTGCATCACTGACAACGGGAGCCACGGCGAAAATTTGGATGAACTTTCTCGGCCAATGCAGAGATCTAACACCCGACTTCCAGGCTAGCGCGCCAGCTTCTTACCCACCGCGATCCCCTACAAATGTTCTGTGTTTGTTTATCAATCTAGATATTATAAATGTACATAGCGAATTATTATGTTGTCATGTCTTCATGAAGACGAAACATTTACAATTATTGATATTATGTATCTTGAACCGCAAGACGCTGGAGAAATAAATAAGAATTCTTTCTTGTGCAAATTAATCTCCCTAAATACAGATTATATTTTTCGCATCTGTTAATATTACTCCATAATTAATCATTAAGGTCTAAGGACGCCATAAGCATGTGTTATTCATTATATCATGCATAAACTAGATTTCAATTAAGCGGTATTTTATATTTTTATATTCTCCAATTAAAACACAAAATGTCGGGTAAAAAAATTGGATATTTAACTTTCCCGGATTAAAGATTTTTGTGGCTTCATCTTTTATTTGAACAAATAAAATCAAAATCTGCAAATCTTTAGAGTAAGAAAAAAACGTTACAGAAATTGAGATTGTGTGGGGAAATATTGAACGTCAACAGATGCCGTACTTAAACGTTTAATTACCGGTAAAAAAAAAGAAATATCGCGGTGTCTTCGTGTTGACAATAGGAGATGAAATTTTAATAGGCTTGATCACAATACAGATCATTATGCACACGAATAAACAAGCTAGAAATCAAAGAACCCGTTAAACCTTGGTGTAACTTTTGATTTGCCATATTAATAATTCATCTGTGTCAACATAATCGATTATCTCCCTTTATCAGTACAGACGATAAAAAAAAAGTAATCGCGGCTACGCACAATACGTGGTTTTCTTTCAACATCGAGCTTGTATAAGGCCAAGTTACCTTCAGCACCAGGTAGGATTTCCAATCAATGACTGGACAATCGAGCTTGCCGATATTCGGTACACTAAAGACCAAACAGTTTTTATTGACTAGGTTAAGATGTGTTCAATCTATCGCCCATTATTCTCTTTTTACCGTGCAATTGACAAAGAGAAAGAAACACAAGAACTTTTCTCTCCTCCAGTTGTCGAGTGAGAGCTATTCAATTCGAATTGTCGAGTGTTTGAAGTTACAAAAAGAAACCACTTCTCAGCCTCCCTTTGCACGTGAGCGTATATTTGTTGGATATGAGCGATATGAAAATAACAGCAGCTATATCGGAAGAATGGGTCGGGCTTTTTTTTAGCTCTCCTTTCTAAAAGAGCGGATAACAGCGAATTAATGATCGGTCAATAAATGTTTAGGTAAAACTTTTCCGTTCAGGCTATTGAACACTAATTAACGTGGGTTGAGGCAGGTTGCTTTCAATTAAAGTATTTATCAATAGCACAGAAATCGAGTAAACATTTCCCTTATTTGTCTTCGGAAAAGGCTTCTTGAATCACCTGCGCTTATTCTGAGATTCGAGAGACGCGATTTTTGACGGCAAAGAAAACAAACAAGGGGGATAACAGTTTAATATGGGGACGAAGATTAACAACTTTAATCTTTAATTTAGGCGTACAATAATAATGAACCGTCAGAATTAATAAATCCCCCTCATTCATCAAAGAGGAGATTTGAGTGTTTTTAAATTTACAATTAGAACGGACGAAAGATATGCGGGCAAAGGTTATGAACAATGCTATTTGTTCGCATTAATGTAAATAGTAAAATAAGAACAATGTCAGAAAACCGTACTCGTTCTTTAGAAAAAACCTAAGTAGGCCAATTCTAATGCTTAGTATAGGCTAAGGTAATGCCACTCCAGTATCGTAAAGTGGCAGAATCTCTTTAATAATCGTTAATTTCCGTGTTGCGGGCAAAAACATTTAAGAATGACAAAAAAAACAAACACAAAATTAACCCAGTGAAATAGTACACAGATGCAATTTAGCGTTTTTGGGGCTCATCTTATCGGTTGGTAGAAAATATTTATGCTAAATTTTTAACAAATCATCCAAAGTATAGACATTTAATTTTAAATTCACGTCGCATACATTTTTTTTTTCGACGAGTTTAAAGGAACTATTGTAATATAAAACACGGCTGTTACTGCAATTAAGTTCATCTGAGTAAAAAAAAAAGACCTTCAGTTTGCGAGAGAGAGAGAGAGAGAGAGAGAGAGAGAGAGATGGGGTTTAACGTCGACTCGACACAAACTATGCCATTTTGGGAGTAAATGGTTTACTTTTATTCAAATAATTCGCTTACGCATAGGGGTTTTTAGCAGTGGGGGGAAACCAAAGGGCCAGGAGAAAAAACCCCACGAGGTTGGACAGGCGACCCTAGTCCTTGCCAAGTACAACCGGGGATTCGAAACCACGCTAGTTGACCCAATGACAGGCTTTATGATACAGCGCGAACGTGCTATCCATTCAGCCATCCAACCCCCCTTCAGCTTGAGAGGCAGTCCATTAAACGTACATTACATATAGAGCACAGGATATTTGATACAGGCATTTACCTTCCTTCACCGCCCCAACTGGAAGATCACAGAGAAATATTTTGACACAGAAGTCATTTGATACAAAAGGGTGCGGTCTAAAAATATATATAAAAAATATGTTCACTCTATTATATCAATTAATTCATGCTTTCGCCCTAAGATCAGCAGGTAGTATGCGTACAGGTGGTATGAAGAGCGAGATTTCACAAAGATTTTATCTTAAATAACAAATCAATAGACTGCTAATTGATTTAGGATGCGGGTTACTACTAGATCCATTTACTTCAGTATATTGTTTCGTTGCGCTTTAAAAAAGGCAGAAATAAAATCGAAGTTCTATTTAACTACTCAAATACACTGGAAATAATGGTGGAAATATGATTTTACCTGAGGCCCATTTCTAGCTAGAGATCTGGAACCGTTATGAAAGTTTTCTTCAAATGATGTACTTGATCAAACGCGTTGGCAATAAGCGAATCATATGTTTGATTTCAGACTGTCATGATTACCACTACTCTGTCGGCTCTTTTAATTGTCGCGATATTTTGTAAAGGTATAACAGAATTAGGATTAATTGCGTCCCTCAATCCGTTCAACTAGAAAATCTACATTGGACTCTTTACACCTTAACATGGAACTTTTCAAATCCTAAAACTGGATTGTTGAAATCGAAACATTTTTATAAATCCCCAACCTGACAATCAGCTGTTTTGACCCTAACAGAGAACTGTTTAAATCCCAACAGAGAACAGTTTAAATCCTAACAGAGAACAGTTTAAATCCTAACGGAGAACAGTTTTAATCCTAACACACTACTGTTTTAATTTAAAGACAAAACTGTTTTAATCTCAAAACATAATTGTTAAACCCTAAACTAGTTTAATTCCAACACTTAACTGATTAAATATTAATTAACACAGAACTGTTTAACCATTAACTAGTTTAATCCCAACACACGCAACTATTTAAATATTAACACAGAATTGTTTAACCCTAAACTACTTTTTTTCCTAGTATTTATACAGTGTTGGTCCTGGTATAGAGCAGGGGCCTGTTTCGCGAAATTTTAACTAAGATAAAATATAAATTTTAGTAATTTGATTGGATAATATTAGATTGATCTTAGCCTATAAAAATTGAAGCATCTACTAAAAATTGGATTTCATCTTTAATTAAAGCGAGAATTTCAAATTTTCTAAGAAAGTCAAAACATAATTATTTCTATGTCTTTTGCTCAATAGTTTATCAACTCACTATTATATGATCATGGGTATTATTTCCCACCCTTACAAATCTATGACATAGGAAATAACAATACAATTACCTCCATTGTTTTGATATTGACAACATCGGGAAGGCATTTTCCAACGTTGGATTTTGAAGTTGAAAATGATATTTTTGCCAATTTCTCAGGTGACAATAGTGAATTATAGGATTAATATGATTATTTTTCAACAAGGCAGGACTGTTTATGGATAGCATCTATTTTAAGGCTTTATTTTTATAAATTTTAAGAATAGAACTAAAAAAATTGAAATTGTAGCTTTAAGAATTCGGGAAACAGGGCACATGTCTTCAAAGCAATGAAGGATTTTGTTATAAGTTCTATGAAAAATAAGATTGTTACATCTTGTTTATCATATATTTTTAACAGATAAATTTTCCCTGTTGGCGGACAAATTATCTAAACAATTTGTAATATAAACATTATGATCTATTTTGGAGGAAAAAATTGAAAGTCAGTGTTATGTAACCGGAGAGGGGTGATATAGGCTTTGTCCTTGTCTTATCTAATGACATTCAATTACTTTATTGAATTGTCAGATAGCCTCTTACAGTCCCATATAACAACTGTTGGTCTTCGAAGGTATTATTAGTGAGCAGAAATTTGGCCGTGTCTATGTTATCAAACTTAGCTTCAGTCAGTTATATAGAGCAGTCGCTCGTGTTTACCTTTTCGCTACGTCACTGCTGATTCAGGTAACGTGTATTACTCAGCTATCGTAGCAATCATCTCTGCGTTAAAAGTATTATTTGGAATGTGTTTAACCCGCTCTATCACATGTGATAATGACTGACACCAACATTGTCCTTTAATAAACGCTGAAATGTATTCAATTTGATTATACAACATATGAAAATGTAATTAGGTAAACAACCAAAATGTCTCTGATTCGAAATAATTAAACAGGGGTCCATCAAAGGGTTTTGGTGAAGACTATAGGCGTTCATATCGTCTTTGTAAATACTGAACGGAATTGAACCATGTTCAAAAATTTAACGATAAACGGATAACCGAGACTTAGTCTTAACTGTCAAGTGCCGTTACTACGAAAATAACGATGTACGCTACATTTTCAAACGCAATAACTTCGCCTGGAATTAAGTAATTTGATTGAGATCTATTTTTGAAATATTTAAGCAATAACGGCCAACTTTTATTTATTTAAATGTATATAATGCGTTTAGTCGGTGACTCTTGATTGTAGTCAAGATTTACACTTTTAATTTTTTCTTAGTCTTTTGCGTTTTGCCTTCTGGATTTTTAATTGGTTGCTTCGCTTATCCTGAAGTTATTCATTAAACTATTTTAATCTTAAGATAAAACCATATATTTAAAGTATTTTTCTAATATTTTGACGTGAAACCTGTGTACGTATGCATATAACCACCATCGGGGCTACCAATAACGTTCACTAGAAAAAAATAGATCGTACCATGGTCCAGTTTCCGGCCAGGTTGTTGGTTGAAATACAAACACCTAATTCGCTAAACTGAAGCAGAATTGGTCGAAGAAAAAACATCAAGTCAGTCTGAGGTGAACTGACAAGGCCTTAGGCGTTTTTGAAGAGTGTCACCCAAAGAAGAACAAGAACATTATGAGTAGAGGTTAGCGACCAGTTCCTGTCCAAAAAAGTTTGATTGGATAACAGACAGTTAAGGTATATAATATTAGTTTTCACATTACATTTATGTTATATAGAGAATCTCCTATAAGTATATTTTGATAAAAAAAGACGAGTAGGTGATTTTTTTTTATCACCCAATCCCTTCTTACATGCAGAAATAAATAAATATAATTCTTTGCTATAGATTTCACTTTTGAACCAGAATACATTATGGCGTAGTGATACATCATTTTTTTGATAGTAATTCAACCATTGAAAAGTCCTTTATATTGACCCAGTGTTTCCATCAAGGTCAATTAATAAAAAATAGATCCCTTTTAACAAAAAGAAGTTATTTTTAATAACAAAAATTAACTGTTCTTTGAAAATAAAAAGGTAGTTCATTTTTGATTGACCAATCAAATTCATGTAAAGCGATATCTCCTAAGGAGTGGTAGATTATGAAATTTATCACACAAGCGATATCTACTGTAGAATGTGTTATTGGGTGATAAAGTATAATAATTGTTCTCATTCATTTTCCCTTTCTAATGATGATTCTTATCGACACTTGCATTTATACCCTAACTCGATGAAATTTTAACGATGTTTCTCTAAAATGTCACCTATTCCTATTAGAGTACATTATTAATTGTGCATGTACACATAGAGGAATAAATTGATCATATTAATTTTTTGAATTAAGTGTTATGCCGGTTATGATAAAATAAAACTAAGTATACGAACAATCCAAACCATTAGAAAAAATTCGAAGTCATAAAAAAAAAATGGTATAGGCAAAATAGTGTAATCAGCATATGGACTGTTCACTGTGTACAAAATACTTTTTGATCTTTCGATTTTTTAGTGCTTTGGGTAATTCTTACTTACTCTCGTATTTTACCCTAATTTTGTGCTGCATTAACGAAGTTTGCCCCAATCGTCACTTATTCATAGTAATAGTGTGTGACATAGAGAAGAGCCGAGATAATATTTAATCTCTCGTGATTGGCTAAATATACCGTTATTGGCGTGTGTTCGGCACGCGACCGAATAATTGTTCGATTGAAAATGGGCGGAGTCTAATTAATATATCAAGGGGGAACACGAGTCTCTAAATGAACAGAGTAAAAGTCGAGAGTTTGTGTTAATTTCCTATTCAATTTGTGTAAATTGCAAGAGAATGCCGAGATCGTTTCTCGTCCGGAGTCAAAAACACACAGAATTAGGAGACAGCGAAATGAGTGCTTTCCAGATTGTCATTCCTCGACGAAATGGTGAGAAAACTTATTTACTAAAATATTGTTATATTTTACAATAATTTTCATATTATATAATGAACTATTTACTGGATATTGTTCTGTTATCGTGCACATAGATCAAGTCAAAAATGTATTTGAAAAAATCAATGTGTACGATTTCTTTTTTTCATTTTTTTTAAAACAAATTATTAACATTTTCATTTTTATTCTGCCTCATAAACCTTTTTTTTTCTTTTTGTATCATTATTGTTGATTTTTTTAAATTTTTGATATTATCAACAATTAGTTTTGGAAAAATGTTGTCCATTTAAAACTTTAAAAATGAAACCGTTATCATCTTCAAACATACCATAATTTATCAGTGTTCGCATTACCAATGACAGAAAAATATCAGAATTGATTGTATCACTAGATATTGATATTACATCTTAAACACATCGATACGATTTTTTCTTTTGCTTTAATTTTAATTACAACGTTTTCATCCTACAATACGCATATTTCCAATATTTTCTTTAGAGCCGTTTTTTGGTGTTATTTTTTTACAAAAATAAAATTTGTACTTGAAAAGAATAAGAGAATACTTGTCGAAATGTCGTGCTATGTGTATCAACCAGTGATTGTTTTCCATATAAATTGTGCTGTGTATTTTAATGTGCCCAATCGCTAAATGCCACTCAAGGCTTATAGTTTATACCTGGCGCAATATTAATTAACTAAAAAAAAATATTTTAAAGGTACATGTATATTGCTAAACTATGTGATGCACATAATATTTGATGTAAATACATGTACGTGTAGTTTTGCCCACATGACAGTACCGTTTTCTCTTTTATTAAACTTATTTTATACATTATCTGAATTTTGCCACTGTATTCCCATTAAAGACTCCATAAATTCATTCATTGAATAATATTATGTTACACCAAAACCAAGTTTCTACAGAAATCACTATTAACAATTTGTGTTGTATTTAATGATATTCTGATAATTTTAAATATATTAATTATTCAAGACCTTAGTATTTTAAAAACCCATATAAACAGGGGAGAGAGAGGGAGAGAGAGAGAGTGAGAGAGAGGGGGAGGGGGAGGGGGAGAGAGAGGGAGAGAAATGAGATTTAGCGTCCACTCGACACAAACTAGGTCATTTCGAGACTAACATATGTTTTTTAAAAAAATGTTTCGATAATTCGCCCGCGCGTAGGGGGTCTATAGCAGTGGGAGGAAACCGAAGGACCCGGAGACAACCCACGGGGTTGGCATATAAACAGGACCAACGTACCTTAGTTATTGATTACCCTCTAATCTACTGAGGAGGCTTATTAGTATTTTCATTCGTTCCACCGAGTCTCTTTTTCAATTAATAATGTTTTTATTATGTTGAATGAGAAATGATATTGGTAAACACTGCTTTAAAACTCGCGTAATTTTATAGAAAATATAAAAAAATCCAAAAAAATCTAGCTGGTCAATTCCACAGAATGTTCAACAACAAAAACGTTATAGGTCAAAAATATAAGACAGTTATCCTTGTCAGGCCCTCCGTCCTGCACCACTAACAAGGGGAACCACGTCGGAAAATCCCGATGAACTTCCTCGACCAATGCAGGGATCGGACACGAGACCCCCAGGCTAGTGAGCCACCATAACTCCCTCCGAAAATGTCAGTAGAACTCAATAAATAGCACTAAAGGATCCGGTGCCTGTTTCACGAAATTTTAACTAAGATAAAAATCCAAATTTTAGTAATTTTGGTGGATAATATTAGATTGATTTGAGTGCTTAGCCAATTATAATTGAAGTATCTACTAAAATTCGGATTTTATCTTAAGTTATTATTTCGAGAAACAGGGCCCAGGATTTTATCTTAGTTAAAATTTCGTGAAATAGGCCCAATATCTAATCAAAAGAAACATTGCAATGAGTATGTTACAAACTAAATTTCAAAATGCCTATCTTTGTAATTTATGTGTATGGTTGTCTCAAATTTTTCACAATCCCTTTTGTGAAATCTCAAAATATATTTTATCAATCGACGACGATCTCCAAAGTTAAATCCCCCTTTAATTTTATCAATAAATTTTCTTCGTTTTTGTAAAATCTAAATCTAGATTATTTCTCGCGTGAATCGGTTTTGTTTGGCGGCGGGTCCATATTACAACGATTCTAAGTGTATTTTATAAGACTGTTAGCATAATTTGTTTGGTGTTACAGTTGATGACGATTCTAAAAATAAAGCCAGCAAGTTTTCAACGGTAGATGGTAATTTTACTGCATATAGGCCATGGGTAGCAGAGACGGTTCCATCTATAGATGATACGCCACCCGAAGCACACCAGGATGACATGCCACTGTCACCGCACGACACCTCACATAGCAGTTGTGAAGAAAATAATCACCAGTCAAAACGTAAGTAAATATTATAATATTATAATCCAAATAGTGTGCATAAGCAAAACACAGAGTGCTCGATGAATAAATCCAGAGCAAATATAAATAATTAAAAATATGAAATCTGTAAGTTCTTTACTTAAAGTTTCATGTGGTGGTACTTCACACTCATCAGTATGTAAAGAACTTACATATTTCATATTTTTAATTATTTATATATGTAAATGGGATAATAGCTAACCTTCAATCCAATTTCAATATGCCCAACAATGTATTCTCCCATGAAAATATTTTCTTTATTTGAAAAATTGCATTCCATATCATTGTTATTTCAGAAAAAGCAGTGGAAAAATACTTTGACTTGAAAAGAAGCCAGTTATCTACAGATCACATGTTAAACAATTTTACCAAAGCACAGCAAAGATTTCAATTTGACAGTTTCTATTTTTTCCCATCGAGTATCTTTTTACCGTCGCCATTTTGGAAATATCCGCGCAATTTTGATACGACGGGGCTTTTTCGGAACGTTAACCACGAACTTGACACAGAATTAATGTTTGATGAACGAAAAGATCTGTCAGAAATCACTTCTACTTACGAATGTGCCCAATGTGACAAACTATTTAGTACCCCACACGGACTTGAAGTTCACGTAAGACGTTCCCACAATGGTATGCGCCCGTTTGCCTGTGAAGTCTGCAACAAGAAGTTTGGTCATGCCGTAAGCCTGGACCAACACCGAGTAGTTCATACCCAAGAAAGGAACTTTTCTTGTTCACAGTGCGGAAAAACGTTCAAGAGATCGTCGACTTTATCCACCCACCTACTTATTCACAGTGACACCAGGCCGTACCCATGTCCTTATTGTGGAAAGAGATTTCATCAAAAATCAGATATGAAGAAACACACTTACATACATACGGGTGAGTCTTTGCTAACTGTTCGTACTCATCGTTTCCGTTAATTCCAAATACGGTGTTTTATTAAGTACGTATATCATGGAAAGGTCTTCGGTTTTAACCACAATTATCATGAACACGTCAAATTACGCGTTAAATCAATAAGATATGGTCAAGGGGAGGGAGAGAAATGGGGTTTAACGTCCACTCGATACAAACTAGATCGTTTCGGGACTAATATAAATGATCAAGTTCTGGGGAACTTATTTGGGGGATTCTAAATTATAGCACACAGACCATATTATTTTTTTTGAATTAAAATTTAGATTTGATAGGCATATTGACAATGAACGTGATACTTTAGCTTTACATATACAGCCCAAAAAGAAAAGCAACAACAAATAATGTAACCCTTTTTTTAAAATTTTTTTTTTATTATTTATCGTTTTCCGAGATTCTTTTCGGATTATAGCCCTTATTGTTAAAATTATTTGACGCTCTAACACCTGACGTCAACTGGCAGACTATCGCCATTGAAGAGACGACCACTGACAAGATCGGTCGCATTTTTTTGTTACGTCTTTTTTGTAAATCATTTTATTGAAACCTGTACCATAAGAGGCCCGGGACTGTACTGCGCAGTGGACGCTTACGGCTGGCCCCCTGATCCATTCACTTTATTTTATAATTGTTTATTTTTTGCAATGTCTATTTTCTGTCTTGCCCGCAGGTTTATCTTGTATAAGATTCTTGTTTTGCGGGTAGTGCGGTCCTCCTGCACTTACCATTAGAGTTAATCCTCTTTCCGCATTCTGATTCACCTTATATCCACGTACGTGCTCATCATATTTATTTCATTAGTCCAATCATATATATTTACAGCCAATACATTTTCAATATATAGATAAAAAGCATTGATCTATTATACACAATGCAAGACAATATCACTGACAAAAACTATCCCATTCAATTAATTCTTATTTTACATGCTCTGAGGAAGGACAACAAACGATATTGATATTGTAAATTAGAAATCTTCTGGTTATTAATTATGAAATAATACAATCTTTTCATGTCAATGATTATTGTTTGATTCCGTATCGTATATAAACCCCACTGATTTAAATTAAAGAGATTAATTGGACACCTTTGAAATATGGAGAATATAATTGTTTTTTTTATGTCTCCTCATTTTTTAAAAAAAACACATAAAATTAATGTCTAATTAATTAAATCAAAAGATTAAATTGAAATCGAATACTTATCTTACGTATAATGCGTTAAACAATAGTAAATTATTTTAAAAAATTTTTTAAAAAATGGTCCTATCTATAGGCTACACAAGAAAAATGCTTTTTCTTAAATACTAAAGTAAATCAAACATTATGCATTCACTAGAAAATTCATCGTGTATTCCCATCTGTACAACTAAACAGCATGGCATGACGTGGGTCTACTCCTCATCAACGTAAGGTCCTTTTAGGTGAACGTCAACGTGTATGCGCTGTTTGTTTAGATGGATTAAGCGGAGGAAAGTTTGATATTTTCCCAAAAATGAGCATGGCGCACTTTATAAGTATTTTAAAGGGCACGCATCTGATCCCTCAATAGTGACAAACGCCTTCCCAATAAAGCTTTTTATTAAGTGTATATCTCCGTTATAAAATTTATCTTATTTGCAAAATAATTCTGAATTTAAAAAAAAAAAAATGTACTAACATTATTTCAGTTCATTTTTCTCACATATTTTGTTGCTCTTTGTGTCAATTTTCATTTCATAAAATATAACAATCTATTTTTAATTTTTTGTTTATAAAAGCAAAATCGTTCGCGAACCTGCCAGATGTGTTAGATTACTATTAGAATAGTTAAGTAATGATATCATTGTCATAATTACTTCCACCAAATAAAATGTCAATTTGTACTACAGGAATTGATTGAATGACTAAACAGACACACATAAATCACTTTCAAATCTATCACGTAATTATAATAAATGACGTAATATTTAACCAATGAAAGGTCACTAAGTGGCTCATACTAGCCCTTCGTTACACCTCCTGCTACTGGGATTAAAATAATGACCTTTAATAGAGCCGAACACACTTGTTCAAAATTGTTAAGTGGTGTGATAATAATTGTTCGGATATTAGTTAATTTATTGCAAATTGTCTGGAAACGAAAGCGGAAATCTCGACTTGTTATCGACAAAAATTATATAAACAATAATTGTCGAAATAATAAACCTACAGACAATGGAAGCATATTAAAATCAATGACGATATCATTATTATCAATTTATTTATATTATGGGTAGCTAGAGCCGGGGAACTGTTTTATTATGGCCGTTTCCTATAAATAAAATGAAATAAAATAGGGTTTAACGTCCTACTGCTGTTTTCTATAACTAGGTACTAAGAATGATATTTAATAAGCCGATAGTCAAAGATTTTATATATTACGACTGAATACGTTTTACCACATGGACCAGCAGTAAATATTCGCAAGGTCGCTTATTCCACTAAGGGGTGGGGTTTGGGTGAATGGTTAGCACGTGTGCGCTGTATCATAAAGCCTGTCATTGAGTCAACTGGCGTGGTTTCGAATCCCGGCTGTACGTGACTAGGAGAAGGTTCGCCTGTCCAGTGGTATTTCTCCGGGTCCTCCGGGTTTCTCCCACTGCAAGCGAATTATTGAAATAAAATTTTACCCCTATGTTAGTCTTTAAATGACCTAATTTAATTTGTGTCGAGTGAACGGTAAACCCCATATTGAATAAGATATTTCCCATTGATTGTAAATGTATACATACAAATAGAACGAAAAGCCGAAGAGGCACCAGTTCTGTCCGGACAAGTTTGTATTACTACGCCAGGCATAGGGCGTGCGACCTTAAGGGTCGGTCATTATGTAGAGAGTTTAAAGTAGACTTTTACACTACCGTCATGAAACAGATTGGAGTTTTTCATTCATTCTGGTGACATTTCAATTAGAAATCATTTTGCGTCGAATTTTAATGTAGTTATTGATGCAGAATCAACTAGAAAAAACAATCAAAAGATGATTTACTAATTGATGTTATATTGTCATAATTTCGTGATTAGTGAGTTTGTCCCCTTGGTACGATAATTTTCGAAGAGATCAAATATCGTACAAAATGTTACAATGATTTCTCCCCAACAAGTCACGGGGGACCCTGGTGACATTTTAATCACGTGATTTCATAATGTCGCGCCCGTCAGTGAGACTCGCTGTTTTGTCTTTTCCGTAATATTCTGATTGATTTCTAAAGGTCAACATCGGCGAAACAAAGTTTTTGCTAATTGCCGAGCCTATACATTTACTTCTCTCGAGACACTATTTTCATATTGTTGAATCACGTCTAAAATACTTGGTTTGATTTCATAAGTGCACGTGCGGATTCATGTTCGGTCAAATTGCGTTGTCGACAGGCATTTATAAGCCTAATAAAAAAGAATCCAGAAAAAACTCAAATTTCCGTGTAAAATGATCAGTATCCTGGAAATAGATATTGCGCATATCATAATGATAATTCTATTATTAGCCCTTTCGATTGTCCCGGCACATTCAATTGTGCGTTTTGTTCGTCCAATATCGTTCAAATCTTCCAAAGTATGGAGGCTATAAGTCTTTTTTTAAGGCCTACTTCATATTAGCCTATATGTTAATTCATATGAAATCTAAATTGTATACAATTTATATTTGCAGGTGAGAAGCCGCACAAATGTATGCAGTGTGGAAAGGCTTTCAGTCAATCTTCAAATCTAATTACCCATAGTCGAAAACACACGGGATACAAACCTTTTGCTTGTGATAGATGTGGACGAGCTTTTCAGCGCAAAGTTGATTTACGACGTCATGTGGAAACACAACATGCCCTGTCACTGGAAGAGCATATGGGGGTAGGGATGGAAACGCCCCGTTGATGAATATTTCAGAAAAGAAGTATTATTTTCAATATTAGGTTAAAATGTAACGAAAATGGCACCGTATTACAATTGTGTATATATTAACAATCACAAAGGAAGAACCAAATTTTAAATCTTTATTGTAGATTTAATGTCAATTGTGCAATATTTATTTCTTATTTATTTATTTCTTTATTTATAAAAATTAGTGTTATCATTATTATATATTATACATGTAATATGTTTTGTTAATGTATATCTGCGGTTAATCAAATAAAAGTTATTGTTATCATCGAGTTTATTCAGATTGAAAGTCACTGCCAGAGATTATACGCCCGTTTTGAGATATAGATTTGATTACTAAAGCAAACGGATACCATCACATTCGACATCTTTAGTCGACTAAAGATCATTTCTCATGAACAGCTCTCGTCCTTTCAGCAGACGGAAAGTCTCCATAAACTTGAGTGTTTGTTTTTCTGACAGTTACTGTCCGACATTTGAGCCAGGATACGTCCAAGAGTTTCGGCCCATCTGGGTTGTGTAGAAAGCCCGTCCTGTTACCCATTGCCTGTATAAGGGAATACTAGGCAGTGGAGCAATAGATGTCAGGCTTCAAACTATGGCTACGAGGGTCCTACAAGCGCTTTTTATTTTGTCAACATCACCCAATAAGTGTCGGACAAGGAAATATGTGTTGTAGATATGCTATTCAACACCTCAGATAACAAATTAAATGATTTTATAAAAAAGAAAAAAATTATTGATAAGTGAAATTGTCAATAACACGCTTCAGTCTGTTCTTATCGTCGCTTAGTAAAACCGTTGTGCCCCAAGTTCAATTGCCTATATAATTGGGGTTTTTTTTAAATCATTATAATTTTGGATATGATGTGTAGCGATTATCTATAACAAATCTTCTTTGTCAGTTACTTTATGAAATATTTTCAAATGTTTAAATTTAGATGTTGGATATCTATAAACGATCTTTGTGGAATACTTTGGGCATTATTGACCCCCCCCCCCTCCCACCCGCCCAACACACACACACGCACTCTTTTCGATCCTTGTTGTCGGTGATTACTATGACCGCGACACGATTCCAGCACTGGAAGGAAACCGGGCATTAGGGTATTTTCCTTCAACTCGGAAAGGTGAGTTGGCCAATAGAATCTTTTAAAAGATAATTTACGTTTCCCCTACGACGTTACTGTCCTAGTTATCCGAACAAAAACCACACCGAAGACGCAATGTTTGTGTCCTGAATCGGTGAACATATACCTATAAGAACACCTGCTTCAAGAATTGACTGACCGACTTAAATAATCAGGCCCAAATCTAGTGAAAATCTAAAAAGTATGATATTTTAACGATTAATGTAGGGTTCTTAAAATTATGTTTTGGGTATCAATGTGCCGTAGAAAGTAGAAACATTTAAACTGCGTGGCCCAATTTATGAAAACTCTATCCTAACGCAAATGAAAACTTAAAACGCCCGCATCTAAGCAATAAATGATTGGACTATTTTGTCACAAATTTGACACTCAATCTTATTTCTTTATACCTCGTGGGTTTTTCTCCGGGTCCTCCCACTGCTAAAGACCCCTACGCACAAGCGAATTATTGAAATAAAATTAAACCATGATTTAGTCCCGAAATGACCTAGTTTGTGTCGAGTGGAGGTTCAGCCCCATTTCTCTCTCTCTCCTCCTCTCTCTCTCCACCTCTTGCTCTCCCCCTCTCTCTCTTTCACTCTCTTCAATTCGGAAACGTTAAATTGAATTATTTTAACGGGAACAAAGAGATCTTGAATACATTCATAATTGAAGACATGTACTACTTTTATATCGACATGGTTTGTATATAGCAGGAAGATAAATCCACAGTAATGAGTATGGTACTATAGATTGTCCATATATAGATTACTCGTGGAAACAATTCTAATTAATTTAGCTTCTAGTCCAATCTGTGAATGACGTAAATATAATACAAATATTTGCAAATCAAAATCTTGAAATATCGATACTCAATAATATATATAGATATACGATCTATGTATTTATGTATACAATACATCTGATCGCGAAGTGCAATAGGAGATGGGAAAAAAGCCTGGGAAAAGAGTTGGCCACGCCAGCTGTATAGAAATACTCTTTAAGCTATTTAATATTTAACAATAAGAACAAATCGATTAGCACCAGTCATTGTTTTATTATTTAACGTGATTAATATTTTATGAACCTCAAAGACTAATGAACGGATAAAATCAAATCATTGGCCTAAAGCTCAATGATAGTTTATAATCCGTTCCATTATACCCCCCCCCCCCATCCTTTCGGTCGAACTTTGGCTAAGGTGTTCCACGTGAAACCACTCGAACTAAAATTGAAGGCATAATATATATGATAAAGCACACGGAAAAAACTACAATTACTGTAATGCATAAAAAGCGTCCACCTTAGACAATAATACAGTATTATGAGAGAGAGGGAGGGGGAGAGAGAGAGAGAGTACCATAGTGCATTTCAGTGCCATTTGTAACAAGGGACTCGAAGAATGGAGCTAGACATATTCCACAAACAGTGATTCTCTTATCTGGAGAGCATGCACAATAAATACTAACGCTGTAGCCTGAAATAACCAGACCCTAGAGATTGCCAGTCGATTGAGGATTCTTCTAGCATATTTCGCTGAATGGGATTTAACGTCAACTTGATACAAACTATGTCATTTCGGGACTAACACATAGTTCAATTTTATTTCAATGATTCACTTATACGTATGGGTCTTTGTCAGTGAAAGGAAACCGGGGGGTCCGGAGATAACCATTAGGTTAGACAGTCGACCCTATTCCATGTCACGTACAACCGGTGAATCTAAGTCACGCCTGCCGACTAAATGATATACCTTATAATGCAGCGAACACGTGCTAAACTATTCGCCCCCACCCCCACCCCATAGTATTATGAAAAATAAAGACCAAGAAAACGAGTAGAATGAAATAAAATGGGGTTTAACGTCCTACTGTTCTGCTCCTGAACTTGGCTAATGAAGACAGGCAAACGCCATACAATGTGCTTTATGGGCAATTTTGACCGGGCAGCGACGCTATGGTCTACTCTTATATCGAATTCCAACTGTCAAGGGATCATTTACATGCACGCCTATTTGAGTCGCATATTTCGAACGACTAGACAGCTGTCCTTGTCAGGCCCGCTGTCCTGCATCACTGACAAGGAGAACCACGCCGGAAGATCTTGATGAAGTTTCTCGGCCAATGCATGGACCGAACACCCGACCCCAAGGCTAGCGAGCCAGAGAAAAGGAGTAGTGATAATTTGGGAATAAAATATATATTCAAGTCAGCAACGCGATAACAAACATTTCCATCATTCAAACAAAAAAAAAAAGGTACAATATGTTTTCTTCAAAATATCTATAATAAATTCAGGTTAACAATAATTATCACGATCATGCTTACAAAGTACCCAAACCAATAATACAAGTATTTGAATAGCGATATAATTCAGTGTTGATGTGCACGTACATTATTACTCTGTATTCTAGACATTAATGTAACCACAGATAAGATGGCTGTCCTTGACCTGTCTCTCAGGGACATTAACTCGGAAAGCATCTTACGAAAATCGGGTGAAATGCTAATAACTAAAGAGTCGCTTATGTTATCGCCTAATATTTGTAAGCGTGAGGCCGCGCGTTGAAAGCGTTTTAATATGTTTTTATTCTCTTCACAATCTGCAACAACGAAGCAAAATTCTGATACAAAATTCAGTTCAGTTTTAATGTTTACGATATCAGTAAACAGATCATCAATATCATTTATCTCTAAAGTTTCGTTATTTTGCTTTTTTAACCAGCTCTTTATACGAGATTGAAACTGTTCTGATTTCTTTTTGAATTCCTTTATATGTGATGGACGTCTGTCCATTCGACATTTTACCGCCATCGTATACATATTACTCTTTGGTTCGGTCCCCGCATGCGCGCTCTCAACATGACGCACATCACGCAAAACCGTGCCGTGATTTCGACTAGCTAAATTACAGGTCCTCCTATGCTCACAAGATTTCCTACCACAGGACCAACAGAAATGTGTGCCACAGATACATAACATATTTGGACATCCACCGTTCTTTACAATAAAATTATTGCACTGCGGGCAATGTTTCCCTCTTACCCTCACTACAGGTATGCTGGTACAGTCGCTGCTAAGTACATGTAAGTCGTTGTAACTTCTTAACTTTCTTTCATATGTCGAAAACTGTTCACACGTAGCGGGCCAATGTCCTTCTCTCATACAATTAAAACAAACTTCTATTCCACATTTACAGAGAACGTTCGAACCAGAGGGACTAGGGTTTTGCATAATTCGCCCACATCTTTTATTGGGGCACCATTTAGAGGAGTTTGAAGCAGTCAAGTTAACCGTGATATTCCTTGTTTGTCTTCGTTTAATATCTCGAATATTTACTAAGGTGACCATGGTCCAATCATCCACCTCTTTATCACATTCGTATTCCGGACACAGGCATTTCTGGAGGCCAGCTCTAAAATTGTTAAGAAGGTGTTCTCTCCAACAACCATCGCAGAACCAATGACCACAGGAGCGAAGTGATGTAGATGCAAGTGTGGAGTTCGAAGATATATCTTCAAAGCATATATTACAACAACGTTCTTCTTGATCATCATCTATCATTATCCATTCAAAATCAACAGCGTCAACATCGTAAGACCTTTCTGTAAAATCCATAGATTCTGGATAAACACAGTTGGCTGTCTTCTGAACAAAACGTCCAATAATATCATATTGGACAAGAGGGGTGTAGGTTAAATCTAAGATCTCTTTTGTGTAGAATGACTCTGGTAACATGGTTTCAAGATAAAGGACACAACGGTTCAGTACATCCTCCAAATCGGTTAACATCATGTCGAATACAGTTTCGATACGTACTGTTGAGGTATGGGTTGGGATGTTCAAATGAACGCTGTAGATATCATGCTGGTCATCATGGGTTTTCTTAAACGCAAAGACTACGAAAGACGTTAGGTCTAATTTCTGTAAGATTGTTCGTTTAAAAGGCTTGGTATGTTTCAGTTGTTCTTTTGTGCCTTCAGTAATGTCAATTATAAATTTTCTAGGACTGCATTCCGCAAAGACAACTTTTGGAAAGTGTTTCAAGAGGTAGAAGCTTTCAACCTGGTGTTTAGGAAGAATGATGTCTACAGGAATATATTCAGGGCTTGGTGAATTGGGAATGCTGATTTCTTCGGATTCATTTTCGGCATCAAATACAGGTAAATTAGGAGTATATTCTACACGTATAGGCCTACGCTTCAAATGTTTCAATCGTCCCCCATCGTGAGTTTTCTTTTGGCATTTAAGCCCACTTCGTAATTTTCGTTGCTTGGATGTATCAATTTTAACGTTTCGATCAAGAGAGTGTGTAAGAAAATCACAGATTTTGGACCTCGTTCCGGTGTTCATGTATATTTCATCTTCATAAGAAACCGCATCGTCATCATCAGACACGTCCTGGATGAACTCCAATTCATCTTCCACTGAGATAATGTCATTCAGGGACTTTCTTTGGTTTCTGCTGTGTTTAATTTTGTGTTTTATTAAACCATCGTCAGATTCATTTTTCATGAATTTTGGATTTGAGGCAAGAGAACTTTGCGCTGGGCACGGATAAACAACGTCGTACACAAGCAAGGGTACGTCTGCATCCACTGTCGTCTGCTCTTCCTGAACGGAGTTATTTCCCCTTAATCTTCTACGCTTTCTGCTCTTACTTTTATTTTTGGCACCATTTAATTTCATTTCGTTCGGTCTATTTATATATTTGCCTTTCTTCGGGATTACTTTCTTTGTCCTACCTTTATTAGTACAATATCCAAGGCAATTGTTTTCTTTGTTAAGTTTATGTGATTCGATTAAGGCAACACTGCACTTTAGCTTCGTTAAACTGGTCTCTATTTCATCTTTGATCAATTCTGGAAGTAACCACCTTCCTTTCTTATTTAGAGAATAGAAGATTCCATCGAAGCCCAGGAAATTTGCTTCCTCAAACTCTTGTTTGACATGAGCACTGGTGGTTCCTGATGTTGAAAACGTTATTCCTGATTGAGATGCATATTGTCTCGATGCATTTGATCTTAGAGTATTTCCCGTGGAAACACCACCTTTAAGCACTTTGCGCACCATTTTATATATTTTCAAACGCAACGATATGCTTAATAACTTTTTAACGGTTGTTATGAATGTGTTTTTCATTCACGCCTTAAGTACTACCCGTTCAAATATATTATGTGAATGTCCATTGGTGGTGAAATATTATTGCAAGATACGTGAAATTAGTTAAGTCTCGTTAATCTAGTCTTATATTAGTATGTTCTAATATCAAGGGACTGGTAGATCAAGACTATATCTAATTTTATACTTGACCCGGATTTCACCATGTATTGCAATTTGTTATTTTTACAAATCAATGAGCCGGGTTGTGATGTTATTATCCGATATTATATCCCCGTGGCTTACATACTATATATATACCCTATATATACATATACATGAACTCTACATTACATAGATAATATATATATTTTATATATTCACCACGATCAATAGTCGTGTCGTCTGCTAGGGACAACTGTAGGCTATATGTTGACATGTGGGTCTCTTGACAATAATCAGTAGTTATACATGACAAGTTGATATCAAAGTATTTTGAATGTGCCCCGTCCCCCTTAATCAATAATCATGTGTTGGTGATATTTGTTTTTAATTTATTTAATGTGATACTTGTTTCTGTTGATATAATATTTTTGTGATAGCATGGAATTTGTCTCGCAAACGTCACCATTATATTACGTTTGGCGCAATAAATCCCAGCTGAAAATTTGGTGCCATAAAAACCTATTACATTTATTCATTGGGGTTTTCTGCGGGTCCTTCCCACTACTAAAGACCCCTACTTACAAGCGAATTATTGAAATAAAATTTGAAAAAATATGTTTGTTCCGAAATTACCTAGTTTGTGTCGCGTGGACGTTAAACCCCGTTTCTCTCTCTCTTTCTCTTTTTATCTCCCTCCCTCTCTCTCTCTCTCTCTCATTGAGGCATCAACCTACATTTTGAGGGTCAAAGAGAATAAGATTGATATCACTCATAGTACATGCCCTTTTACCTCTCATTGAGACAACTTCCCAGTTCAATGGGTAAGGGGGAGGGGTGGCCTAGTGGTCTAGAGTGTCGCGCTTGGACCTCTAACTGGCCGGCCACCTCTGGCTTACGGCTGTGGTTTCGAGCCCTGGTGTGAGCGTATGTGGCATGGAGATAGGGGTGCCTTCTCAACCTCGTTGGTTTCCTCCGGGCACTCCGGTTTCCCAGCTAAAGACCCCTACGCGCAAGCGAATTATTGAAATAGAATTAAACCATATGGCAAGTCCCGAAATGACCAAGTTGTGTTGAGTGGACGTTAAACCCCATTTCTCTCTCTCTCTTTCTCTCTCTCTCTCTCTCTCTCTTTCTCTCTCAATGGGTAGGGACACCCCCGACCCGTTCGCAAGTCTATACTAAACAATACTTTTCAAATATTTTGGTATAATACAGATACGTTCGAAACACCTGACATTTTCTACACTGAAGCGGGTGGCATACCCAGCATGCATTACATAGGCTAGCATTTACATATGCTAGGCATTTGAACAAGTGTCTATGTTTTACTATAGCAAAACTTCGTAGCTATACGCTGTACATGGCAAAACCTCTTTTTGATCTCTTAAAATCCCCCACCCCACTCCATTAAATCAAGAGAAATATATCGAAACAGGATCATTCATAAGCATTGTTGAAAATGGGTCATCTTGCCCACATGAAATGATGCGAAATAAACTAATTCTTCAAAATATACGCGAAAATCCCGGAGCCGCCACTGGTTTAATTTGTTTAATTTGGAGTTGATCTGTTTACAGAT
Source organism: Patella pellucida (assembly GCA_917208275.1). Taxonomy (NCBI): domain Eukaryota; kingdom Metazoa; phylum Mollusca; class Gastropoda; family Patellidae; genus Patella; species Patella pellucida. The sequence continues at coordinate 28,004,918 of OU795038.1, read as the reverse complement.
GGGACAAAGTCATACTATTATATTATAATAAAATTATATGTCTAATCTGTAGATAGTTGCATACCTAGCACAGCAAATTTATTAAAATCGACAAATGAAAACCGCCTAATCATTTAATTACTTGATTAATCTTGAGAGAAGGCATTACACTGTAAAAAATAATTTCAGAGATTACACCAATTTAGGGTGAAGTCCTGCTGCCTTCACAAAAGTTTTAACTGAAGTGTAACTGAGAGTTCGGTGTAAGGTTACACCAACATAATTACACTCGAGTGGTGGTTATATACACCTTTTGGGGTGCATCTTCAGTAGCATTAGGTGTAACTTTCACTGGTACAGGTGATGCGAAGCTCCCGGTGTGGTGAAAACGTACACGATTAGCGCTACACTTACGCTACTATAACGACTACTAAGCTCTCGGTCCGGTGCAAACATGTACATGTATAACATATAGGGTAACCTTACACCACGGGAGCGACTGTTACAGTCGTGGTTCAGCGTAAACATGTAAACCATGAAGGATAACCTTACACTACTGGAGCGACTGCTATGCTACCAGTTCGGTGCAAACTTTTACTCCTTTAATAAGGGTACCCATACACCACTAGAATGACTACTAAACGCCCAGTTACCGGTAAAATGACCCCAAAGCCTGTTTTTGTTCTTAAACTGCAAGGAGTTTAAGGTTTGTGCGTTCTAGGAGCATTTACCAAGAACAATTGGTGTAAATACTAAATTTAGTACACCAATCTTAGACCTTGGAAACGGATATTCCAGTGGGAAAAACTGACCCAGGGTACTAGTGCTGGGTATTGGGTAACACCCTCGCCTAGCCGTCTCGACAAGATTGCAATCATTTGGAGTTTTCATTGCCTAGTGATGCAATATTATATAAAGTATACTTGCCTTATGTAAACAAAGTATACATTGTCAACGATATAAATCCAACATTATTTAACAGATGGATACAATGTAATTGATGATAAAGTTGGTATACAGAAGTATAATCTAGTTCTGTCAAGTACGTCGCAGAATATGCATATTAACTATAATTGCATGCTATATATTCAAATTCGGCTATTTTAGTAAAGGGAGATAATAATATGAATACACTACCATTGGTGTAAATTAACACTGTAAATATATATGAACCTTAAACACCTTCGTTTGGTATATGGTACACTGGAAATAGTGTTAAAACCATACACGAATAGAAGGATGAATATTCACCGATCTCAGGGTAATGATCTATACGATCTTAACTGAAATTTTACACTTTTTATCGTGCTAATATTACATCCCAGCAAGCGAAATGTGAATACACTACCTTTGGTGTAAACTAACACAATAAATATAGTTAGCAATCTGCTTGTCGTGTATTTTGTACACGAGGAGCAGTCCATTTGCTGATTACACTTTTTTGCTTGAATACACTATTTTGCCTATAACGTTTTTAGGACTTCGAATTCTGTCTTATGGTTTGGATTGTTCGTACTTGGTTTTTATTTTATTTTATGTTACACCTCCCATTGTGCTAAAATTATAAGCGTAATGTTTCACTATAAAAAGTGTACAAGAATACACCACGTTCAGTGTCATGCTACACTATTAATGCTTTATTTGTTTCTAGTTACTCACCCCTCCTTGAGAAATAAATTACACCCCAAATTATGTTTTATTACACTTATTTTCAGTATACTTAACACCGACCAACGGCGAACAGCTGATTCACTTTTGCAAGTGTAAACTTCCACAATTTATCGTGTATATTGTTACACAAAATAGTGTAACGAAGGGTTTACACTCCATTGGAGTAAGTTTGCACTCCAAATCGTCTAAAGCCAATCTTTCTTAGTGTGAAGCACCAGTTACAACAAAAATGGATTAAGATTTAACGTTACACACTTTTTTTACGGTGTACTAAGTATATATAACATTTGTTTATATGCAAGAATTCTGCCAATTGAACTTTTATATACACGAATGCTGCCAAATGAACTTTGGAAATAAGTAATCGCCGATAAGCTGCTAAACAGAGGACATAGGGGACACATGTTTTTACTAGTTTATACCCAAGTTCATGTTATATGTGAATTCTAAATCGCGTTCTTGGGTGGATATGATTTGGAGATTATAGATTCGAGCGATTACCAATGGGTTCCATAATATTGCCAGATTTTCAGTTTCAGATATTTCTGTGCCAATTCCTGAATTGAACACCATTAACTACCACCCCACCCCGTCAACCTTTACTGCCATTCTTAAAAACGCCAACCGAACGTTTAAATATCGGACGTGCATGAAAATGTAACGCACTAAACAAAACAAAAACAACAACAACAAAAAACACGCAAACAGATTGCACTATTTCGAATACACTTAAGTGTCGTAAGTCGAGCTTCGTGGGTCTTTGCATTTTAATTACAGAACACCATGGTTGGAGTAAAACATATCGTTAAAATTTGAAAGGTGATACCTATCAGGAATTTTAATAAAATTGGGTTTTGTTTTTCTTTATGGCTGACATTTATGATCCTTTTTGCCTGTTCTTCGGGCTAATGCGATAGTGACGATATACTCTGCGATATAGTCGCCGTTGCCGGGTTAATAAGCTTAAAATCAGGAGGTCCGGGTTTCGATCCCTTTGTTGATCGAAGAAAAATACCCAGTGGTGCCGTAAGCTGGTAGGTAATAACATGTAGTCGTTCGGGATGGGACGAAACGCCAAGCTCTGAAATATGAAATATGAGTAGATCGTATAGCGCCGCTGTATGGGCAAAATTACACACTCATAGCACACTGCAGTGTAGCATAGACAGAAAAGAAATGAATGTAAAACCCCATTTATATTCGGCAAAACTGCTCTAAACACATCGAAAGTCTGAAATGCATTGAATGTGTGCAGGTGCGTTTTTAAGAAGGGGGGGGGGGGTACTAAGCCCCCTCCCCCCTGGCACAAAGTCTCCTAAAAATACTAAAAATATAACCGCTCAGTTATACCCCCCCCCCCTCTCTATTCTCAGCTTCTAGATCCGCCAACCGCCAATGATTACGTGTAGCTTACATCTTGTGAGTCGAATAGTTCACGAATGTTCAGTTCGTTCTTTGTAAAGAAACTCTTCGGTTTTTGTAGGCCCATCATTCTAAAGGGGGTGCATGCATAGATCGTATTCTATACTACATGTAACCAATATCTATCTTCGAAGACGACTCATTTTTCGGCGTGGTTTCTCCTTGTCAGTGACGCAGACAGAGAGCCTGACAAGGACATCTGCCTAGTCGTTCGGATTGGACAAAAAAACGAGGTCCCGTGTACACATTGGCGTGTACGTAAAAGATCCCCTGGCAGTTGGAATTCAGTTGCTACCCGGGCAAAAATTTCCCTCATAGCACACTTCATGGCGTATGCCCGTCTTCAAATAGTCCAGGTTAGGTCAGAAGCGTAGGACGTTAAATCCCATTTCATTTATTCATTCTCGGCTACTATAATTGTAATGGGAATTTAATTTTAAACCAGTGTGAACAAAGCAAATTAAATCAAACAGATGTGTATAAAATTTATTGTAAACTTTATAAATACATACATACATGTATAAATAAAAATCATGGTAAATAAAACAAAAACACTGTCCAATATATATTTCCCTCATTTACAGATTAGCATTTCTTTTACTCAGTCGTCTGTATTTACAAACCAGAGCTGAGACGGACATTATGGAAGAAGTGGCGGTGTCTCTCATAGAGATTAATTTAGATATAGTTTTGAAATAAGAAAGATTGTCATTACATAATAAATCAAAAACACGTTCGCTTAATATCTGTAATCGATCTGCCGCAAAACGAATACTCTGCACAATCCTACTCTTTTTGCCTCGGTCGCTGTCGAGTATGACGAAACAAAATTCTGATACATAATTGAGTTCAATTTTCAAATTTATCATAGCTTTTAAAAAGTCATCAATTGAATTGTGGGGATCATTTAAACCAAGATCAGAGTTCGAAATATTATTCTTCACCATCCAACATTTAACGCGGCATTTATACTCATCAACTTTCAATTGGAGGTGTTTAATTTTCTGGTGTTGTCGTTCTGTTCGGTTGACTAAAGCCATATGGTAAAGATTACTTTCTGCAGGATTTAAATCTCCAATAACTTCTCTTTCAATATGTCGGATTATTTTTTTCTTTGTCCCTTCAGAATCCTTCTTTACATAACAATTATCTCTCGAGGTATGGTCACTCCATAATTTTACACACGACCAACAAAATTGAGCTCCACAAACACAAACCATACTGGGACACCCTCCGTTCTTTTCGATGAATTTGTTGCATTTGGGACAATGTTTACCATACACCTGGACAGCAGGCACTGTGTCGTTGTGTGACAATACATCATGTCCAAACGCGTTCAGTTTATTAAAATAGAAAGCAAATTGTTCACAAGAAGCTGGCCAGTGACCCTCTCTGGTACAACTAAAGCAAACGTCCCTCCCACATTTACACACCACCGTCATCCCTGAGTCATCAGGGCTGTTAAGGTTTTGTAAGATTCTGCCACATCTTTTGTTGGGACACCACTTAAGAGTTAGAGAAGAATTATCAATTCCATCGGTAATTTTCCTGGTCTGTCTCCTTTTAATGTCTCTAATATTTACCAAGGTGACCATGGTCCAAACATCAACTTCTTTATCGCAGTCGTATTCTGGACACAGGCATTTCTGGAGGCCAGCTCTAAAATTATTAAGCAGGTGTTCTCGCCAGCAGTCATCACAGAACGCGTGTCCACAAGAAAGGAGGGATGTTGAGGAAATGCAGGATTCCGTGGATATATTTTCAAAACATACATTACAGCAGCGTTCTTCTAGGTCGTCTTCCAGTATCCATTCAAAGTCAACAGCCTCGCTGTACGCAACGGGTGTTTTTGTAAGTACCAAAGTTTCGGGGAAAATGGAATTCGACTTCATCTGAACATAAGGTCGGATGTTATCAAAATCAACAGCTGGGGTACACTTAATTTCTACCACGTCTTTTATAAGGAATGACTCTGGTGGCAAGGTATCAAAATACAAGAAACAGCGATTTAGTACATCGTCCATGTTGGTTAACATCATATCGAATAAAGTTTTGATACCTACAGTTGACATATGGGTAGCCATATTCAAATGAACCCTGTATACGTCGTGATGGTTATCATAGTTCTTCTTAAAAGCAAAAACTACAAAGGATGTTAGGTCGAGTTTCTGTAGGACTGTTTTTTTGAAGTTCTGTGAATGCTTGAACTGTTTCTTAATATTTTCTGTAATGTCAATTGTAAACTTTCTTGGGTGACATTCGGCAAAGCAAATAACATTTGAAAATTTATTTTCAAGATAACTACTTTCAACTTCGCGCTTCGGAAGAATTACATCTACTGGAATTGCCAATGATTCGGTTAATGTTTTTTCTGTATAATATGGTTCTATGTCCTCTGCATCTACAGGGGTCGGTTTCGACAAATATTCTTCATGCAACAGTTTTAGAAGCTTAGCTTTTTGTTCTGAATTTGAAGAAACAACAGCATTTTGAGCATTGTTGCGCCTTTTTTTGGATTTCTTTTTATTCGCAGTTCCGTTACCAGCATGACGAGCTCGCTTAAAGTAGTCAGATAATTTGGACGCTGTTCCAGAGTTTGTGTAAACTTCCCCTGATGCTTTTTCGTCTACTTCACAGACATTTTGTATAAAATCTAATTCACTTTCCACCGAATTGATGTCGTCTTCTGTTGTCTTAAGAAGTCGACGTTGTTTTTTTCCTCTATTCTTGGAAGCTTGATCCCATGTATTATTCTTGGAATACTCGGATAATAAGGTTCGTGGATCCGAAATTGCACTTTCTAAGGATCCTGGATAAACAACATGGTACTCTACAGACGGTCCATCTATTTCCGGAGGTATGATATCGTCACGGTTACCATCCCGTCTGTAAATGTTTCTGTTATGACGCTTCTTTGGCCGATCATTAATTTTCACGACACTCTTTCTATTTAAGTAGGTGGTTTTGTTCGGCAAGACATGTCTTGTGTGTCCCTTGTTAACAAAATACCCCACGCAATTATTCGGTTTGTTCAGTTTATGCAGTTCAAGTAATGACACCTTGCATTCACAGTCACTTAAACTTGTGGCTATTTCTTCTTTAATTAAATCGGGTAAAAGCCAGCGCCCCCTTTTGTTGAGTGAATAAAAGACTCCATTCTGATCAAGAAATTTCGCCTCTTTGATTTTGGTTTCGTCTGGAACATCAGAAACACTGCAGGTTATCCCCGCCTCCGAAGCATATTGTTGAAGGAAACGAGAGTTGCTGACGCGTAGAGTATTCCCGGTAGAGACACCGCCTCTATAGATTTTACGCACCATATTAAAGTACAAAACACTCTTGTGAGTTGTTTTCTGATGGCTTTAGTAGATATTCTGTCTATTCGTTTAAGTTGTAGTGCTTTTATATTAGTCGCCGACTCTATTTTTAAAAACGTATGCCATTTCTATGGGTTGTGCAAGAAAAGCTATCTTTAGATATTACTTCATTGTTCGCGGTTAACCAGTCCTTAATCCTGTCTGCAGTTAGCTCCGCGAAGCAAGATCGATATTTCTTGTAGTTATTTTTAGGCATTACTACATTGTTCGCGAGTAACCGGTCACTTCATAACACCCTAGAGTGACAGAGAGAGAGAAGAGAGAGGGGAAAAAAGAGAGAGATAGAGAGAGGTGGGGGTTTAACGTTAACTCAACACAAACTAGGTCATTTCGGGACTAACATATGGTTTAATTTTTTACTACAATAATTCGTTTGCGCGTAGGGTTCTTTAGCATTTGGAGGTGAACCGGGGGACCCGGAAAACTCCACGAGGTTGAACAGGCGACCCTACTCCTTGAAACGTACAACCGGGAATTCGAAACCACGTCAATTGACTCAATGACAGGCTTTATGATACAGCGCACACGTGCTAGCCATTCGGCCATCCACCACACCCCACACCCCCCCCCCCCTACGGCCCTACTAACACCCTACAAACTGTTTTGATTGTGATAAAATCTTCTTTCAATAGTGCTAGCTTTGTTTCGTTTAGTACGTCATAATGAAATCCCTGTAGAGACTACTTTGAACACTTTCATACAACCGATAAAATTCAAATATAAATACCAGTTTTAGTATCAAGAAGGATACAACAGGCCAGTATCCTACAAGAAAACAATCTTTTACAAACCATTTTTGAAGGTTAGGTCATATTATTTATTATTATTAAATAAACTTTTATTCTGGCATGTTGCGTAATAAAATTAATCTTATATTATCGTTTCAAATTACCAAAATTTGGATTAATCGTTGTTAAAAATTCTTGAAACGGGTCCCAGTACCCTACATCTAGCCTGAGTACAGGGGCCTGTTTCACGAAATTTTAACTAAAATAAAATTCAAATTTTAGTAATTTGATTGGATAATATCTACTCAAATTTGGATTTCATCTTTAGTTAAATTTTCGTGAAAGATCCAGGCCAGAATCTGCTGAGGTTTGCGGAGTTGGGTTGTTCCCACTGCTATTGATCCTGATAACCAAGGCTAGATTTAGTGGCGCATTCGGAAAACCTTGGTTCCCTATGTTGAATCTGCCTAGTTTTGCCGAATGTTAGTGGCGCTGATTAAAGCGCCTCATTTACGAGAGATTGCAGATGGGAAATAACTCTAACCATCTTTTATGAATTGGCAATTTTCGAAAACTGAAAATTTTTATCAATAATTTATAACTAGAGAAGTGTAGGCCTATTGTCAAAAATGACAACTGGAACCGTTTGTGAAATTCTCCAACGCTTGACAATATCTTCTGATCCATTGAACGACTTAGAAGAACTGAAAGCCGTACTGTATACAATTCATCCATCAACTCTCAGAGATGTGAGCTCTGAAATTCCAAACTTTTCTCAACTTTTTACGTATTTAGATACAACAAACGTGTAAGTTATAAAATATATAAAAGCCAAAATTATTCTATCGTAATATAATTTCTATTAGGCTAGGTCTCGGTGATGATAACTGGGGGATTCATATCAGTGTCATTAAAGGGATAATCCCGATTTGAACAGGGTCTAAAAAATAAAAGTCCGAGTAGCCTACGTATGAAATTTAAACGCCAAAATATAGAGGAGTGGTGTATTTACCATTTCCTAAAATTTCAGCTCAGAATATTGAGTCTTTTTGACGTGAATGTCAAAACCTCTTATCCAGACACGTAACCTTTTTAAGATTTCGGGTCAATTTTGGGGTTGGGTGGCCTGATAATCGACTCCCGTTACTTTAGAAGTCTATACAATGAATGACCCATGTGCTATACTTGCTAACAAAAGGTAAATTTCACCTACACATTTTATTTATAAAGTAAAATTCTGGTTTTATCCAGACACCGTATAATACAGCTTAGGACACCTGTCTTCATTTCCAGATGAGGACTGACGGGTATAAGTTGTTTTGAAACGTATAACAAATATTGAGTTAGATGCTCGGCCCTGAGGTTGATGATTTTAAGGGATTTTAACACAAAATTAAGCAGTTTTATTCCCCAAAATATTATCGGGATTGGCCCTTTAATTATTAACATTGATATCTTGACGTGATGTGAAAGCTAACTTGTGAATAAGCTCAGGCCTATGCCTGCCTAGGCCTTGTAGTATAGCCTATACAGTTGTGGCACATGAAGAAAACGCACTGATTTTACTGACAGTGACAGTGCTGGCGAAACATAAAGCAGATGAAATGTGATTTTTGGCAGTAGACCCTGGCTGAAAGTTTACTACAAAAGGTATTAGGTAGGCTAATCTGACGGCAACAAACTAGGTAGATGACCAATCTCTTTGATATTCTGATATAAAATTGATAACTAGTTTACACCTTACTTTGTTCTGGCACCTACAGGACAACATATTCAAATTTACAGATCTACATTGCTAGTATTATTTTTCAACTCTTGCAGAGAACAGCAGAAATTAGTTTGTGAAACAATAGAACGAATATTATCTGGTCTGCCTCCATCAGAAATCTGTGAGAACTTCAAGGAAGAAATTGAGAATGGTCTATCTCACTCAGCACCTGATGTAAATTGTTTATGCCTAACACAGGTAAATTTGCTTGGAATACATACCGGTAACTCTACTAAACATGAGTTTTAATTGGAAGATTGGTAATGACGGACCACCATTGTTTGACGCAGTTGTCATATTGCATATTGGTTACCATGTTTTATTAAGGACATAAAGATATATAGGCTTTCCCTAAGCATATAAAGGTAGTCCGTTCTCACACCACAAAATTTATTGTCCCCCCATCTTAATAGTTTGAGCTAAAGCTAAGCAGAGCTAATCAATTTCATTGTTCGATGCTTTGGGACAAGATAATCTTGATTCTATCTGATAGAGAGTGATCAAACTTTGTGTATAGTTTTATTATTCGATGCTTTTGAAAAAAATAAATGTTCGATTAATAAATATGTGGCATCTTATTATTTTGGGATTTCAGTGGGGGACATCAGCCTCACTGTTGGCTTGTTTTTATTTGAAAGTATGATAATCACTCATTCAATTGTCTACTTGTCTAATGTTCTTCTAATTGATTACTAATACAGCTCTGAAATTTTTTAAACAATGTATTGTGTTGCTTTTTTAAAGCTCTTACGAGTAGCCAAGATAGACCCTAACCGATTGATTGGATGGTTGGATATCTTACCGAAGATAATATCTCAGCTTGGAAATGAAAATCTTGCTGTGGCCAAAATAGTTGGTGATATTTTAACAATGTTAGGTATGAATAGAATCTTATTACTGTTGTACCGTAATGGTACATGTATTACCGTACTATTTTAAGAAGTAATGTTTAAATTCTGACCTAAAATGAGCCCCCTTTAATTTATAAACCACAATTTACCTGTGGATGTACAACTAAACTGAGTAAAGAGACCATAACTTGGTATCCTTTTCGTATTGTGAAACTTTTACCGAGGCTTTAATATGGTCTACGGTCTTAGTTCACAATAATATATAAAAAGTATAATCAATCAACCTTTTCAGACCTTATGCAAAGTAACAATATCACAAATGAATTAAAGCTTGATGGATGTTTCTTTTAAAAAATATGGAGTAAGAAATTGGATATTTCTTCAACGATATATCCATACAGGCAATTATCCGAGTAGTGAGACATTGGGTTGTAATAGATATGTTATAGCATATAATTATATTTTAGGGAAAACACGAAATGGAGCTACAAGTTTATACAACCATAGTATGTTGAAAGAAGTTATGGAGAAAAATGATACAGTTAGATTTAGAGTGTATCAGGTAATACTGAGAAGCCATGAAATGAAATGGGGTTTAACATCCTACTTTTCTGCTCCACCTGCGCTAATGAAGACAGGCATACACTATGAAGTCTTATGTCAAATTCTAACAGCCAAGGGTTTGTTTTCATGCCCAGAAAGGGTGTAGACCGGAGCTTGTTTTTTAAGTCCCTTGCAAATGACTAGATATTCTTCCTTGCCTGGCGTCCATTCTACTTTTAGGGGATACCATGCCAGAAAATCCAGTGGAACTTTCTCATCCAACTCTGGTATTAAATCAGGGATCTTCATTATAACAATAAATCAGCTTAATCACTGGGCCTCTGCAGCTACCTGCTGACAAGAAAACCAACAATCCAGGGAGGCCAAATAACAACTTTACTTTACTTAGAAATATAGATAGGCCCAAGGTGTAAAAATCAAGTCAGTAATATGTGTGTCCAGCAAGCATCAATATTTCCGTGCACATGCGCAGGCACATTTGCCTCAACAAAAAAAATTTGCGGGCACATTTTAAAAAAAAAAAGAATTCATTACTGTCACGCAAATCATGTAGAATAAAGAATTAGTTACGGTACATGAATATCTTGTTATCATCAAGTGAAAACAACTTTTGTTAGTATCCAAATTATACCAGATTCCAGAAGTTAAGTTTAATGAAGACAACCTGGCTTCGCAAAGGGATTTAATGAACTTTTTTGAAGCCGGTAGGCATCTATTCTATGTTTATATCAACCCCAAACAACAACCATATGCACATCAAACATAATCTTTATTATTAAATTCATCTATACATTAATACAATTTAGAAACCATAATAAAAAAAGGGTACTTAAAAAAGAAGCTTTCGTAAGTCCCCCCCCCACACTCATACTATATAACTGGCAATTGAATACTCTCCTTTTGAATTTGACCCCGCAGGCACATTCGACTTTTATAGAGCCCTGGTGTCCACCTCTATCAACCACACACAAACCATGCAATATTGATGTATGGAGGAGAAAAACCTCTGGATTGCTTCTTGTGGGATTCTTGTCCAGTGGTTCTAATACTCATTAGCTCATAAATCGTTGTGTCTTTCAAAGAACTGTATATAAGTACTGCTGACTCAGCAAAGTTTAAAATAGAAATCTTAAATCTCTGCAAAACCAATCCAGTAAAGTTAATAGCTGATTTAAAACCAAGTACCCTATTTTTCTTTATGTTTAAAAATGGACACTGGTCTTCAAATCAAAGTCAAAACAGTGGAAGTAGAATATTTTAATTTTTTTTTTATTTACAGATAATAATTGATATCAGTCAACAGTCTCAGGAGGGTTTACAAATGTCGGAAGAAAGTGGACTTTTGAAACAGTTAACAAATGAAATTTTTAAAAATGACATCTTGCTTCAGTTAAATGCTATAGAAATGTTGTCCGATTTAGCTCAAGTACAGCATGGTCTAGTTTATCTAGATCAAGCTGGGGTTATAGTTAAATTAGAGGAATTAATGAAGGCCACGGAAACAGATGCATTGGCTGGTTTACTTCTGCCAGGTACAGTATTAGTTTAAGTTGCATGTATCAAGGAAACACTACATGGAATTTAAATATAATAATTTGAATTGGGACTATTTATCCTTTACTACTCAAAGGGTATTTAAGCACCCAGCTGTACGTCCAAACATTTCTTCATTTATGTTCAAACATAGGAAATTTTGTAAATGCAATATAAAACAAAGTTCTTGGTCACATTTTTTGGGTATAGTTCATTATGGTACATTGAAAGCTTACAGAGTTATCTTTTCAGTCATAATTTGACTGAAGTTTATCAGTAGTGAAAGTTTGGTGGATTCTCTCCTCTAAGCTATGCAGGTGTGTGCTTGCAAACACCTTTGGCAATGTGTGCACAAAGGAAATTAATGTGCCCACAGGAACCCTAATGAAAATTAGAATGTTTTGAATGCAAGAATTATTCTCATGTGTGTGTATGTACCAAAATATGAAACTTGACATGGTTATAAAATTTAATTTTTCAGAGTTACCTTTTTCTTTTGACTGTTAAAGCTTGTGAACTCCATACAGTTATTAATCCCCCACCCCCACTCTGATTAGCTTTCTGTTATCTGTCTACAGGACAATGTTCTAAAGGTTTTTGCCCTCATGCTTGAACATTTAATATTAATATTGCCAAAATGTTGTTTTTATTTTCACCTAAATAAAAAAAAAATTGTGATTGTCATAACATATTTTGACTTTTAAAGTAAATGATCATTTTTTCAGGTTTGGTGAAATTTTTTGGTGGTATGTGTAAACATCACCCAAAGGAAGTGTGTCAAAAATTCCCAACATTTGTCCATGTTGTTTTTAATAATTTGAGTAGTAATGATGTTGGCCAGAAAAATGTTGCCATTGACACACTTGGGTTCCTAGGAAGTACAGTTGAAGGAAAACAAACCTTAGAAAAATTAGGTAAAGCTATAGTTTTCATAATGGTAGTAAAACTTAAACTGACCAGGGGTCAGTTGCTCAAAGCTTTGTTATCTTCTAACGATCCGTTAACTTTAACAGAGAGAAAGAGTGTTGCTGGAAATAAAGGCACCGAACATTCTGTGGTGCAGATTTATGCTAATATTTCTTTAGGAAAAAATAAAGTATTCTATAGTGTTTTCTGCAGTAAATTTAACGCAAACAACACATTACCAAGATATGTTCGTTAGAGTTTAACGGATTGTTAAAATAACTTAGTTTTGAGCAACCCACCCCAGGCCCTTTTGCTTAGGCTAATAATTAATGAAAAGCATTGATTTAATCAATTTGATGTGTTGATTTCTTGTGAGAAACAGATATCTGCCTATGTTTAAAAATTGTGGTCCACAGATAGCGATAAAGCAAGTTTCCAGATTTAATAGTTTACACCAAAAATGACACTAAAATTTGAAACAAAATGACTTAGAAATGAAAATTTACTCAATTACATTCTAACCCTAATTTAGCTCATGTGTGTTAGTAATGTAAGTCCTCATATTGAATTGGCTCATGATAATTCACCAATTCATGATCCTTATCCTGTATTTTAGGCCCTTACATTCCTTGATAAACAGGATACATTCAATGCCACATGGAACAGCAGATTTTAATAATCAAACCTCAAGCAAACTTTTTTCTATCATTGTTTCAGGCAATCAGATGGACAATGGAGTTCAAGTATTGGGAAGCATTATTAAAGATACTAAAGTTGAATTCCAATTAAGAGCATTGGATTCCTTGGTCTCTTTACTTACTTTAAAGGTACATGTATGATAAATGAATATAAAATGTATCTAGGTAATAATAATTAAATGTTATACGAGGACAAAACATTTCAAGAAAAGGAAACCATTGCAGATCGATCTTGGGGAATGGGGGAGGTGGACTCTTTCCACAGGCTTAAATCTAACGAAACAACTGATGGGTTTGCTTCTCCAAAACCAAGGCGAGTGTGTTTCATCAATTACACTGTCTGTCTGGTTACGGGCAGCCAAAGCATACAAAGAGAAATATGGCACAAATTTCATATGGTTATTCTGTTATAACTCGGACAATTGGTATTTAGATGGGATGAACATATTCATATTTATATGTTTACTTATATATTTACAATGGCAACCCACAAAATCAAGCTGTTATTACAGACATGAGAGTTTTTAGCAAATTGGCTAGCTTTCCTCCAATCGACCAAGAGCAATTTTTATGAATTCGACTACAAACCAATGAAAAAGCCACATAAAAATTATTCAAACAAAAATTATCGCCATATGTAAACTAATGAAAACTCGAACAAATAGCTTTCGCTTCAATTGGAACACCCTATGGTAATCTACGCCAATCTCATTACGACTTTGACGAAAAAATTCCAGCTGCATTGATAGTTTCTAAAATTCTAACCAGTTAAAAATTTTCAGCCAATTTCACTTCTCACCACTCTCATGTATGTTATTATTAGTTATTTCTGATGATTATGTTCTTTGTCCTAAACAATCTTTAGGAATCTGTGACAATTTTCTGAGGGAGCCCCCTTTCCCCCACAGCTCTCTGTCTTAATTTGGGTTGAGTTCACTCAAAATTCATGTCATTGTGAAGTAATGTGAAGTCAATTTATATCAATTAGATCAAATTTACTAATGCTTGTATTTTGATTTTACAGGAAGATGAACAAACCGAAGAATTGTTAAGTCTCACAGAAAAATGGTTTAATACATTGATGTCGGATCCTTTTCAATTTATCTGGTCTTTGTGTTTGCGGCCATTTGATGAAATCCGATGTTCTGGTTATCATGTTATGAGAACTCTTGCCACATTACCATGGGCACAGAAAATAATGAACAATTTACCTGGATTTACGGAATTTTTATTAAACCGATCAACAGAAACCAGTAAAGGTGGTCGAGATTCCAAGTTTCTTGTTATACAAACTCTTGTCAACTCACCCACAACTACAGAAATATTTGGTCGTCCATATTATGTGAAGTTATTTGAGTATTATCAACAAGGAGCCTATTTTATCCGTGCTCAAGCAGAAGTTGCTATGGAGGGTGATGGTGGCTCGTAAATAAATATTATCAACACATGAATTTCTCTTGTGATGTAAACATTATTGTTACTGTTAAAGTTTTACAACATAAAAAAACATAATTTTAACTGTCAACTCTGAATGTCTTTGATATTGTTTCTATAATAGGTCTCTCAAAAATATGCAGACAATCAATAGGGTCTTTAGCAGTGGGAGGAAACCGGAGGACCCGGAGAAACCCACAAGATTTGACAGGCAACCCTACTCCTTGTCACATACAATCGGAGATTCGACACCACACCAGTTGACTCAATGACAGGCTTAATGATACAGCGTCCACATGCTAACCATTTGGCCATCCAACCCTCCTTTTTTTTAGAACTAAAAGTATTAAAAAAGAGAATAAAGTTTAGGTGTCTTGGAACAAGTCAATCTGTATCACAGAGGTAAAGCGAAAGCCTTCTTCTAGCTCTGTGTAAGATGAATGACCTTTATATATAAATTTCAAAATGCCTTCTTTGTGTGACGTTACATCACACGGCATCTACCATTGGCAAAAATAGCTCATGCATTGTTTACATAGTAATGAAACTTGTCCGGGCAAAATGCACCATAATAGATCAGTGGCATAATGGTGCCTTTTTACTCCTTTTACGACTTTGGATACTATTTTATAAAAGTCAACCCATTTACACTAAATAGGCTTCAATTTTTTAACCAGATACACTTCAAACAGCGTTATTTATTTTTCTAATACCTTGAAAGAGATGTTTCAGAGTTTAATTTGCAGAAGGAAAAAAGCTAAAGTAGATCTAGCTGTAATAAGTCTTTAACTCAATATCATGTAATGTCTTCGACATTGAAAACACAAACTATTTGTCAATTAAAAGGACAATATTTGTGCCAGTCATTATTACATAATTATAATGTGATAGAACTGGTTAAACATGTTCAAAATCATAAACATACGGGCTCGATGACAGTTAGGTTTACAGACAGCAGTGACCTTTAATTTTCTCCCCCCCCCCTCCCCTAGAGAAAATTTTGGAGTATTTGACGGCTGCAAACGCGTTTTCCTGCTATTATAGCCGGTGAACAAAGCAACGTCAAAGAGGTCTATATAGCCTAATTAAGATGGCTGACTCGAATTCCAATCAATGGTTTACAGTCCATGAAGACGTGACCGTTGGGAAAAAAATTTGAAAATATAACTGCCGGAAAACGCAGTTGGCAATACAGCAACTTCAATTTGGTCAAATATAGCCTACCTGGCTGACCTAAATTCCAAACAAGCAATCAATCATCGCGCGGTATGGAGGCCTCACCCTCCCGGAGAAAAATTTGTAAATTTAATCACTGCAAATGCGTTTTCTTTTATTCTAGCCCCTGTAAGCAACTCCAAAAGTATCCAATGGTTTGTTAACCGAAATCCCACTCTGAATTCCAACCATCCAATCACTAATAAGACTGTTGCATCTGCATTCACAAATAATAATCGATGCCCAAAAATTGTCGCACAAAATAGAGTGACTCCAGACAAAATGTTCTAATCCATATAAGTACAAATTCGTGATATTCAATTACAAGAAACGTAAAATTAGTGCATACCTATCATAAGACAGCTTCGGGCATGCAATGGACAAGAAAAAGACGAGAAAATACTTTTCGGGCAGTGTAGACGTCATAGAAATAAGTAAGATATATATTTTCTCTAAACGTCGTCGAATTTTTCATTGCCCGAAAATAATTGTTCTTAATAATATCATTTTATCACAGAAATCATTGCTGCGATAGATGCGTAATCAATGTTTCAGTCAGACGAACACAAAAGGAAAACAAGAGTTATCCCTCTATATAACTGACTGAAGTGACGGGTGATAACAGATCATGGGCGAATTTCTGCTTACTAATAATTCCCCCAAAGACCAAAAGTTGTGTAAGAATGTGAAAGGATCTGACAATTCATAAACAAAATTGACTATCACTAGATAAAAGAACATGATAGAAAAAGTCCGCGCATTAATTACCATGTTTTTTTATAGAAGAATGAATAAACCCACGTGAAAGAACGGAGTATTTCTATTTTTCTCGTGTTCTCTTATTGAAGTCACGCTATTATTGTAGGTGATTTGAAATTGCAATAGAAACACAAACGCTTAAAGGGACTGTCCCGAATAGAACAGAGCCTCAAAAATAAACGTCTGAGTACGTATAAAATTTTAACGCCAAACTATAGAAGTCTGGTGTATATACTCTGACTCAAAATTTCAGCTCAAAATATTGAGTCGTTTGGACGTGAGCGTTTAAACAGCTTACCCGGACTTAACCCCTTTAAGATTTCGGGTCAATTCTTTCGTTGGGTGACCCGATAATCGATTCCCGTTCCTTTAGAGGTCTACCCGATGAATGGTCCATGTGCTGTACTTGATAACAAAAGGGAAATTTCACCGACACATTATTTTTATAAAATCACCGCATAATACAGTTTGGGACACCGGACTCCCATTTCAAGATGAAGACTGTGGGTTTAAGTTGTTTGAAAACGTATCACATATATTGAGTTAGTTGCTCGGCCCTAAGGTAGGGGATCTTAATGGATTTAACACAAAATTAAAGAGTTTTATTCTCAAAAACATTATCGGGATTGACCCCTTAAATTAAATGTAAATCCGTTACATATACATATTACAATAATTATGCGCTGCTACCCATAATTTGTGTCAATTTCTATGTCCCAAATATAAGCGATTTAGCTCTTTCAATATTGTGTGCCAATTAACTGGCAGCGATGTCATCCCTTATAGTGGTTGTATTAACCATTGTGGGAAAGGTGGAACCTATGGGTTGAACACTGAATGTTATAGAGAAAATGCGACTGGATGATCGAGGTGCATTCTTCCGCTCGCTGGACGTGCCGATTATAACTTTCACCAAGGAATAAAGTGCACACCCACTTCCTCACTGCTTTCGTTAATCAGCCTGTGTCTTTTTTTTGTTGACAAATTTTTATCTTTTTGAAGAAAGCTGATCATTTATTTGTTTTGGATAAGAAATGTGACATTTTATATTTTCATTTACATGTAAAATAAAATTACTCTTTTACCAAAATCCAAAGTAAACTGTATGGACGTTTTGCGCTTCATATTTCATGTAAATTCTGAAGAATTTATTCCACTTCCAGTCAGTTCAGTGGCATCAGACCATCAGTATCACCCAGACTCAGTCAGTCAGTCACAGTGCCAATACTTTTCTAGTCAACTTAACTTAGTCTACTCTTAGCTTACACAGTCCAGTCAGCGTTGGCATTCTTTACAGTTTCTGGTAAGTCCATTCTTGAGATTTTTTTATGAGGATAAACTGAACATAGCATCCGTTAGTAACTATACTTGTTACCTAAAACTGTGTTTAAGGTAACAATTGGTACAGTCTAAGACCCCTTACGCAAGTTGAAATAGGTTCAAACGCACAATTGTCAACACATATCATTACAGTTTGTATTAAAATAAGTAATTCCATCACAAATAGTGAAGACTGCACCATTAAAAGAGTTACCGAACAGTTTTTCTCTGCATAGCGCTGTTTATGTTGTAGGCCTAATGACGTATTACGCAACTTTCGGCCATGACGGTCGGCCAGTTGAAATTTCGCGTAGGAGATGGGTTTCATCAAATCATATAATTATGCGGTAAGGCCTCACCTTTATTTCAAGAAGAATTGATTTATTATATGTTAAGCTGCGTGCAGTAGTGCTTTGGGTCAGTTTATTTGTAAATTAAGCGAGCTATAGGCTAGTAAACTTTTTGTAGTCATTTGACTAAAAAACTTGCTGTTAAGCTGCGTGCAGTAGTGCTTTGGGTCAGTTTATTTGTAAATTAAGCGAGCTATAGGCTAGTAAACTTTTTGTAGTCATTTGACTAAAAAACTTGCGCAAAGGAACTCTGTAGGAAAAACCACTACTGCGACTGGAGTAAGACGGAAGACAGCAGTAGTGGAACCATTTCTAAGCATCCATATAATATTGTATTGATCCACTGTAAGAGTATGCATTGTAGTTTTTATTCATATTCAGTAAATATTTCACCCATTTTGTATTTGTTGTGATTGAGAACTTAGTATCTATGATGAGATGACAGTTTTCTTGATAGCATTTAGTTTTAGTCTGTATTGTATGTTACTAATTTTATTACGGTACTTAGACAAGATAACCATTCGATCATCATTTTGATTTGTAGAAATGTTTATGATATAAATGACACTGCTCTGCCTGTATTTTACAATATGACAATAAGTGCATTTCATAAATCTCCTTGGCTATAAATACATGTACATAGTAGAGAGTCACAAAATTGTGTCATTAGTTAGGTTGAATTAATTACTAGCCTACATTCCAAAGATCATGTAACCGTCAATTACATTCTCCAATTACTTTTCAATTACATTTTATGCCACATATAAATATTTCCAACATGATAAGCCTCAAATTTTATAGCACTGAAGAAGTAAATTCTGTGTATTTCAATCTGACACACATACAATTCATTATCATTTTTTTAAAAAAAGATTTTAATTTGTGGTGACAAATTCATAGAGGAATAAGAAGGTATTAAACTTTTTCTTTTGTTGCTTTTACACGTAGTAGTCTTTTATAGAAATGTAACTTAAAGAGTTGATTTCTGAAGATATGGTTTAATCAAAGAACAGTGCTAATTTACAGGCAATTACTCAGTCAATCAATCAATCAATCAGATTAAAAGTCATACTACTACACTGTCACTTAATCTTAATTTCACTGACCAGTAACGAGTGGCATTTCGAAATGTCATCCAAATATATTAATTAATTTCATGTAGATTGTAGTAGCTGTTTTACGTAGGTATGGGTTTTATGTTTCAGCTTTCTTTTGTCATATCCTAGGCAATCTTTTTTCTTTTTGATATTCACTGATCTTTTCTTTTCCTTGTTGAATTCTTCAATTTAGTAACATGTTGATTGTCACATTACTTGACGGATGGATTTTCTCTGGTACCGTATAGGATCCTACTGGGCTAAAGCCAAACAATTAAAATTCAAAGGGGGGAAAAATATTTCACCATAAACTTTACCATTATACTAATTAGATGAAAGAATGTGACAAAACTTGTGGTAATTTAGCCACAACTTTCCCTGATCATTACTTTTCCTTCATAATAATAATGGTCCAGGTCAATAAATATTGTTTGTATTGTATTCTATTCAGGTCATTATAATATAAACCCTAACTTTCAACCTATTTAAATAGCGGATTTGGGTGGCATCTTGGATTCTAAGGTCTGTCAAAAGACGTGGTTTTGATTCCCTGATTTACTTGTACATGTAATGACAACATATAGAGTGACCTTCCCAACCTCATGGGTATTCTGTGGGTCCTCCGCTTTCCTCACACTTCTAGCCAATTATTCAAATGAATTGAACCATGTGTTGATCCTGAAATGACCTAGTTTGTGTCTAGTATGCCCACCCCCATCTCTCTCTCACTCTCTACATATTTTCAGCAGTGAAAAATATTTATTCTTAAAGTCAATGTTTCGATGTTAGTAAAATTATATTATACTATTATAGACTAAGTTTATTTATTTTGAATATAATAAATTAATTTATTTCCTCGGTGTAAGCAATAATATGTGTGTTTGTATTATTCTCTTTTTCTAATTTCAGATTAAGAGTTGGCCTACTTTATGTGTTAATATATTAAGTGCACTGAAGTGAATTTAGTTATCTAACATGAGCATTCAAATGGATGAATACTACATGTATAAAGTAGCATTACTCATTTCCTGATTTAAACAGTAAACAAAGTTATAATACATAGTATAAGAATTACAGTTTAATTTAACAAACAACTGAAGGAAAATTGACATTTTCAGTGATATTTAACCCATTAGCATTTGCTAAAATGTGTTTTTGTTGTGATAGTCAAATCAAAATATTTGCTTAATGTTTTCAATGAGTTTAGCAGAGGATAGATAATGACACCCACCAAATGGAAAGCTCTTATTTTCTTTGTGGTATTTTTGTCAGGCTCTGGATTTTTCTACACTCAATATTATAACGAGTGTTTTCTGAAAAATTGTCCTCATCTAAAATATGTCAGTGGAGTTGAATCTCGATTTTTCGGCATAACTAATGAATCCCGAAAAATCAGCAAAAATGATATTGATTTTGAAAAGGAAGACGTGATTGTATTTCTTCACATTCAGAAAACTGGTGGAACGTTTTTTGGAAGGAATCTTGTGAAAAATTTAGGGGTTGATCCACCCTGTATCTGTGGACTCAAGGGGAAAAAAAGATGTGATTGTTTTACAAAGAATCGAAAAATTTGGTTATTTAGTCGCTATTCTACTGGCTGGCTGTGCGGTCTTCATGCTGATTGGACAGAACTTAAGTCCTGTGTGGATTCTAAAATGGATCAAAAGGAAGGACGACACCGTAATAGAAGGTATAATTATTTTTTAACTACATGTATTATGTAGACCACTCTAGATATTAAATTTACCTTTAATTTTATAGGGTGGGTACCACCGTACCATCACTAAATATGGACATGTGTCTTTAGGGCTTGTTTGATAATTTCCTATCTGGATCTAAATTCCTTTATTTACATTCAAAATATTTCATGTTTAGTCTTGGTGTTTTTATACTGTACCAAACAAAGTTAAAGATACATTATGGGAGATTTTTATAGAGAGTTAGCCATTCTTGCTTTAGCAATTCAAAAGTAGATGATGTAAGAAGAATATATTGAAAATTTCAGTCAAATTACTTTATTATGTACCAAGTTATTATAGCGTTGTTATATGTCACTAGAAATGAGGGCATTATATGTCTTCACCTTGGCCGATTGTTTGATTGACAGGCATTAATTCCACCTACATAATCTCAATTATCAAGTAAAGTTTTCAAAGACATGCGGAAAATCACCCAACTGCGGCCTCGCTAAGTACACTCTATCATTTAGCCTCGATCTAACTGATGACGTAAACATAAGAATTAATAATCTCATCACGGAGCGCCATATTTGTTTCAATTCAATCAGTGAAATCCTATTTAAATCCAGGCTGTGGGCGAGCCATCCGTGGGTCTACAGAGTTGATTTTGGACTTGTTGTTTAAATAAAGATATAATTTATAATTTCTGTAACATCTGAAGCCTAAATTAAGACTTGCAGTAATCAGATTTAGCTCTTGCATAATGTATCTTTAATTGGAGTGATATTGAAATGGGCTCCATTCGGTTCTATTGCTTCAGATATCTCAGTAACCAATCTAGATGTCATTACAACACTTTGTACACACATTGTCATTGTTTTATATGGATTCATTTTTATCACACAAACTAAAGCATCCGTGATATCCTCAGTGGTAATGTTAAAGGAGTAGAATTAGATGATTTACAACTGGGGATACAAATATTAGGACTAACACAACATTATAAGATCTTTTGATATCTGATCAAAATTAAAAGAAAAACAATATGAACTGGCCAGACATTACGATCTACATTAAAGATACATTATGGGAGATTAGATAAAGAGCTGGAAGTTCTCACTATAATACGTAAAAATAGATAATGTAAAGAGAATTTACTAAAAAATTCAGTCAAATTGATCCACTCTGAACTGAGAATTTAGCAATTGAATTTTAGGCCTAGCCTCAATTATCATTACTAAAGTTGGTATGATTAAAACATAGTCTTCATTATCATTTTTATACGCCCACATTTTCATGTGGACGTATTATGTCGTCGCCCCTGTCCGTCTGTCCGTCCGTCCGTCCGTCCACAATTGTTTGTGGACTCTCTACAGGTCACAATTCTTGTCGGGTTTTGACGAAACTTGAAATATAGGTTAATCCCCAAAAGATCTCGGCTGCTCTCGATATTGGCATGTATCGGATCAAAACTTCATGGATTATGGCCCCTGATTGTACGAAAAATCACGTTTTTAGCTTGTGGACCCTATAGAGGTCACAATTTTGAACTGATTTTGATGAAACTTGACATGCATGTTTATAACCCAAAGATCTTGGTTCCTTTCGATATTTGCGCCTATCGGAACGTAGTTTCCTGAATTATGGCCCCTGATTGTCCGAAAAATCACCTATTTTAGCTCGTGGTACCTCTGGAGGTCACAGTTATTATCCGATTTGAAAAACCGTTCGATTATGTCACCGTTACACCCTAAGGAAGGTTGAGTTCAAATTTCGGAATAATCGGACCAAAATTACCATACAAAATGGCCGCCGTTCCTACGCGAATACTGTTAAAAAATGGTATATCAATGTTGTGGACCCTGTAGAGATCACAATTTTAATTCGATTTAAGATGAAACTTGAAATGCATAGTTATAACCCAAAGATCTTGGTTCCTTTCGATATTTGCGCATATCGGATCGTAACTTTCTGAATTATGGCCTCTGATTATACGCAAAATCACCTTTGTTTAGCTTGTGGTCCCTCTGGAGGTCACAATTATTATCTGATTGAAAAAATCGTTTGATTATATCAGGAAGGTTGAGTTCGAATTTCTGGAAAATTGGACCAAAATTGCCATACAAAATGGCCGCCATTCGTACGCGAATACTGTTTAAAAAATGGTATATCAAGCATTCAAGGTTGTGGACCCAGTAGAGGTCACAATTTTAATTTTCGATTTTGATGAAACTTGAAATGCATGGTTATAACCCAAAGATCTTGGTTCCTTTCGATATTTGCGCATATCGGATTGTAACTTCCTGAATTATGGCCCCTGATTATACGCAAAATCGTCTTTGTTTAGCTTTTGGTCCCTCTGGAGGTCACAATTATTATCCGATTTAAAAAATCGTTTGATTATATCACCGTTACACCCTAAGAAAGGTTGAGTTCGAATTTCGGTAAAATTCGGAACAAAATTGCCATACAAAATGGCCGCCGCGTGTACGCGAATACTGTTATAAAATGGTATATCAAGGTTGTGGACCCAGTATAGGTCACAATTTTGATTCAATTTTGATGAAACTTGAAATGCATGGTTATAACCCAAAGATCTTAGTTCCTTTAGTTATTTGCACATATCAGATCATAACTTCCTGAATTATAGCCCCTGATTGTCCGAAAAATCGCCTATGGTCCCTCTGGAGGTCACGATTATTATCCGATTTAAAAAAACGCTTGACTCTATCACCGTTACACCATACGGAAGGTTGAGTTTGAATTTCAAGGAAATCGGACCATAATTGCCAGACAAAATGGCCGCCGTTTGTACGCTAATAGTGTTAAAATATGGTATATCAAGGTTGTGGACCCAGTATATGTCACAATTTTAATTCGATTTTGTTGAAAGTTGAAATGCATGTTTATAACCTAAAGATCTTGATTCTTTTCGATATTTGCGCATATCAAATTGTGATTTAATGAATTATAGCCTTTGATTGTAGGAAATATCTTTTTCGGTTTTGCTTGTTCTCTATCCATGTCTCGAAAATGTGGGCGTATCCTGCCTGGCAGTGCCAGCTTACTATCTTTTTTTAATTTAATCATCAATGAGCATTGAGCAGCAGATCGGATTCCAATCCTGTAAATATTGCAGGCTAGTGATGGCATCGAGAGTTGTTGTAGACTTGATAATTAATATCTTAAGTAATATTTTAAGCCTAAAGAAAGAAATGCAATAGGAAGATTTCGCTTGCATAATGTATGTTTAATGAATTTAGTTAGTGAATAAAAGATTTTTTTAATGGAGATCATCATTAGACTATATTTTCTATCATTTGAATGATAAAAAAAACCTAAAGCTCTTGAACTCATGCAGTCATATTGAAACATTTAAAGGAATATAATGGACACACTGTGACTAGTAGATCTGTTATATTAGCAATTTAGCATGCCACCCTGTTAGAACACATAATGTACACATTCCTAAGTATTACTCACAATATAGTCAAGTATGTAGAACCATGGTATAATAAAAGACAAAAAATCAAAGTTTCTCGTAAACTACGGTATCTTGGATTATTCTTTAGTATGAATATAATATATACATCATCTTATGGTATCTTAAAAGTGCTCATTTGTGACTATTTTAAGAATTACATTGGTTTTTTTTATATATTGCAGATTTCATTATATTACTGTATTGAGAAATCCAATACTTCGCTATCTTAGTGAATGGAAGCATGTTGCACGAGGAGCTACATGGAAAGGTTCAAGACTTTATTGTAACGGACGTGAAGCAACTTTAGAGGAGGTTCCGTTTTGTTATGAGGATTCTGACTGGATGGATGTTACCCTTGAGGAATTTTTAGAGTGTCCGCACAATCTAGCAAATAATAGACAAACTCGCATGTTAGCGGATTTAAGTAAAGTTAATTGTTATAACACTTCTACAATGAGTTCGGAGGAAAGGGATTTCAAAATGTTACAAAGTGCCAAGAAAAATCTTCAAAACATGGCATACGTAGGACTAACAGAATATCAGAATTATTCCCAGCTTTTGTTTGAGGAAACATTTAACGTGCCCTTTATTGAGGACTTTGAACAAAAAGAAGACACAAAAGGAAGTAAAGTGAAGGTAGATTCTTACCTTGAGAGACTTAAGGAAAGGAATTATTTAGACATTAAACTTTACGAGTTTGCTAAAGATTTGTTCTTTTGGCGAGTACATAATATACTCAACATTACTGTTTGATGGAATTTAATTTCCATTTGTATTTTATTATCAGACCGGATCGTTCTAACTGCTTCCCTGGTCTATACATGTAATATCAATTGATGCATGGTGATTCCCCATCTCGTAACTTACTGTATGAGTTTCAAGATGCTCTTTTGATTCTTCAACCCCATCTTTTTCTCTCTACTCGCATTGAGAGCCCCTCCCCCAGGGTGAGAGAAATAGATCATCAGCTTGTTGGGGTGGCTGGATGGCCAATTGGTTAGCACATACATGCTGTATCATAAGGTCTGTCATTGAGTCAACCGGCGTGGTTTTGATTCTCCGGTTGTACGTAACAAGGAATAGGGTCGCCTGTCCAGCCTCGTGGGTTTTCTCCAGGTCCTCCTGTTTCCTCCCACTGCTATAGACCCCTACGCGCAAGCGAATTATTGAACCCTATGTTAGTCCCAAAATGACTAAGTTTGTGTCAAGGACGTCAAACCCTATTTTTCCCTCTCTTACACGTCAACTCGACACAAACTAGGTCAATTTGTTACAAGCACATCATTACCTGCAAGTACATGTAGGGTACTAGACATGTACATGTAGCAATGGGAGGAAACTGCAGGACCAGGTGCAAACTAAGAAGGTTGAACTCGAGACTTACACTTTGTCACAGACTATCTGTGAATCAAAACCAAGCCATGTGACACATTGGCAAGGAGAGAGTTCCTATAATTCAATCTAATTATTTTTTATAATTTATGTAAATGTACTGTGTACATTGTATTACATATTTATTTTATAGTTTGTATATTGCCTACATCCCTGTCCTGCGGTTCAGCATCCACAAATGCTTGTGGACGCGAACACTCTAGAGGGTGAAGTCAATATCTGATGGACTTTAAATTTATACACAGGGTCAGGTCATGAAACAAAGACTTCTATTGCTTTTCATTACTAGATTTTTGATATCTTGAGAAATCTTTAAAAAAAAATATATGACAACCCTTGTTGCCTGCTTGGACAACTTAGCTGGTGTGGGGGGTAAGTTTAGTTTTCTCCCAACCTTTCTTAATTTTAGAGCAAAAGAGAATTGTCAATAGATTAGTAATCTAGGTTTTGTGTATTTTACTTTATGGGAATAACTTCTGTAAATCTCACAAATTAATTAGCACCTTAGTGTTAGTGCTCAGGAAGTTAAGATTATGTTGATTGGGTAATCAAGTTTAGTTTCTTGATTAAGTTTTTAATTTGTCAGTATGACTGAATTAAAATAAGGTTTTTAGGTGTTCAATTATAGGGCTACTGTTATTTTCAGGTACGGTAATGGTATCGGAATCTAAACCCCTAATAGATAGAATGATAGAAATTTCAATTTCATTTGTAAGACTAGTAAGAATATGGTTCACTAACTAAACCTCCAAATAAAGGTTCTGGGGAATTTTATAATATTTTATTGCTATTTTGATCTTTTGGGTCGATATTTAAAGACTCATTTTTGTGAAAATATCAATTTTAATCAAAATCAATATTTTCACTTGTTTTGTCTGTAGCTTATTTTTTTAGACTTTGTGCTTCTGACTCATTTTGCCACAACAGGTCACACACATATATATGTATAATATATATAAAACACACAATCTTGCCACCTTAAAATGCTGGCCATAAGTATGTTACTCATTCACTACCGTACCTGGAATATATCATTGATAATGTATAAATAAAGAAAATGTCCAGGTAAAAAATTCACCACTTTCCTTCATTTTGACATACAATGTACATTAAATCATAAACACATGATATTAATTATGTATACAAAATTAAATTTTTACCATACATACGCGGTATATACATGTACATTAGCAGAAAAATGCATATACATTTATTAACTCAACTGATCATTCTGGTCACAAGAAGGTCCACTACGCAGTATATACATGTAGCACCACCATTCACTAATTACTGAACATGTATGGTTGCAGTTAATAAACCTAGTGAATTTTATCCATAAAACTGTCTGTTACTAATTGTCCCCCACCTTTCGAAGAAAGCAGGAGACTATTAAAATGAGTGTCTGTCTGTCCATCACACCTTTTGGGACACAATAATTGAGCTATAATGTTCAAGCAGAACTAAGCAAATTTTTTGGGTTGATGTTTCGGGACAAGATAACAGTGATTGTAACTGGTGGTGAGTGATGAAACTTAAAGTGCACATAAGATCATAATTTTCTATTACATATTATAATAAACAATGATTACTAAATCCATATTACGGAAAGTTCAAATCAATCTGATTAAAATTAACTGAGCTATTTACGTTTTAGTATGGGACAGCCAAAAACGGTTTTCAAATTTTCATGAACGACCTTAATCCGGTTGATTGGCTGATGACGTCACAGGCACTACACATACTATACACATTATCTATCCAATATATCACTGCCTGTATAATATATCACTGTATCAACATACCAACAGTTAACAAGTGTGTATTGTCGGTAATCATTAGCTCGTAATTATGTAAGCTACACATCACTATATAATTCAAAGCATTTTCAAACGCAGACCTTTCTCGTCTTGAATTGTAATAGATTTTATTTGTTACTATAATATTTCCGAGTGTATTTCACGATGCCGAATTATCGTTGTATTATTGAGAGTTGTGGAAATTCCAGCAGAGAAAAGGGGAATAATGTACCGACGTTTTATAAATTTCCCAAAGACGAAATATTGCGGAAAGAGTGGATTGCGTTTGTCAACAATTTAATTACGGATTGGCGGATGCGGGTCGTTTTATCCCACGACTGGTTCACCCCGGGCTGTTTCATCCCACACCTGATTTGCTTTCGGGCTGTTTCATCCCACTTGTTATCATAGAAGCAGTTAATTAACCGAGTTGTACTTATTGTCGAATAAACTTCATTGTTTATTATGAAATAAACACACCATTAATTGTTATGGAGTAGTAAAAAAAACATGACGCGAGAGTTGATATCTGTCGTTTGGGTCTCGGATATACGAAGTTTGGGACTCTGGTATACGACGTTTGGGAAATATATATATATTCAAAACACGAAAGAAAAAATCAAGAACAACGTGGTTAGTAAAAGGCTCAACCAAACGATAAAACATTAGTTGCACTTACGGTTCTTTGATAAGTGAGCTACACCTTGACGACATGCTTGTCGTAGATGTCAATACCAATCGATAAATTGGTGCGAACAAGCCACTGGTAAGTGGAAGGTCAATCAAGTTCGTTAACTATTTGATAAAAGAAAAACAACAAAGTATTACTAAATATGCACAAATTTTCAACAATACATTTTGGCAAGTTTTATACTCGCAGATAAAACAAAACAAAGGAGAACTAGCAGTGTTAATCGCGGTCTCAACAACCGCCAATCACCTAATTAAATAAATGCCAATTAAATTCCCAATTGAAATAATAAACGATAACCTGCCTTTTTTTAAATCTGGTGTTGATTATCGAACCCATTCTGCTCAGCGAGTTAAGATTATTGACGACAATTGATTGGTGAATCTGATTGTTAAAGCGCTTAAAAACATTGAATTAATTTAGAATTGCAAAATGCAAAACGTAATTTATTATTCGTTACATATAAAAAAAATCGTTAGTCATTTATTATTATTCGTGCACATTTTCTGATATGGTCTGGTTATTTGAGCCTAAAAATAGAACACATCCCAATTGGTGCATGCACGCTTCCCTTTGATGACAGTTATATCATGGCATCTCATGGGTCGTATATACGATTATTTCACCGTGCAAGGTGCAAATGCATGCTTTCTGATATGGTCGGATTATTTGAACCTAAAAATAGAACACAGCAAGTCTTCTTTGAGGTGTTGTATTATGGACATATACGATTATATCACGAGGTAATTCTGTTATTAAAACCCAAACTGAACGAAAACGGCTCTCGATTATAACGGATGTAAATTTTGTGGAATGCTGAAGCAATTTTAGTTTAAATATCCTTTGTGTGTAAATTACTACTATAGGGCAGGCTGTGTACATGTAATATCAATTCTTTTATTTATAAAAGCTGTAAATAGATAATTTAATGAAATCAATTTATTTACAGCTAAAAAGATAATTTAATGAAATCAATTTATTTATAAAAGCTGTAAATAGATAATTTAATGAAATCTATGAATCTAGTCTCGCAACAATCGGATGGTTTTCATTATTAGATCCGGTATCATCTACATCGCCATCCTCTATGGAGCCACAGTCAGATAGATACGGCTCAAACATAATATATGGCGCTATAGTTATCATTTCTCGCGACGTATCTGTATCCGATACATTGCCAGAGCTAAAAGAACTACTGCTATAGGATAACTCTAAATATTCTGCTTCCATTCTCTCGGTGTATGATAGAATGACCAATAACACGTGTTAATGATTTATTTATATGATTACTACTTAAAACCATTTCGTTTCTTAAATGCCGACAATTAATTATTTCAATTGGCTTCATAGATGTCCGTAGCGCCGGCTACACCAATTCTACACCAATCGTGTTTCAATCAGAAGCCAATTGTTAGTTTACGGTCGGCTTATTCTGATTAAAAAGACAATGCTACAGCAATCGGCTTTATAAAACAAATTCTAAATTAAAAAAACAGATTATTCCGTAGTCAGTTGTTTTATTTAATTAGGGGATTAAGGAACCAGTCAGGCGTTAATGAATACACACGCCGGCTGTATATAGGTAATTAAGGAATAAACATTCCGAATATGCATTTGTACACTGTGACGTCACTAGGGACCGAGGGGATTAAGAGTGTTTTCGATAATTGGCCAAGTCGTTTTTACGGGAGGTCTATATTTGCGACTTTGAGTGAAGATAGCTGATTTATTTTTAATCAGATTGATGTTAACTTTCCGTAATGTGCATATAATAACCACTGTCCATCACTACGCCGAGTTTCAGTTTGTCGTCTTATGAGCACTTTAATGTATACTTTCAATATCAGGTACCGGTACTTCCAAACCTTGACTGAGTTTGATAGTGAACAATTTATACTCAGACTAACTATAGATAATCTATTTGATTGCTTGATACTTTTCAAAAAGATTAATGTGCAATTAATTTATAAATGTCATCTTTTTATTTGGTGATTTTAGTGGGGGGCTTCAGCCTCACTGTTAGCTTGTTATTTTCCATGTAATATATGCATAGATCCCTTACAATTCGCCAAATGTCAGTCCTGATAATAACATTTTTAGAAGTATTGTGCCAAATAAACTGTCTTTGTTTAGTTTACCATGTGGAAAGAAATATTATTATGAAATATATTGCAATACATAAGAATTTATGTCAGGTAGGCTGCACTCTTTAATTCATGTTTTTTTCTGCTGCTCAGATTTCAACATGTACATGTAGTAGTTCTTTATCAAAGATTATCTGTATTTTTACCCATGTACTTTAATTTCATTGTATTTTAAATCTTTGGATACTTAAAGATGTAATTCTTATGGATGCCTGATTTGATGGCAGTAGTAAATTGAAAGAGGGTACTTTTTTTTTAACTGGTCAATTTTATTGCCAATTTGAATCACTCTGGTCTTGCAGGTACATGTATATCAAGATTAGACACAGTTTTTTGGTTGTAACCTTGTCATAATACTTTGCTTGAATTGTTAGGGATTTTAATTATCACAAATGTTACTTATCCTATCATAAAAACCCCTTCACTTTATCATATGTAAGGATATGATTTCTACATTCTAATTACATTTAGTTAAACACTTGTCATTCTTTCTGTCCAAAGTAACATTTTTGGTAAATATTCAATATTTAATATTCACATCATTTATTGCTACAACTTTATTCGACAGGCAATCATGAAGCGTCAGGCCCGAATCAAGGATTTTTTTGAGGGGGGTGGGCATACATTGTAACAAATGGTAATCATTAGAGTGCCACGTGCATTAGTGGTTTGGTGTAATCCCCAGAGCCTTTGTCGCATTGCCTGGGCAGAGACAATGCGAAAAATCAGTTTATATCATCAATTAAAAAGCAGATACACCAGTCTAGCTGGAACTGAAGGCCCCCCTCCCCCCTGGATCCACACCTGAGCCTTGTAGTCTATGGGTGTAAAGTGACCTGTTTGTTATGACTATTTGTCTATTCAAATAAATGATAAACAAATGATCAAGGAATAAAGGATATACAAAAGTGTACAATACAATCTATTATTATGTATGTATATTATTGTACAAATGTATTTTCTAACAAGGATTTCTCTCTAATAACTTACATGTCTACCTGGTCTTTACAACCGGTAATCTTTAAATAAAATTGTGTTCTTTTTATCTAACATGTTGATCATATGCCCAATATAAAATGTTTATATACATAAAATGTCAAACAGTTTGTTCTTTTGTTATTTTTTGTGCAATGTCTTAATGAAGACAAGGTACTAGTACTAGCTATATGTATACATGTATATGGCAAATTAGCAAAGAGCAACTTTTCAATACACCTGGTTTACATTACACTTTAATAAGGCTGCCAGGAACAGTTTCAAAGTATGTTAAAAATGGAGTATCATACAGTACCAATTCTAACAATATTTAAACAACTTAAAATACAGACACTATCCCGCACATGCTTTTTAATGAAATAGTCACCTAAGTCCAATATTTAATCTAGTATAGATAAAATACGATTGAAGTAGCCCATACATTATTGGAAATAATGATACACCAACATCAAAGGATGACGTCACTTCTGTATTTTAATTAAACATAGTTGGTACAATTTTGAGCTCTATTTTAAGCCTAATTATGCAGTAAGCTATTGATTGTTAATCGGACTATTGAGCAGTTATAATTGGTAACAGACATTTGTATCTATTATATTAGTGGGATTATCTAATTAAACGAAACACTGCGGGCAGTATGGGGGCACGATAACTTTAGTTCTAATTTAGTGAGAGTGATGAAGTTCGTAGAGATTCATTATATTAATACATTGACTATTTTTTAAATGAACATTTTCTACCCAGGGAAAGCAGAGCGGTAAGTAATTTGATTGACCAAGGCCTTGGAATATAACAACTCTGCTTTTAATAAATGTTTAAACTTGATGTAGATGTTCATCAGGTGAACGTCTTGACTGAGTTCAATTATTAACATTTCCCACTACAGCTATGCAGAACTGAGCTATTTGATTGGTCGGTGATTTGGGACAAGAAATTTGGATTCTAACTGATGAAACTTAGTGCATTGTTTCCCTACAAGGTACTTAAAAACCTTGACTGAATAATCGAGACTATGTTTTTTTTTATCGCACTGACTTTAGTAATGATGATCGAGGCTAGGCGGAAATTTCAATAGGTTCATTGTGGATCAATTTGACTGAAATTTTCAGCAAATTACCTTTACATTATCTAGTTTTTAACTAGTGTAGTGAGAAGTCCGATCAGGCAGGTTTCCCCCGAGTTCTGTGCCAAGGGCCAAATTGGAAAAGGACCTCAGACCTAATTTGCTACCCTTGTAAAAATGACGCGATTATTAACTGCCAACCTTTTTTTTTATTTAATCTTCCATAATGTATCTTTAATATACTAAGCAGTAAAAGAAACGCCAGGTTCGTATGTTACTCTGAACAGACAAATTGTATAAAACTTGCCAAATGTTTTTATTGTATATTTGTGACCGCATCTCCAACTTTACCTCAGCAATAAGGCCCCTTCCCAAACACAGAATTAAACCCTGGAAATGTTCTCAAAAACACAGCCTGACTACTGAGATGGTATTCTGGTAATGCGTTCTCCATGATTTTCATGTACATGTAACTCATGGTGCACGTGCTGCTCCTTGGGGCCAGCCCTATAAAATACACCCCATTCCTGGTTGAATCATTCACTCGCAACGTCAGCAACATGCAACGGCTCACGACAGCTCAGAGGAACCAGGCGCCTTTAAGAGTAAGACTCGACGCTGGCCATACTGGTAAAGCCGTTGCCAATCAATTCCAGGTCAATGTTCGGACCGTGTACAGGCTTCTGCAACAATTTAAGTAGGAAAGCTTGTACTACCAAGTTTACAGCCATAATTTCAAATTTAAAAATAAATCAATTTCACTCTTTATAAATGGCCCCACTGGAGCTTTTATAAATTCTATAGATCCGTCTTCATATGGAAACTAACAAGATATAAAATAATTCCAGAAATATTAACGGTTGTACAATGGAATATTTTATCTTTTATGAAGTTTACAGTATGCTTTGGTTATATCGTCTGTACAAATTTGTCCAGGTACTGTATCAAAGAAGTATGAAGAGCCATCACAAACACCTGGGTACTCGACACCATGTACGCACCACATATAGTCTTTACAGGAACCCCTGACGGGAATATAGGAATAGTTGATTTTTCCATTACAACTATATGGATCACTTGCTAAAACAATAAAACACATTTTGTGTAAATAATTAGAAATATCACCCGCCAAAAATACAATTTTTTAAATAAGTAAGTTATCCAAACATGCTGTAGACTGTTCATTTTGTTTACTATAGTAACGCGCATTGTTTTTTGCGAGAAGTTTGTCCGGGCAGAATTCCGATAGCTAACATTACGTTAACATTTGTTCAATCCAATAATTGGATTGAACACAATGTGAACATCATCCCATACATAGTATTAGAAGCCGGGTAAAAGGTATCCGACATCATTGTTTTAAGCCAAGGGAGTCTTGTTGTGTGCTCTAGACGCCCATCTATCGTGGAGAAAACAGGGGTCTAACAAATAGTTAAATTTAGATATACAAGAAGCAGGCCCGAAGCCAGAAAACAAAATTTAGACGACATAAGGGGGGCAAGGAAGATAAATTTTCGACAAAAAAAAATGTGTGGGAAAATTAAGAGTTTCGGCCGAATTTGAGAGAATATGTCGTACTAAAACTCTCTCCCGCCGAAAATGCGAGCATAGCTAACCAGCGATTTTTTTCCGACGCAGACAGAAAAATTCCGAGAGGAACGGCCATGGGGGGGGGGGGCACTCGCCCCCCCCCCTAGCCTCGGGCCTGACAAGAAGAAGGGCCGAGAAATTGTAAAAACACTCACCTTGACTTGGATCCATTGTTGTTGTAGCTGCAATATATAAGATACATAGCATTTATTTCAATTTGCAATTGAAATCCTGCTAAGTGCTATTAAATGTATTAGCTCGGGATAAGGAAGCAGAAGACGAGGTGATATTAGGCTTTCCGGTATCCTACCTTTAAGCACAACATAACAAAATGTTCTTGTTTTAGAGTTGGGTATGTTTGTTTTGTTTGCTCCCTATTTTGTTCTTCTTGTTTGTTTTCTTTGAAAGGGATGAGGATATTGTGAAATTGCGCCAAAAAAACTAAAATATTAAATATGTTTGGTACATTGGTAGTACAACGATTTCCATTATCTCAGAATGCATTTTCCTACAAGCCCCTATAAAGTACTAACTTTTCCACTAATAAAGTGGGGAGGGAGAGGGTGGGGGTGATTCCCAATTACTTTTAAATCCATTTTTAAAAGTATTTATATTCTCCAATTACCTCTGGGTTGAGAACAGTACTGGCTTACTTCGTCGAAACAATTTACTCCAGCTTTGTTACAATTGTTCATATAAACGATGCCATTAAAACACTGGATATATTGGTAACAGTCATCATAAGGATGATCATATAAACCATCTGTCTTGTTAGAGCAATAATCACCTTTTTAAAAACAAAGAACACATTTGCTTATTTACATAGTCTACTATACATAATTCACGGGGAATTATAAGATTTTGACGATATAGTTTGAAAGCAAACTGGTAGGGAATGAGAAAATTATCTGTTCTTCGATTTAATGAGAAATGGGGGTGGGGTGGGGGAAAAGGGAGCGAGGTCCCCGGGCACCCATAAAAGGATTTAGATTTTTTTGCAAACTTTGCTTTTTAATCAATCATAAAGCTACGCTACTTAATCTGTGGGGGTAAAGGGGGCGAGGTCCCCGGGCACCCATGAAAGGATTTAGATTTTTTGAAATTGTGCTGTTTAATTTATTTTGAAAAGCTATATACGTAACTTAATCTGTTTTTACATATTCCTCACTGAGTGCTAGGATACTGGAATAGTAGGGTATAGACTCGCGTAATTAGCCCCGGGAATGATCGTTTCTAAACCTTGCAAATAATAACTTACCTGGAACAACAAATAGATGTTTACACGATGATGTCATTTTACTTCCTTGATCAACATTACAACATAAACTAGAATTATGCCAGCTTATATTAAATGTTGTAATAAAAGATGAAACGTGTTTGTTAGTACACGATTCTGAAGAATTTGTTTCCTGTGTAGGGTTAAAGTTAAAATTCTCAAACTTTCGACCATCTTGGAACTCTACAGACCATGTTACCATAGAAGCAGGTATACCAGCATCTACTGAACATGTGATGCTCTTTGTCAATAATCGGTCCTCGACTATCTGATCAGGAAACGTTATTACTGGTACTCCTGGTGCAACTATAAGCAAAACATATAAAATTTCTAAAAAGCGATACAATTCGTTGTGTTTTCTAGAATCTCCAATAATGACATGGTGGTGATGAATCAGGCAAGCATGAATATACCCTAATAACGGATTTGCAATGAAGCTAATGGCACACCTCCTGTAGCATAGAAGAAAACATGTCCAACAAAACGGACCAATTACTGCAACACTTCGCGGTTGTAGTCATAAATTACAAACCACTTTTTATTAGAGCTTAGCAAACCCAGGGCCGGATTAATCATTGGGCACATGCCCCAGGGCCCCCCACATTAGAGGGCCCCCCAACAAAAATCGCAGTTGCGTCCAGCCCCCCTCCTCTAGAAATGCCATCATTTCATAGCACTCGCATGGATCAAAGGTGCGCACTCAGTAACTCGGGCAATATATTGGCGCCCCCAACACTCTGCTGCACCCCCACTTTTAAAATCCTATAAACATACGACCCTGCCTACGGCGCTCGCGGTCGGTGATCAAGGGGCCCCACATGTTCCAGGCCCCAGGGCCCCCACCATGGTTAATCCGGCGTTGAGCAAACCTGATATCCCATATTGAAAGCACAACAAACAACCGATAACAATTTGGTTTAAATTTAAGCACTATACGGGGTAAATGGAAACCTATAGAAGAAGAAAGGTGTACCTAGGTGCCGAGAGTCTAAGATACAATGCCTTATAAATAAGTAATATTTAAGTAAATAGCCTGTTGCCCAAATATCACATCAGCAAAAGTCAATTTACCATTTCCAATAGCTTGTTTACATGGAAATACCACCAAGTTATTTCGCAGTTTTACCGTTCCATTTCATTTGAACAAATCAACCTCCCATTATACGTGTATATAAACCAATTTACCGTGGTATCTTAATACGTACCTCCAACTTCTATTGTAGCTGTTTGTTGTACAACACCCCAATCACCACCAATACTACATGTATAATTACCAGAATGAGTACAATTTACTTCTTCTAATGTCAATAAATATATTTGTTTATCTGGATTACTTTCATTTCTGAAAGTCCACGGCGGTTCAGTCTGGATTATATCATCAGTTATCTTTACAACTTCAATACCATTAACGTTGAAAATGATCCGTGTAAAATCATCAACGTTACTTATGTTACATCCAATAGTCAAATTACCTTCATCTTGATATATTATTACATCACGAACATACACGTCTACAATATAGAAAATTATGAGTAAAAGTAAACGTGGTTCAAATTTATCAAAAAATACCAATACCTATGTGAACTTCCGAAAAAACCGTGAGTGACCCAAGAGACTAGGCGGCCTCGAAATACATTGGAGTCATGGTATTTG
The DNA here is from genome assembly GCA_917208275.1 of Patella pellucida. NCBI lineage: Eukaryota > Metazoa > Mollusca > Gastropoda > Patellidae > Patella > Patella pellucida. The sequence goes on along the minus strand of OU795038.1, from coordinate 27,967,482 downwards.
TTTAAATATTAAAGTACACCAAATTTTGTCAGTTGGTTTAAGTTTGAGTTAATCATTGCAATACCTGTACCGGTAGATGGTCCAGCACACTGCCATCCACAGAATGAACAGAATACACGACATTTTCTAAGGAGTGGTTCTAGATTGTATATTTGATTACTGCACCCCGAAATAATATTTACCTGGCTGTGTAATAGTAGAATGAAAGGAAGATGAGGTCTGTATAAAATCTAGAGTAGATGATGGTCTTAGTGAATATGACAGAAGCGTAGCCGCTGTTGATTGTATATAAACAAATGAACTTGTTGGGGTTGAAAACAACGATTCAGACATGAATGTAGAAGAATCGAACCCCGATTGTATAGAAAGCAGTCCAGTAGATGTTAACGCAGCGCCAATTACCGTTTCATCAAGTTTGGAAGATTTTGTTTCTGCGGTATCCATTACCGATGAGCTTTGTTTCCATAGACTAGTTTTTATTTCACTATACACATTGCCAGATGAATTTGACTTCCATGAGGTGGGTGTTTGCACTAAAGATACTGAAGACGCCATTAATGAAGACGTTGTATCCGCCCCTGGTTTACTATATACAGACGGACTTAGTTCCAAGGAGCTGGATGGTGTTTCAGCTAAACTAAGCTCTAACGCACGACTAATTGTTTGAATAGAACCTGCAATGAAATCACTTGACATTGGCGAACTTGATTCTAGCATATCGGACACCTCCGTGTCCACCTCTGATGAATCAATCTTAATAGGGTTACTTATTAAAACTGAAAGTGATTCCTCTAAACTTTGGATTTCGGACGATGTCAGTTCCCACATTACAGAGGTACTCCCTGTTATTTTAATGGGAATAGTTGCAGCTGAACTTAAAGCTGATGACACTTCTGTATCCTGATCTGAAAAAGAGACATTAGTTTCAATGACTTTACTCAACTTTACTGTTGGTGAAAATGGTTTTCAATTTGAGGTGATCTGAATATACATGATGGTTTTTAAATTCAAATGCATTGCGGAAAACATGTATATTCCGAATCATATACAGTTTTGGGTGGCTTTCACAACGTTTATTGAGACCCCCCCCCCCTCCGACATACCAGTTCTTGGATGTTCGGTCTTTTTATGGTTTCAAGATTATCTAAATGATATTGTTTGAAATTAATATGTTTATTTTTCTTGGCAGAAATATAAAAGCATCTTCATCACGCTATTCAGAATCGATAGAAATATGAAGACTATCACAAATTGAGATCAATACAATTACCACTGTTATAATGGATAGCCTTCGATGGGATCTGTTCTTTTACAATCATCCGAGTCCCCAAAGTTTTAACGTTATTGAATTCAAACTGTCCTACAATATAACCCGAACCTTCTGACTTGCCCTCTGTCATAGCTATTAAAATTTTAGTACTAAATTCGTTAGAATCGCCGGACAAAACAGCATATATCATAAACTCGACAATAATTGAACCCTCTCTGAAAAATAAAAAGACAAATCATGTAAATTAATAATGAAAGTATGAAGACACTGTATTATGGACCCGAAATCGAGCATGACGTCATCGTAGCCATCTCGAAAATTTAAGGTCATACCAGAAATTGCGCAGTCGTCCAAAATAACAAGCATGCTAACATGTCGATCGTTCTAGTAGAATTAGCAGAGTTTATGGCATTCTTGACGAACATCGCCCCAAGACAAAAAAAGGAACACGATTACCAAATTTATTGGTAAATAATTAGTGGACCGAAAGTCTTGGCGACATTGTCGGGGTGAACAGTGGGAACATTATTGTTTTTGGGGGTTAAAAAAAAAGGTATTACTTTACTGTATCTAGGAGACAGTCTGTTTCCCCGTTTACTTTTATTTGTATCTGAAAAAAAACCCCAAAAAAACAATTATTTAAAAAAAACAAAACCAGATAGTTAACATAGGTTGTGATAATTTAACCGATACGATTAATACAACCAGAGAATCAAAAACTAATAACTTTCCAATTTATCTTGACAAGATGCATTTTTTAAATGAAGTCCAATGGCTTACCGCAATACATAATTCCTCCTGGAAGCGTAGAAATTCTTCTGAAGATTTATTCGCTAATTCTTCAGTGAAATTACGATTTGTTATTCGTCCATACATCCTTGCTTCTGCTTAAATATACGAAAGAAAACAATTTATACCACGCGAAAATAAGTTACTCATGCAAAAGGTGCACGGATATATCGTGAAATAATAATAAGGCTATAATTTCAATATGTGAACCCGAATATCATGTAAGTGTATATAGGTATATGTACGAGAACAATCGTATAAACATTGATATATAAATATAATTAGTAATAAAACAAGTAAATGGTATATATTGAAAATTGATAGTCGTAATTAATGATATAAATGTATAGTGTTAGTGTTTAATATTAATGCCAGATAGCATAGAAATATGAATAGATAATATAAAATAGTTTATAATATAAATAGAAAATATAAAGTGGTGATAACATAAATATAAATACACAACATACGCCAGTCTATAATATAAATTAGTAATATCAAGTTATATAAAATGATTAATATCAGGTTATATAAAATTGGTAATATAAATAGAGTCTATTCTAAATGGATAACATAAGATGTATTTAGATATACATGGCCATGGGTATTTAATAATATAACTTAAATAGGTAACTTGAGATGTTTTGTATCATAAAATGGCAATATTAGATATTTTGTAATATAAATAGGTAATATAAGATGTTTTGAAATAAATGGGTAATATAATGATGTTATGTAATATGAAAGGGTATTACAAGATGTTTCTAATTCTAATATAAATGGTTAAAATTAGACGTGTTAATTTAACATGGGTAATATAAGATGTTTCGTGATATAAATGGGTAATATCAGATGTGTACTATAACTGGATATAAGATATTTTGCAATATAAATGAGTAGTATCAGATGTTTTATAATATAAAGGATAAAATGTTTTGTGATTAAATTGAAAGTATAAGATGTTTTGTATTATAAATGGAAGTATAAGATGTTTTGTAATATAGATTGGCAGTCCATGTATATGTGTTGTAATATGGATTGATAGTATAAGATGTTTTGTAATATAGGGTGATAGCATAAGATGTTTTGACAAATAAATGTACATTAATAGTACATGATGTTTTGTGATATAATAAGATGTTTCGTAATGTAAATAAGATTTAAAAAAGAGGTATAATAATAGAATTTTTCTATAACCGTGAAGTGTATAATGGAAAGGGCAAATAGAAAACAAGCCAACAGTGAGGCTGATTCCCGCCACCGAAATTCCGAAGAAAACAGATGACACGACATATTAATTAATTGCAGGTTTATCTATTTCAAAACTATCGAGCAACCAAGCTGATTATCAACTATACAATAAGTTTCATCACTCTCTATCAGATAGAACCAAAGTCAAACAAATGGCTTGGCTTTAGCGGGAAATTTTAATCATTGAACTCAGTCAAGACATTCACCTGATGAACATCTACACCACGTTTAAACATTCTACCTTAATTAAAAGCAGAGTTGTTATTTTCTAAAGTCACGGGCAATCAAATTGCGTATCGCTCCTTAGACTAAGCAAAATATTATCCACAAACGTAGTCAAGGTAGTGATATAATGAATCTATACTCGGAGTTTCAAAGTTATCACTTAATTATCTTGCTCTAAAGCATCAAACAATTGTATTTCAAAGCCTCGTTAAATCAGATAGTTTATCGCCCGACTTACCGTCAGTAGAAACTGTTCATTATAGAACTTAGTCAAGGCATTGATGTGAGAAAACTGCCTGTATACACCAAGTTTTATCACTCTCACTTAATTAGAACTAAAGTTATCATGTCCCAAAGCTTCAACCAATCAAATTGCTTATCTCTGCTTACACTTAGCAAGAAATTCTCACCTTCGAACTTCATCAAGGCATTTACCTAATAAATACCTACATCAACATCAAGTGTGAACAGTGATTCTCAATTAGAAGGAGAATTATCGTGTTCAAAATTCTCGACAAATCAAATTGCTTATCGCTCTGTTTACCCTGAGCAGAACATGCTCATTATCGAACTTAGGCACGGTACTGATGTAATGAAACACTACACCTAGTTATTGTGTTCCAAGGCATCAAAATCAAATTGCTTATCCCTGCTAACCCTAAGCCGAAAAGCTTATCTGCGCATCGACCAAATAAACAGCTACACCAAGTCTGAACACTCTTGCTTAATTAAAGTTTTTGTGTTGCAAAACGTGTGACGGGCAGACAAACAGACAAACGGATGAACCAATAAAATCAAAAATATACATGTACCTATAACGTTGTTTCTTGAAGCTGAAAGTTAAATAAGCAAAGATTCACTTTGCCTTTGGAACAACGCGCATTTGTTCATGATAACTAATTGTGAGTTCACACTGGGGGTTTAATATGAATTGAAGTCTTTTCCGGATTTATGCGTCACGCATAAGGTACGTTCACACTACATGCGCATTCGATGCGAATTCCGGAGACCGGCCTCCGGAATTCGGATTGGTTTTTCCCGCATTAAAAGTGGAGCGTCAAATTATATGAGCGTCACATTACAGTTTATTCGGATTGAATTCAGAATGAAAAGCTCCACATTGAATGCACAGTGAAGGTCATTCATATCCAAGATGGATGCACCAGACAATCGTATAGGTGATCTTATTTTGCTTATGTTTAATTTCCTAAGGCAAACAAGGCTACATTAGCGACGCCGGGCCTTACATCTTTGACACCTTGCCATGGAGCGCCGGGCACAATTTCGTTGGCACCAAAATCAAATGCGAATGAGGATGATTGCCTGTTGAAATGTTACGGACAACGTAATTATCACCATCATCATCCTCGTCAATGTATATCCCCAGGTTGGTAATCGTCCTCATGTGCCTGTGGTTGCCCCCCCCCCCCCCACCATCACCACAGTATCTACAATGTAAGGCGAATTATGCACTGGTCTAGTCCTAAATACCTCGTCAAAAACTGTATAACCATCTCTGCATCATCTGATATATTCCGCTAAGAGGCGCCAAATTTGTCAGATTCTTCTTTTTTTTTTATCCCAATCCTGCTTCATGTTTTTGAGCTTATCTATCTAAAGTTGTAGAAGGAGAAGCCTCTCCTCCTTAGCTTAAACAACACCTCGGTTGTTTGCCATTGCACCAGTTTCATAAATACACGATTTCCCGCGATAAGACGGAAGAAGAAGAGAGTGTACGCGCAAAGTTATCGTTTCCGGTAAAACTCTTGATCGGAATAGAGCGTGCCACACTCAAATCTTGACTGCGAATAATCCGTTTGGAATAATTGTTCCGGATTGAATTCGGAAAAAAATATTCGGATTCGTTAATTCTGATTCAATTCGGTTTTTATCGAATTAAGTGTGACGCCAAAGTCCGGACTAAGACTCTATTCTGTTTTCAATGCAGGTTAAAGCCCTAGTGTGAACGTAGCTTTAATCAGCTAATATCCGAAATGGATCTGAAATAACGAATCCGTATCTGTAATTAGCTTCGAGTGGAAGTTAAACCCCATTTATCTCTCCCTCTCTGTAATTAGTTGTCGTTACATTGTGTAGTGTCACTTTTACAAAAAGAAGATATATATACTTACGAAGAAAAATGACATGTACAAGAACAGATGATATAATACAAGTTATTAATACAATAACGACAGCTAAAGTAATCACTCCAGTAGCCAGCTTTCTTCGGCGTTTAAATTTCTTTTCTGCTTCTGTGATTCCATCATAGCTGCTACTATCAGATTTTCGCTGAAGTTCTTCTGCCATGCAAAGCCGCATTTGAGATGATTGCTCTGTGTCTAAAGGACGTAAAGGTCTGTTGGGGTCTAATAATATGTGTTTCTGTTTTTCGATCCATCTAGATTTTACCTGTAAAAGGCCAATATTGGTGTCAGTCATTATCACATATGTGATGGAACTGGTTAAATACGTTCCATATATAATTCAACACACAGATTATTGCTGCGATAGATGCGTTATGGAGATTTTAAGAAAGGGAAGTGACGAACGCAAAATGAAAACACGAGTTATCCTCCTATATATCAGACTGTAGTGACGAGTGATACCAGATACACGGGCGAATTTCTGACCTCTAATAAGTACTTCCAAGACCAAAAGTTGTTATGTGAGGCTGTGAGAAGAAATCCGATAGTTCGAAAACGAAAAAAGGCCGTACATTCCATTATTTTTATTCATTCTATACTTAATAAAAACATGTGAATGCATGTACTTTTACTATGTTTCTGTGTTGGTCGAGAAAGTTCTTAGGGATTTTCCCCTTCACAGTTATACAGGACGCTGGGCTTGGCAAGAAACCGTGGGAAATAAGGATGTGTCGCAACGCCAACGGGCAACATTTCTATCATAACACAATTTGTATGTTATTAAATATCGATGATCAGGATACATGGTCGTCGAGCGTTTAGACTGATGTCCATATATGAACTCGTTTAAATTCACTAGGTGAGTGCGGCACGTACTAAATCGTTGAACCTATACTTCGTTAAATCGAAAATAATTCCTTTAAGAACAAGCGAAGATATCTATTATTTTGCAATGTCTATTTTCTGTCTTGTATGAAGGTTTATCTTGTAGATTTTTGTTTTGCGTGTAGTGCGGTCCCCCTGCACTGACTATTAAACGTGCTTGTGCTTTGTATGTTTTTCTAATACATTATTAACAAAAACAAATGATTATGGAGAAAGAATTTATGTAAATGAATCTTTTTGAATGATAGTAATAAATACTTGATCCAATGGCTGCCATGAGTATTACCATGAAGAGTGACATTAAGGTTATAGGATACGCACTGTTCGCTATAATATGTTTGTTTAAAATATAAACTTCCTATTACCTATGATTATTTATTTATTTATCTATACATGTATATGATATATACAGTGTTATTCTTCTCGTATATAGGCTATATACACGAATAATAAAGAAAATTTAACGTAACTAGATCATGGTTGAATTGTACCATAACGAAAAACGGTTGTCAAAGAAAATATAATATTTTGAAGAATCTAAGACACCTGTTCCAAAATTATTACCGTCCAGAAGGGAATAATAATAATTTTAATTTATGACGTCTGTTGACCCTCATCTGGAATTAAAGCTTTTGCGTGCATGAAGGATATATTTTTATGGTTAGGGTCTTGTAAAGTGACTATAACAAAATTCCCGCCGCTGTCCTTTATGTGCCCATTGATGAAGCTCATAAATTACCGAACGGTTAAAACGGGTTGTCGTTTACTTCCTTAAAGGCCGATTTATTTCGTTACAATTATCCGCTTCTAAGCGGTAATAAATATTTTATCGGGAAAAGTTTTTGTTTTTGTGATAGTAATTGAGCAGACACTGTTCACTGCATCGACTAGAGCATTATCCAATATCCAGCCTTGGCACAAAAACTAAACGCAACGGTAACCACAAATAAATGTCACTTCTTGATCGTTTTTAGAACCATAATCAAAACGAAATCAAATGAAATGGGTTTTAGTGTCCCATTGTTCTGCTCCGGCTGGGCTAATGAAGGCGGGCATACGCCATACTGTGTGCTATGAGGAAAAACATTTTTGTCCGGACAACGACACTATGGCACTACGGCCTACCCTTATATCGAATTATATCTGTCAAGGTATCTTTTACGTGTCCTGTATCCACTGGACCTCATTTTTTGTACGTGTCATCAGATCGACTAGAAATCTGCCCTTGTCAGACCCCCCCCCCCCCGTTCTGCAACACTGACAAATGCATAGAATAAAACATAACATATGAAGCCAAATTACCGGAGCTGTTATACTATGACAACAAAAGTTAATTAAGATCGTTTAACTTTTAAACTATGTTATATTCTCTAGGAAAGTTAAATCTTCCAATTGATACGTGTTTCTGGTAAATTTAATTCAGATGTTGAAGCATGAATCAGAACAAGAATTCAGTAACACCTATAAAATTCACTGTAAATTTCTGCTAATCTTTAAATAGTAAGCCGGTCAACAATCTAGAACTCTAGATGCTGGCACTGTTATTTGAAACGCAACATTAATTCATATAATGAAGCACTAATTTTAGACTTGTGCTGTACTTAATTAGAAAAAGGTTAACAAGAGATTGTAAAATAAGTAAATTAACATTTATTTTGATTATCACATTACTTAAAGGGGCAACAGCACTCTTGCTGGCTTGACAGGTCCAGAAAAAATAGTTTTATTCTAACTACTAGATGTTTAAGTGTCCTACCGGTTGTGTAAATTATCCATTACATAATATTTTACTTGTCCAGAGGGTTCGAAAATATTTATAAATCTAAGTTACATTTGAAAAGGTTTACGTAAAGCTTTTCAAACCATGTAGTTGAATTTTTCCAATTTTTTAAATTCGGTGTGTTAAGATGAAATTTGTATCATCAATTAATTGGAAAATTGTAAAATAGTACAAATTTGTTGACCAGCATAATAATTGAGACATAATTTTCAGTTACAACAAGAGTGTTATTGGACCTTTAAATGACATTGACTCACCTCGTTCCAGGTTCTTGCAAACTTCCTGTAGGAAGTACCAAAAAAGGTATTAGCCCAGGCTGGAATATCCACATGATCATTTTCATTTTCATCTAAAGGAATATCATACATTCCGCTTGTCTCATTATTAGATGACATATGTGAATTTCTCTTCATTTTTCGGCTAGATAATAATGTGTAAAATTAAAAATTTTCCTATACCCAGTTATCTACTCAATACATATTGGCAATCAAATCCTTGAAATGATTTAGGGTGTTCTATGGGCGCACGTCAAAGTCTGACAAATGTTCGATATCTTTGATGTCTTTAGTGGGTAAATAATAATATAATATGTAATATTAGATTTTTAAAATCTTATGGGTAAATAAACCGAGAAGACCTTGTTTTCTTTACTATACTAATTATTATAAAAATGACACTTTACAAATAAAGGATTATAGAACCAACGTAGAATTTGTAATTCTGACCCAGTAGGAAATATTAATTTAAGTTTATTCTTTGTCATTCTAGATATGATCGCATTTAAGTTGTTACCTTTTCGATTATTGGCGTAAACCTACTAATTAAATTAATGTTTGACAATTGAATCGTATGGATCTTGATTTGACCCTGTGCGTGCTTATATCATACCAACTTCAAAGATCACAAATTCTCTGATCTCAGACCCGTGTTCTCTAGATTTTATTTAAAATTTTCCTTTATTTCGTTTCATTTCGCTCCGTTTTATTCTATTTGGTTTTTTTTCTATTCCGTTCGGACAGTGTTATCGAAATTATACTACTTTTCCTTCCGTTGTCGTCTCAACATGTTCAAAATTCAGCAACGCGATTCTCCACTAAGAAAATATTAACACATCTCCTATTGGCCCCCAATTCAGCAAAACATTGAGTTCAAGTTTCACCTCTTTGTCTTCAAAGCGTAAAACAACCAAGCTCCATTTTATATAAAAAGTCTTGTAGAGCCGTGAGAAGTCTCCGTTCCCAAAGAAAGAAAACCTTTCTATATAAAGTCTTGTAGAACCCTATACCAATAGCAGAAGTCCCCGTTCTCAGAAAAAGAAAACCTTCTTATAAAGTCTTGTAGAACCTATACCAATAGCAGAAGTCTCCGTTCCCAGAAAAAGAAAAACCTTCTTAAATAACTTACAATTTGGAAAACGGAATTTTCATCCTATGCTGCAACTTTCCTATAGAATAAACTGGGCCATTTCAAATGTCAACTCAAAACATACTTGTTCCAAAACTCTGATCTGTAAATATTCGGTGAAAAGAACAACCAAGAGAGTCTTAGAAACTGTTCTTCGGTATTAACACTTATCATAAATGACGGTATAATTATTTTTGTGTGAAGAGGTTTTTCCCGTTTAAACAAAATCCACCACTAAAATACCTTACAAACAAACCAAAGAACGAAAAATGTTGGCACTCGGATTATTTCAAAATACATACATGTACGCACAACGTTATGTCATCCACACGTAAAGATATGTAAAATAAATACAAATCAAAGCAATCTTTATATGGAACCTTGACATTTTAAAAATACAGAGAAAGGGACGCAACTCATTCTATCTTTCAAAATATGAACGACTAACTCTTAGAGTGTAGAATTATTCTACCACTTACAAAAACAGATCCTTGTTGTATGTGTAACTTTTACTAAATGTTTCAGTTCCGCAATTGACTTTTCAATTATTGAACGACTGATAGGTGCCCTTGTGAGTTTTTTGGGGAAGCTGCATTAATTGGTGAACAGTCTCGAATGCCACAGTCTCAATTTCTTCAAATTAATCTGGTCAAAATAGCATGAATTCTCCGTACACATAGGCGTGTACGTAGAAGATCCCTATACGAGTAGGTCGTAGCGCCGGTGTCTGGACAGAATGTTCCCGCTGTATGGCACATGTCCACTCAGAGCAGTACAATAGGACGTTAAACTCATTTCATTTTCGACCAGCAATTTGTGATACAGATAATCTCTAAGTAGCATTTAGCGACTGGAAACACATTAACAGAACACAGCTTTTTTTATGGGAAACACATTAAAAGAACAGAATCTTTATGGGAAATAATCACGGGTTTTATTTAAAAGCACCACGTCATTGTGCTGGTTAACGACAGGAGCATTTTAAGTCATTGTATTTAATAACTAGTGGCTAATAACAACAAGGGGATACTTGTGCTGTTGGAATATAACCAGTGATTGTATCCCATAAAATAGTGTTCTGTTATTATGATAAAGGCATCGCAAGACAGAGGTATAACATGAACATCTGGAATCAAATCGCTCGCATACATTTCTGGGGCAAAAATAAGATGGTCGTAGCTCAAGTTGTTATAAATGGTGCAATAAATCAATGCTGCCCTTGTCTCAAAATACCAAAAACTAATATGTAGTGTATACGAATATCGACTTACAAAACTAACAGTACCAGTCGTTATACTCATGTCATAAATATCACACATTCTTTTATTGGCTTCGAGTTAATTGCACTTTCCTACACACAAAGCTGTTAAAACAATAGGTGTAAAAATAGGTTTCATACATTATTTCATCTCAAACCTCTATTCTGTGGAACCTAAAATGGTTCCAAAATCACATATTTTAATATGTTTAGATACATTTTTATTACATTAAAATGTAATATGAATGTATATAAATTGATTTATCTGCCCAGATTTCACTCAAGTCTGTTCAATATTGCAAAGATGTTATGAGCAATTGAAAAACTTGCCAGATTGCTAATGGCAGTCACAGGATATTTGGATAGAAATACGTGGGGTTTGTGGATAAGGGGGGCCTCCCCCAAGAATCATTTTGGCAAATCGGGGTGTCAAAATCGCCAATGGTGAATTAAGGCGCTTATCTGGACCCGAATATTATTTAAGTTCATTAGCTACAATGACACTAACCCTAGTATTTGGTGTTGGTAGCCTGAAAGCGTTGCTGAAGCCTGTAAATGGTCCGACCGTTGACCTGGAAGTGATGGGCAGAGACTTGAGCAATATGGCCAGCGTCGAGTTTTCCTAAAACCTGGTTCCCCTGAGCTGTCGCGAGTCGTGGCATGCTGCAGACTTTGTAGTGTGAATGGTTCAGCCAGGCATGGGGCTGCATTTTATAGGACTGGCACAAGTGAGCAGCATGGAGAACACATTACCATCTCAGAAGTCAGGTTGCGTTTTGGGGAACATTTCCTGGGTTTAGTTCTGTGTTTGGGGAGGAGCCTTATTGCTCAGGTAAAGTTGGAGATGCCGTCACGAATATATATACAATAAAAACATTTGGCAAGTTTTATGCCACTCGTATATTCAGAGTAACTTACCAAACTGACGTTTCTTTCGCTGTTTAGTATATATTACATTTGAAACATTAACAGCATCCGATTCAAAATAGTTTCTAAAATAAGTAACATAAAATAAGTTTTTCTTCTAAATGTTATAATGTATCTGCCTTTCTTATACATGCTAGACAGGTACTGCCTCCGCCAAACCGGGGTGGTGTTCTTAGTGCGCTTATTAGACCATACGGTGACCAGGCAATGCACAAGGTCGCCCGGCAAACGCGAACGCCACGTGAAAAATGTCCCCAAAAATTACAAACTTGAAAAAATCTTGCTTTTCACAGCTTCCTATGTGAGATCTTGAAATAGGTTTAAATGTAAGGGGTTTTAAGATTTTATTGTCAACGTGAACTTATTTGAATAGTTACAGAAATGGGCAATATCATCTTCAATGTAAGGCTTGATTTCCCATTAACTACTTACATCTTATTAAGGCTTTCACGTAATACCCTGCATATTTCGGCACTAATTTCGATTATGTACAAGCCTACCTTGTGAGCCTCTCAGATTCCTCAGTCGTCGCGAATACTAAGTCTCGCGCTTTCAAGCTGAAATGTTTGCCTGTGATAATCGAGTTGTAAATTTCAAGGTTTATTCAATGTTAAGGTTTGTGTAGAGGTTGCAATGTCACAACCTCTGATTGGACGCTTTAGTTCACGTCTCTGTAGATAACGTAGCTATAAGTTCGGAAATTGTGAAGAAACCTAGCAACGTACATATTTATGTTGTGAAACTCGTTGCTTCAGGAACATTGAGCCATATTGCAGAGCGAAAGAGTCGTTACAAGCATAACAAAATATAAAACCTCCACCCTAACTGTTATGTGTATGAAGGGGGGGGGGGTTCTAACGCATTTGCATTCATCAGATTTATTGAGTAAAGGAGCGGTATCTCAGTCGGTCTCAACCAAGCTTTTACGTGACGGGACATCGTGGATTGTCCGCGCTTTCTCCCTCGCTGTTAAATACCCTGACGCGCAACTTAATTGTTGAAATAAAATAGTAATGATAAAATAACCTAGTGTACCTCGAGTGGGCGATATATCTTCTTTTTGAATTCTTTGAAACGCCAACATGTACAATAATTTAACGAGGCCAACACTGGGATGACTATGATTTATATTGTGCTCGTGTCATTGACATTATCTAACAAAAAAGGAATGGCAGTAGTTTTTGTAATATTATTTAGTGCAAAAATAACGAGGCCAACACTGGGATGACTATGATTTATATTGTGCTCGTGTCATTGATAATATCTAACAAAAAAGGAATGGCAGTAGTTTTTGTAATATTATTTAGTGCAAAAATACATAATATCTAATTCAATCAACTAAGATTCACCGACACCAGATTTTATCAGCTTTTCAGATACAATATACAATGGGTTCTTAATAAATTTATACATAAACAGTTTATTGGTTAGTGAGTTATACCGCTGTAGGAAAATGCAGTGGTTTGTGTTAAACTCAATATAGCGTCTAAAGAAATGGCAACATTTATATAACAGAACTCGTTCGGTATTTATAAAGACATGGCGAATTTCACAACATTCAGCATTTTCTGTTGAGTCTACACAAGCATGAGCCACCTTTTAATGTTGGGTAAAATAATTTGATAGATTTTTGATTTTCCGAACAATGCATGATCGGACTTTGCGATTTTAATCATGAAAATTACACATTATAATAAGTAAATTACACATTATAATAAGTAATTTACATTATAATAAGTAAATTACATTATTATAAGTAAATTACATTATAATAAGTAACTTGATTAAGTAAACATGTACTGTATTTAATATTTATTCCAAGGGGCTTTGTATTTTGCAACCTTTATTTGATTGCCTTCTCAATAAGCATAGATCTTATTTCTAAACTAATACAAAAAATATATGGAAACACAACTTAAATTTTTGTTTTAAAGGGACAATAACACTCTTGCTGGTTTGACAGCCCCAAAAAATAAATAATAGCCTTATTCTAAGTACTAGATGTTTAAGTGTCCTACCTGTTGTGTAAATTATCCATTACATCTTATTTTACTTGTCCAGAGGGTTCGAAAATATTTTTAAATCCAAGTTACATTTGAAAAGGTTTATCTAAAGCTTTGCAAACTATTTAGTTAAATTTCTCCATTTTTTTTTAAAGTAAGGTGTTTTAAGATGAAATCCGTATCATCAATTAATTGGAATATTGTAAAATTGTACAATTTGTTGACCAAAATTCAGTTACAAAAACAATGGTATTGAGCCTTTAAGTAATAATTTGGTATTTCAAGGGATTTGACAAAACCCTTTTAAAATATAGTAGGAGTCATGAAAATCAACTACAGAAATATAATGTACAATACTCAGCTGATGTGTCGTATATTACATTACAAAATCATAAAAAAAACAACAATAATATTTCATGGATAATTTTACTCAAAAGAAGAATGAAAAATCTTTTTGGGTTGGTGAACAGTATCGATTGCTCCCGTCTCAATTGTCTCCAACTGATATGCCAAAAATAGCACGAAGATTTCAGAATGCATTATGTACTGGGGAATCAAGACTATAACCTCGTTTACGTTTCACTTTAAAGTGTGTCAGGAACGGTTTCGAATTAAGTTCAGTGAAAGACGGGCAATAAATGTCAAATTATTTAAGACCAAGCCATCCTTTGCACAGGTTCGATCCCTGCGTAGGCCTAGGAAGTTCTTTGGGGTTTTCCGTTCGGTTTCCCTTGTCAGTGGTACAGAACAGAGAGTATGACAAGGGACAACGTTATTGGTTCGATTTGTAGGACAAACCGACGCTCTGCATACACATTAGCGTACACGTAAAAGATCCCTTCGTAGTTGGAACTCGATACAGTAGTAGATCGTCGTTGCGCCGCTGTCCGGGCAAAAGTTGCTCATGTATGGCGCATGTCCGTCTTAATTAGCCCAGCCAGAGCCGAACAGTGGGAAAATCGCCATTGGTGAATAATTGTGGCGCATATCTAGAGCCAAATATAGCATTCAAGCTACGACGACACTAGGCCTAGTAATCAGAAATGTGAGAACAGATTGAATTAGTGAAATTAAGTCGGTTATCTTGTACTGCAAAGTTAACTGCCATAATTTTAAATTTAATATAAAAAAAACTACTTTAACTTCACTCTAAAAATCCGCCTTGATTTGCATATGAAAACAAACAAATTATTTCATAAATAATAACAGTTGTACAATCACATATCAATAAATAAAACAGTGAAATATTTTATTCATTATTATGAATTGTACAGTATGCCAGATTTATATCATCTGTACAAATTTGAGTAGGATCTGTATCAAAGAAGTATGTAGAACCAGGACAAACACCTGGGAACTCGACACCATTTACGCACCGCACATAATCTTGACAGGAATCTCTGACAGGAATATAGGAAAAGTTGATTTTTCCATCACAACTATATGGATCACTTGCTAAAACAATAAAACATATTTTGTGTAAATAATTAGAAATATCACCCGTTATTTAAGTAAGTATTTAAAACTAACAATTTTAAAAAGTCATTATCATCAGTGCATAATATATAGTGCATATATAGATGACGTGTAAGTTATCCTGTCATAATGTAGACACTGTATCAAAGTCATATGTAGATACTGGTCATAGGCTGCATTGTGGCAGAAGAGACGTGTTTCCTAGCAGAATTTTAACAGCAGAAATTTCGTACGCCCATCTTATGTTCTATCAAAATATTGGAAGCATGGATTAGACCCCATATTATATGAGTCTAGCTGTGTACTTTAGCCGTCCAGTCCATTTATCAAGGAGCAAGACACGACGTTAACAAAGTGTTCAATTGAGATTATAAAGATGGCGCGAGACATTATTTTAAAACAAAACTCACCTTGACTTGGATCCATTGTTGTGGTAGCTGTAATATATAAGATAGAAGATAGATATCATATAATGTAATTTGAAATGCTGATATTGATATTAAAGTTACATTATTCAAGATATAGATAACAACTAGCCATTCTTGCTATACTAGTTCGAAAGTAATTGATGTAAAATAAATAATTTGAAAATTTCATTCAAATTACTCTATTGCAAGCGATGACATTGACATTTGAAGATTTGGCCGACCTGTGCAATAATTTCAACCACGGTCCTTGTTGATCAAAGCTAAGACTCGAAGCGTCTGGGCGCGCCATATTTGATTTATCACTGAAACGTTTTAATCTGTTTAATATCGGAGCAATCTGATGCCATCCAAAGTTGATTAAGGCATGGATCAGTTAATTAATGTCTAATTAATACTTTAGAAAGCATTTCATGCCCAAATAAAGACCTACACTAGGGAGATTTAGCTCTTGAAAAATGCATGTTAAATCATAAGGATATAATGCTGCTAGATGACTTTGCCAATAGTTTATATTTTTATCGGGGTGGGGGGTGGGGCGTTTTCGAGCCTTATCTTATTTCAAAACACTCAAAATAACCGCAAAATATAAAACTGTTCTTTGGACTGTGGTTGTGTTTGTTTTTTGGGGGAGGGCACAGATTGCTTGACTATTCCAATGCTTAAGCAACCAAATTGGGTGGGGGGTGGGGGGGAGGGAGCAGGTTGCTTAATTATTTCAAGGCTTAAGCAACCAAGTTACCTAGTTCCTTCCCACTGAGCGGAATCACTCTCTCGTATTCGAAATGAATCTAGCAAGCATATTTCTAGCGCAAATGAAAAAAAACAAACTATATGTATTTATTACGATAATACTTGTTACCTTTACACTAGAAAACAACATTTTAAGACATTTTAATATGCATAATATATATAAAAGACAAATAACAAATCAAAAAGTTATTTCCAAACGCATACTAAAATATCACGAACTGGGCTAAGTAAGGATGCACCAAAAGGAATTCAAACCAGCTTTTGTGATAAAATGATAACATAAACTACCAGACTACATAATATCAGAAGCCGACTATGTTGCATTGTTGAGATATATTACCGTAGACATACTAAAAATATGGGGCAGTCGGGTTAGGGTCGACTCACGGGGAACAGAATAACTTCTAACTAAACTAACTATTGTGACCCAAAGGTCTTTATATCTCAGATGACTCCTATGTTGCATTTTGGTAATATATATCGAAAATGCAATATAGGAGTCATCTGAAATTCTGCAGCCTAATAATGCATTAACCCCTTAATTTTGTAAATTAAAAACATTTTGCCACCAATTCTGGCTTAGGTGATTTTTGATTTTTTGAAACCCACCTCATATCCGGATCTAGGTTTATGCTAATATGTCTTCTATATTTGCTTATTATATATGTTATATACTAACAGTTATTACCGTCATAGAAAAATAAATATGGGTTGTTATTGGCGCTAGGAATATGTATGTTTATTTCGAATCCGGGTGCTGGAATACGGGTGAGAGATTCCACTCGGTCTCGTGGTCTGGGGGTGTTTTGGGGGTTGTTGGCAAGCGAGACAAGGACCTTTTTCCCAAATGAAATAAACCCACGGTATCTGACCTTGCAATTTGTTAAACATCAAAAAAAATGTTTGTGATGTTCTTATTACCAACATTCTCGGCAAAGATATTTAAGAAAAGAAAGATCCCCCCATTTCCGATTCTATTACATTTTATATAATGAAAAATCAGTGGTAAGTCGATTGACAAAATGTTTGGCGACCTGTTCTTGTAATCATTAGCGAAAAAACCCATGGCAAAGTAGATCCCAAAAGTGCAATTTGTTGCATGTAAACAGTTGACGGTCCTGTTTCCGTTCCATAAGTTTGCGCATTATAGTCCATAGCGCACCCCACCCTTCTATATCCGTCCTCTAGTGCTTACAGTTAGATATTTATTAATAGATCTATAGATCTACATTAAAACTTACGTGCGGCCTTCGAACAAGACTGGGATGGTTCATCAAAACAAAAAGTACCACCTTTAGGACAACTGTTGATAAAAACTGTACCAGCACCACATTGGACATATACGTAACAATCATCATAGGGGTGGTCATATAAACCATCATCTCTATTACTACAATAATCAGCTGTAACATATAAACATGTAACAAGTAAGTTACTCACTATATAAAACATATACCATAGAAATCATGGTGAGCGAAATAGCTTTATTTAATGTCTGCTTCCGCCGAAGTCATATCGCAGACAAAGAAATCATAGCCCTGAGTCCATAATTTAAATAATGATTAAAATTTATGCCATCTTGGAATTTAGAAACCAAATTGGATTTTTGAAAACAGTATTTTGGCAAAAATTAACAAGCCCATTTAACTCAGTAAAATGTAGATGCTTTGATATTTAAAGCGTATTAGATTTGAACCATAGAATGTTTCATTGGTCACGTTAATTTAATCAAATAACCTCTTCTGAACATTCATTTTATTTGATCAAATTCGGTGATCATTTTGGATTTTTATGACCATTATATTTCACCGTGATTCTTCTCTGATCGACAAAGGGAATCATTTCTTTCCACGTCTTAAACAAATTTATAACAATCCAACACCATTGTCATGTAGAAAACAACTTTCATTTGTATCGATTTGTCATTGTCAAACTCACGCCTGCGCAGACCGGTCCATGGCTGCACATAGCCAATATTCCAAATTAGGAATGGAATTTTACCGTAAAAATCAAATCTAGCGCTTTGTTTAAACATAGTAATTTACTGTAATATAATCATGCATGTAAGCCTATTATTTGGAACAATCTGCTTGCATTTTATAATACATCAACATTACAAAACAGTAATTTATTAGAAGATTCTTGGTATTCTTACCCGGAACAACAAATAGATCTTCACATGTTGATGTTCGTCTGTTTCCTTGATCAACATTACAACATAAACTAGAATTATGCCAGCTTATATTAAATGTTGTAATAAAAGATGAAACGTGTCTATTAATACAAGATTCAGAAGAATTTGTTTCTTCGGTAGGGTTAAAATTAAGATTCTCCAGCGTTCGACCATCTTGGTACTCTACGGACCATGTTACCATAGAAGCCGGTATTCCAGCGTCTACTGAACACGTGATGTTTTGTCTTAATAATTGGTCCTCGACTATTTGATCAGGAAACGTTACTACTGGTACTCCTGGAGCAACTATAAAATAAGCAATAAATGTATTTAATTATTTACAAGTCAAAACTAGATATATTATGTTACATTCAGTAGCGTCTCTAGGGGGTGGCACAGGGGGCACGTGCCCCGGATCTTTTCATGTGTGCCCCGGATCTATTTTAAACAGACAAAATCGATAATTTGCAATAATTTCACTACTTTTCCCTATCATTATTTCGAATGTCCCGAGTACGGAAGAGAAGCTTTCCCGTGCGAAGCTTTTCTGGATTGTCCTTTCTGGCCCACCGTAGATTTCCTCAATTGCCTGCACATGCACAGTTTAATACACTATTATAACTAAAAAAATATTTGACTGAAAATAGTGTAGAAACGATCGTGCATTACCTAGTTTACCCGCCGTGTGTGTTTAGCGGGACAACAATATCACATTAAATTTTAGTTCGTGATAATTTAGCTCACAACTTAACAGAACTCGAACATATTTTCCAGTATTCGTTTTAATAACTATATTATTATATCGACAAAAATAATCGTGGGTATTCTATTGATATTTCAAACCGCGGATTATTTTTGTCGATATAATAATATAGTTATTAACCCGTTAACTGTGTAGTTTTTAAAACGTTAACTACCCCTTATTGCGTAATTTAAGTAATTTATTTGACGAAACTCGATATATGCATGATTTGCAATAAATGTTACTTCAAAATCCATTTTTTTCGGGAGGCTTACAGCACCACACCCCTCCCCCGAACCCTGCTGCCTCGGGGTTTCGCTATACACCATAAAGCTGTACAGTTGGGCCTGTGCCCCGGATCTAATTGGATCCTAGTGACGCCTCTGGTTACAGTTGGTACTTGGTAATAATATGATACGTACCTCTAACTTCTATTGTAGCTGTTTGTTGTACAACACCCCAATCACCACCAATACTACATGTGTAATTACCAGAATGAGTACAATTTGCTTCTTCTAATGTCATTAAATATATTTGTTTATCTGAATTACTTTCATTTCTGAAAATCCACTCAGGTTCAATCTCGATTAGGTCCCTTGTAACCTTTCCAGCTTCTACACCATTGACATCAAAAATAATTTGTGTAAAGTTATCGGTGTTAGTTATGTTGCATCCTAGAGTTAGGTTCTCTTCATTTTGATAGATAAGTGTATCTCTGACAGTAATGACTGAAAGTAAAAAGATAAACGAAGTCTAACACTTAAATATAAATGATTTGCTTAATGGTAATATGCATACTAGGACTGAGTTCAAGATATGCATTTCTAGTTCGTCCACTGAATAATGTCCAAACTGTCGGTTGATGACAATTCTATCTGAACAAATGACTTAATAAGCAATACCTTTCATAACGTTTCACATGCGTTTCTGTGTGAAAATTTTAAATTTGTAGGTTAATTTGGATTCGGCGAATTAAATCTGTATATATTTAAACGCGGCATAGAAATTCATTTCGACCACGGTATAGCGCAGTAAACAACCGAAACAGAACGACATGTTTGTATGATTCTTAATGAAAATAATAAACTATAGTAATATTTACCTGGTATAAAGATTGATGACATCTCTATATCTTGAGTTGAGGATGGACTTAATGATGGTGAAGGTGTTAATGATATTTCAGAAGTAGAAGTTACCGAAGATATACGAGATATTTCAGTAGTCGGCATTACGTTTACACTCGAATCAGATGTCTGTATTTCGAATGTTGTTGTTATCAAGGAACTTGATACTTCGACTGTCGTGATTGATGATTCCGTTGTTAAGACACTGGGGTTTATTTCAACTGTGCTAACTAACATATCAGTAGAACTGGGTTCTGTGATGCTAGAAGTTATCACAGTTGAGTCTGGAATTAACATACTTGACAAGGGTTGTAAATTGCTGGATGATACATCAATAAAATCGGATTCTAAACTCGAAGTGCTAGATGTTACTTCAGTTGGGCTTATTACCAGTGTCCTATTCTGTATCCCAGTTGAGCTTGGTTGTAGCGTGTAAGATGGCGATAACGATAGTACTGGTAATTGCCTGCTGGGCAGTACTGTGCTTGACATTGATTCTTGTGTACTGTAGTATGTGACACTGACACCAAAGTCAAACTCGTCGGATATTGATGTTTGAATGTCGGACAATTCTTCACTTGTCTGTAGAGAACTGGTAAAAGAATCAATGGAAATGGAACTAGACGATGCTTCGGTTGAACCTGGTTGCAGAGAAATATAAGATGTTTTACTAGGGCTATAATCCAAAATGATTGAAGATATATCAGCGGAACTTGATTCAATTGGTGATGCATCAGCAGACCTTGAATACAGCATGGTGGATAGTGCTTCCGTTGAACTTGTTTGTAAAGCACTGGAAGTAATTTCACTTGAGCCAGGTTCCAACATAATGGAAGATGTTACAGCAGTAATTGATTCTAAAATGGTGGACAATACTTCATTTAAACTTGACTTTGGGGTAGTGAAAGAAGATTCCCTTGAGCTAGTGTCTACTTTTGAACTTGAATATGGGGTACTGATATACGTTTCCCGTGAGCTAGTAACTGAAGAGATCGAAGGTATTTCATAGGAACTAGATACCAAGACGTTGGACGATGCTTCCGCTGAACTATAAGCCGCTTCACTTGATCCAGATTCCAACATTATTGGGGATGTATCAGCAGACCTGGATTCAAGCAACGTGGAAAACGCTTCATTTGAACTTGGCTGTAAGGCGCTGATAGTAATTGCACTTGAGTCGGGTTCTAACATAATCGATGATATTAGAGCAGAACTTGATTCAGGCATGGTGGATAACTCGTCATTTAAATTTGACTGTGGCGTACTGAAAGTAATTGCACTTGAGTCAGGTGTCAACATCATGGAGGATATTAGAGCAGAACCTGATTCCAACATAGTGGATAATTCGTCATTTGAATTTGACTGTGGCGTATTGAAAGAAGTTTCGCCTGGGCTAGTTTCTAGTGGGCTTAAAGCGGAACTGGTTAAAACGGTTGAATGTGGTTGCAGGGAACTATCAGACACTTCCCTTGATCTAGATTCAAACATGAGGGGGGATGTATAAATTGAACTTGTTTTTAGCATGTCGGAAGATGCTTCATTCGGACTTGAGCTAGATTCGAACATGACAGACGATGTTGCAACAGCACTTGATCCAGATTCCAACATGAGGAAGGATGTATAAGGAGAACTTGGTTCTAACATGGTGGAAGATGCTTCATTCGAACTTGAGCTAGATTCGAACATGACGGACGATGTTACAGCAGCACTTGACCCTAACACAGTGGGAAATGATTCTTCTTTCGAACTTGTAGCAGTATTACTTGATTTGGGTGAAGTTGAAGATGTTTCAGACAAATTCGGCTGTGGTGAACTACTTGGAGATTCATTAGAGCTAGCTGAGGATCCGGTGGAACTGGATTTTATCATTTCGGGATTTGTTTCAGGTGAATTTGGGAGTAATGTACTGACAAAAGATTCAGACACGATAAAGGATGCACCAGATTCACTAAAGCTGGATTCCAACAAGCTTTCTAAGTTGGAACTTAATTCTAACATTGTCGAAGATGTTTCTATTAAGCTTAATAGCGGCGTTCTGGCAGACGATTCACTTGACCTTGATTCAAACAGACCTGAAGACATGTCAGTTGATCTTCCTTCTAGTTGAAGAGTACTAAAAGGCATTTCAGTTGAACTTGGACTTGGCTGTTGAGAACTATGCAATGATTCACTATAACTAGATTTCAAAAAGCTTTCTACGTTGGAACTAAATTCTGACATTTTCGAAGATGTCTCTGCTAAACTTAATAGCGAAGTTATTACAGAAGATTCAATTGACCTTGATTCCAACAGGCCTGGGGATATTTCAGTTGATCTTGATTCTAGTTGAAGAGCACTGGAAGACGTTTTAGTTGACGATAGTTCCGTGTAACTTGACGATAGTTCCATGTAACTTGACGACAGTTCCGTATAACTTGACGATATCTCGACTGGGCTTGGTTGTAGGGAACTTGTGGGTGTCCCAGTTGACGATAATGCCTTGTAACTTGACGATAGTTCCGTGTAACTTGATGATATCTCGACTGGGCTTGATTGTAGGGAACTTGTAGTTGTCACAGTTGATGTGGTTATTTCGGTTGTTGATGGAGATGTATTTTCGTCTATAAAATATATAAAACTAATTATAATTTACGAATATATCAATGGAAGTTTAACATGTTAATTGTGACTATTTAACTTGAAAGAATACAGACATGCCAAACATAAAATAGGGTAACTCAGACTATGGATTAAATTTACCTTTTTTATGAATAATAGCTGTGGGCGGGATTGTGTCTTGTACCACGAGATTGCTACCCTCAGATTTTATTTCGCTGATTTGAAATACACCAATCAAGAAACTTGATCCGTCTTGTGTATCCCCTTTTATTATGACTACAACCGTTACAGCGAAACCTTCAGCATTTGTTGTTGACGTTGTAAACAATCTGATATTCACGATGAGAGAACCATGTCTAGGAGAAAAATAAATATTTCCAAATGACGTTTTCTGTATTTCCAGTGTAATATATTATTAGTTAGGGCCAAACAAAATGTATAAAAAGCTTATTCTGTTGATTTCAAAGCTGCACATTTCAGGGTTTAATTAGTGTGCTATTTTAATTTGTTTTCCCATTAAACCATAACAATTAAACTCCAATCTGTAACATCTTTTTACCCAGCTTATTATGACATCAAATAATGTTTGGTGTGCATTGTTCAAGCATGCATATTTTAGTATTTTGTCTTAGTTTTGTCAACGTGCAAATCTTTATGTTTTGGATTTGTATTGTGAAGTCTTTCAGTCACGATATTTGGATGGAAAGGATTGAGGTTAACGTCCTACAGTTTTTTCTTCGAGCTGGGCTAATCAAGATGGGCGTACGCCATACAGTGTGGTAGAAGGACACTGTTGACGGGGCAGCGGCGCTACGGCCTGCTCTTATAACGAATTCCAAATGCCAAGGGATATTTTCCATGCACGCAAATAGGTACCATCAGAACGACCAGACAGCTACCATTGCATCACTGACAAGGGGACACCACGCCGGATGAACTTTCTCGGCCAATGCACTGATAGAACACCCTGACTCCCGGCTAGCGGGCAAGCTTCTGGCCAACGTATTAGATGGAGCTTTAAGTGGAGGTTTATGTTATAACATGTTTTAACATCTTATAACACAAACCTTTAATTGAAATTTATGCGACGAGTAATACTCTGAAGAGAACTGATGAAGATTTTTCTTATGAACTCTTTGAATGGAGTTTGTTTGCTGTGGCCTGTTAATAACTGTTTATAATTCAAATGCATGCATACACATTTTTGGTTGGCGGGTACATACTTTCTTCAATATTTTATATTTTGAGATTTGTTAAAACAAACAATGAAATAATTATGTAGTGAGCATTTAAAATTGAATGTTCAATCAGGTCATTACTTTACTGAGTCAACTATACATGACGTGTCTTCATTTACTTTTCTCTGGACCTGAAATAGAAATCATTTTGTATATTATGCAACCTTGTATTAAGACTGCTGACATACAATAATTAATTTTTGGGTGTTTACTTTAATAAAGCCTAAGTTTAAATCATAATTTATACCTTAGATATTTCAATGGGCAGGCTTTCTTTATAGTTTTACTTACCTTAAACGCTTTTCTATTTTTCTTGTTCGCTTCAGGACCTGGGGTGGGGGGGGGATATACCACAGTAGACGAACTCGACTGAACTGATTTTACTGTTACGATGAAACATGTAAATTTGATGTTTTTACTGACATGGTATGACAAGCCTAAGTTCATTGTGGGGGATTTATGGGCGCTTTGGGGGAGGGGTACTCGTGGTATGTGTGCCTTGGCAATATTTATAAGCCAAAAATCGTTCTACTTTTGATCTGGTCCAGTAGCAGTTAATGTAGTTATTGAATCTTAAGTGGTGTGTTGACTATTTATTCTAACAATGTAGCATATTTGATATTTTTGAATTAGATTATCGTGAAATATAACATACCGCAGAACAAAAATCTTTCTGGAGAAGTTGAAATGATTCGGATGATTTATTCGATAATTCTTCTGTGTAATTACGATTTATAATTCGCACTGACACTCTAACTTGTGCTATAAACAAAATCAAACATAATAAAATGTACATAATCCACATTAGATCATAGTAAAATGTGAGTATTAAATTATTATCCGTTATAGTAAAGTCTAATGGACTGATTCGGATATATGGAATTCCCCCAAATAATTTGGCCGTAAGTACTCTCTTCTCCAAGTTATTGCGGCCCCTGTGACCTAAATGGGAGCCGCCGGCCCTGAAATTACATTTGCAAGAGAATCCGCCACAAGAATAAAAAAAATAATAAATGGGAATAATCAATTTCAACCAGTAATCAAGTTTAACGGAGGAATCCGAATTAACAACAGAAAGTGAACTCGCCACGTGCAGCAATAGAGGTGCTGTCATCTCTTCGCGGAAGGGTAAGTATATTGTATACCATAGATGTAATGTCCGATGCACACGATTCGAATCAATTCAGTTCGGTATATCCAAAAATCATTGATAAAACAATTGTTTCTCTTATAAAGTCACCCAACTGAAACAATTGTTTCTCTTATAAAGATCCAATTTCGTTTCGTTTTTTAGCTCAAAATTTCTTTTTACTTGTCTTTACTACACTTTGATCTGGAAGAGTTGTTTTTTTATTTAACTCATGTTCGGGCCCGTGTCTACAGGGGGCGCGGGGGGGGGGGCATGGCCCATGCGTGAAATGCTCGCCCCTCCCCCCGCTCAGAAACATTGTAAACCATAATTTGTACTTATCTAAACTAGTTCGCCCCCTACCGAAAGGTAATGCCCCCCCTCGCTTAATGGTGTCTAGATACGGGCCAGCTCATGTTCTGCTTGAAATGAGGGGTCAGCAAATCTAAATGGTCTGTCGAATCGAGTATTTGACCTTATTGCGCGGAACTGTGGGTAGACAATAGCAGCGATATCAATCAAAACAAAGCAATAGAAGATAAAAAAAAAGAAAATAGCATGACGTTATAAGGTCAAAGTTGTTTGTTTGGTACCTGATGTCATAGAACGGGAACTCCCACTATGACTTGTTGAAACGAAATATAGATCTGTATTTTAATCAGATTTAAAGTCACCAATTCTTTTTCTAGAAATTTAAACATAAACCCACAAGACACAACATAATACGCATTTCGACAAAACGGACAAATTCGGTTTTGAAGTAGTAAAATATCCGTCAATTTATAGTAACATACCAGATACAACACTATATAATGTTTTCTATTCACAGGCATTACGATTTTTGACCGTATGTAACAACAAAGAACTGTTTCTTTCCCGAATAAAATCCCTGTTTTTTAAATGCACTGCCAAAGGTGGTACACAGTTACGCATATTTAAAGAAATTTCGAAACTTCCGTTTCATCAATATACCAAGTTTAACATTTCTTATAAGTATATAACCGAGTACATATTGGATAATTATCCAATTTAATTTAGTTTAATTTGTATAGTTACGTAGCCATGTTTGGATTATCGCCCTTATTGTTATTATTTTATTACTTCATAAATACACTTACATTGTATGCTTTCTTCTACATTCCTGTTTTGCATTGCTTGTATGGGGTATTTAGTATTATGTTTTGTGCAATTATTCAACTTAAAAATTCTGATTGGTTGTTTAAACTTATAGCTTTTAGCATTATTAAATCTTGATTATCGCCCTTTTTGTTAAGAAATTCTATTGACGTCATTGATAACATTACGACGTATTTACGTCACACCATTCAGTTAGCAGACGACTGCCTCCCGAGGCGGTCTACATTTTCTTTGCTTTATTTGTGCGTTTTCTTGTACGAGTAAATATGTTCAATCTTGAGTGAAGTCTGTGTTGCTTCAGACCCGGGACTGTACAGCGCAGTGGACGCTTACGGCTAGCCCCCGGATCCATTCACTCTTTTTTGAATTGTTGTTTTATTGTTTGTTTCGTTTGCTGTTTCGAGTATGATGTCTTGTCGTTGTATTTGTCCTTTTTGTAAATCATATGTGGCGCAGTCCCCCTGCACTAACTATTAGACTTAAGTTGAGAATTTACTTAAACTTGTTCACCTTATTTTAACTAAAATATAGCCTTTTATCATAATTTGGTTATTTTAATGTATCAAATATATCAATAATAAACTATGTGCACAGTTTTGTTCTTGATCAAAGATATTTCTCATAAACTTATGTCTTAGAATGCTTTGTGAACTCGGAGCCTGGCTATGGAGATACATTTAATCTTTATATTCTAAAAAGCATACATCATTACCTGCTAAATCTGTTCTTGGAGCTGAAAAAGAGTCAAGTGAATAATTAAAAGTGATTTTGACAAAGGGGGTAACTCTGGAACGGAAAATCGCGGAACGGTGAATATTGTTAGTATTCGTTCTCTCGTGGCCACAATCTTCCACATCAAATTCGAAAAAGAACCGTTAATTGTTAGCGTACGGAACAGGTTGTATGAGCTTGTTTGACAATGCCAGAGTTATGTCACTGTTTGGTAGATTTTGATATTGAGCCCAAACAGAGAGAGAGAAATGGGGAAATGGGGTTTAACGTCCACTCGACACAAACTAGGTCATTTCGGGACTAACATAATAATGGTTTAATTTTATTTCAATAATTCGCTTGCGCGTAGAGGTCTTTAGCAGTGGGAGGAGACCGGGGGACCCGGAGAAAAACCACGAGGTTGGACAGGCGACCTTACTCCTTGCCACGTACAGGGCCCATCATACAAGCTATATAATAATATATTTCGATCTGATATTCTACTAGAACAGATCAAATAACTTACGAACAAAAATGACTTCTATAAGAACTGCCGATATTATACAAGCTAATAATACCAACACAACGGCAATAGTCACTCCCACACAAACATATCTTCTTCGTCGGTTAAATGCCTTTTCTTTCGTTATGACAGATGCTTCACTTGAACTGTTAGCGTCATAAACGTCTCGTTCTTCTGATAAGTATAACTGATTTTGAAATGTGTTTTCTGGATTTGAAGACTGGATGGAATCGTTCGAAGAAAACAGATATCCATAATTGCGATGCCATCTTGTCTTTACCTGTAATGAAATAAAACTGTGGAGTATAATTATACCATGTTGAACACCGGACGTCACTTCCTACTACAAAATAAACGGCAATCTTATCAGGCCCAGTCAGACTGGCCCTCAATGTTCAGACCAGCACCTGCAGTCAGTAACGTTTACAATTGCTTTCGGAATGAGGCCGCGACGGAGATTCTGTGGCACTCTCATGATTACCCTTTGCTCCAATGTATGCCCTACCCCCCTCGACAAAACCTGGATCCGGGTCTGCTTATTGAATAAGATTGCACCCTGCTGTTTCTTTCATTTCACTTATTTATTATTTATTTCGGAGAAACGTAGACTATTTTTTTTTTTGTATTTCGTGATGAAGTTGGCAACTCATGACTATAGACAAATTTTGTAATATTCGTGCGTTAGAGTTATCCACCTTGTACAAGATGTTTGGGCCTTTCAGTATGTCATTTGCAAGAAATTCAATAGCGCTGTTTATTTTGTATTCAGTCTAGTATTTGATGATGAAATCGACAATTGGTGATTTTAAAACAGGTTATTATGGATATTACTAATGGCGATAAACTCAATATTAGACAATAAATTACATTACAGGCCTAATGACGTTTAATAATAAATTTGAACAACCGTTTTAAAAAGACAACTAGTTTCTGTCAGGATATAGTCCACACTGAAAACATCACAACTATAGGTGTATTTTATAGAATAATTTATCGCTTTATAGTATAATTTAAAGGGACAATAACACTCTTGCTGGCTTGACAGGCCCAGAAAAAAATAACCTTATTCTAACTATTAGATGTTTAAGTGTCCTACCGGTTGTGTAAATTATCCATTACATCCTATTGTACTTGTCCAGAGAGTTCGAAAATATTTTAAAATCTAAGTTACATTTGAAAAGGAACTCTCACTAGTGTCAAAAACAAGAAGTCCTGCGTAGATAGTTTTTTAGTGTCAGTTCTCCCTTTCTAATAGTTCAGAGAAAATCCCGATAGAACTAAACATTATTCGTGCAATTCTGTTATCCGTATCCATGTGAATCCCACCAAATAAGTATCATAGTACCAGACTTGCGTTTTAAATGAGTACTTCGCCGTTAAGGTGTTGAATTTCGATTCTAAAATATCTGTAATACCGTAAATTCATGATTATCAAAATACAACTTCACACCTGCGCATGATGTACCTCGTGCGGCGGACATGTAAAGCCCCTGAAATTCCATTCTCACATCCCGTCCATATTTACGCTAAAAATTATATCGTATGAAGTATTTTCCCCACCTAATTACATGATCGGGACATATTTCTGGTAAACTATTTATAATATATTTAATCTTTATTTCTGGAAATTGTTTTGAACTTCTTGAATGATTAAATACACTGGACAACGAGACGTATGCATTTTCATTATAGCTAACCATCAGCATGCGATTTTACGGTGGAATAAGGTCAGGTGACTTGGGGGATACGTGTTTTATTTATTTAGATATAAATACTTCATGTTGTTAAATAATAGTGTCACACAGATGAGAATCCGGGTAGATGGTATGAAATTCATTGTTATAAAATAGCCCATAAAAATTCCACACCGTTCGATCTAGTTGTCGGGCTCGAGATCTAACTCAATAGAACAATGCAGTAACAAGAACTCGGAAAAGAAACAAAATAATAATTCTTACTTTTGACTATGCCGTGGACAATGGCAATTTGCGTCGTGATTTTTTACCCCTGTTTTTGTCTCTTTGGTTTCGGAAAAAGTATAAATTTTGCATCATGAAGGCGGTCGGGGTGACGTTCGTCCATGTTACAAGTCCCCCATGCGCAGCGTAATATTATTTTGACGATATATATAAAAATAACTAACTTCCCACAAAGAACAGCCTTGTTTGTTTGTGGGACAGAACTGGCAGCCAATTTTGACCTACGCGGGCCAAATATAATCTGGCTCTGTGACTGGTCAATCTCTTTACGGTGATTTACAGGTCGGACCCATGAATTCGGCGTGTTAAGATGAAAATTGTATCGCCAGTTAATTGGATTATTGTAAATTAGTACAATTTGTTGACCAGTTAATTGGAATACTGTAAATTAGAACAATTTGTTGACCTGAATATCAAGAGATTTTTTTTTTAATAATAATAATTTAATAATTTATTTCTTATATAGCGCATTACACAGAAGTTTCAACACGCTTTACTTATAAACACATGCTACATTAAAACTGATATAATAACGACAATACTGTGTAGAAGTATTTAAAAATATGATCAGATAATATACGAAATATGTTAAACTGTTGCATATATATGTGTACACAGAAATATGATACATTTAATACATTCAAATTTATAATAAAAACGGGAGGATAGAGGTGACATGATATGATATTTTACAACAGTTACAAGTTTTAGATGTTATAGGATTCTTTAAAAAGATTTGTTTTCAACTGTCGTTTGAATGATTTTAAAAAAATGAAAATATACGTCATATATGCCTTGAAAATCAAGGGGATTTTATTTTTAAGAAATGAAAATATACGTCATATTTAAATCTGACATATATTTTCATTTTTTAAAAATAAAATCTGACGTATAAAATAAAATAAAATCCCCTTGATATTCAAGACGGTTTTGCGGTGAATTTTTGTTTTCTTGCTTTGTTTCTCCAACCAAATAGGGAGTGCCATACATATTTGGGTATTCATAAATAGCCAGAACGTATTGAAATATCAACAAGGAAGAACCTTCTCACAACTAATATGACATGGTCCACATACTTCTCTTTGACAGCATATGAAGTCATGCTTGAATTAGATATTAAATTACAGACACCACATGAAGTTTAAGATTGTGTTGATAACTAATGTTACTTTTCTGCACTGGCTGGGTTGAGAGATTTACGTGAAACTAGTTATTACAAAGATCCAGAACGTAGCTAACAGTTAATATTGATACAAAATTAAACAAATTTCATCTATATACTATTTTTTTTATTAATTATTAATTTGTCAATATGGGGCTTTATGGGCGCATGGGGGGGGGGGTCACTCATGGTATGCATGTATTAGCGATCTGTATACGTCAGAAATCGGTCTACTTTTGACCAGGGGTCGGTTGCTCTAAACTAAGTTATTTTAACGATCCGTTAAACGCTAACGGACCAATATCTTGTTAACGTGTTGTTTGTTAAATTTACTACAGAAAACACTGGAGAATACTTTATTTTTTCCTTTAGAAATATTAGAATAAATCTGTAGGGAAATTTGCACCACCGAATGTTTGGGGCCTTTATTTCCAGCAACAATCTTTCTCTCCGTTAAAGTTGATCGTTAAAAGATAACGGAGCTTTGAGCAACCGGTCCCTGGTTCGTCAGCTCATCACACACCCACACACACACACACCCACACACACCCACCCCTCCCGCAGTTGATGTATTATTTGATATTTATTTTTAAAAAAATTATTTATGGTCGGCAAATGAAAAGAACGAAGGGTATTTATGACGTCACTGGGACATTATTAAGGATGATCCTTGAACGGGATCGCCTATGTAAAAATGTTGATCCTTGTCTCTGTGGTCATTCTTTATCTGTAATAGAAAATAGATCACCCCCTTTAACGACAGTTAAGATATAGGAGTGAAAATCGTTTGCGTCACTTCTTGTCACCTTTTTTTAGGAAATGTCACAGCAAAACCATTAATAACCCACAGTTTACCAGCAATTTTTCATCTATACATATTTGCTTCTAAAACTTAGATGACCCGAACTGCGGGACTAATGATAACATTGTGTGTAGGAAAGGTGTAAATCGGATTAAAACCAAAATACAACATACATCACGATAAAGGCACTTGACATGTTTAAAGAATAATCATGAAAAAGAACAATTTTTTGATATCATAACGTTTAATGTAACTATATAAAACTCAAAGAAGTAATCATTACTCTATTATAGGTCACTGTGAATATAAATTACAGTAAACTAAACACATACCAGACTAATTTATAGTGTCATTTAACGTATGTTTTATGGTTTACCCTACACCTATTATTATGGCGACTAGCCTTTCAAGAAAATAAAATTCAAATAAAGTATCATTCCAGCGGATTACAAATACTTGCTTCAGGGGATTATATTGTTGTTGTTTTTTTTTAAAAATAGCTCAATCTCATTGATTCGGGTCACAAAGCCAAATTTGTTTTAATAAAACCGCAAAAATATTAAATATGAGAAATTTCTGATCTTTGAAAGATACGACTAGTAGTAGTAGATCAGGGTAATTAGCGCGGAAAGTTAAATTAACATAATTCATTTTTTAATTACTTCTGTGGGAGATAAAAATAAAGTATATCATTCTAACGACTTAAAAAAAAGGTGAATAATGTTGCTTCATGAAGATGATTTTTCTTTTCTTTGAAGAGATAATATATGTATCCTTGATTTAACCTTGATTTAAGTTAAAATACAACATTGCACTATGGGTTAATTTTATGTATTGGTTCAGCTAATGGTAAAATTGGCCTGTTTACTAAATTAGTTGCACTTTTGCTTGTCTTCAGTGAATCTGTTGATTTCAACGTCAGCCTTCGAAACAAACCCAATTGTAAAATACAATGAAATGGGCAGTATACAAAATGGTCTAACTGTTTTAAAGATAACCGATTAATTTTGACGAATCTAATTTTGAATTCCTCTAGGGGTGAAACGTCAACTCAACACAAAATAAGCTATTTCGAGTCTAACGTAATGCAGGCCCGGCGGAGTGGCCGCAAGTACTCTTTTCTCCAGGTTATTCTCTTAATTTCTGAGTGATAACGTTTAGAATATTGTTGCACGAAGTAAGTGTGTGTTATGTACGTTTACTCAAATATTTCGGTTTTATTGTATAACAAAACTGTGAACGTTGAACTTTCGTGTTATGTCTGTAATCAAACAAATAATCCACTTCAGAAAATTGATATCCCTGTGTACTTTATAATTCTTGTTCAATTGCTGTCATGTTGTGTGTGGGCAGGTACAAATTATTGTTTCTGATTTATTTGCGTGTTTGCTGTACAAGTTGGTCCCAATGTTTATTTTTATATATGCGGTTTATTTGACAATCATATAACTTGTGACGATATTGAAAGTTGGCAACAATTCAACATTCCGAATTTAAAGATCAATGTTCTCCTTATCTATGGCAACAATTCAACTTTCCGAATTTAAAGATCAATTTTCTCCTTATCTATGGCAAACATTTATTTCATTTTATACAAAATTTGAATTGAGCTTAATTTTAATAACCTTCGCTATTCACAACAATGTGCTAATTTCGTTGATTTCATTTGAGATTCTATTACAGTCCTTGTTAGGTTACTAGATTATCATGACAGGTATAACAAGATGATCATGACAGGTTTTTCAAGATTATCATAACAGATATTACAAGAATATAATAACATATATTACAAGATTATCATGACATGTATTACAAGATCATCATGACAGGTTTTTCAAGATTATCATAACAGATATTACAAGAATATAATAACATATATTACAAGATTATCATGACATGTATTACAAGATGATCATGACAGGTGTTACTAGATATACCAGATATGGCTATATCATGATCATAATACCAGGCTTTTCTACATGACCAGGACGGATATTACAAGAAAAACGTGACAGGTATAAATATATAATCATTATGACGGGCATTAAGAAACACGTCATCAGGCGCATGGCATTACTTTTTAACTGTAATCATTACAAATATTTTAGCAATGTAAATTCCTTACCATTACCCATTGCATTGAAAGTAATTAATTAGCATTACCCGTTACTTTATGACTACATAAATAGAAACCGTTTTATTACAACCTTATATTTGTGCCATGAAGTAGCTATGAAATCTCAGTATAATATATCACACCAGGGAAAAAGTAAATTTTCAAGCGAGGTGCAGTGCATGACAAGAACTATTGTTGTAAATAATATATGGATTTGAAAATTACATGATATTTGTAATTACATTCCCAATACTCAATACATGGCCATTAATTTTAAAATTGTAACAATTTATACGTTTCATTACCATTACCCTAACTCTGTTAAGGTAACGGCTAGAATTATAATAATTTAAGGGTATAGAATTACATACTATAAATAACTCGATATATAATAAATAATTCAGAATACATTATTTATATTCGGATACGATTGATATGAATAGTATTTATTAATTATATACCCCCGCGAAATAGACTCAAGATTTATGTCTCTTGTTTATTGGTATAGAGTAACACATAATTGGATTTAATAAGAAAAAAGACCGCGTGGGTCCACGGGGGAAAGGGTGGATTCGTGAATAAAATATATATAGGTAAAAAAAAATCACTATGAAATACTTGGTATTCATACAATGCATTTCAGTAGCTTATTTCAGAGTCACAATATTAGAAATGGCGATCAGCTTGCTATGGTTCGGTGTATCTCAAGGAGCTTTCTTGGTGTACCCCATTTTAAATCAGAATGGATATTAAGATTGTCAATGTTAGGGTTTAAAAATGGTGCGTAATTAATTTCAATTTGACCAGTAAATGCAATTTTTTTGAAAAAAACCTACAACATACTCTTTCCATATAATTTGTCTGCGATGTCACCCTCAGTGGAAGCAGACGTTAAACCACTAACTGTTTTTGTTCTACTTACATCATTCCATTGTTCTGTAAAATTCCGATGTGTAGTTCCAAAAAACGTGTTCGTCCACTTCGGAATAACGTCACTGTCAAAATCTTTTCCACTATCCAAATCGTCCAATTTTTTCCCCAAGAATGTTTCATCCGAATTTAACACAGGGCGATTTGTCTTCATTTTAATAATAACTAATTATTAATTGATTACATTAATTCCTTCTCGAACTTTCACGCTGTATAATTTTTTAGACAAATTGCGACCTTTTTTTAACAACAACAAAAACAATCACAACATTCTCGTTTCTTGAAACCGTAACGTGTCATCTATTTACCTACATCGCATTAATTGTATCGCGGATATACTGTATATATATATATTAATTTTTGAAACTGAAAAAATCTTATATCTCCGCCCATATCCAAACCTCTTACATATTACTTCGCTGCAATAAACTTATAATATATATATCATTCAAGCAAGAATTTATACCAGG
Organism: Patella pellucida; assembly: GCA_917208275.1. Classification (NCBI taxonomy): domain Eukaryota; kingdom Metazoa; phylum Mollusca; class Gastropoda; family Patellidae; genus Patella; species Patella pellucida. The sequence goes on along the minus strand of OU795038.1, from coordinate 27,932,058 downwards.
ATGTTAAAGGGACACTGCTTTGTATGTTAAACAAAAGAAGAACATGAATGGATATCGGGTATGCAATAATAAAGCCTCTGGGTTTGTCACGCTTTAAGTCATGTATAAAACCCTCCTTTAATATACGAGTTGTTTTTGTATGTGGATGATATGACAAACTCTTTACTTACCTAATATCAAACTTTTCAGAAATTTAAAGGGCACCATAAATAAAAAATCGAATACACATGTGCCATTAACCGTCGCGACTTGGGCCCATTTCTGGATTTATTTATTTCTTCGGTCTTTGAGACTTAACGCTGTATCGACCCTTTTCGAGAATATATCGGAGATTTGGTGTGTGTGTGGGAGAGATAGAGAGAGAGAGAGAGAGGGGTGGGGTTTAACGTCTACTCGACACAAACTACGTCATTTCGGGACTAACACATGGTTTATTTTTATTTCAATAAAGTTTAAATTTCTTTCCTGCTTCTGTGATTCGAGCATCGTTGAAGTGGTTCTGTCATGCAACGCTGCTTTAGGGATGAATGTACTGTTTCAAGTATTTGTCCATGTTTTTTTTTTATTTTATCTGTATTAAGTTTGAATATTTGAAGATGTCAAATTGCAAAATTTGTTGGCAATATATTTCAAAAAGTTACTATACTACATTGTTGATGACTTGCATAATATGAAAAACCTTAAGAGAGACAGACAGAGAAGTGGTGTTTAACGTCCACTCGACACAAACTAGTTTATTTTGGGACTAACATGTGGTTGAATTTTATTTCACTAATTTGCGTTCACGTAGGGTTTTTAGCGGTAGGAGGAAACCAGATAACCCGGAGAAAACCCACGAGGTTGGACAGGCCACCCATATCCTTGTCACGTACAACCGGGGAATCGAAACCACGCCTGTAGACTCAATAACAGACCTTATGATACAGCGAGCACGTGCTAACCATCACCCCCCATGGCGATTTAGTAATACATTTGTATTTCTAATGCAAGGATCCTACTTTCGCGATACGCGCTACGATTGAAATCGTGGTTTTAATTGTGGTCGTATCGTATATTGAGGTCAGTCGTGACAACCGTGTTGATCGTATCGCAACTTATCTAAACGTATATGAAGTTACCAGATCGTAGACACAATCGGGACACTCCTTTTGTAACACATCGCACGACAGTCGGAGTCTAGCATTACAAATCAAAGGAAGAAATCTACAAATAATATCTGGAGTGGCGATAATGCTTTGGTTTTATTTGAAACATTGCTCAACATCATAATACTATAAGACTACTTGTGGGCGAATTTATCAGGCTGCATGGAATACATCGTGAAATTTTCTCCTTAGTATTTTTACAATGTAGCTTGTTTAAAGATGTGTTCCAGATAAGTATTTATCGGGTGGTTATTTCCAATAAAAGTAGAAACATCCAATCTTACGAGAAAAATACTGGATCCGGGGCAAGCACTTGGCAAAAATGTCAGGGTATCCCTATTGACAACCCGACGATTAGTGAAACACCCATGCATGAGGTCAAGGGATGAGCGCACAGGTTATATGAGGTCAGTGTAAGAGGGAGCGCTCAATGTAACAGTCCAGGTATGTATGCAGCGGTACATCGTCTTTTATATATTTTCACGAATTCTCCCCCGACTTGCTTCCCTTCCGTGACGTTCAATCACGTCCCAAACATGGATTCTCAAAATAGTTTTTTTTTAAAAGCTTCTGGTGTTTTGTGTGATCAGCAGTGTTTTGAGAGCGAATTAGAACAAAATTGTGATTGATTAATTAGTTTGAATATGTTTTTAGTCCAATTATATCACCAAATCACGGGAATGTATCTTTAAGTTGTACCACGTGGAAGGTAGCAATGGAGCATAAATCGACGATGACTTAGGATCATTCAGAAAACAAAGATTTCCACTATAGTTTACAGATAATAATAGACCGGGAGCCCAGGGGGTCAACCTATTTGAAAAGTGTACCAATTTTCATCTAAATGGTATCAAAACATGCATATCTGGTCTGTCGAGTATATCTGGCGGCGTGTGTGGCTGTGAGGGCTTGGATTCTGGGCATGCATTCTTGGGGTAGATTATCCTTACATCATCAAATATTACAAAACCACCTCGACATACATTTCAAGTGGTGGGATACGTCCGAGTTATTTTATTGCCCGACCACAACTAGGCTGGATTAGCCGAAATCTGTACCATTTAATAAAAACTTCTTTAGAGTTTTTCGGCACCACCACTGGACACACCCAATATGCCACACGCCAAGATAGCCTAGATTACCCTTTAGGTCCGGACCAGCTAAAACTGCTTGGAAGTCGTTCAGCACCACCACAGGAATCATGAATAATCACTTCCAGACAGTTTGTACGGTGGCTTACCCCTAACGCACATCCCTAAAAATACCCACCCCCTACTAGGCTAGTCTAGTTGAAGCCCGTACGACCTAAAACTATTTGGAAGTTGTTCAGCAGCGCCACAGGATTCATGAATGCTCACTGCCAGGCAGTTTGTGCGATGGGTCCCCCCTTACAGACATGCCAAAATGGCCACGCCCCCTACGAGGCAAGTCTAGCTGAAGCCCGTACTACCTAAAACTGCTTCGAAGTTGTTCACCACAGGAATCATGAATGGTCACGCCCAAAATCCCTTCCCCAACCACCAGCCTTCCCCAATTAAGCTAGATTAGCTGAGGTCTGTACAAACTACAATTGCTAGGACATTGTTCGGTAAAACCGTAGGGATCATTGATTAACAAATTTGTGCGATGGGGTTCCCTTGACCGACAGTCCAAATACAAGGCCTCGCAATATGGCTTAATTAACTGTTTGGAGGTTGTTCAGCGCCACCTCAGGAATCAAGTATGGCCACTACAACGCAGTTTATTCCATGGGGTGGCAATGACAAACAGCCCAAAATATCACGCCCGCAAAAAGGCTGCATAAGCTGAAGGATGATGCCAACCAGGACCCTTACAGAAATTTTAATATTCAAGATGGGCGCCATGAGACATTTTCTTGTTATTTAGTTCTCTGGAACCTTGGTATGAAGGTAGTTTCTATAAGAATTTGACCCATTGAAGTGGGTGTTCCCCCTAAAAGTGGCCGCTAATTTCACTAGGAAGCCAAATTCTATATGAATTTGACCCGTTGAATCCGATGAACTTGGGTGTTCCTCCTACTAATTCCACTAGGAAGCCATATATACAATGGGGGCTAATTTTTGAAAAAAAACAACCTCATAATGTTCCCCATAACGACGTCTGACAAAATGAAATTAAGGTTATCGTTGCTAATTTCTTCAGATATAAACATAAAACATCTTTCAACCAAAGGGTATTCCAAACCGATGATATTCTTTCCCGTGTTTTCTTATAACGACAGAATCAAATAAAACTAATGCTAATAACAACTAACTGTGACTTTCAAACCTCGTGGGGGAGGACTAGTTGTCTAGAGTGCCGCGCTTCGACCTCTAGCTGGCCGGCTACCTATGGCTTGCGGCTGTGGTTTCGAGCCTTGGTGTGAGTGCATGTGGCATGGGGATAGGGGCGCCTTCTCAACCTCGTAGTTTTCCTCCCACTGCTAAAGACCCCTCCGCGCAAGCAAATTATTGAGAAAAAAAATTAGATCATTTGTTAGTCCCGAAATGACCTAGTTGTGTTGAGTGGACGTTAAACCCCATTTCTTTCTCTCTCTCCTTCTCTCTTTCAAAAATCGTGGTATAAGTTTAACTTACGCTTTCTTGAATCACTGGATTACTGGCAATCAGTAGAACAGTCTGATTCTTTCCGTTCAATCAGTATGAATTTGGCGAATCAGAAAAAAAGTATAGATTACAACATTACTAACATCGTTATGTCTCGCCAAAATTAGCCGTCAGTTTGAATATGAGCTCAGCCTATAATACCCTTTGGTCGAAACCTGTTTTTATATTTATATCTCAAGTAACTGACACCAAAAACCTATATTTTAATATACTACGCACCTTTTTAAGGGACTATATGAGTTCCACTCCAAAATAATCCTCTATTTTGAATTTGGCCCCCTGGTGGAATTATCCATCACTTTTAGGAGGAATAGCAAAACTCATTGTATTCAGTGGGTCAAATTACGATAGAAACCAGCTTCATACCGAGGTTTCAGAAAATCATTCTGGACTTTAACCCCACTAAATTAAAGTAAATAACCAAGAAAATATCTCACGTCGGCAATTTAAAATATTTAAATTGCATCTACAATTATTAAAGATATATTATAAGCCTAGCTGTGGTCTGACAATTACATAATTCTGTCATTAGAAATGTCTGTTAGAGTGTTTTTGTAATATTTGAAGATGTATCATTTTCATACGGTACACCTTTGAGCCAATCTAGCTCAAGAATTCGTACCCAGAATCTCAGCCATCACAGCTACACCTACCACAAGATACCCGGCAGACTTACATTTTGATATACATGCATCCATACCATATGGGTGACACTTGGTACAATTTTCAGCTAGGTAGATCGCCCGAGCTCCTGCTCTATACTGTCTTATTATTAAAGACCTTAAATAATTTATAGTGCATTTCTTTGAAACAAAATATGAGATTTATTATAATATCATATTCTCTATCCTTCGTCAGGGCTATAGTCAAGGGTATTAAACAATGGGTTGTATATCTCATTAAATATTAAACTTAATCTTTGAACATATAATTAAATGCCACAAGCTCAATAGAATAAGCGGAACTAGTATCTTGGTGCCGAATCGGTTGAAGGTTAAAGTAGCTAAGTCTTTAACTCAATATCATCTACAGTTTTCAACATTTAAAACACGTATTATTTGTCAATTTAAACCAACATTAATGTTGTGATATAAATGGGATAATGTGGGCTTCTGATATCCAATATTTAGCACAAAATAAACATTTACCATAATGCGTTTCAGTGCCATTTGTAATAAAGGGACTCAAAGAATGTGGCTAGACACATTCCACAAGTCATGCCAAACGGTGACGCCATGGCTTATATGGGGAGCATGCGCAATAAATACTACCGGCGTAGACTGTAGTAACCAGATGCTAAAGTTTGCCATTCGATTGAGACATCCTGGCGTAATTGGACGAACATATATATAACAGATTTGAAATTAAGTAAAAAACCGAAACGATTAATTGTAAATCAGTATATATACCCCAATTATTTTTGCGCGGTTCCTTTAAAATACGTATTCATACAACGATTATAAAGTATGATGTTCTAGGCAAGACATACACTGGATAAAAAAAACTATTTTAATAAAATGCAATAAATCAGAACTAAAATGAAAGGGACAAATAGACACAGCAAAAACAGTTTAAATGGACATGCTCACTCCCACCATGAGAAGAAAAATATAATCACCTAATTAGTAATTACAGAAAATGCAAACATCTGTCTATACTTATTAAAGAAGGGTGTTTTTGCTCGTTCGTTAAGCTGCTTGGAACCGATTAAAAATGTGAACTTTTCTTAAATTGACAGTAAATATAGGCCTACCAATTGAATTATCAGCGGGTTTTCCATTCATCTTATGTGAACCTGCAATGTGTAACAGTCAAATAGCGTAATGTCGAATGCTTATCAACTAGGTGATCCCCAAAACGCTAAGAAGATACACAATTAAAATTACTCTTTCCGAAAAATAGACTAGTCAAATATTATTTGTACAGAAAACATAGTTCAGTACTAATGACTGAAAAGCCAACATCTTTATTCGTTTGTTGGGTTTTAAAAGACATTTTATTTATCCGCAGGCCGATTTTATCTAACATATTTCGGTTTTAAATGGCGCATGCCTCTATTCTTTGGAACCTTAAAAGGGTCTAATGACACTTATTAGTGTATTATGAAAGTATATAAAGTGATTTAATTCAATTTGTAAAAGAAATTATTGTAATTTCGACGGATATTATGATTCTATCCTTTCTCGACTAAACATTGTTATTCACATCATCAACATTGATTGAAATGAACCAATATTCAATTATAATTCGTATTTTTAATTTTTAATATTATGGAAAATATTGCGTTAGAGATTTAGCTCCTTTAATATGTCATCCAGAGAGGGGTAATATAGGCCTAACCTGTTCCTCAATCCTTTTCTGAGAATAAAATATTGTTTAAATAAAAAAAAAACACATAAATTATGAAACGACATGGCGCTTCTTTACGATATCGCTCGCTATTATTTACAATATACAAGACCCACTCAACCATTCAATTCCCCATTGAAACATGTACCTGTATACAGTGATATACATACTCAAAATACTTAATTGGATCGCCATTATATACTCCCTGCACTTCCTGGTAAGTTTATTAAAACTGGATTTATGGATAAAGGGACATTGTACTATTTACTACAATACATGTCAAATTATTTTTATAGAAACATATAGGCCAATCTCGATTATCACTGCCGTGATTAACCCAGTGTATAGTGCAGTAGAGTAGAGCGGCATGATGTCACTGACGATACAGGGGACGCAATCTGTCCTGCCTCTTCTTTATGGTGTCACTATTATTGACAAGACAATACAAGACCCATTAAACAAGCATGCAATACCATATTGAACATGTACCTAATATTCATAAAGAGGTGTATGTTTTAAATATATTATCCCACTTCCTTTTAATTTTAGGGGTCACGGTGGCTAAGAAAGAGGGTTAGACACTGGCTCGCTAGCCTGTAGGTCGCGTGTTCGATCCCTGCATTAGCCGAGAAAGTTCATCCAGATTTTCCGTGCACGTAAAAGATCCCTTGACAGTTGGAATTTGATATAAGAGTATGTCGTAATGCCGCTGTCTGGCGGGCAAAATTTCCTCCATAGCACACTGTATGGCGTATGCCCGTCTTCATTAGCCCAGTTCGGAGCAGAACAGTAGGACGTTGAACCCCATTTCATTTCTGTAACTGGATAAAGAGATAAAGTAATATCAAGGTCAATATAAACATGGAGGCCTATCTCTATATCACTTCTGTGGAAGATAACGTTACATCCCAACCTACCATCACTATTACAATATACCGTATTTCCTCTTTATTTTTTCAGCACCCCTTGACCCCCCGGCGCTTATTAGAGGCCCGGCACTCTTTGGAGGCCCGTCGCTTATTTCTTTTATAGCAAATTGAATTTAGGGTAAAGCCGTCATTTACCATGGACATTGGGCCGGAGAATCTTTTGAATTACGGCATTTGATCACAAGCAATCTAAGGTCTATTAGAGACCCGGCGCTTATTGGAGGCCCGGCGCTTATTTTCTCAACTACCCTTGACCCCCGGCGCTTATTAGAGGCCCGGCGCTTATTGGAGACCCGGCGCTTATTATAGGAAATACGGTACCACTATTACTACTATAAATACAATGACAATGGTAGTAGTATACCGAGACCAAGTAGGACGTCAAAGCCCATTTCATTTTATTTCTATATACTGAGATGCAATGAAAATACACAACTGATATAGTAGTACTGAAATGTGAGTGGTGGCATGGCTGTGGGCTCAACATCTACTGACACGAGAAAATCAACAAAAACCGACAGAGGGCACAAAGTCTTTACTTTACAGTGAAAGGAGGGCACACTGGGTAAAAATCAAAATTCAAAATGTGTGTGTGTGTGTCTAAGTCAAGATCGAGGCCCAGTAAAACAAATATTAATACACATACTTACACTGCTCATTCGGATTAAAAATACCAATTGTATTGGGTTTAAAGGACCTAAGTCCGTAACTCAAAATCCTCCAAAATCTTTGACATCGAAAACACGAATTATTGCTCAATTTAAATCAACATTGATGATGTAAACTTACCGGGAAAAGATGAGCTTCTAAAATCCGATATTTAAGATAAAATAATATTTTTTAACATTGGTACACGAATCGTGTACCATAATGCGCTTCAGCCCAGATTCGAGGGACGAGACTAGACTCACTGCACCAAACCAAACGGAGTTATGTAGACTGTAATAACTAGACGCTATAAATTATGTGCACTTGATTGCGACTGCTGGCTTATTTCGTCGAACATAACTGGTTTGAAATTGGAGTAAAAACGGAAACTATTGAATGTAAATCAGTTTATATACATTCATATTACAGTATTATATGCCTTGCGACCCACTTTTGTGAATTTCTAGGTCCCAGATGTTAGCGATTTAGCTCCTTTAAATATAACGTGAATTTCTTGAATTAACAAGATACAATCTGAATTTGATTTCTTCCCTGGGGGTGTAGAATTTTATGACTATCAAAAATGATCTAAATTCTATTATATATACCCTTGATTTTATGCACACATTAACTACCTTAATCGATATAAGAACGGATGTGTCCGTTTGTGGAGCTGGGTGGTTAATGATATTCAAAATATTATCAGGAATGCTCGTGTTAGTGTCGCTCTATTTGACTTGCGCTCCACTATATAACTTCAATGAAGTGAGCTAAATAAGACGGACATACGTCATAAAGTGTACTAAAGGGGAATTTTGCCCAGAGGCAGCGCTACGGCCTACTCTTTTTTCGAATTCCATCTGATAATTATACATGCACGCCAGTCGGTTTTTCTTTCCATCAGAACAGCTAAACTAGACACTGTCCAAATACAGGTAAATAAGGTCTGTAAGTTAGGAATGTGATCTAAGTTTATCTCCTCGCAGGTTTGTAGAATCGTCCTCCCTTAACGTTTCGTTGAAAAAAGAAATAAACACATGTTTATGGTTAACGTTTCAGTTCTCTTGAACCTCTTCAGACCATTTTGAATATAAGACAATGACGTCACGCCAGAGCTTAGTTACAAAACAGGAGAATAAATAATATAAAATCAATTAAGTACAATTATATTGTATTATATTCAACTATCTGGAATTGTACTTTATTGATTTTGTATTATTTATTCTCAGAGAACTGAAAACGTTAACCATTAAACATGTGTTTATTTTTTTTTTCAACGTAATCTTATTTATATTTCTCTGGGAGTAGTTCAAAGAAACTTTTTTTGTATATAAATATCCCCATGCATTACATAGGGCAATAATCCTATAAATCTGTCGTCTATACAAACAATAAACCCGGATAACGAAAATCCTATAGCCCGTAGACGTTAATTATAATTTATAAGCTCAGTTAAGAGTGGAGACGAGTGTATAATGAAATATATAAGACGTTATGACGTTAGATATATTTTATGGGGGGGGGGGGGTAATTCAGGTGGATTAGGATCCATTAAAATATAGTTTACTGAATAAAGTCATACTGTACCTCAGCCAATCAAATTACATCACACTGACTTAATTAGATCTAAAGTTATCGTGTCACAGAGTATCAATTAATCAAATTGCCTATCTCTGCTTACCCTAAGGTTGAAAAAGGCTCCAATAGCAGTTCAAGATTACGGGTCCCAAATTATAGGTCCTCCACAGTTATGATAATGAAGACGACGTTCATTGGCCATACAGTGTTATGAGGGAAATTCTGGCACTATTGCCTAGGCTACTCTTATATCGAATTCCAACTGAAAAAAGGGAATCTTTTAAGTGAATGCCAATGTATATGTGATTTTTATAATAATTTACACAAAAAAATTATGTTTTATTGTTTTATCAAGTGATCCATATAGTTGTAATGGAAAAATCAACTTTTCCTATATTCCTGTCAGGGGTTCCTGTAAAGATTATATGTGGTGCGTACATGGTGCTCCGATTCCAGGTGTTTGTGCTGGCGATTCATACTTCTTTGATACAGTACAGGACAAATTTGTACAGGCGATATGAGCCAGACATACAGTACAATTCATCAAAAATAAACTATTCCATTGTATTATTTTCGATATTTGATTGTACAACCATTATTATTTATGGAATTATTTTGTATCGTGTTAGCTTCCATATGAAGACGGGTTTGTAGAATGAATAGTTATTCTAACGGGTCCATTTACAAAGAGTGGAAATACATTTAAAATTATGGCTTATAGCTTTTAGTACAAACTAGCCCTTTTAACTTAAATAATTCTCTCTGTTCTTACATATTTATATATATAGAGAGAGAAATGGGGTTTAACGTCCACTCAACACAACTAGGTCATTACGGGACTAACATATGGTTTAATTTTATTTCAATAATCCGCTTGCGCGTAGGGGTCTTTAGCAGTGGGAGGAAACCGGAGTGCCCGAAGGAAACCCACGAGGTTGAGAAGGCGCCCCTATCTCCATGCCACATACGCTCACTCAAGGGCTCGAAACCACAGCCGCAAGCAAGAGGTTGCCGGCCAGCTAGAGGTCGCAGCGCGGCACTCTAGACCACCCCACCCCCCCTCTCACATATTTTGGCACATCCCTGAATACTAGGTCTAGTGCCATTGTGGCTAATGAACTTAAATGTGATATTCGGGTCCAGATATGAATCATTAGCATCCGATAAACAGATTTGTCACACATCTTCTCGGAGAAGGAACCTCACCCCACCTCCTAACCAAACTCTGTGTCCACCACTGGCCATATCCCGATTTTACCGTCAGTAGAAAACGTTGCGAAATTTTCAATTCGTCATATCTATGTAAATACTGAATTGAACGAATTTTGACTGATATTCCTTTTTAGGGATTCAACTTCCCTCAATAGATTTGCTGTAGTTTTTAATATCCCTCAAATGACGACCGGCAGGAATAAGTATTAAAAAAATATATGATTCTCGACACTTTCATGGTAAACAAACCAACAGTGAGGTTGATGCCCCCCACCGAAATCCCAAAAAGGTTTTGAAGTACCTGGTAGTGGAACGATACACTATGTTTCATCACTCTTCATCAGTTACAATCAAATTATCTTGTGCCAAAGCATCGATCAATGAAATTGTTTAGATCTGCTAGCGGGAAATGTAAATCGTTGAACCCAGTCAAGACATTCACCTAATGAACATATACATCAAGTTTATTAGTCTCGAAATGACCTAGTTGTGTTGAGTAGACGTTAAACCCCATTTCTCTCTCTCCCTCACATCAAGTTTAAACTTCTACCTCAACTGTGTGTGAAATAGCTTTATTTAACCTCCGCTTCCACCTAAGTGATATCGCAGACAATCTACCTCAATAAAGGCAGAATTGTTATATTCCAAATTATTGACCAATCAAATTGCTTATCGCTCTGCTTACCCGAGAAAATACCTAGAATCGAACTTATTCAAGGTATTGATGTAATGAAACTATACACCAAGTTTAATAACTCTCACGCAATTTGAACCAAAGTTATTGTGTCCGAAAGCACCAACCAATCAAATTGGTCATTTCTGCTTGCCCTAAACAGAACATGTTCATCTTCGAACTCAATCAAGGCATTCACATAATGGACGCCTACACCACGTTTTAATATCTCGACCAATCAATATGCTTATCGCTATGCTTACCCCAATTAGAAAATGTTCATTGTCGAACCTATTCAAGGTATTGATGTAATGAAATTATACACCAAGTCACTTAATTAGAACATAAGTTATCGTGTCATAAAGTATCAACCAATCCAATTGCTTATTGCTACTCATCTACGAACTCCGTCAAGGTATTCACCTAAAAAAGACCGACACCAAATTTGAACATTCTAGCTCAATTAGAAGGAGGGTCATTGTGTCCCAAAAAGCGTGACAGACATGCGGACCGACGGGACAGCCAGACCCATTGCTTGGTTCGAAAGGCGAGGTACATTAACAGAGGGGCATGAATTTGTATTGAAAAGCTGCTCTTTCTCCGAATATTGCTAGTACGCCTATACTCGGTCTGCATTAAGACGTTGCACAACAATGACAAAAGAACAAACTGTTTGAGATTTTAATTATGTATATAAACATTTTATATTGGGCATTTGATCAACATGTTAGATAAAAAGAACACAATTTATTTTATTTAAAGATTACCGGTTGTAAAGACCAGGTAGACATGTAAGTTATTCGAGGCCATCCATAAAGTACGTACGCTCAAAATGACCCCCCCCCCCCTCCCCTCTGTACGCTCCTGTACGTACGTTATGCCAATGAGTTTACGCACTTGTACGTTTTTTGGCATGACCCCCCCCCCTTCAAGCGTACGTACTTTATGGATGGCCCCTTAGAGAGAAGTCCTTGTTAGAAATAATACAATAATATACATATAGAGAATCTCCTACGAGTAGGAGATTGTTTTTATCACCCAATCCCTTGTTACATGCAGAAATAAATAAATATAATTATTTGCTATACATTTAGATTTCACTTTTACTGAAACTGGGGGATAAGGCGCTGGTTCGCTAGCCTGGAGGTCGAGTGTTCGATCCCTGCGTTGGCCGAGAAAGTTCATCTCGATTTTCCGACGTGATTTCCCCTTGTCAGTGATACAGGAGGAGGGCCTGACAAGGACAGCTGCCTAGTCGTTCGGATGGGACGAAAAACCGAGGTCCCGTGTACACATTGGAGTGCACGTAAAAGATCCCTTGGCAGTTGAAATTCGATATAAGAGTAGGCCGTAGCGCCGCTGCCCGGGCAAAATTTCCGCCCTCATAGCACACTGTATGGCGTATATGCCCGTCTTCAATTAGCTCAGGTTAAGTGCATAACAGTAGGACGTTAAACCCCATTTCATTCATTCATTACTGAAACTGAATACATTATAGCGTAGTGATACAGCAATTTGTTGACAACAATTCAACCTTTGCAAAGGTCTTTATATTGACCTAGTGTTTCCATCAAAGTCAATTAAATAAAAAATAGTTCCTTTTTGATTGTTTCAACTGGCTTGCTTTCCATTCCTCGGTTGTACTTGACAAGCAGTAGGGTGGCTTGTCCAACCCCCTGGGCTTTCTCTAGGATACTTCGGTTTCCTCCTACAGGTAAAGTCCCCTACCCGCAAGCGAATTTTTGATATAAAACGGAACCCGGTTATTGTGTTAGTCTAGACAGAAACTACAAATATAATGTAAACCAAATTTTCAAATAATTATAATCTAGGGGTTAAACGTCGAAGAATAGGTCTACGATTGTACGAATCCATAAATAGCCGCCATATCCAAAATTTAGTATAATGATTGTAATGCGGCTCTTCTACATCGTTTCAGAATTGTCGTGCGTGTACACAAAAACTAAAAAGAAATTTAAGATTAAAATCGTCGATTTAGGATTTAAAATGATAGTCAACTAGCTTAGCGTCTGTTCTCATGCGGAGCTAACTGTTAGACAGGAAACCTTAGTTTAGTATGATGAAAAGTTGGCTTAGGCCTACACTGATATAGTCCAAGTCCTTGTTTTACACAACTTCATACAAGTATTTCCGGGGAGAGAACTCTGTAAAATTTTCCTATAATTTCTTTTTCTGTATTAAAACAAGTAGAAAATGGAAGAAATTCCATTCCCTGCTTTAAGAATTAGTGATTTTTCTATTTTAAATACCGCAAATGGGAGAAGCGAATGCTCTAAATGTGGAAGATCCAGAAAATTCTACTGCTATACTTGTTTTGTACCAGTGCAAAGCTTGATTAACCACATTCCTAAAGTGAAAGTAAGTTCATCAATCGATATAATAATAATATCTTGACAGTGTGACAGTCGTCCTGGGCATATCAATATGTCAGTTGTTGACAGATTATAATGTAACTGTTACAGTACCAGCGCTCGCCTTGAATATTCAAATCTCATAGTGCGTTCTTCTTGTGAGCATGTACTGTTTTTACTAATTTAATTAGCCTAGCTACGTACTCAATAATTTGGGGATAATATTATATATTATGTGCTTTTTAGTTTAATTGTCAAAGCCAGGGTATCAGGCGTATTCAACACCAGGCTAATTCAACACCAGTAAAATTGGCGTATTCAAGACCAGTATATTATAAGACAAAAGCAGGATAAACAAGATATTTATTATATATCTTAAATTAAATACGGTAGTCATAATACAAACAACAGTTGAAATATTTCATATTCGAAGACAATATTTACATAATATAAACAGGTAATAAATAAAATGGAACCGGTCCCCGAGTCTTCAGTCGAGAGTTGATTCGGTTATGCCAACCCTGGATGTCTTTATTTGGCGAACGAGGTGCATAAACACGGACCAACTCTTTGCACTAAACACTCGGTTTGATATCCATTGGTTCTTGACGTACTCAAGGACATCGGAATTGATTTGAAGTTTAAAATACAAAAAAAACAATAGGCTTATATACATAATACATGTACTGGTCTTGAATACGCCGATTTTTCTGGTGTTGAATTAGCCTGGTGTTGAATACGCCAGGATTCAAAGCCAGCAGTCTCTATTGCTCTAGGCCCCATTTAGGCTTTGCAGAGTAGGAATTTTTAATCTGAAAAGGTATTCTCATAGTAGGCCTAGTCCTGGCCGGTGCCAACTTGAGACAAAAAGACCACAGTATATTCTGAATTGCTCCACAATTTGTTTTTTACACTATTAGTATTAGTATTAGAAATTAAATTGGTGTGATCTTGTTGTGATCGCTGGGTTGTTTGGGTGCAGGCTGTTTCGTAACCTGGCTGTTTCGCACTTAGTTCTTTCGTACCTCGTTTCGTACCTCAGATTGATTCGTACCTTTTCCTATGTGTTGTTGAAATAGAGTTGAAACATGGTTAGTACCTTTTTCTAGGGTTGTCCAAAGAAAGTTGAAACACGATTCGTACCTTTTCCTACATGTTGAATTTAAGTTGAGATATGATTCGTACCTTTTCGTACATGTTGAACTAAAGTTGAAACATGATTCGCACCTTTTCCTACATGTTGAATTAATGTTGAAACACGACGACTTAATAATATCCAACCACTACGGAAATTTTATACAAATGTCTGCAATATTTAAAAATATAGTTGGCAAAAAACCCCAGAACACTGCGATCTGCCTTTGTTGTTTATAATCTGGTGTTGATTACTGAACCCATTAAGCGAGTGAGTTGTGATTCTTGAGGATAATTGATTGGCGATTGTTAAAGCGATTTAAGTTTGAACCTTTGTATATAAATTTGCATTATCTCAAAAACTATGTATATGTAGTTTTGGAGAATAAAGTAGTTGAAGTTGAAGTTAAATAGGGATTTAATTTTTTTTAATCAGGTGTTGATTATTGATTACATATTCTGCTGGATGGGCTGTGATTATTCATTTATGAAGAAGAATTTTTATGTTTGAAGAATATTTATGTGTAATCAATTTCAAGCAACCAGAGATAAACAGAGTGTAGGGGAAAATATTTTACGATTGTGTATTACTCAATTTTAATGTAAATCAAAATCTCTGATTTATAAAGTAGATGACCTAGATAGTAAACACTGAAACACTACTTTAATATCTATTGTGTACACTAAATATTCCGATTCCCCATCCATGAAAAAATGATAATTTCTGCACAGTTTCTTATATTTAATGTAAAAATGGTAACATATAATAAATCTATATATTCAGCTACCAATAAAGATTGACATTATAAAGCATCCAAGTGAATGTGATGGTAAAAGTACTTCACCTCATGCAGCAGTACTAGCTCCAGATGATGTCACATTATATGAATATCCTTGTATTCCTGATTATAATCCACAGACAGTAAGTTCTTTCATTTATTACATAGAAATTAAAATGACCAACATGGCTGAAGTATTGAATTGACAAAACACTAAAATCCTTTTATTTCCTTAACCATAAAATGGTCACTTTTGTGTATGATATTTCATGAATGAATGCAAGATCTTGGTAAATCACGGTAAATTTTTATTACAAAGAAGTATCTCATTTATTTATATATATATATCTACAGAAAATTTTATAGTGGTATTTTGTTCCCTTGTGTGCTACTTCATCTTTAGGCATAAAAATGGGTTACCGGTACAAGTTTATTCTTTTATAATTCTTGTAGTCTTGATGTAAATTTCTATTAAAGCAGGGGATCACGTGGCTAAGTGGGTAAGATGCTGGCTTGCTTGTCTGGAGGTCGGTTGTTCCATTCCTACATTGGCCAAGAAAGTTCATTAAGATCTTCCCCGTCCCGCATGGTTTCCCCCTTGTCATTGATGCATGACGTAGGGCCTGACAAGGAGTCACAAAGACAGCTGTCTAGTCATTCGGATGGGATACCCTGGCAGTTGGAATTCAATATAACAGTAGGCCATAGCGCCGCTGCCAGGTCAAAATTTCCCTAGTAGCCCACTGTATGGTGTATGCCCATCTTCATTAGCCCAGTTTAGGAGTAGGACGTTAAGTTAAACCCCATTTCATTTTGTATCACTACAGAGTTTAATTATCATCAAAGGGAGATAATTATATATAGTTGTCAGATTTCAGGATTATCCCTTTAAGCATCATTTTAAGTTGATTTATTTTCAAGGTGCTTTGTGGACAAAATAGATTTTTTGATCAATTAGTAAATAACTAGCATGTTGAATTGTATGAATGACTTGTAATGACATCAGACTTGAACTATTTCTGTGTTTTTCTTTCAGACTATTTTAATATTTCCTGGACCATCTGCAGTGTCATTAAATAGTTTAGTTTTAAATAGTGACAGAGACTTACCAGAAATATCTGTAGTAACTGATAGTTGTGATTCAAAGTTAGAGCCCGACATAGATTCTGCAAATGGTGGTAAATCACAAACTGACAAAGAAAAATTCACTGAAACTACTGATAGTGAACAAGGTACTGATGTAAAGTATGATGGCCATATTCTATCCTCTGAGAACTTGGTGAAAATCGGCACTAAAAGATGTCATGAAAGTCATGAAACATCTGAAGGCCACAAATCACCAATAGGAGAAAGTAGTGAAAAACAATCTAGATCACTTCATACACCTAAATTTGATAAAGTCATTTTCATAGATTCAACATGGAATCAAACATCAACTATAGCAAACGATGAAAGATTAAAAGGTTAGTTTCAGTTTTCAAGACTATTGCTATTGCCTATCTATATTAACTTTAGCTTTATGTAAATAATGAAATCAAATGTCAGGAATCATTAAAGTTTTACCAGAAATTTAGTACTTAGTGCTGCTTGTGCCTGACTACCAGTATTATAAAAAAAATACCAAAAAATAGAAACCATCTATTTTTGCAAATCAAAACATGATTAGCAGATGAAGGGAATAAGTATTTTGTGATACATTTTGAATAAAGTGACATTTTTTATTAAATATATTTTTATAATCATTAATTTCTAACCATGAAATATTTTTTCTCCTACAGATATAACAAGGGTGGAGCTAAAATCTCGGAAAACTAAATTTTGGAGGAATCATGATGGAAATCCTGAAGAATATTTATCCACTATAGAAGCTTTGTATTATTTTGTGTGTGATTATCATAATCTATGTTTGCCTTCGGAGTATAAAGGACAGTATGATAATCTATTGTTTTTCTTTTGTTTTATGTATGATAAAATACGCCAGTCAAATCATGGTGGAAAACATCTTAAAGCTTATAAAAAAAGACAGAAAACTAGTTGATGGGCCATTTCTTTTAAAATTTGAAATTTGGTTTTAGAAATACTAAAAGTTAAACCAAGAATTTCTTTTTTTTAACTTATATTTTTAAAATGTATTAAAATAAAGCCTTAAAAAGATGGTATCCATAAACAGTCTTACCTTGTTAAAAAAAATAATACACTATTGCCAATTCAGAAAGTGGCAAAAATATCATTTTCAACTTCAAATCAAATGTTTGAAGATAGCTATGTCATGGTAGGGAATGTGTTATTATTTCCGCTGTGAATGATTTTTAAGTGTGAGAATGATACCTATGTTTGTATAATAGTGAGTTGACAACCAATTGAGCAAAAGACATAATTATGTTTTGACTTTCTTAGAAAATATGAAACTCTCGCTTTAAAGTTATTGGAGTTGCAGTGTCGTTGAGGTGAATAAATTTTGGTTTTAATTGATAGATATAGTAGTGTTCATGTTTTTATTTTTATCCTTCTGATTTAATTTTATGACTTTAGTTGCAACTAAATAACTGAAAAATGATGACAGTTTGATTTTTTTAAAAATGATTGGAAGAAATAATGGAAATTATAGGTATAAAGTATTATGAATTCAATTTTTGTTTTTTATTGAAAGAAATGGGGTTTAGCATGCTATTTTTCTACCCAAACCAGGCTAATGAAAATGGGCATAGATTATACAGTGTGAGGGAAGTTTTGTCCAGACAGTAATTGAATTCCAAATGTCAAAGGTTCTTTAGTGTAAACGTCACTGTGTATGCAAAACTTCAATTTATTTTGTTCCATTCAAATGAACAGATGCTGTTTCTTGAATGGCTACTAACAATCTAGAGCAGTAGAGGAACATTTTCGCCCAACAAAATGGCATGTAACCCTAAACCTCCAGGCTAGCAAGCTAGCACTTTACCAACTGAGCCACTGCGGCTCCTTGTATTATTAGAAGTAAGACACTTTTTAAAAGTTACCAGTACTATTTTTTTTCAAAATAGATATTAGATTTGTAATTGTTTCTCCTGAATTCTGATTTATGATAGACAAATAGGGGGAGGCAGGGAGATCATGAAGTAAACACATGAATTGGGGAAAACACCTACTAGAATGAAGTCACAGCCTATAGATTCCTTTGCTCAGACATTGAAAAATCTCAGGACTGTTAACCCTCTTCAATGACTCTGACATGTTGGGCTCTTTTGTGAAATTGGAATGTCAAAATAATGTTACATCCCACGAAATGTTCTGGGTTATTGGAGTGGTCTCCCTTCCCATAAAAATAATTTAGTGTGCTTACATTATGTCAATAATTTAAATGATAGTTGTATTTTGCGTCACAGATCTGACGGTTTAATTCGGTACCTAATTGGGTACTTTGGTTCCTCAGTCTTCAACCAAGAATCCGCAATAATATCTTTGCTACACTTTTTAATTTTATGTCCTCTCTGCATTAGGGAGGGAGTTTTT
The DNA here is from genome assembly GCA_917208275.1 of Patella pellucida. NCBI lineage: Eukaryota > Metazoa > Mollusca > Gastropoda > Patellidae > Patella > Patella pellucida. The sequence goes on along the minus strand of OU795038.1, from coordinate 27,913,120 downwards.
TACACAACAGTCTATAGATTAGTATTTCTTATTTATTTACATATTTATCTTTTTTAATTACCGGTATTAAATATTTAGGTATAAGTTGCAAAAGATGAAGTCGCTCTTATGGATCAATATAAAATCTAGAGATGTGGGAAACTCTTGGGGGGGGGGGGGGCCTCAATTAGTAACTTTTTTTTATAAAGCACAGCTCAATGATCGACATCTCCCTCACTTATGTGCAAATCTGGGTGGGGGGGGAAGTATCCTATTTAATTTACGAAGGGTAGAGATGTGAGTTCAGTGGCGGATCAAGGATTTATTCCAGGGGCATGACTAAAAGAGGTCAGAGGAGAAGCACGTCCGACCAAATGCGGGAGCACTAGAAGGGGGGGGGGGCATGGGGGGTCCAAAGGGGTTAATACTATTGTGTGCTATCTGAGGTATCTTCTGGGCAATACTTCTCAAAGAAATTTTAAAAAACCCAAGAAACTTGTCCGATTTTGTGTTTTTTAAATCTCCCAAGAGGGGGGGGGGGGTGACTAGTCACCACATATCCACCCAACCACCCCGTTTCAGGGAGAGGGGTTTAATATAGGCTATGCCTGTTCCCCAATCCCTATTCAGGTACAAATCTGAATAAAATATTGCTTATAAAAAAAACCAAAAAAAACCACCCCGTTGGATCCGCCACTGGCGTTGGCTTATGCTCATGGGAAAAGATTTAATATGACTATAGCTTTCAATACAAATTACACACATCATGTCCATTAGATAAGTGTGCGTGCTGGACTCTCGGGACCCTTTAGGCGGCTAAGCGTGCGTTCTGGACTCGCCGAGTCCCTTAAGACGGCCTGCCCTGGTTATACCACCGCTGATTTATAAATAACAAATCACGTGACCATCCGGTTTCTTAGTACATGCGCATTGAATAATCGTTACTGAATGTCAAGTGTTCGAGAAAAAAAACCTTTAGCATGTTATGCAAATAATGACAGTTTTATTTTAGATTGTGAATTGTGAACGCAGTATGCATCGTGTTACTCCAATTATCAAACAGAGGGTACCGTTGTCCTTGCTAGAAACATCTGTTAAAAGTTGTTTTCCATTGACATCGGTAAGTCTTCATTGTCGAGTAACACATGGCTTCCAAAAATCGAAAGTAGAGCGGAAATATTGCACTCGTAGTCGTACGCCGAGATCAAATTGGCAGACAATAGCTGGCAGACATTAAGACCTTTCACCAGACAATAAGGAACGATCAACTCAGCAGACATTAAGAAATTTGCTGGATGACCATGACTTCAGTGAAATCACGTGCTCCGTATGGGCTAATCCAAGCCTTCGACAAATAGAATAAATTGAAACTAGTCTATTTTTAGTAACTAGGCTATTGTCTGATAGGGACATTTTTTTGGCTAAAAATAAAAAGTGTTTTATCTCTTCCAAAGTGTGTTATTATGAATGTGCCAGAAAAAAACAAGTATAGTCAAAGAGCCATTGGAACGTACTTTCCGGTGATGTATGACATGATATCTGGAATTTCGTATTAAGACCCGTATTTTGACATTTTCACATTACACACTCGCCCCACCCCACCCCACTACTGTAACTTTGATCACTTTTTTTAAAAAAAAGAAGTATACATCCATTGTGCATAAAACGATAAGGTATCATCCAAAAAGAGAATTGACATTAATTTTCAGTATATATATACTTTTTTTGGATTAAGTCCCGCTTTCTTACTTCAAATACCCAATAGTACCACCCACATTTGATTATTTTTTTTTAAGTTAAGAAAATATGAATGTGCCATAAAATTATTTACATATTTAAAAAGAGCGACTAACAAGCTTTTCAGTGATATGTAACATTATATCTGAAATTTCGTACTAAGACTCGTATTTTGCCATTGAATACCCCCCCCCCCCCCATTATCATAGTAATAGGGTTTAATACCACCAAACTTTGATCTCTTTTTAAAGTAAGTAAATATGAATGTGCCATAAAATTATTTACATATTTGAAAAGAGCAATCAACAAGCTTTTCAGTGATATGTAACATTATATCTGGAATTTCGTACTAAGACCCGTATTTTGGCATTTAATACCCCCCTCCCTCCGCTTCATAATCATAGTGATAGAGCTTAATACCACAATTTGATCGCTTATTAAGGTAAGTAATTATGAATGTGCCATAAAATTATTTACATATTTGAGGAGAGCAATCAACAAGCTTTTCAGTGATATGTAACATTATATCTGGAATTTCGTACTAAGACTCGTATTTTGCCATTGAATACCCCCACCCCCTTCATTATCATAGTAATAGAGCTTAATACCACCAAACTTTGATCGCTTTTTAAGGTAAGTAAATATGAATGTGCCATAAAATTATTTACATATTTAAGGAGAGCAATCAACAAGCTTTTCAGTAATATGTAACATTATATCTGGAATTTCGTACTAAGACTCGTATTTTGGCTATGAATACCCCCCCCCCCTTCTTCATAATCATAGTAATAGAGCTTAATACTACCAAACTTTGATCGCTTTTTAAGGTAAATAAATATGGATGTGCCATAAAATTATTTACATATTTGAAAAGGCTAATAAATAAGCTTTTCTGTGATATGTAACATTATATCTGGAATTTCGTACTAAGACCCGTATTTTGGCATTTAATACCCCCCCCCCCCCTCCTGCTTCATAATCATAGTAATAGAGCTTAACACTACCAAACTTTGATCGCTTTTTTAGGTAAGTAAATATGAATGTGCCATAAAATTATTTACATATTTGAAAAGGCTAATAAATAGGCTTTTCTGTGATATGTAAAATTATATCTGGAATTTCGTACTAAGACCCGTATTTTGGCATTGATACCCCCCCACCCGCTTCCTTATCATAGTGATAGAGCTTAATACCACAAAACTTTGATCGCTATTTAAGGTAAGTAAATATGAATGTGCCATGAAATTATTTACATATTTGAAGAGAGCAATTAACAAGCTTTTCAGTGATATGTAACATTATATCTGGAATTTCGTACTAAGACTCGTATTTTGCCATTGAATACCCCCACCCCCTTCATTATCATAGTAATAGAGCTTAATACCACCAAACTTTGATCGCTTTTTAAGATAAGTAAATATGAATGTGCCATAAAATTATTTACATATTTGAATAGGCTAATAAATAAGCTTTTCAGTGATATGTAACATTATATCTGGAATTTCGTACTAAGACCCGTATTTTGGCTATGAATCCCCCCCCCCCCCTGCTTTATAATCATAGTAATAGAGCTTAATACTACCAAACTTTGATCGCTTTTTAAGGTAAGTAAATATGAATGTGCCATAAAATCATTTACATATTTGAATAGGCCAATAAATAAGCTTTTTTGTGATATGTAACATTATATCTGGAATTTCGTACTAAGACCCGTATTTTGGCATTGAATACCCCCACCCCCTTCATTATCATAGTTATAGAGCTTAATACCATCAAAATTTGATCGCTTTTTAAGGTAATTAAATATGAATGTGCCATAAAATTATTTACATATTTGAGGAGAGCAATCAACAAGCTTTTCAGTGATATGCAACATTATATCTGGAATTTCGTACTAAGACTCGTATTTCGGCTATGCATACCCCCCCCCCCCCTGCTTCATAATCATAGTAATAGAGCTTAACACTTCCAAACTTTGATCGCTTTTTAAGGTAAATAAATATGAATGTGCCATAAAATTATTTACATATTTGAAGAGAGCAATCAACAAGCTTTTCACTGATATGTAGCATTATATCTGGAATTTCGTACTAAGACTCGTATTTTGGCTATGAATACCCCCCCCCCCCTGCTTCATAATCATAGTAATAGAGCTTAACACTACCAAACTTTGATTGCTTTTTAAGGTAATTAAATATGAATGTGCCATAAAATTATTTACATTTTAGAATAGGCTAATAAATAAGCTTTTCTGTGATATGTAACATTATATCTGGAATTTCGTACTAAGACCCGTATTTTGGCATTGAATACCCCCCCCCCTTCATTATCATAGTTATAGAGCTTAACACCACCAAACTTTGATCGCTTTTTAAGGTAAGTAAATATGAATGTGCCATAAAATTATTTACATATTTGTAAAGGCTAATAAATAGGCTTTTCTGTGATATGTAACATTATATCTGGAATTTCGTACTAAGACCCGTATTTTGGCATTGACACCCCCCCCCACCCGCTTCCTTATCATAGTGATAGAGCTTAATACCACAAAACTTTGATCGCTTTTTAAGGTAAGTAAATATGAATGTGCCATGAAATTATTTACATATTTAAAGAGAGCAATTAACAAGCTTTTCAGTGATATGTAACATTAAATCTGGAATTTCGTACTAAGACTCGTATTTTGGCTATGAATCCCCCCCCTGCTTTATAATCATAGTAATAGAGCTTAATACTAACAAACTTTGATCGCTTTTTAAGGTAAGTAAATATGAATGTGCCATAAAATCATTTACATATTTGAATAGGCCAATAAATAAGCTTTTTTGTGATATGTAACATTATATCTGGAATTTCGTACTAAGACCCGTATTTTGGCATTGAATACCCCCACCCCCTTCATTATCATAGTTATAGAGCTTAATACCATCAAAATTTGATCGCTTTTTAAGGTAATTAAATATGAATGTGCCATAAAATTATTTACATATTTGAGGAGAGCAATCAACAAGCTTTTCAGTGATATGCAACATTATATCTGGAATTTCGTACTAAGACTCGTATTTCGGCTATGCATACCCCCCTCCCCCCCCCCCTGCTTCATAATCATAGTAATAGAGCTTAACACTTCCAAACTTTGATCGCTTTTTAAGGTAAGTAAATATGAATGTGCCATAAAATTATTTACATATTTGAAGAGAGCAATCAACAAGCTTTTCACTGATATGTAGCATTATATCTGGAATTTCGTACTAAGACTCGTATTTTGGCTATGAATACCCCCCCCCCCTGCTTCATAATCATAGTAATAGAGCTTAACACTACCAAACTTTGATCGCTTTTTAAGGTAAGTAAATATGAATGTGCCATAAAATTATTTACATATTTGAATAGGCTAATAAATAGGCTTTTCTGTGATATGTAACATTATATCTGGAATTTCGTACTAAGACCCGTATTTTGGCATTGAATACCCCCACCCCCTTCATTATCATAGTTATAGAGCTTAATACCATCAAAATTTGATCGCTTTTTAAGGTAATTAAATATGAATGTGCCATAAAATTATTTACATATTCAAGGAGAGCAATCAACAAGCTTTTCAGTAATATGTAACATTATATCTGGAATTTCGTACTAAGACTCGTATTTTGGCTATGAATACCCCCCCCCCCCCTTCTTCATAATCATAGTAATAGAGCTTAATACTACCAACCTTTGATCGCTTTTTAAGGTAAATAAATATGAATGTGCCATAAAATTATTTACATATTTGAAGAGAGCAATCAACAAGCTTTACACTGATATGTAACATTATATCTGGAATTTCGTACTAAGACTCGTATTTTGGCTATGAATAACCCCCCCCCCCGCTTCATAATCATAGTGATAGAGCTTAACACTACCAAACTTTGATCGCTTTTTAAGGTAAATAAATATGAATGTGCCATAAAATTATTTACATATTTGAAAAGGCTAATAAATAAGCTTTTCTGTGATATGTAACATTATATCTGGAATTTCGTACTAAGACCCGTATTTTGGCATTGAATACCCCCCCCCCCTCCTGCTTCATAATCATAGTAATAGAGCTTAACACTACCAAACTTTGATCGCTTTTTTAGGTAAGTAAATATGAATGTGCCATAAAATTATTTACATATTTGAAAAGGCTAATAAATAGGCTTTTCTGTGATATGTAACATTATATCTGGAATTTCGTACTAAAACCCGTATTTTGGCATTGACACCCCCCCCCCCCCGCTTCCTTATCATAGTGATAGAGCTTAATACCACAAAACTTTGATCGCTATTTAAGGTAAGTAAATATGAATGTGCCATGAAATTATTTACATATTTGAAGAGAGCAATTAACAAGCTTTTCAGTGATATGTAACATTATATCTGGAATTTCGTACTAAGACTCGTATTTTGCCATTGAATACCCCCAAACTTTGATCGCTTTTTAAGATAAGTAAATATGAATGTGTCATAAAATTATTTACATATTTGAATAGGCTAATAAATAAGCTTTTTTGTGATACGTAACATTATATCTGGAATTTCGTACTAAGACCCGTATTTTGGCATTGAATACCCCCCCCCCCTTCATTATCATAGTTATAGAGCTTAATACCATCAAAATTTGATCGCTTTTTAAGGTAATTAAATATGAATGTGCCATAAAATTATTTACATATTTGAGGAGAGCAATCAACAAGCTTTTCAGTGATATGCAACATTATATCTGGAATTTCGTACTAAGACTCGTATTTCGGCTATGCATACCCCCCCCCCCCCCCCTGCTTCATAATCATAGTAATAGAGCTTAACACTTCCAAACTTTGATCGCTTTTTAAGGTAAGTAAATATGAATGTGCCATAAAATTATTTACATATTTGAAGAGAGCAATCAACAAGCTTTTCACTGATATGTAGCATTATATCTGGAATTTCGTACTAAGACTCGTATTTTGGCTATGAATACCCCCCCCCCTGCTTCATAATCATAGTAATAGAGCTTAACACTACCAAACTTTGATTGCTTTTTAAGGTAATTAAATATGAATGTGCCATAAAATTATTTACATATTAGAATAGGCTAATAAATAAGCTTTTCTGTGATATGTAACATTATATCTGGAATTTCGTACTAAGACCCGTATTTTGGCATTGAATACCCCCCCCCCCCCTTCATTATCATAGTTATAGAGCTTAACACCACCAAACTTTGATCGCTTTTTAAGGTAAGTAAATATGAATGTGCCATAAAATTATTTACATATTTGTAAAGGCTAATAAATAGGCTTTTCTGTGATATGTAACATTATATCTGGAATTTCGTACTAAGACCCGTATTTTGGCATTGACACCCCCCCCCCCGCTTCCTTATCATAGTGATAGAGCTTAATACCACAAAACTTTGATCGCTTTTTAAGGTAAGTAAATATGAATGTGCCATGAAATTATTTACATATTTGAAGAGAGCAATTAACAAGCTTTTCAGTGATATGTAACATTAAATCTGGAATTTCGTACTAAGACTCGTATTTTGCCATTGAATAACCCCACCCCCTTCATTATCATAGTAATAGAGCTTAATACCACCAAACTTTGATCGCTTTTTAAGATAAGTAAATATGAATGTGCCATAAAATTATTTACATATTTGAATAGGCTAATAAAAAGGCTTTTCAGTGATATGTAACATTATATCTGGAATTTCGTACTAAGACCCGTATTTTGGCTATGAATCCCCCCCCCCTGCTTTATAATCATAGTAATATAGCTTAACACTACCAAACTTTGATCGCTTTTTAAGGTAAGTAAATATGAATGTGCCATAAATTTTTTTACATATTTGAAAAGGCTAATAAATAAGCTTTTCTGTGATATGTAACATTATATCTGGAATTTCGTACTAAGACCCGTATTTTGGCATTGAATACCCCCCCCCCCCTCCTGCTTCATAATCATAGTAATAGAGCTTAACACTACCAAACTTTGATCGCTTTTTTAGGTAAGTAAATATGAATGTGCCATAAAATTATTTACATATTTGAAAAGGCTAATAAATAGGCTTTTCTGTGATATGTAACATTATATCTGGAATTTCGTACTAAGACCCGTATTTTGGCATTGACACCCCCCCCCCGCTTCCTTATCATAGTGATAGAGCTTAATACCACAAAACTTTGATCGCTATTTAAGGTAAGTAAATATGAATGTGCCATGAAATTATTTACATATTTGAAGAGAGCAATTAACAAGCTTTTCAGTGATATGTAACATTATATCTGGAATTTCGTACTAAGACTCGTATTTTGCCATTGAATACCCCCACCCCCTTCATTATCATAGTAATATAGCTTAATACCACCAAACTTTGATCGCTTTTTAAGATAAGTAAATATGAATGTGTCATAAAATTATTTACATATTTGAATAGGCTAATAAGTAAGCTTTTCAGTGATATGTAACATTATATCTGGAATTTCGTACTAAGACCCGTATTTTGGCTATGAATCCCCCCCTGCTTTATAATCATAGTAATATAGCTTAATACTACCAAACTTTGATCGCTTTTTAAGGTAAGTAAATATGAATGTGCCATAAAATTATTTACATATTTGAATAGGCTAATAAATAAGCTTTTTTGTGATATGTAACATTATATCTGGAATTTCGTACTAAGACCCGTATTTTGGCATTGAATACCCCCCCCCCTTCATTATCATAGTTATAGAGCTTAATACCATCAAAATTTGATCGCTTTTTAAGGTAATTAAATATGAATGTGCCATAAAATTATTTACATATTTGAGGAGAGCAATCAACAAGCTTTTCAGTGATATGCAACATTATATCTGGAATTTCGTACTAAGACTCGTATTTCGGCTATGCATACCCCCCCCCCCCTGCTTCATAATCATAGTAATAGAGCTTAACACTTCCAAACTTTGATCGCTTTTTAAGGTAAGTAAATATGAATGTGCCATAAAATTATTTACATATTTGAAGAGAGCAATCAACAAGCTTTTCACTGATATGTAGCATTATATCTGGAATTTCGTACTAAGACTCGTATTTTGGCTATGAATACCCCCCCCCCCCTGCTTCATAATCATAGTAATAGAGCTTAACACTACCAAACTTTGATTGCTTTTTAAGGTAATTAAATATGAATGTGCCATAAAATTATTTACATATTAGAATAGGCTAATAAATAAGCTTTTCTGTGATATGTAACATTATATCTGGAATTTCGTACTAAGACCCGTATTTTGGCATTGAATACCCCCCCCCCTTCATTATCATAGTTATAGAGCTTAACACCACCAAACTTTGATCGCTTTTTAAGGTAAGTAAATATGAATGTGCCATAAAATTATTTACATATTTGTAAAGGCTAATAAATAGGCTTTTCTGTGATATGTAACATTATATCTGGAATTTCGTACTAAGACCCGTATTTTGGCATTGACACCCCCCCCCGCTTCCTTATCATAGTGATAGAGCTTAATACCACAAAACTTTGATCGCTTTTTAAGGTAGGTAAATATGAATGTGCCATGAAATTATTTACATATTTGAAGAGAGCAATTAACAAGCTTTTCAGTGATATGTAACATTAAATCTGGAATTTCGTACTAAGACTCGTATTTTGCCATTGAATAACCCCACCCCCTTCATTATCATAGTAATAGAGCTTAATACCACCAAACTTTGATCGCTTTTTAAGATAAGTAAATATGAATGTGCCATAAAATTATTTACATATTTGAATAGGCTAATAAAAAGGCTTTTCAGTGATATGTAACATTATATCTGGAATTTCGTACTAAGACCCGTATTTTGGCTATGAATCCCCCCCCTGCTTTATAATCATAGTAATAGAGCTTAACACTACCAAACTTTGATCGCTTTTTAAGGTAAGTAAATATGAATGTGCCATAAAATTTTTTACATATTTGAATAGGCTAATAAATAGGCTTTTCTGTGATATGTAACATTATATCTGGAATTTCGTACTAAGACCCGTATTTTGGCATTGAATACCCCCACCCCCTTCATTATCATAGTTATAGAGCTTAATACCATCAAAATTTGATCGCTTTTTAAGGTAATTAAATATGAATGTGCCATAAAATTATTTACATATTCAAGGAGAGCAATCAACAAGCTTTTCAGTAATATGTAACATTATATCTGGAATTTCGTACTAAGACTCGTATTTTGGCTATGAATACCCCCCCCCCCTGCTTCATAATCATAGTAATAGAGCTTAACACTACCAAACTTTGATCGCTTTTTAAGGTAAGTAAATATGAATGTGCCATAAATTTTTTTACATATTTGAATAGGCTAATCAATAGGCTTTTCTGTGATATGTAACATTATATCTGGAATTTCGTACTAAGACCCGTATTTTGGCATTGAATACCCCCACCCCCTTCATTATCATAGTTATAGAGCTTAATACCATCAAAATTTGATCGCTTTTTAAGGTAATTAAATATGAATGTGCCATAAAATTATTTACATATTCAAGGAGAGCAATCAACAAGCTTTTCAGTAATATGTAACATTATATCTGGAATTTCGTACTAAGACTCGTATTTTGGCTATAAATACCCCCCCCCCCCCCTGCTTCATAATCATAGTAATAGAGCTTAACACTACCAAACTTTGATCGCTTTTTAAGGTAAATAAATATGAATGTGCCATAAAATTATTTACATATTTGAAAAGGCTAATAAATAAGCTTTTCTGTGATATGTAACATTATATCTGGAATTTCGTACTAAGACCCGTATTTTGGCTATGAATCCCCCCCCCTGCTTTATAATCATAGTAATAGAGCTTAATACTACCAAACTTTGATCGCTTTTTAAGGTAAGTAAATGTGAATGTGCCATAAAATTATTTACATATTTGAATAGGCTAATAAATAAGCTTTTTTGTGATATGTAACATTATATCTGGAATTTCGTACTAAGACCCGTATTTTGGCATTGAATACCCCCACCCCCTTCATTATTATAGTTATAGAGCTTAATACCATCAAAATTTGATCGCTTTTTAAGGTAATTAAATATGAATGTGCCATAAAATTATTTACATATTTGAGGAAAGCAATCAACAAGCTTTTCAGTGATATGCAACATTATATCTGGAATTTCGTACTAAGACTCGTATTTCGGCTATGTATACCCCCCCCCCCCCTGCTTCATAATCATAGTAATAGAGCTTAACACTTCCAAACTTTGATCGCTTTTTAAGGTAAGTAAATATGAATGTGCCATAAAATTATTTACATATTTGAAGAGAGCAATCAACAAGCTTTTCACTGATATGTAGCATTATATCTGGAATTTCGTACTAAGACTCGTATTTTGGCTATGAATACCCCCCCCCCCCCCCTGCTTCATAATCATAGTAATAGAGCTTAACGCTACCAAACTTTGATCGCTTTTTAAGGTAATTAAATATGAATGTGCCATAAAATTATTTACATATTGGAATAGGCTAATAAATAAGCTTTTCTGTGATATGTAACATTATATCTGGAATTTCGTACTAAGACCCGTATTTTGGCTTTGAATCCCTCCCCCCCCCCCCCGCTTCCTAATCATAGTGATAGAGCTTAATACCACAAAACTTTGATCGCTTTTTAAGGTAAGTAAATATGAATGTGCCATAAAATTATTTACATATTTGAAGAGAGCAATCAACAAACTTTTCCCTGATATGCAACATTATATCTGGAATTTCGTACTAAGACCCGTATTTTGGCATTGAATACCCCCCCCCCCCCCTTTAATATCATAGTAATAGATTTTAGTACCTCCCAACATTGATCGTTTTGTAAGGTAAGTAAATCTTAATGTGCCAGAAAATTATTTACATATTTAAAAAGAGCAATCAACAAGCTTTTCAGTGATATGTAACAATATATCTGGCATTTCGTACTAAGACCCGTATTTTGGCATTGAATACCCCCCCCCCCCCAAATTATCATAGTAATATGGCTTAATACCACCAAACTTTGATCTCTTTTTAAGGTAAGTAATTATGAATGTGCCATAAAATTATTTACATATTTGAAAGGAGCAATCAACAAGCTTTTCAAGGATATGTAACATTATATCTGGAATTTCGTACTAAGACCCGTATTTTGGCATTGAATACCCCCTCCCTCCGCTTCATAATCATAGTGATAGAGCTTAATACCACAAAACTTTGATCGCTTATTAAGGTAAGTAATTATGAATGTGCCATAAAGTTATTTACATATTTGAAAGGGGCAATCAACAAGCTTTTCAAGGATATGTAACATTATATCTGGAATTTCGTACTAAGACCCGTATTTTGGCATTGATTCATAGCCAAAATACGAGTCTTAGTACGAAATTCCAGATATAATTTTACATATCAGTGAAAAGCTTGTTGATTAATCTCTTCAAATATGTAAATAATTTTATGGCACATTCATATTTACTTACCTCAAAAAGCGATCAAAGTTTGATGGTATTAAGCTCTATAACTATGATAATGAAGGGGGTGGGGGTATTCAATGCCAAAATATGGGTCTTAGTACGAAATTCCAAATATAATGTTACATATCACAGAAAAGCCTATTCAATAGCCTTTTCAAATATGTAAATAATTTTATGGCACATTCATAATTACTTACCTTAAAAAGAGATCAAAGTTTGGTGGTATTAAGCCATATTACTATGATAATTGGGGGGGGGGGTATTCAATGCCAAAATACGGGTCTTAGTACGAAATTCCAGATATATTGTTACATATCACTGAAAAGCTTGTTGATTGCTCTTTTTAAATATGTAAATAATTTTCTGGCACATTAAGATTTACTTAGCTTACAAAACGATCAATGTTGGGAGGTACTAAAATCTATTACTATGATATTGAAGGGGGGGGGGGGTTATTCAATGCCAAAATACGGGTCTTAGTACGAAATTCCAGATATAATGTTACATATCACAGAAAAGCCTGTTAATTGCTCTTTTTAAATATGTAAGTAATTGTATGGCACATTCATATTTTCTTACCTTAAATAGCGATCAAAGTTGTGTGGTATTAAACTCTATTACTATGATATTTAAGGGGGGGGGGTATTAAATGCCAAAATACGGGTTTTAGTACGAAATTCCAGATATAATGTTACATATCACTGAAAAGCTTATTGATTGCTATTTTCAAATATATAAATAATTTTATGGCACATTCATAATTACTTACTTTAAAAAGCGATCAAATTTGGGTGGAACTAAGCTATGTCACTATGATAATGAAGGGGGGGGGGGGGTATTCAATGCCAAAATACGGGTCTTAGTACGAAATTCCAGATATAATGTTACATATCACTGAAAAGCTTGTTGATTGCTCTTTTGAAATATGTAAATAATTTTATGGCACATTCATAATTACTTCATTTAAAAAGAGATCAAAGTTTGGTGGTATTAAGCCCTATTACTATGATAATGAAGGGGGGGGGGGTATTCAATGCCAAAAATACGGGTCTTAGTACGAAATTCCTGATATAATGTTACATATCACTGAAAAGCTTGTTGATTGCTCTTTTCAAATATGTAAATAATTTTATGGCACATTCATATTTACTTACTTTAAAAATAGATCAAAGTTTGGTGGTATTAAACCCTATTACTATGATAATGGGGGGGGGGGGATTATTCAATGGCAAAATACGAGTCTTAGTACGAAATTTCAGATATAAAGTTACATATCACTGAAAAGCTTGTTAGTCGCTCTTTTTAAATATGTAAATAATTTTATGGCACATTCATATTTTCTTAACTTAAAAAAAATAATCAAATGTGGGTGGTACTATTGGGTATTTGAAGTAAGAAAGCGTGACTTAATCCAAAAAAAGTATATATATACTGAAAATTAATGTCAATTCTCTTTTTGGATGATACCTTATTTTTTTATGCACAATGGATGTATACTTCTTTTTTTTTTTAAAGTGATCAAAGTTACAGTGGTGGGGTGGGGTGGGGCGAGTGTTTAATGTCAAAATACGGGTCTTAATACGAAATTCCAGATATCATGTCATACATCACCGGAAAGTACGTTCCAATGGCTCTTTGACTATACTTGTTTTTTTCTGGCACATTCATAATAACACACTTTGGAAGAGATAAAACACTTTTTATTTTTAGCCAAAAAAATGTCCCTATCAGACAATAGCCTAGTTACTAAAAATAGACTAGTTTCAGTTTATTCTATTTATCGAAGGCTTGGATTAGCCCATACGGAGCACGTGATTTCACTGAAGTCATGGTCATCCAGCAAATTTCTTAATGTCTGCTGAGTTGATCGTTCCTTATTGTCTGGTGAAAGGTCTTAATGTCTGCCAGCTATTGTCTGCCAATTTGATCTCGGCTAGTCGTACTGATAGTAAAATACCAACTGGCCCAAGTTTACAAGATTTTATTAATGACAATACTGCTATAAATATCATAAAAGTAAATGATTGTTTGCAAGAGAATGACTACACCAAAAATCATCAACAAATACAAAATGACATGGAAAATTATTTCGATGGGAGAGGAAGAAAAGTTTATATTGAAACCTATGGATGCCAAATGAATGTCAATGATACTGAAATAGCCCTCTCTGTTCTTTTAGAAAATAATTTTAAAAGAGCAGAATCTATAGGTGAAGCCGATGTGATATTGGTTATGACTTGTGCAATTAGAGAGGGAGCTGAAACCAAAATCTGGAAACGTTTACAATATTACAAACAATTAAAACAGAATAGACAGAAAATGAAAGGAAAACCACCCTTAAAAATCGGTGTTTTAGGTTGTATGGCAGAACGCTTGAAGACAAAAATTTTGGAAAAAGAGAAAATGGTGGACTTGCTATGTGGGCCTGATGCTTATAGAGATCTGCCAAGGCTTTTAACAGTAACAACAGAAACAAACCTATCCGCTGCCAATGTACTTTTATCCCTGGAAGAAACATATGCAGATATTTCCCCTGTACGTCTAAATTCGGACTCAAACTCCGCTTTTGTTTCCATTATGAGAGGATGTGACAATATGTGTACGTATTGTATAGTGCCATTTACGAGAGGCAGAGAACGCAGTCGCCCTTTAACATCTATTAGAGATGAAGTTAAAGCCTTAGCCGAACAAGGCGTGAAGGAAGTGACATTGTTAGGTCAAAATGTCAATAGCTATAGAGATGTGTCTACAATAAACTATAATGCAGGGGGTAAAACTAATTTAAGTGTCGGCTTTGATACAGTATACAAATCAAAACAAGGTGGGTTGCGATTTGCTGATCTTTTAGATAAAGTTTCAAGTGATAATCCTGAAATGCGAATCAGATTCACATCCCCACATCCAAAAGATTTTCCTGATGAAGTATTGTATTTAATTCGAGATAGACCAAACATTTGTCGTCAAATTCATTTGCCAGCACAAAGTGGTAACAGTGAAATGTTAGAAAAAATGAGGCGTGGTTACACACGGGAAGCTTATCTCGAATTAGTCTCACATATTAGAGATATTATTCCAGATGTGTCTTTATCGAGTGATTTTATAGCTGGATTTTGTGGTGAAACAGAAGAAGCCCATAAAGATACTTTGTCTCTTATGGAAATTGTTCAATATCGCTTCTGCTACTGTTTTCCATATAGTATGAGAGAGAAAACACGAGCCTTTCATAGACTGGTGGATGATGTCCCAAAAGAAGTGAAAATACAGAGAACAAATGAATTGGTTGAAACTTTTAGAAATATACTTTTAAAGCTTCATAAAGCTTTAATTGGGGAAGAACATTTAGTGTTAGTTGAAGGCTTTAGCAAACGATCAACCGATTACCTAGCTGGTAGAAGTGATGGAAATACTAAAGTCATTTTTCCAAATATAAAGCTTCCAAGCTATGGTGAACTAAAACCAATTCTACCTGGAGATTATGTTGTCGTAAAGATTACCTCTTGTACATCTCAGGTTTTAATAGGAAGCCCTTTGTTCTATTCATCTTATCATGATCGCAACTTGTCTAAAAATACAACTGTCAATGTTCAATTTTAAAATTACCTTCACATTAGAAAGTTTGAAACCTCAGCCTATAAACTTAGATGTATATTTTAGAGTAAAAGCCCCACATAATTTATTGATTGATGTGGATGAATAAAAAAGTATAAATACGCTCTTAGACTAGTCTTAGGATCCATGATACAGATACTAGCACACAGTTAGTAAGATGCTTAGCTGCTAGCTCCCTAACCAGATCCTGGGTTCAATCCTGGAGTTGGCTTTTAAAAAATTCCTTCCTTCTAAGGTTATATGTCAGTTGTGTAGGACAGAGATTGTAATTTAGGTTCCCTGTTAATGTGCATGTTTGATGTTCATCGAATCTGGGGTTTTTTTTCATACCATCAAAATGACCTAATGTTTGACTGGGGGATCACGCTGGCTTATAGTGGTTAAGCCGCTGACTCGCCAGCCTGGAGGTTGGGTGTTTGATGCCAGATTTTCTGGTGTGGTTTCCCCTCGTCAGTAATGTAGCCTGACAAGGACAGCTGTCTAGTCATTTGGATGGGAAAAAAAAACAAGTTCCCGTGTATACATTGGCATGCACGTAAAAGATACCTTGGCAGTCTCAGGCAAAATTTCCCTGATAGCACACTTTACGGCGTATGCCCATCTTTATTAGCCCATGGGATGAAAACCGAGGTCCCGTGTACACATTAACATGCACATAAAAGATCCCTTGACAGTTGGAATTCAATAAAAGAGGAGGCTGTAGCATCGCTCTTCGGGCAAAATTTCCCTCGTGTCAAATCTTACGTGTGACAAAAGTTGATAACAGGTATTTATATATGACTGGGGAAAACAAGAAACTAATCAAATAATAATTATATCTTGGTAATTACATGATCTTTATGATCATAGGCCGGCATTCAGCGATAATCATTTCTGGAGTTATGCCCCCTTTCCCAAACCAAAAATCTTGTAGGCTAAGTTGTAGATAGCTTGGCTCGAAACATTGAGCGAGCCCTATATAACTATTCAGAGTTCCAAAAGGAAATGCCCCTTTTCCTCTAAAATTTTGATTGTTTGAAAATATTCGATATGAAGCATATTGGATCAATTTTCCCTTGTTACCCGGCTGCTATAGCTTTACTTAACATATTGGATACGAAGAATTTAGTCGATTTGGCCCCCCCCCCCCTTCGTTCGTTCGTCTATTGTGGACCATCTAGAGGTCACAATTATTAACCAATTTTGACGAAACTTAAAAAATGTGTTTATATCCCAAAGATCTCGGCCCCTTCCACATTAGCGCATAAGGGAGCCTATAACTTCCTGCATTATGGCCACTGATTGTAGGGCCTACGTTAAATCGAGATTTTAGCTTGTTGACCCTCTAGAGGTCACGTGGGATCACGGTGGCTAAGTGGATAAGGCGCTGGTTCGCTAGCCTGGAGGTCGAGTGTTCGATCCCTGCATTTGCCGAGAAAGTTCATCTTGATTTTCCGACGTGATTTCCCCTTTTCAGTGATACAGAAGAAGAGCCTGACAAGTACAGCTGCCTTGTCATTCGGATAGGACAAAAAACCGAGGTCCCGTGTACACATTGGAGTTGGAATTCGATATAAGAGTAGGCCGTAGCGCCGCTGCCCGGGCAAAATTTCCCTCATAGCACACTGTATGGCGTATGCCCGTCTTCAATTAGCTCAGGTTAAGTGCATATCGGTAGGACGTTAAACCCAATTTCATTCATTCATTCTAGACGTCACCGTCACAATATTTTATCCGATTTTAAAAATCTCGTAAATATATCATCACTACACCGTAACGATGATTGAATTGGAAATTCCTCTCCTTGAATGCAAATTGTGTGAAAGGTATGTAATACCATGGTTGTGAACCGGCTAGAGGTCACAATATGTGTCAGATTTTGATGTTTATATCTCAAAGATCTCAGTTCCTTTGCATATTTGCACATATCAGACCATAGCATCCTAGATCATGACCCCTGGTTGTGCTCAAAATCATATTTTTAGCTCGTGAGTCCTCTAGAGAACCGATTTTTTTTTATCTAATTTTAAGAAACGTTTAAATATATCACCGTTCCACCATAATGAAGGTTGAGTTCGATGGTTGGGACAATTGAAACGAAACTGCCCGAAAAAAAGCCGTTCCTTATGCGCAATGTAATATAAAAATTGTTGTAGACCCTCTAGATATCACAATTTTTGTCAGATCCCAGTCAATTGCGATATTTGCTCATTTCAGACTATCACATCTTGGATTTTTTGATTCCTGATTGTACAAAGAAGCGCGGGGTTATCTTTAGCTTGTTCTCTATCAATCTCTTGAAAAAGGTGGGCGTATCTTGCATGGCAACCACTTCTTCGTTAATGGGTCTAAATGCAGTACATTCATTGTATTTGATCTTTTAACAAAACATGTAATGTTGTATTCGATAACGTTCAGAAATTGTCTGAGCCTACATGTACATAAATCAGCAAATCGTTGAAATTATGAACCATAATATTATCTATAGGGAAATGTTGTGGTGTAATCAATAAAATGTCGAGACCAACAGTTTACATCGATATTGATGGATTCTGTTCTGAAAAATATACACAATATTACATACAACATTACATGCCATTGATGAAGTACTGCCCAGTGCCAATAAAGATACAATTCCGAAATATCTGGATCTACTTAGACTGGCCCAGTCTTTTCTATTTATTTAACATTTCGATTTATATAAAAGTATTAATTTTTAGTAAACCAACACTTTCGTTTCCATTTGTATAAAAAAAACTAAAACTTTGAGTAAACCTTTAACCAGCACCAGAGACTGGACAATTTGCGAACTTCACACAATAAAATGGTCGTTCTTGCCATGTTTTTCGTCCTACCTTATTTGGAATGATTGACAGTTATCAAGCACGCCCCGAGTCACGTGACATGAATCATGCGTCTCCACTGGAGTGCAAAGCAGTCATGCGGAGAACTGTCTGAGGGTTGATGTCACGTTGTTGTTAGATATGTCGTGATCACGTGCACGACGTCACACGACCTACATAATGCAGATTGACCTACTAGATGAGATTGAAGGTCTATTTGCCCAGTCTCTAGAGATAACTTTTTTTTTCGGGTTTTTTTTTAGAGGACTTATCAAAATGTGCTAATGACATTTAAAAAGGATCCATCTCTGCGTCAAGTGAACGCACAGCATAGATAAATCAAATTCATCTTGCGTCTCAAAAGCTAAAGTTTGCGCGTGTGTCAGCACAGATTAGGTAGTTGAGATGTCATTAGTTGATGAAACTGACGAAGCTGTTTGGAGAATAGGTGATGATGTTTGTAATGTCATTGGTAACGTTGTACTCACTTGTATCCCTGAAAAATATGACACAGTCAATGATTGCGCATCAAGTAATGATGAGGTTAGTGACATTTGAGTATCGGCCGTTGATGTTGTTCGTGATAACAATCGTGATTGTTCCAACTGTTCAGATGAGGATGCAAGTTCCTGTAAATCAGTCCATCCGGAATTCACTGATATAAATGGTGTAGTTTGCAAATCAGTCACTGATATCGTTAGTGATAATAACAATTCTGGTGTTGATAATATCAGTGAACTCATTAGTAACGAAGGTGACTGTGGCGGTAATGACGAGGGTGGAATTGGTTGTAGATTCGTTAATGCTGATGTCACTGATATAGACGGAGAAATTTGCACATCCGCCTCGGACACCGTCTCTGATAATAACAATTCTGATTGTCCCAATCCTAAAGATTGTGGTGTGGCTAATGTCGATGAGATCAATGGTAACGAAGGTGACTCAAATCGTTCAGACGAGGGTGTTAGTACCTGCAGATCAGTTAATGCTACTGTACTTACTAAAGATGTATGTATTGGCACGTCAGTAGTGGATGATAGTGGCGTTAATGTTTCTGGCACGGTTGCTGTTTCAAGCTCCGTTTGGCTTGGCGAAATCCACTGTGTGTCTGAAGCTGGGTAAGCAGTATGTTGAACTGACCTAGTGGATACTTGTAAGTCAGATACTAATAAAAGTGATGTTGGAGACTGTGGGTCGATTATGGTTGGTGTCGTTGACGAAAACAACTGTGTGTCAGAAGCTGCAGAAGCTGAGGATTCTATGTCTGGGGAAGTAGTATGTTGAACTGACCTAGTAGATACTTGTAAGTCAGATACTAATAAAATTGATGTTGGAGACTGTGTGTCGGTTATGGCTGATGTCGTTGTGTGTATATCACCAGAAAAGGCAGTCGATATTCCAATGGCCGACTGTTGAGCACTGTCAAATGAGTATCTGGTTGATTCTAGGCCATAAAATGCTGATGTCATTGTCGTTCTGGATACCAGTGATATATCAAAATATAATTCTGATATCGATTCCGTAGGCCTTTCGATCAAAGACGAATCTAATGATGTTTCGTCCGACATTTCATGTATGGACTTCGATAGTGTTGTATCTGTGGACGACTGAGAAGATGTTAGTTCCGTTGTAGACATCAGTGATGCGGTCATTTGCAGTTCTTCGGTGCTTACTGGTGATCCAATTGGCTGTTCCTTAGATTCTATCACAATTTCAGTATGTGACAAAGCTGTTGTCGTGGTGATTGAGGAAATATGAGCAAATCCCACTGAATCTAAAAACGATACTGATTCTTTCTCCACTGAATTCGTGGCCTTCGATAATGAAGACGTTTCTTCTAGCCCAGACGATTGCTTTGGTAGGCTTACCACAAACATAACTTTTGTGGTTATCACGGCTACAATAATGATACTAAAAATAATAAGAATAGTCAGGTATTTGCAACATTTTTTCCTTCGTTTTCTTACTCTTCTCATTTCTTGAACATTTTCTTCATTTTCCTCGAATGTTGGTTTCCGCACAGCAGACTCATTTGTTGGTCCACGTTTGAATGATGCTTTCAATTCTAGGGATGAAAACTGTTCACTTAGTCTGTATTTGATCTTAAACAAAAGAAGGAAATGACAACATAAGAATCTACAATGTCTTTAGTTATACACGTATAAACTGTATAAAAGCGCGCTGAGACACAGTTTTTGGAGCCGCGGTAGCTTAGTGTGTAAAGGAAGGCTTATGTCGACCTTGCACCTGTCCTCTGTTGCAGAGTCGACATCAGTCCCGGCTCGTTAACCTGGAGGGCCCTGGTTCAGTCCCGGATTTTTCCTAGAGTTCCTCGAGATTTTCCGGCTTGGTTTTCTCTTGTCAGTGTTGGAGGACGAAGCGTCTGGCAAGGGACCGCGTCTTATCATAAAAACCGAGATTCCGTTTATACCTTGGCGTGCACGTAAAAGAACCCTTGACCATTGGAATTCCATTGCTGTTTGGGCAAAATGTCCTACATTGCAGTAGAATTAAGGTAAAACGTTAAAATTCATTCCACCATTGGCTGTTTTTTCATGAGCACTATCTAACAAGAAATTATATAGCAATTCAAATAAATAACATTTATTTTATGATGGAGAATTTTACTGGCGAATGCGCAGATATATTTCACGCCCGTGGGGTTCCTTATTTGATAATTCAAACATGACTTATCGGCTATATAATCTGTCTTTTTCCTTGAAGTCAATTCTTTTATGTTTTTGGCATATCAATACATTATATTTCGACTTAATATTTACCGATTCAACGTCTTGCTTGGGCAGACTCGAGTTGTTTTCTTTGTTGTTTTCATTGCATGCAATAACCGTTATTTCCCTCTAAACTAATTTTAAGCTATGAAAATTTAATAATTAAGCGAGTCGTACATGGGCGATTTTATAAACTTATTTATAGAAATTGGCATAGTTACATTGATATAGCTGTCAACTTTGATGCTTTTGACTATGTTGATATGTTTTATCTTAAGTTAAAGATGGCGAGAAATGCCCGATAGTGTTTCCTGTATGTGTTGACACTTTAAACTATAGATCTAAAACTAAAATTTTTAATGGTTGTGGTTACTAAGCGCCAACTAACATTTATACAAGCTTATCTTTACATTTAAACTATCTCAGTGACATTTTAGTGATTAGACTATAAATATAAGACACAGGGTGCAAATTTATGGAATAGATAAATCACCTATTTGGAAAATAATGTGCATTGTGGGAGGTTTTTGAGTAAACTTACGAGGAGCGACCATTGCTTTGCATTGGATTTCTCTGACCAAATTTCGAAAAACGCCGATTTTACGTTAATTTTAGTGATGGGGGATACTTCATATGATGTAAAATTAACGTCAAATCGGCGATTTTCGAAATTCGGTCAGAGAAATCCCATGCAAAGCAATTGATCGCTCCTCGTAAGTTTACTCAAAGATCTCACACAATGCATATTGTTTTCCAAACGGGTGTTTTTCTATACAAATACCGAAACAAAAATAAAAGAATCTCATGGTCAAAATGTGGTTTAAAATTAAATAGTTTTGTATTCCAAAGTTCTGTGAAACTGTATATATATATACTTACATTTCTCAGATCCTTGTGGTAGTTATCATAAGTTGGTTCGTCGAAGAATGTCATCCACTTGGCAGGTTGGTTTAATTCATGTTCACTCGTTGATCTGTGTTCAGTCTGAAACACAACATCTATTAATCAGAAAAAGAAAACGAATACTACTAGGATATCCTGGGTTCAATTTTGGCGTTGGCCAGGATTTTGGATGCAGAACGGCGATGGGACTGACAGGGAATCGACGGGACGAAAACAGAGATCACGTATGGCGTATGTTCATCCTGGTTTGTGAAAAAAAGAAGGAAGCTTAATTTTCATAGCTCGATCATTTTCTATAGGCACGATTTGCGTCACATATGGGGGGGGGGGGGGGCTGAATACACTTGGGCCCCCTTTTATTTTTACACAGTAAGCCGTAAGTCCTGTTATTAGGATTATTTAAGATTCTATCTTTATAAAACCTGTACATATTCCAATATGTTGGTGTGATGTTTTAGTTTATCCCGATAAAATATGCCTCAACAGTGTATTTACAGAAAACTGATACTTTAAAAAATTTTTAAGGGGGTCGCCCCCCCCCACCAAAGTGGGAGGGTGACCCTCCCATACTCTCCCTATCGCGCTACATCGGCTGCTGCACAGCCTCGTTCCTCCGGCGTCACAGATTGTCAGCATATTATATAATTTCATTTGCGGCCCCCTCCCCCCAAATATATATTTAACGGCTGTGCTTCTGATCATCTGGGAAGTAACACCTTTTACTATATTTATGAAATAAACCATCAAACGAAGGTGTGATAGCTCGCGTCCACATAGTGGATAATATATATAATATATCCCAGACAAGAACCTTTGAAGATAATACTATTATTAATAATCCAAAGTTCATTAAAAATGTTATTGGATTGAGAACATCAGGTGTTCTAGATTCCTCGCGCCCATGCTGTCACAGTTTCCCATTCGATGTCATACTAAAGGAGGATTAAATTTAAAAAGTCAAAACCGAGTAAAGGTCATACTTACCATCTTGATCAAACTACTGTCTTCATATAAGTGTCAGGAATCGACGAAATAATAATTCATATAAACTTGTATGTTGTTATGATTATCATTTTATAAGGATATTTGCCCGAGCATAGCAAATAAACTTCCGTAATCTGAACACACTAAACGATATTAAAATCATAAGGAAAAATATTGTAGATTGTTATGCAGGCACTAACATTATTAGTTGGTTAAGATAAAAAAAAAATATTCACGATTATATGTCCTGCACACGACTTTTTGGCGCCTTTAAATAGTAATGTTTGTTAATCATGAACCCATGCAATGGTAGATTCAATCTAATCAATGTATTATTGCGGATAATTAACAGCGTACTTCAGATCAAATAGTATTCGTCGGTAATGGAAAAGGACAGACAAATAGATGTTATATTTTGATTGGCTTTGAAGAGTTTTTTATTTTCACTTTTAATTTTTGGAATCATGCTGGGATTGATCATCTATCAATAACAAAATTAATGAAATGGGGTTTAACGTCCTACAATCCCTGTCGAAATGGATTTATGTAATCTTGTGACCTCGAAATTCACATAGATTGTTTACTGGAGCAGAGTGGATCATAATCCTATTGAATTAAAGGAGCATCAGATAAAGAGGTGGAAGTTCTCGATATTGTAAAGGGATTGTGCTAAAAATTTCAATCATATTTTCTCCTCTCAAACTCGCTTAAATTGTTCACTGGGGTAGAGTGGAGCTACCGAAGAACCCTGTTAATTTAAAAGGGCGTTGTGGATTATTAGATAAAACCTTGGCAGTTCTCACTATAATAGTTAAAAACTCGATAATTTTAAGGAAATATGCTGATAATTTCAGTCAAATTGCTCCTCTTTCAACTGAAATATTAGCAGTTGAAGTTTAGGTCTAGCCTCGATGATCATTACTAAAGTCGGTACGATAAAACAAAGTCTTGATTATCCATTTTGCGATTAATAATCAATGAACCTTGAACAGCAGATCGGATTTAAATCCAATGAAAATCGAACACATTAGATGGCACTCAGTGTGGCCTTTTCAACCAACCACAAAACATTAAACACGACATCTTTGGTTATTTTCAAGGCATTTAAGCAGAGCAGTTGAAAGATAAACTTCATTTAATTTCATATAAAGGCATTTCAAATATAAAGGCTTACGTGAATTCAATTAAATATGATGGTAGATTTAGTGTTGAGAACATATTGAGAATACTAATTCATATAAACTTGTATGTTGTTATTGAGCCAACTATTGAAATACAAAAATTAAACCATATTTTATTCCCGAAATGACCTAGTTTGTATCGAGTGGACTTTGAACTCCACTTCCCTCTCTCCCTCTCTCCCCCTCTCTCTCTCTCTCTCTCTCTCTCTCTCTCTCTTTCTTTAGATGAAAGACTTTGACGTTCTTATTATAATAGCTCAAAAATAGACAGTGCGAAATGAATTTATTTAAACTTTCATTCAAACTACTTTATTGGATATCATTGTTTGAAGCTTTGAAAAGATGTGGTGTAGATTGTTTATTATTGTAACAACGGTATTTGTTAATTGATACCTATCCTTTATTCACCATTTTTTTTTACATTAAATCATAATGGTGACCGATTCTAAAATCCGTTTATAGGCTTTGCATGTCAATAAATGTCTAAATAATAGTTTATAAATAAAGACCTACAATACGACGGTTTAGCTCGTATACAATGCATCTTTAATATACATTAAAATTATTTATACACTGAAAAAAATGAAATGTATTTTTGCCACTCAAAAATGTTCTCTTTTATACATTTTTTTGACAAATGATAAAACTAATATGGCCACCTCGGTACCACAAAACAAACCATGGCTAGCGTAGTGTTTTTGTATCTGTGTGTTATCATAATTTTGGATAGTTTCAAGCCCGCGCTGGAGTCCAGGTGTTTGTCATTTTTTGTGTTTGCGGAATTAGTGTTTGTTTGTCCTTTATATCGGTGGAACGATGGAAAGATTCGTTCGCATACACACGAATTTACTGAAATAAGCCTGACTTTGAATCAAATTGAGGAGATGTCACACATACACACACCAGGAGGACTGTACCATACGTAATTTCCCGCTAAACAAACACGAGCCTTATGTCAAAAAGATTCATATTTATACAAAAGAGGACATTAATTTCATTTGAGTAACAAAAGATGTTATTGGTGCATATGGTGTCATATACATTGATGTTTCTTTCATCTCGAATATCGTGGACGTTACGCATTGATTTTCGGACCCTTTTGTATTTGGGAGAATATTGGTATCGTTTCTTGTATTCCTGGTGACATAGATGCCATATGTCAGTAAAAGGCTTCCCGTGTAACAGAAGGGGAGGCTGCCATTGATGGTAAGTGGCCATGTGAATCTGAAAGGATGATTGTGTTAATAATACCGTTCCTTGTACTTCTGATGACACCTGTGTCATCGACGAGGACATCATTTCTTCTGTAACAGAAGAGGGGACCGTCATTGGTGAAAAAACTGTTTGAATTTGAGATAATGAAAGAGTGATTTCAGACGCTGTAATTTGTGATTCCGCTCTTTCCATTTGAGAAGATTGGTGATCTACTGAGGCTGGTGTGGTTTGTTGACAATGGTGCCATTGATGCCGACATGCTCAGCTGTTCTACGGTAGAAGAGACGATGCGGTTTCTTGGGTTGCATTATAAACAGCCGCCGTTATTGACGATACGATTTGCATCTAAGAAGATGGTGCGGTTTGTTGTGACTTGGGGATAGTAATTGTTCCTGTAGATTGTGGCGTGTGATGTTTAGTTGAGATTTTACTTGGCGATGTAGGGATAAATGGGGTTGATCCTGTGTCTGGTGAAGTAGAGGTTGTGGATTATGTGCTTTGTAGCATACTTGAAGAATTCTTTAAACCTGTATTTGGTGACGTGTGCTGAGAGTTGTTGAATCTAATCTGAAGCTACTGCTGTAGGGACTGTAATTGAGCCTGTGATGTAGGGACAAATGTGGTTGACCCTGTACCTGGTGATGTAAGCATTCTATGAATAGAGATTGTGGATTCTGCACTTCTTGGCATACTGGAAGAAGTCATTTCGCAATTGAGTACGATGAACTCAATAACAAGACACTGTGTACTAAAACCACGGATAAATATTAATAAAGATTTTTCAAAGTAAAAATTGCTTTCAATGTGAAATGTATGCGGCCATCTCGGATCATCAATTTACTAATATCAGCCAAAGTATTAGAAAAAGAGATCGACCAGGAAAGATCGGTTACAGATATGTTTGGTCTATACATCATATTAAGATGTATCTATTAAAATCACACGGAACTAATCTGGTTATATTTTGTATTTTATTAGTATTTTTTATAAAAATATTAAATTTTGTTTATTGGTAAATTTATAATATTTTTTCTATTTAAAATGTGTATAAAAAGTATTTAAAATTTTGTAATACTTATAATATTACCTTTATCTTAATATTTACAAATAATTTTAAAATGTTTGACCCAGCAAACAGCAATAATAACATAAGAAATACTTAATATACATTAACATCACGCTGTACATATCTACACGGATAAAAAAAATATAATGTTCTCCTCTCTACCTTGTGGAAGAGACATTCTTGATATAATTGATATTTTAACATAAAACACATGTTCCTATGTGCTATCATAGTAGTGGAGGGTGTCAAGCACGAGGCAGAGCGCGAAACTATCTTTTGCGAAACGCCAGACGGTTTGGTTTGTTCCCCTTTCGGAGTACACATATTAAACAATAGTCATTTTTTATTTTCGGATTTTAAGTTTAATTGTCGATTTGATCGATGGTACCATATTTTACCTTAGTGGTTGCACAAGGAAAAATTGAACGATTAGTACAACCAAAAATCCAAAACAATTTACCGCTAAAAATTCCACCCTGAAATAGGTCCGACCTATTTACAAAGAAATGAAAAAGTACCACACACACAAAGATAATTGCACTATACGTTCGATTATTTCTGACCAAACACACACTATAATACCCAAAATGTTCATATTGATACAGTAGAGGACATTGATTCCGCTTGAGTCACCGGGGGAGACATTGGTTCTGTAGGTGTTGTAGACATTGATGTAGATGTTACATTTAAAGATGCCCTTACTGACGAGGTGGTTTGCGTCTGGGAGACTGAAGGTGTGATTGATGCAGATGTAGTTGCTTGTACTCCTGGTGAAGACATGCTTCCTTGTACTACACTAGAGAAAGCCAGCATGGATGATGACACCATTTGCGTTGAGGAGGGTGCTTGTAATCCAGATGACATAATATATGCAATTGAAGACGACACGGTCTGTTGTGCTACACTAGATGAATCTGCCATAGATGACGAATCCAATTGCATCAGAGAGGATGACGACGTCGTTGATACGGAAGCCATTGAAGACATCAGTGTCAGCTGTGCTAATCTAGTCGAATCTGCCATTGATGAAGAAACCATTTGCACTGGAGAGGATGACGATGGGAATGATACTGTTTCTATTGAAGACGACGTGATAACATCTGCTACACTAGAAGATTCTGTCATTGAGGAGGATAACGACGTCAATGACGCGGAATTAATTGGAGACGACATGGTCTGCTGTATTACACTAGAAGAATCTACCACTGATGACGAAACTATTTGCATTGGAGACGATGACGGCGTCATTGGTCCTGATGTGGTTAAAGTAGCTGTTATTGATGACGAAACCATTTGCATCTGAGAAGATGACGGTGTGGAAGATGCCATTGAAGACGACATAATTGCTTGTGCTATACTATAAGAAGATGTCGTTTGTGACGGGGCCATTTGACTTGGAGAGGAGGACAGTGCGTTTGATGCTGATTCGGTTTGTTGCAATTGTGACGACATGGATGACTTTGAAGACGACACGATCTGCTGTGCTACACCAGACGAATCTGCCACTGATGAAGAAACCATTTCCATTGGAGTGGATGACGATGTCATTGATGCAGAAGTCATTAACGACGACATCACCTGTTGTGCTAAACTAGAAGAATCAGCCATTGATGACGAAACCGTTTGCAGTGGAGACGATGAAAGTGTCATTGATGCGGAAGCCATTGGCGACAATATGGTCTGCTGTACTACACTAGACGAATCTGTCATTGGTGACGAAACCATTTGCATTAGAGGTAATGAAGATGTCAGTGATGTTGATGTCACTGAAGACAGCTTGAGAACTTGTGTTACACTAGAAGAATCGGTCAATGATGACGAAACCATTTGAGTTGGAAACGATGACGGTGTCACTGATGCTGATGTGGTAGTTTGTAATCCTGGCGACAGCTCTGCCATTGAATACGGCATTGTCTGTTGTGCTACACTAGAGGAATCTACCACTGATGATGAAAACATTTGCATAGGAGACGATGATGGTGTCACTGATGCTGGTGTGGTAGCTTGTAATCCTGACGACAATGTTATTTGCATTTGAGCAGATGGCGGCGTGATTGATGCCATTGAAGACGATGCAGAAGTGGCCATTGTAGACGATGATGGTGTCAGTGATGCTGGCGTGGTAGCTTGTAATCCTGGCGACAAGGGTGTCATTGAAGAAGATGTTATTGATGACGAGGCCATTTGCATTTGAGAGGGTGGCGGCGTGATTGGTGCTATTGAAGACGACACGGTTGCTTGTGTCACACTAGAAGAAGCGGTCATTGATGACGCGGCCATTTGCATTTGAGACGATGAAGGTGTCAGTGATCCATATGTTGTAGCTTGTAATTCTGACAACATGAGTGTCATTGAAGACGTCGTTATTTCTAGTGATACACTAGAAGAAGCTGTTATTGATGACGAAGCCATTTGCATCTGAGAGGATGACGGTGTGTTTGATGCTGATTCGGTTTGTTGCAATTCTGACGACATTGGTGAGTTTGAAGACGACATGGTCTGTTGTGCTGCACTAGACGAATCTGACATTGATGTAGAAACCATTTCCATTGGAGTGATAGATGGTGGCATTGATGCAGAATCCATTGACGACGACATCATATGTTTTGCTAAACTATAAGAACCAGCCGTTGATGATGGTGTTAGTGATGCTGGCGTGGTAGCTTGTAATCCTGGCGACAAGGGTGTCATTGAAGAAGATGTTATTGATGACGAGGCCATTTGCATTTGAGAGGGTGGCGGCGTGATTGGTGCTATTGAAGACGACATGGTTGCTTGTTTCACACTAGAAGAAGCGGTCATTGATGACGCGGCCATTTGCATTCGAGACGATGAAGGTGTCAGTGATCCATATGTTGTAGCTTGAAATTCTGACGACATCAGTGTCATTGAAGACGTCGTTATTTCTAGTGATACACTAGAAGAAGCTGTTATTGATGACGAAGCTATTTGCATCTGAGAGGATGACGGTGTAATTGGTGCCATTAAAGACGACATGGTGGCTTGTGTTACACTAGAAGAAGCTGCCGTCGACGACGCAGAAGTGGCCATTGTAGACGATGATGGTGTCAGTGATGCTGGCGTGGTAGCTTGTAATCCTGGCGACAAGGGTGTCATTGAAGAAGATGTTATTGATGACGGGGCCATTTGCATTGAAGACGTCGTTATTTCTAGTGATACACTAGAAGAAGCTGTTATTGATGACGAAGCCATTTGCATCTGAGAGGATGACGGCGTAATTGGTGCCATTGAAGACGACATGGTGGCTTGTGTTAAACTAGAAGAAGCTGCCGTCGATGACGGGGCCAATCGGCTTGAAGATGAGGTGTGTGTGATTGATGCTGATCCGGTTTGTTGCAATACTGATTCCATTGAAAACGACGTGATAACTTCTGCTACACTAGAAGAATCAGTCATGGAGGAGGATGATGCGGAATCCATTGGAGGCGACATAGTCTGTTGTACTACACTGGAAGAATCTGCCATTGACGACAAAACCATTATTGACGACGAAGCCATTTGCATCTGAGAAGATGACGGTGTAATAGATGCCATTGAAGACGACATAGTTGCTTGTGCTACACTAGAAAATATCGTTGATGACGGGGCCATTTGGCTTGGAGAGGAGGACAGTGTGTTTGATGCTGATTCGGTTTGTTGCAATTCTGACGACATTGATGACTTTGAAAACGACATGGTCTGTTGTGCTGCACTAGACGAAACTGACATTGATGAAGAAACCATTTCCATTGGAGTGAATGACGGTGGCATTGATGCAGAATCCATTGACGACGACATCATGTGTTTTGCTAAACTATAAGAATCAGCCGTTGATGACGAAACCATTTGCATTGGAGACGATGACGGTGTCATTGACGCGGAGGCCATTGGCGACAACATGGTCTTTTGTGTTACACTAGAAGTATCTGTCATTGATGACGAAACCATTTGCATTATAGGGGATGAAGATGTTATTGATGCTGATGTCACTGAAGAGAACTTGAGAACTTGTGCTACACTAGAAGAATCGGTCAATGATGACGAAATCATTTGCGTTGGAGATGATGACGGTGTCACTGATGCTGATGAGGTAGTTTGTAATCCTGGCGACAGCTCTGCCATTGAAGACGGCATTGTCTGTTGTGCTACACTAGAGGAATCTACCATTGCTGACGAAACAATTTGCATAGTATACGATGATGGTGTCATTGACGCTGGTGTGGTAGCTTGTAATCCTGACGACAATGGTGGCATTGAAGCGGATGATATTGATAACGAGGCCATTTGCATTTGAGAGGACGAAGGCGCGATTGATTCCATTGCATACGACGTGGTTGCTGGTGCTACACTAGAAGAAGCGGCCATTGATGACACGGCCATTTGCATTGTAGACGATGATGGTGTCATTGAAGCTGGTGTAGTAGCTTGTAATTCTTGCGACAAGGGTGCCATTGAAGAAGATGTTATTAATGACGAGACCATTTGTATATGAGAGGTTGATGGTGTGATTGATGCCATTGAAGTCGAAATGGTTGATTGTGCTAGACTAGAAGAAGAGCTCATTGATGACGCGGCCATTTGCATTGTGGAGGAGGGCGATGCGATCGATGCTGATCCAGTCGGTTGTAATTCAGACGACATGGATACCATTAAAGACATTCGAAACATATCTTTCATCTTAGACGACATGGTCTGTTGTGCTACACTAGGGGAATCTGTCATTGATGACGAAACCATTCTCATCGGAGAGGATGGTGGCGTCATTGATGCGGGGTCCATTGGCGACGACATGGTCTGTTGTACTACACTAGAAGATAACGAAACAATTTCCACTGGAAAAGATGACGATGATGCTGATGCAGTAGCTTGTAATCCTGACGACATTGGTGCCGTTGAAGACACTATTGCCTGTTGTGCTACATTCGACGAATCTGCCATTGATGACGAAACCATTTGTATTGCAGAGGATGACGGCGTCATGGATGCGGAATCCATTGTAGACAGTGTGGTCTGTTGTACTACACTAGACAAATCTGCCATCGATGATGAAACCATTTGCATTGGAGACGATGACGGTGTCATTAGTCCTGATGTGGTAGCGTGTAGTAATTCTGACGACAGGGGCATCATTGAAGACGTCGTGATTTCTAGCGGTACACTAGAAGAAGCTGTTATTGATGAAAAGGCCATTTGCATCTGAGACGTTGACGATGTGATTGATGCCATTGAAGACGACATAGTTGCCTGTGTTACACGAGAAGCCATTGGCGACGACCTGGCCTGTTGCACTACAGTAGACGAATCTGCCATTGACGAAACCATTTGCATTGGAGACGATGGCAGTGTCATTGGTGCTGATGGCATTGGAGACATAGTTTGCTGTGCTACACTAGGAGAATCTGTCCTTGATGGCGAAACAAAATGCATTGAAGACGATGTAGGTGTCGTTGGCGACATGGTCTGTTGTGCTACACTAGAAGAATCTGCCATTGATAACGAAGCCATTTGCACTGAAGATAATGACGTTGTCATTGATGCTGGTGTGGTAGCTTGTAATCCTGACGACAAGGCTGTCATTGAAGAGGCCGTGCTTTCTTGTGATACACTATAAGACGCTGTTATTGATGACGAGGCCATTACCATCTGAGAGGATAACGGTGTGATTAATACTGGTGTGTGTTTTTGTACTTCAGTTGACTTAGATACCATTGAAGACGACATGGTTTCTTGGGTTGCTCTATAAGAAACCACAGTTTGTGACGATTCCATTTGTATTGAAGATGATGCGTTCTGTTGTGACGTAGGAATTATAATTGATCCTGTAGTTTGTGGGGTGTGAAGTCTAGTTGGGCCTGTACTTGGCAATGTAGGGACAAACGTTGATCCTGTATTTTTTGAGTTGGTTAATGTTTTGGTTATCCCTGTACCTGGTGATGTAAACATTTTATGAATAGAGGTTGTGGATTCTGTACTTTGTGGCGTACTGGAAGAAGTAATTGATTCTGTATTTGGTGATGTGGGGGTGAAAGTTGTTGATTCTGTACTTGGTGATGTAAACATTATATAAATAGAGGTTGTTGAATCTGAACTTCGTGGCGTACTGGAAGAATTCATTGATCCTGTATATGGTGACGTGGGGGTGAATGCTGTTGATTCTATGGGTGATGTAGGGACGGTATTTAAATATGTAGTAACCGTTCTAGTCATTCGACTTGTTGATGTAGACATTGTTTGTGTGGACACAGAGCTTGATCCTTCATTTGGATGATTGGTAATTGTTGTTGATCCTTTATTTTGTGAAGACAAATTCGGCGACATAGAATTTGGGTTTGTAATTTTGTTTTGAGAAACAGTAGTTGATATATATGATGAAACAGTTGGTTTCGATGAGGCTTGATGCTCTGATGATTGAGAAACTGGTTTCGCCAAAACATTTGTAACAATGGCCGTTGTGGCGGCAACACCAATAATGAGTGCAAGTATTACTATAAGTAAACAAATATACAGGCAGAGCCTCTTCTTTCTTTTCCTGTGTCTTTTCTTTGCATTTTGTGTCCCATTGTAGTTCGCGTTTATAGGGTTATGAGCAGCAGCAAATAGACTTGGCGTTAGTGGGTGGTCATATGTGACGGGATAGCGGCTGGACACAACGCTATTACCGAAGTTGTGTGAATCTGCTGACAACCCAAACTGGTCGCTCTGTCTGGATTTAATCTAAACAAAAATAAACAAAATGTATATTTTAAAAATAACGATAACATTTACATTAGTTTATATCATCAAATAAGGAATTGATTTTGTCGCGAATACATTAATTTCTTTAAAAATCTACAATTGCGTTAATCCGGGCAGCTAATGAGCTAACCCCCAAACATTTTCTATGGATGTGTTCATTTTACCCTTGGAAAAGTCCGAAACCCAGTGTCACAGATTCCAACAACGGCGCGAAAATGGTTCCAACCCAGCTCCTCAAAGTGACAGTGTGAACAATGTGGATGCAAGATGTTTTGACTACTACGCACGAGGCAATGGACGGTGTTCAAATTCTAAGTCCCATGTGCTCATGAATTAGCTCATTTTGTTTAATGTGTATTTTAATTAGCTGCATATTGTCAATGTCGGAATGTAACTTATATATACTAGAAATATGCATGCGCTCATCAAAAGCATGCGATACATCTTTTGATACGTTTATATCTAGTCCAACGCAACGTATAAACATTTTCCAGCTATTTTGGCTGTTATCTTTGGATATGTATCTCATTTGGCCTCGAACACAATATGTATGCCTTTCTGGTGAGAGAAAATCGAATTTGTATCTTTTTTCCAGACATGTTGGCCGCCATATTCGATGTCTGAGTTTTCCCAAGGGTAACACGAACAAACCAACCCTAAAAGGTATATAAGGAAATAAAGGGTTAGGTGACTACGTGATCAAACTAGCAGCAGGTTTAGACAACGGGGATTTCGCGTGACACTTTGACCTTCCTCCTGTGGCCGCCATAACTGGACACGAGTCTAGAATATTTCGGGTTCGGAAGAGAAGAATATTTGGGACATAAAGCGTTCCTAGTCGTATATACGACGAAAAAAACCTAAACACACACCCACATACTGGTTCACTTAAAACAACCATTCAAAGTTAAAATTATAAAACAGGTGAATGAAAACATCGCTGTTCAGGAAAAAAATTCCCTCTTCATTGTCCCGGTTGGTGCTTACAGAGCCGTAAGACGTTCAACCCCATTTCATTTCCAAGCAAAACGTCTTCAAGATTGTCCAGGTGACCATAGAAGAACAAACACTCCGTGTGTTAGTCTCTAAATGACTGAGTTATTGAATTAAATTATGTTCCTTTCTGTTCTTGTCATAACTTTATAAGTTATTCTAGAGTATATGATTACGCTCATAGTCGGGACGTCAAATCCCAAATTATCACTGAACCCACTTTTGCCAGATATTTAATGTTTCTTGGTGGATTATTGTTGGGTAGGGTCCCATTGATTTTCCAGGTAGGGTGTGGTCGTGTCACCCTCTGGCAAAATTAAATAATCAAGAAGATGGCTAACAAAGGTGGAAAAAATAAAAAAAACAAATCCTTAGCTTGTGTAATACATCGTTTTATATGTTTACGGAGTAGCTGGACACTAAATCAGGCATATTTTTTAACATCCGACCTATTCCGACCAATAAAATTAAAATAGCGGCCCAAAATGGCGGTGAAAGTACAAGAATTTCATATTTCGCCCTACTAACGAGAATCCGGACAGATTTTTAACATAAGCCCAATCATGAAGTCGGAAAATAGAAAAATAAGTTCACACAGCTGGATTTATGATAAATCATTCCAGAAACTTCAACTTTAGCTAAAACTATATGTAACAAAAAAGATACGATATGTCAATCATATGATTAAAGCAGTACATATATTAACGCTAATGTATCATATTGTGTCATCTTCATCATTTGGATCAGGCAAAAAAATTCAACATGATAAATTTGACTTTTTACAGCTACAACGACCGCTTTGGCATAGCGGCTCAGATTGACACCAGCATTGTATACCCCTTGTCAGAACATCCGGTACCATCTGGTACCAGTCTGGACACTATTGATTTTTTTGTTCTTGTTCAAATTCATTCAAATAACAGAGTGGGCGGGGGGCGGGGTGCGATATTGATCCACGAAAGATAAAATAAAATCATTAGCACATGATAGATAATCCGGTGTATTGATGTAAGTATTGCAACGAGGCTGTGCGTGCACGACGTCCTGCCGAGCTATGGCTGAACCTGAAAATTGTATACAAAGGTTTTTTATGTCTGATTTTATTAGTCATGGGTGTCCTCTTTTAGAATCAGGCATGTGAATCTCGGTCACCCTTGGGCGTTTTGAAGAATTCAAGATGGCGTCCAAGATGATCACTATGTCAAAGAGGTCGTTGTGGCTGTACCTAATTTCCAGGTTCACTTGAAATATTAATTTAAATGAGTTGGAAACGCGCTCTATTAAACTGGTATCGAAAACAATATCTCGTCTCAGAGTGAAGTAATTTGGCTGAAATCATCAGTTTATTCTGTTTTCATTATCTATTTTTTAACAACCAAAGCGAGCACTGTCAGCTCTTTATCTAATCTTACTTTAAATAATTAATCTAAATATATATAGATTAGCGTGGATTAAGCCGAGAGAAAACAAAATTGTTTCTAAAATAAAAAATGCATATTAATCCAATGTTACACTAATATACAGTATCTTAAAAACAATGTAGTCTATCCTACTAGGGGCGGGTCGGTGGTTACACAAATTCCTATATCCATAGCTCATTCAAGCACATCATCGGATATTTCGAATTTTGAAAATATTACAGGATACCTTCAAAATCCTAATCCGACAATGGGAGAATCCATGGGGCACCATAATCTGTTCATGGCGTATGGCCTCGAAAGATCTTATATCTATATAATATTTATAATATAAAATCGCTCGTATGTTACTTCTCATAATGCTGGCCGATTTACTATACTCAACTAAGAATATTTATACGGTGTAGTGTAATATCTGAATGCATGCGAATTAAGAACAAACAATTACTGATTAGAAATAATCCGAATATAGTGAAAATACTATGTAAAAAATAGATTTGAATGAGAGTAATTATCAATGAAAAAAAAAACGCAACCCAGTGGCTGTAAAAAGTCAGATTTATGATGTTTTGATTTTTGTTCCTGTTCCAATTTATACAAATACTCCAAATCCGTCTCAGTTGAGATTGACAGTGATGATGAAGACGAAGAAGATGATGAAGGATTTAATCATATGATTTATATATCGTATCTGTTTGTTACCTTATTTAAAATTGAAACTTCTGGAATGATTTATCAATATACATGAATCTAGATGTGTGCAAGTTTGTTTTTTTTTCTAATTTCCGCCTTCGTGGTGGGTCTTTTATTAATATGATATCCGAATTTGTGTTAAGCGACCCTCAAAACATATAAAACGATATATTACACGACCTAGTGGGGCGAAATATGAATAAGGATTGTTTTGTATTTTCCCCGAAAAAAGCCACGACCACACCCACCTGGAAAAATCAAGGGGACCCCCTACCCAACAAAAATCAAAAGAAAAAATTACATATCAAACAAATGTGGGTTCTGGCCCTGGCATCTGGACTATCAATGAAAAAACTGTTTTAACAATTCTAATAATATTCGTTCAAATAAATGTTTTTCAACCTTACTTACACTTCTAAGATCAGATTTAAAATTCTCATACGCAGGTCCATTGAAAAAATTCACCCATTGTGGAGTTTCGTTCGATTCGAAAGGTATATCCTGATCTCTGTTACTCCTACGTCCTGGAAACATATTCCTGGTTTAATACAGTAATTACTACTCTCAATCAACATATTCCAAGGAACAAGTCATGTTAGTTTCAACGTTTACAATTTAATAACTTATAGCCTTCTTGCATTTCTACTTATAGTGCCATAAAAATAGATAGGGTGTCGCTAAGGTCGGCAATACTGGCAACGAAAAAATGCTATTTAAAAAACCGTTAATATTTGACATGATCCAGTGTATTAAATGAACTAAACCAAGATCTGCGATTTATGAGTACGTGATCAGGCGATAGTGTTCAAGCAAGTTCTTACTCATGACAAGTACTGGCAATGGGTTTTTTGACAAAAGTGTCGCAAAGAGTGACGGACAAAGAAAGCTTTTTTTTAGAAAGATATCCATATTCTACATATCAGATTGGTAATTTAAAATATTCCATAAAATATTGACAAAACAATGGATAATTCAGATATAGACAAAGCGACACACTACCTATAAGAACTAGTAATATGTGATTCTCTTTTTGCCATTGAGGAATTGATGAATTGGGGTTTTTTTCATTTTGGTATAATGAGAAACTGTACTAGGAATGTCTTAAAAATTAAAAATAGTAATATAATAAAATATCAATCAATTCATCGAGGTAAAGTGAAAGTATAAATGGAAACGTGCAATATAATACGTATTTGCAGTAATTCAGGTTTCGAGTATTTACTATACATGTACAGGGATAATGTGACTGCATCGGGTGGCCCTTTTCATTCTGAAGGAAAAATAAATAAACTTTGCAGCATCTCTCAAAACTGTCATAGATTTAGTTGACATGAGAATCTGAAAGTTTTGTTGTGAGGTTGCCTTTAGATGTTTGTTGATAAAAGTAGATCTAAGGTTACTGTATAGGGGAAAGCTGAACATAAAATGTGATTCGTTTTCAATTTGGTTCATGTCACATGACTCACATATCCTATTTGTCTCAGTCAGACCTATCCACTTGCCTCTAACACACAGGAGATCTTGGGCCGAGCATCTAAATTTGCATAAGGCTTGACTGAATTTGTCATAGCTGTGTAGATACCTTTCTACTTCTAGAATTGGCTTATATGCATAATAGTTATCAAGTATAGAAAGTTATTTTGTGCATTCTTGGGTACAACAGTCGCTTATTCTCTGTTTAAATAGACTAATAAAATAGCCTTCGTTACCAACAGATTGGCTTATCCAGACATACCCAAAGCCTATCAAAATAAAAGAGTTTTTAACATATTTAGCCCAATTACATTTACTCATTCATTTCTAATAGACAAACCCAATATTTAATACATTTAATACAATATGTACAGAGTGGTTGTTTTCGCACACTTTACCCAAGGACCGCTGCATTGTAATTAATTTGAACATGATCTATGTTTTGTTGATAACTGTGGCCCCAGATTTCAGACCCATAAGTCAAGATTGGTGATATCATTTTATCAAATATTCCTAATGCTGTATTGATGATAGGGATACCATTCATTTTCCTGCTCAGATATTTGACTATAGAAACGCTTTGTTTGTTTGGGATTTAAGTGGTCCAGACTAACTAGGGTGTAAACACTAAACCCAGGTATTTGTAATTATTGACACATTTAATAGGACCTCCACATAGCGACCATTTTTCATGTCTTTTTAGCGGACCACCGTTTCTGCAAACCATTGCCTTTGTTTTACTTTTGTTAACAGACATGCCAAATTTACTACAAAATAGGTTTACACTATTTAATTGTTTCTGAAGAGAAATCAGCAATATTACTTGTATCGTCTACAAACAAAAGTGAGAAAACGTTGTCAAAATTTTCAGAGACGATAACACCCTGGCAGCCTTGCTTTTCTAATTCGGATACAGATTGGTCTATGAACAGTGAGAACATTACCTGGCTTAAAATATACCCCTGTCGAGTACCTGTGCAGCACGGAAAGGTTTTATAAACGATTTGCAGTTATGGTACAATTCCTTGATATATTCAGAAATTCACCATGGATACCATAGTTTTTTTGACAAGACCACAGAT
Source organism: Patella pellucida (assembly GCA_917208275.1). Classification (NCBI taxonomy): domain Eukaryota; kingdom Metazoa; phylum Mollusca; class Gastropoda; family Patellidae; genus Patella; species Patella pellucida. The sequence continues at coordinate 27,874,002 of OU795038.1, read as the reverse complement.
ATTCGTGTTTAACACAATTAAATGCGTAACAGAAGTCAATAAATAAGCAGTACAAACAGCCGCCTTTTTTTGGACAAGTGAGAGAGAGAGAGAGAGAGAGAGAGAGAGAGAGAGAAATTGAGTTTAACGTCCACTCGACACAAACTAGGCCATTTTGGGACTAACGTATGGTTTTCAATTTTTTTTTAATAATTCGCTTGCGCGTAGTGGTCTTTAGCAGTTGGAGGAAACCGTAGTGCCCGGAGGTAACCCACGAGGTTGAGAAGGCGCCCCTATCTCCATGTCACATACGCTCACACATGGGCTCGAAACCACAGTCGCAAGCCAGAGGTGACCGGCCAGCTAGAGGTCGAAGCGCGGCACTCTTGACCGCTATGCCATCCCAACCCCCCTTTTGGACAAGTATTTGCTTACAAGTCCCTGTAGGCTAAATAACAAGACACTGTGTTCTTAAAGCCATGGATACATATTAATAGAGATATTCCAAAGTAAAATTGCTTCCAATGTGAAATGTATGCGGCCATCTCGGATCATCAATTTTAGGGCCCTACTAATATCAGCCAAAGTATTAGAAAATGGGGTCAACAAGGAAAGATTGGTTATAGATATGTATGGTCTACACGTCATATCAAAAGTTTAAATAAATTCATAAATATTGACAAATGTATGGATAACTGAGCGATTTAAGAATTTGTAATAAGTAAACTGGAAACGTTCAGCGGGTCGAGATTCGGCATTTTATTGAAGGATACAAAGATTGGACAAATGCTGGCCCCAACATGCAAATAAGCTCACTAACATGCTTTGCTTTCCCCACTCCCCCTTCTTCCTCGAACGTATTTATACTGTGACATAGATGGATGAAGAATGCGCCTGTGTGAGTAGTAACCAGTGCCTCTAAAGAAGTTGATATTCTCATGTAATTTGGGGCCCAGGGTTTTGATTAAGGAACCTTTGTTTTGGTCAGATTGCCGCTAAATGTGCGCATTTTCCTTGTATCTAACCGTTCCTTTGTTGGTATGTACATTGGTTGTAAAGCTTGTCACATTGGAACAAATTGTTCATTATTCCATTTCAAACAATTCTAAGAATAAAAAGCTCAGATTTATAACAGTCCAATTTATCACCCAGGCTAGGATGTTTCTATTAAAATGACACGGAACAAATCTGGTTATATTTTGTATTTTATTAGTATTTTTTATAAAAATATTTAATTTTGTTTATTGGTATATTTATAATATTTTTTTTATATATATACATATATACATAATTCGTTTGAAATTTAAAAATGTGTATAAAAAAGTATTTAAAATTCTGTAATACGTATAATAATACCTTTGTCTTTATATTTACACATAAATTTTAAAATGTTTGAACCAGCAAACAGCATTAATAACATAAGAAATACTTAATATATACATTAACATTTTACACGCTGTACATATATACACTCATAAAAATAAAATGGAATATTTGCCATTCAAAATTATAATGTTCTCCTCTCTACCTTATGGAAGAGACATGCTTGAAATAATTGTTGTTTTGACAAATTATGATAAAACAATAATTGGGCCACGAAAAACATGTACCTATGTGCTATCATGGTAGTGGAGAGTGTCAAGCACGAGGCAAAGCGTCAAAATATCCTTTGCGAAACGTCAGACGCTTTAGTTTGTTCCCCTGACGGAGTACACATATTAGGCAATAGTTATTTTTTATTTACGGATTTTGAGTTTAATTGCCCTTTAGATCGATGGTACCATATTTTACCCAATCCGTTAAACCTTAGTGGTTGCACAAAGAAACTGGAAAGATTCGTGCACTCGAAAATCCACAAAAATTTACCACTAAAAATTCCGCACTGAAATAGGTCCGACCTATTTACAAAGAAATGAAACAATATCACACACAAAAAGATGATTGCACTATACGTTCGATTAATTTCTAACCAAACACACACTATAATACCCATAATGTTCATATTTATACAGTAGAGGACATTGATGCCGCTTCAGTCACCGAAGGAGACATTTGTTCTGTGGCTGTCGTAGACATTGCTGCGGATGTTTCAATTGAAGATGCCATTACTGACGAGGTGGTTTGCGTCTGAGAGACTGCAGGTGTGATTGATTCAGACACGCTTCCTTGTACTACACTAGAGGAAGCTGGAATGGATGATGACACCATTTGCATTGAGGAGGATGACTGTGTTATCAATGATGATGGGGTTGTTTGTAATCCAGATGACATATCTAATACTGAAGATGACATTGTCGGTTGTGCTACACTAGAAGAATCTGGAGAGGATGACGATGTCATTGATACTGATGCCATTGAAGACGACGTGATAACTCCTGCTACACTAGAAGAATCTGTCATTGATGAAGAACCCATTTGCATTGAGGAGGATAACGGTGTCATTGACACGGAATTCATTGGAGACGAAATGGTCTGTTGTACTACACTAGAAGAATCTACCATTGATGACGAAACCATTTGCATCTGAGAAGATGACGGTGTGATAGATATCATTAAGGACGTCGCGGTTGATGACGAAACCATTTGCATTGCAGAGGATGACGGAATCATTGATGCGGAATCCATTGGAGACGGCGTGGTCTGTTGTGCTACACTAGACGAAGCTGCAGTTGATGACGGTGCCATTTGGCTTGGGAAGGAGGATGGTGCGATTGATGATGATGCGGTTTGTTGCAATCCTGACGACATGGATACCATTGAAGACGACATGGTCTGCTGTGCTGCAAAAGACGAATCTGCCATTGATGAAGAAACCATTTCCATCATAGGGGATACCGATGCTACACTAGAAGAAGCTGCAGTTGATGACGGCGTTATTGGTGCAATTGAAGACGACATGGTTGCTGCCATTGAAGACGACATGGTTGCTTGTGCTGCACTAGAAGAAGCGGTCATTGGTGGCGCGGCCATTTGCATTGTAGAGGAGGACGATGTTATTGATGCTGATCCGGTATCTTGTAATCCTGACGACATGGATGCCATTGGAGACGACATGGTCTGCTGTGCTGCACTTGACGAATCTGCCATTGATGACGAAACCATTTGCATTGCAGATGATGATGGATCTGCCATTGATGACGAAACCATTTGCATTGCAGATGATGACGAATCTGCCATTGATGACGAAACCATTTCCATTATAGAGGATGACGGTGCTACACTAGAAGAAGCTGCAGTTGATGACGGCATGATTGGTGTCATTGAAGTCGACTCTGGCATTGATGACGAAGAAGCTGCAGTTGATGACGGCGTAATTGGTGCAATTGAAGACGAATCTACCATTGATGACGAAACCATTTGCAGTGCAGAGGATGACGGCGTCATTGGTGCGGAATTCATTGGAGACGAAGTTGTCTGTTGTGCCACACTAGAAGACGCTGCAGTTGGTGACGGTGCCATTTGGCTCGGAGAGGAGGATGGTGTGATTGATGATGATCCGGTTTGTTGCAATCCTGACGACATGGATACCATTGAAGACGACATGGTCTGTTGTGCTGCAATAGACGAATCTGAAATTGATGAAGAAACCATTTCCATTATAGGGGATGACGATGCTACACTAGAAGAAGCTGCAGCTGATGACGGCGTGATTAGTGCCATTGAAGACGACACGGTTGCTTGTGCTACACTAGAAGAAGCGGTCATTGGTGGCGCGGTCATTTGCATTGTAGAGGAGGACGATGTAATTGGTGCTGATCCCGTATCTTGTAATCCTGACGACATGGATGTCATGGTCTGTTGTGCTACACTTGACGAATCTGCCATTGATGACGAAACCATTTCCGTTATAGAGGATGACGGTGCTACACTAGAAGATTCTACAGTTGATGACGGCGTGATTGGTGCCATTGAAGACGAATCTACCATTGATGACGAAACAATTTGCATTGCAGAGGATGATGGCGTCATTGATGCGGAATCCATTGGAGACGGCGTTGTCTGTTGTTCTACACTAGACGACGCTGCAGTTGGTGACGGTGCCATTTGGCTCGGAGAAGAGGATGGTGTGATTGATGATGATCCGGTTTGTTGCAATCCTGACGACATGGATACCATTGAAGACGACATCGACTGCTGTGCTGCAATAGACGAATCTGCCATTGATGAAGAAACCATTTCCATTATAGGGGATGACGATGCTACACTAGAAGAAGCTGCAGCTGATGACGGCGTGATTGGTGCCATTGAAGACAACATGGTTGCTTGTGCTTCACTAGAAGAAGCGGTCATTGGTGGCGCGGTCGTTTGTATTGTAGAGGAGGACGATGTAATTGATGCTGATCCGGTATCTTGTAATCCTGACGACATGGATGCCATTGGAGACGACGTGGTTAGTTGTGCTACACTTGACGAATCTGTCAATGATGACGAAACCATTTGCATTGCAGAGGATGACGAATCTACCATTGATGAAGAAACCATTTCCATTATAGAGGATGACGTTGCTACACTAGAAGTAGCTTCAGTTAATGACGGTGTGATTGGCGCCATTGAAGTCGAATCTGCCGTTGATGACGAGGAAGCTGCAGTTGATGACGGCGTAATTGGTGCCATTGAAGACGAATCTGCCATTGATGACGAAACCATTTGCAGTGCAGAGGATGACGGCGTCATTGATGCGGAATCCATTGGAGACGACATGGTCTGTTGTGCTACACTAGAAGAAGCTGCAGTTGATGACGGTGTCATTTGGCTTGGAGAGGAGGATGGTGTGATTGATAATGATCCGGTTTGTTGCAATCCTGACGACATGGATACCATTGAAGACGACATGGCCTGTTGTGTTGAACTAGACGAATCTGCCATTGATGAAGAAACGATTTCCATTATAGAGGATGACGATGGCATTGGTGCAGAAGCCATTGGCGACGACATAGTTTGTTGTGCTACACTAGACGATTCTGCCATTGATGACGAAACCATTTGCATTGCAGACGATGACGGTGTCATTGATGCTGATTCCATTTGAGACATAGTCTGTTGTGCTACACTAGAAGAATCTGTCACTGATGACGAAACCATTTGCATTGAAGATGATGACGGTGTAATTGATGCTAAAGCCATTGGCGACGACATGGTCTGTTGTGCTATACTGGACGAATCTGTCAGTTGCACTGGTGATGATGACGGTGTCATTGATGCTGACGTGGTAGCTTGTGATCCTGACGACAAGGGTACCATTGAAGAGGCTGTGCTTTCTATTGATACACTCGAAGACCTTGTTATTGATGAAGAGGTCATTTGCATCTGAGAGGATGACGGTGTGATTGATGCCATCGAAGACGACATGGTTGCTTGTGGCACACCAGACGAAGTTGCCATTGATGACGATGCCATTTGTATTGGAGACGCTGACGGTGTCATTGATGCTGACGCCATTTGAGACATAGTCTGTTGTGCTACACTAGAATAATCTGTCACTGATGACGAAACTATTTGCATTGGAGATGATGACGGTGACATTGATGCAGAATCCGTTGGTGACGACATGGTCTGTTGTGCTACACTGGACAAATCTGTCATTGATGACGAAACAATTTCCGATGGTGATGACGGTGTCATTGATGCTGATGTGGTAGCTTGTAAACCTGACGACAAGGGTGCCATTGAAGAGGAGGTGCTTTCTAGTGATACACGAGAAGACGTTGGTATTGACGACGAGGCCATTTGCATCTGAGAGGATGACGGTGTGATTGATGCCACCGAAGACGATATGGTTGCTTGTGCTACACCAGACGAAGCTGCCATTGATGACGAGACCATTTGTATTGGAGAGGAGGACGAAGTGATTGGCAGTGATCCGGTTTGTTGTAATCCTGACGACATGGATACCATTGAAGACGACATGGTCTGTTGTGCTGCACTAGACGAATCTGTCATTGATGAAGAAACCATTTCCATTATAGAGGATGACGATGTCATTGATGCGGAAGCCATTGGCGACGACACTGTCTGTTGAGCTACACTGGACGAATCAACATTCGATGACGAAACTATTTGCACTGGTGATGATGACGGAGTTATTGATGCTGTTGTGGTAGCTTGTAATACTGAAGACAGGGGTGTCATTGAAGAGGCAGAGCTTTCTAGTGATGACGAGGCCATTTGAATCTGAGAGGATGACGGTGTTATTGATGCCACCGAAGACGACATGGTTGCTTGTGCTGTACCAGACGAAGCTGCCATTGATGATGCGGTTGTTTGTACTCCTGACGACACGGGTGCCATTGAAGTCGACATGGTTCCTATTACTACACCAGAGGAAGCTACCGTTGATGACAATGGTGTTTGCACAGGAGATGACGACACCGATTGTGCTTCAGAAGAAGAGGCTAGAGTGGATAACGATGCCATCGACATCCCAGATATTAATGGAGTGGTTGATGCAGATGCGGTCATTTGTACCACTGATGACGTGGGTGTTATTTGTGACGACATGCTTTCTTGAGCTACGCTAGAAGAAACTACTATGGAGGACGATGGTGATAAGGGTAATGATGATACAGTTTCCACTACTGGTGTTGATGTGGGTGTTGCAGATGATACTGTAATTTCCTGTACAGCTGATGATGAAGACGTGGTTGCTGATGGTGCTTCCACAACTAGTGATGATGGGGTTGTTTCCTGAGTAGTAGGCGGTGTTGTGGTCTTTGCAACACAAAATTGGGTATCCTCGTTAGCGGTGCCATCCTGTACGGCACATTCCAGGGTTGTATCTATCGTCAATGATCCAATTGTTCCGTCCAGGGCACTGTTAGATATATGGGTCTGCATCGCAACTTTGAGTTCATTTTTATCAGGAACGACATTGGCTGGAACTCTAATTTCGTACACCACTACGATACTTCCATTCCTAAAATACAAAAAGGGCAAAACATAATTTTGCTATTATAGATACCGCTGTAAAAATTGATTTAGTAATATGTCTAAAAGTGTAATACCTTCCAATTTTAAAATTGTCCAGTGCCCAGTTTGAGTGAAGCGTCTAAGGGTTCACATACAATGAAAAGTGTTGTAATCTAAATTTTACTCATTGTCTCATTATCCTGATTTAACTTTTTAGGTCTCGCGGGTGTTTTAATGAAGATCGCTCAGGGATATCGATGTCAGTGCAGTGGCAAGGTATTAATGTTGTCTATTTAAGTAACACTTACGATATTCCAATCACACAGATTGTTGAATATCCTATTGGGTGTAGTCAATAAACCGGGCAAGTTTTCTATAGACATTCCAATCGAATGGTCATTTTCAATATTTTTTATAATGAGCCATATGCACTATAGATGCTATATTCCCTTAACTTGTTATGGGGTTTTACAAACATAAGAACTTACTTGAGGCTGACAATGAAACACTCAATCTGCTGTCCAGCCAGTGGTGATCCTGATTTAGCATACTGTTCCTTGATCTGAAATTATTCAAATGCATAATTATAATCAATGGATATAATATCTAACATAATACATCATTACTGTTATTGTACCGAAGGCATTATGAAAGTTAACGTCTATAAAAAGTAGATAAAGTTGATTTAAATAGGAATGGATCTTAGAGATCACCCAATCTAAGCGTGAAATAGTATATGTTGTAAATAGACTTGAAATAGAAGCAGGCCCGAGTGAATACAAAATGCTTACCTGAGTACAAAATTCTTTCTCAAAAGCCGTAAATTCTGAACTTGTTTTATCAAGCAATTCATTCGTAAAGTTCCTATCTATAATTCTTAAACTGCTTCTGAAATTTGCTGAAATTGAATAAAAAGATATGATGTGACATGGAACATTACGAGCGAGTGGCAGTCTCGGAGTTTGGACGGCTGAATCGTCTTCGAGTCGCGCTCTCGAAATGAAATGTAATGAAAGTGGGTTTAACGTCATACTGTTAAGCGCCGACTGGGCTAACGCCATACATTGTGCACTGAGGGAAATTTTGCTCGGTCAGCGTCACAATGGCCTACATGTACTCTGATAGCAAATTCCAACTGTCAAGAATCTGTTACATGCAGGCCAATGTATACACGGGACCTCGGGTTTTCGTACCATCCATACGACTAGACGGCTGTCCTTGTCAGGCCTTCTGGGGAAACCAGGGGAAACCAAATAAGAAAAGCCTGATGAACTTCCTAGGTCAATGTAGGGATTGAACACGCAACCCCAACCCCTTCGCCCCTAATAATAGTGCACTGTCCCGCTTTTTTACATTTTGGATAATATGTATGAACACTATAAGCAAACCACAACACACACTAAACACAACAGACACACATCGGGGAGCTAATTGGTACTGGGCGAGGGGGTATAATACCTTAAAACTTCATTGTTAGTAAATAATCATAGACTCACCTGTTTCACCTGAAGATTTGTCCCTTGTTACTGAAATATGAAAAGAACACCACTTAAACATTATCCACACAACTGATATATTAAAGAAATGAATTGGAATTATTTACTTTAGCCAGTTTATTCAGCATGAATATCATTCTGATGTAATTCCAATATGGTAGTGTTGCGACTTCTGAGGGCATAAGTACACGTCTATTAATTAGTTCTACTGTGATTTCGTGGTTAAGGGAAAATATTGGTGTCAGGCATTATTACATATGGAACATATATAGTCACCAAACTGCCTTCGAGCAGAATAAGAATCAAAGGTGTATTGTCTATGAGATTTATAGAGATGTGGGTGATGTTATTTATCTACTTACATATAACAGCCAGTACAACAGCAGCTATGGCCACGCCAATAAGTGTTAATATCAGAAAGACGAAGAGAAAAACTCGGCATGTCGCTCTCTTCTTATATCTCTCTTCTTCGGAGCTCCTTGTCTCGCTCTCGCTGTCTTTACCATACGGTGAGATGGGGTAGGGTCGACCACCATCTTCGGGTTGATAATAGAATTTGTAGGCACCGTACATTTTATCAGTATGAATGACATTATCTTGGGCCACCATAGGATCGGGAAACTGGCTTTCATCGTGGAGACGTGACGACGAGCCTGATGAGTACAGTGTGGTAAGATGTGGCCACTGAAATTAACAAAAGAAATAATTAATAAAAGCATTCACTGATTTTGCTTGTCCTCTTTTCTTGTACATTATTATGCCAGAGACCTTTATAGAGTTAGGGGGATCTATATATAGATAACCATCAATAGGTTATATCTTGGTTTTATATTTTACGCCTAGGCAAATATTACTAAAATAGGCGAATGTCCCTGTAATAACATCGTAATTACAGTTAATTTGAACAAATACAATAAACCATATTCCGTAAATAAAACTAAATATAAGATTTTACAATAATTGCTTATCTAAGTTATGAAATGGCATTTTGTTTGATTTTACATTTATATTTGATCGGTATTTATGTACGCCATCTTGTGGAATACAAAGTTCAATAGATGGGGTTTAACGTCCACAAAACACTGTCATTTCGTGACTAACACACGGTTCCATTTTATTTCAATAATTCGCTTACGCATAGGATTCTTTAGCAGTGTGAGGGAACCAGAGAAAACCCACTAGGTTGGACAGGTGACCAGGGAATCGAAGTCGCACCAGTTGACTCAATGACAGACCTAAAGAAAACTAAAAAGCCTGTATATCTCTCAAAAAGGTCAAAGATTGTTATTAGATATAATTTGCATTGTGATATTAAAGAATTGTGACGCCGGTTTATATAAGCCTTTGGCTTGTTTCGGTATCCCGTGAATAAAATACTGTTTTAAAAAATACTGTATATGAAATATCTGAGAGTGTCGTTAAATCGAACGCTATGTACATTCGTACTAAAATAAAAGTTACACATAAAGTAAGGTTACAATCATTAATCATTCTAAATAAATTGTTGTATATAATTATGAACAGAGGGGAATTTATAAATAATTGACCTTTGTAATTGTGACAGTTTGTACGTGTGTTATATTAAACGACAAACTATGCTTCTAGCTATTATATCTTAATTGCGTCAACTTGCAGGCGTGGTGAACTAAAGATATTTATCATTGGAAAAAATAATCGAAATATGAAAACAATAACAAGTATGCGCATGTTGCATTGTTTTTTTTATGTCACTAGAATTGCATAAAAGTGTTTAAAGATGAAATAGATAAAGCATAAAATAGCCAGAAAGAGATTTTAAAAATGGGGTGGTGAATGGTTAGCACATGCGCACTGTATCATACGGTTTGTCATTGAGTGAACTGGCTTGGTTTCGATCCCCCGGTTATACGTAACAAGGAGTAGGGTTGCCTGTCTAAACTCGTGGTTTTCTCCCGGGCCTCTGTTCATTCCAACTGCTAAAGATCACTACACGCAAGCGAATTACTGAAATTAAATTGAACCATGTGTTAGTCCCGAAATGACCTAGTTTTTGTTGAGTGGACGTTAAACCCCATTTCTTTATCTCTCTTTCAAAATGAAATGGGTAAAAAAGAAATGAAAATAAAATATTTGAGCTATAATTCATAAGTGAAATCAGGTATTCTAGTATTGGTTAATGATTCCATTTGATTGCATAATATATAATTATAAAGGTATTTATTTCCTTTCAGCTACTTTTCAGTTTGACGTGATAGCAGGCTTGGCTCCAATTCCTGACTATTTGGTTCCTTTATTGCGATACATATTTTATAAGAGCCGAGGACCGATATATTCAGTTGTTTCCTTATGTCTCCGTTTATGTCGTACCTTTTGACATGATTATGGTGTGCCTATCGTATATTATGCCGTTCAGTTGTTTCCTTATGTCATCGTTAATGATCATGATGTATCCATTGTCAGAATGAATACTTTGACATAATGGATATATTATTAGACCTACTGTATATTATGCCCAATCCCCTTTTTACTTGTTAAAATGTTACCGTTTCCATTCCTTATTTTACGACTAAAAAATAGTAAATGAGCGAGGAACGCCGGGGAGGTCTTCGGGTGGTCAGAATACTCTGAAAAGTGAGTTTGGCTTAGTATAATCCATTGTGTAAACGGTAAGCTACGGTTTCAAAGAAATATTTCCCTTTATTATTTTATTGAAAATTTAAAAAGAAATTGTCATATTATTCATAAGGGGCAAATACGGCCAATGAGAATACACTATATATTTATACAGGGTCATAACTCGTTTTAATTCAAAATCAATAAAATGGGAACAATGGAGTGTCTTTTTGTCCAGAAAATAGCTTACAGGGAAATCAGAATAGATATCTTGTACCGTTACAGGCCATGAATAGACAATTCATCATCGCTGGTACAATGACTGAACATTCCAAACTAAAACACCGTAGTTCAGTGTTTGTCATATTCCTACTGTAACTGCTTATTAAAACCGCCCATCATACTGATTGACACGAAGGACAGTGGTCAAGACAAGGTACAAATGTCCAGTCACCTTGATCGGATTACCCCGCCCGGGGGAAGAATGAGGTTATCGTTTAGATATGAGATTAATGGGGGATTACTTTTCAATTTTCCGTTCAAATATTTAGCCTACAGTCTTCGGCGTGCCCCATTATCGGCCATCTTAACCGGTTATTACCTTGCCAACCTTAATTTATTTGGGATTTTAACAAAGGAAATGAAAACATGTCAATAATAGAAAATAGAATGGACTGAAGATATAAAATGTCATTTAAAGTTAATACATATTTTAAATAGTCTCATGATTCAGTATTGATCCTGGTGCTAAATAAACATTATGTTCAAGCAATAACAAATGGTGATATTCTTCGGACACGGGCAGAAACTTTTGCAAATAAAAAATCCAGCAACATAATGTAGAGACTTGCACACATGGTATTCTTTCTCCTGCTCCTTCTAGAAGCCGGTTTTATTTTACTTAAAGTGGTTTCGCATTTGAATTTTCAAGTAAGAGACCTCCTACTTGTCGGTTAAAAATGAAAATTTCATATTAATTTAATTTGATATTTTAGTTGAAACGGTGTGGACTTTCTCATTTCATAAAAGACATGTATAGGGCATTTAACCCATAAACATTGGATCGGGATGTGAAATAGTTTAAATGGTGAGCAAAAGAAAATGATTGAATACATTCAATATCAGGGAAGTACAAAAGCTTTGGGTTCCTGCATTACGTCTAATCTGTTATAATTTAGTAAAGGTAATACCGCGTTTGTATTTCAAGTACGCGACCCAAAGAAGTTTTCAAAACAATATAATTGTGACATTTTAATTTGTTTGAAATGGCAATCTATTTGCATTTAAAAACAAACATTTGTGGGAACTGACAAATCAAGATTGATATATTCATGTAGACCATGTTTATTCAAAACTGTTTAAAAACTGAATAAGCACAGTAACAAGCTAACAATATTGACTATGTCATGACTTTTCAAGATAATCAGTAGCAATGTGGCATTCCATACATAGCCAGCGATTATAACATCTAATCTTATTAAAAATGATAATTTTGAATAAATTATTGAAATTTCTTATAGTATTGAAAATCTATTATGTTTCTGTAAATCCATAACAATGCCTACCTTATTAGACATTCTTCTATTTGGAATGTACTACCCTGCTATACATATCTTCCGTTAAAGGTATTATAACACCGAATCGATAGTATATCGTGTCTAAAATCGACTCTTACACAGATAAATCATTGCCCATTAAAACAATATGGCAGTGTCACGTTTTTAGACATATACACAGATATATGATTTCCATTCATCTTTTTTTGACATCTTATATTTTTAAAGTAGCATCTATGACACATATTTTAACATGGTACGTGTGATTTGACGTGAAGGGTTTAACTAGTAGGTGTTGGTGTTGAACGATTATTTGAACGGTTTAAAGGGCAGATAGCATGTCTTTTTTTTCTCTTGTCTGTGATATCACTTCGGTGGAAGCGGACTAAAATAAAGCTATTTCACCCACTCTTTTGTTCTTTGGATTACGTTGCATTAATTACAATCTTTCTGTTTTCTGGCAAATCCGTTCATTTCGAAAATAAGTATTGAATAACCTTCGACATCGGATCGTTTTCGACAATTTTGGGAAGACATTTTGAATTCAAAATATATATTTCATAGTAACTAGTCAATGTATTTAATCGATCTAAACATCTGATACCACTTATCATTTATGTAGGAAACCTATATAACGGTGCTTTAGCATTCACATTTTGGTATAGAATAGCTTTGTTCCCTTTTTCGACAGAAACGTGACACCGACCTTTAAATATGTTTAAAAATGTGTTTGGCTAGGAATAAAGTGGGAAGATGTTAGTTTATAAGTCAATGGTAATTTGTTACATAGATAAAATGTCGGCGATTACCTATCGTGACAAGAAGTGGTACATCTTTTATTTGTTTTAACTAGTCCTTGTTATAACAAGAAAATGAGAAACAATTTTTAGTGTTTAAACTGGAATTTGGCATCGCTTGGTATAAAGAAGTACAATGTCACGAGCCTCACTTTGAACGGTGGCGTCTGCTATACGTTATACGCGCCATGTTGACATGAAATTAGGGGATTATCTTCATCTAAAAAAATCGATTGCCTACAAAAATTACCCGTACTTACATTTTGTTTGCTTTACTTAAATTTATATCTTAACGGACTTTCAGAAACCCCAGCGAAGAAAGTTGTTACTTGAATCGCTTTATTTCAGAAACGAAAGGAGGCTATTTTACATCAAAATGACTTGACATCTACATCATAACGGTTGTCAATACAATAGTACATATTATTATGATGGTTACGTTTCTTCTCCATCGTCCTTGATTGCAAATAAATAAATTTCATGCAGGGCATGGAGAATCGCATATGTTTTTGCATTTAAGAATTTCAATTTTAAAAAAACTCTTGATATAGAAATTAACAAACCACATTGTCGTCGACGTATCTTTGCATATCAGACAGATGAACATGGGTAAATCTAACATAAATGATCTGAAGTCAGTGAAATATTACATGGGAAGGTCATATTTTATAGGACAACACCTTACTCTGGCAGCATTTAAAATGCGGTGCATGTGATCGAAAGGTGTCTGTCTTTAAGAGAAAAGACGGGAAAGGTGTCAGTGTTTTAGGAGCAAAGACTTAAAGATGGTAAGGGTGTTAGTGATCGGGTATCAAGGTGTTGATTGAAAGCATTGTTTTATTGGTTAGATAATAGCCTCGTTAACGTCAAGATCTGAGCCCCGTCAAGATCACACGATTGCGACCAATTAAGCAACAAATAAATTTGTAAGCAGATTACACTCTTCGCCCTCAGGTGATATCTATCGGCTTATTTGGACTTTGTTATTGGTGAATGGCTCCGAAGTTTTAATCTGGAATTAAAGGTGTAACGCAACTTAATGTTGACGCACGGGTTTAAACACGAACATGTAGAGATAATTTGTCAACAAATTGGTCAAGCCTCATTATGTTAAGAGCTAAGCTGAAGAGGCAAGGTGTTAGCAGATCCCCTTGAAGACGACCCACTTTAATTTATAGTTCTATAGGTGTTAATGAAGCCATATGTTTAAATTAGCTAAATACCCGGACCGGGATACTAACTTGACAATGGGTATATACCTAATTATGGCATGTTTAGGAAGTGTTATGGGAAACAAAGAATATAGGGGTAACAAAGTGTAAAGTAATTTAATTTTAGATTTTAAGTAGACAAGTATGTATCACCTGCGCAACCCATCGAAAAGTAGTAAAATATAGTTATTGCATATGAATTCTGAAATATCACTGCCTTGTTCATACCGCCTTTCGTTATTAACTCTGAATGGTAGATGAGACTTAATATGGGTATCGAAAAATCACCAATATAAATTTGATAACCCAAATCTTCTTGTACTTTGACATGGGTGTGGCGAAAATCTTATCGGTTCCAAAAATGATATACGGGATTATTATACAGATGAGAGATTAGACATGTCAATCATTCTGTAGGTTTGCTCATTTAACAGCATACATACGATATGAATCGTAATAAAAAATGAGAATCGTGTCGTACATATTATCTATACCTGACAAATATTTACTTTACTGGACTAACAAATAATTTAAATTTATGTCACTAATTCGCTTGCTCGGAAGGGTCTTTAGCAATGGGAAGAAACCTGGTTACGGACTAGCGGGGAATCAAAACCACACCATTTGGTTTATTGATAGACTTTGTGCTTCAACGCACACACGCTAACATTCGGTCACCCCACCCCTTCAAGAATGTAGGATATTGATAATTACGTGCACGCACTGATAAAATTGAATACAGTAGGCTATAAAAATAGTATACTGTATGTAAGTAGTTTGAAAAGTAAATAAATGCACAAGTGGGTAGTCTAAGGTTTATTAATAAAGATAAAACTTTCTAAAGAAACTTGCAAGGAAGGCCTATGTTAACGGTGCAGAGCGTGTCTGTATCAATGGAATAAGAGCAGGCGTGAGAATTTTTTAGCTTCTATTAAATTTGATCTATACCCCTGTTAACATAAATATTTTATTGTCAGTAAAATTATTAAATAAATATCTAGCGACATAATGACCATCTTAAATCATGACTAAGCTATAATGACGACTATTCCACGAACTGATACAGGAACATAAAGAATACCGGATGTTGGACAAACTAGACAAAACTAGAATATTGTCATTTCAACGTGCATATTCATGTATCAATAATTATTGGTTTCGTTCCCTGGGTGGCGTGTATACCAAATTGCCTAGTCGTTAGTATGAACTTTGAATTTGAAAAGGTTGGCACAGCATTTTATTGTCTATAAAAGGCTCTATTTCAGTTTGCTTATAAAAGATCTTCTTCGATGAGAATAGTTCATAGAAATATTAGGTCATAATTTACTCTGTTAGGAATTCAAAAAAAGAAAGCCTTGCCTTTATCTTTTCCGATTTGTCTTATTTTTATTACGGGTTATGACTGGTCTTGTCTCTTGAGGGAAATACACAAATTATAATACTACACCTAAATACAAACCTACTTAATATATGTCTTCTAACAACATGTGACATGTAACATTTATTATTTGTATTTAAATGTGACAGTAAAAAAGGCGTAATAACATTCCAGGCTATTTTTAGAGTTGTGGTGTTGATTCTTTTTTACTATGCTTAAACAACGTTTACAGCAGTAGTAAATTAATGGGCATATTACATGTAAAATATCGCCAAATTATCGATATATTAAAACATGGAATTTAAATTGTATTTTAGGCGACAAATTTAGCCACAGTTTTAGCTGATGACCAGTTAAAGCCACTGATCGGCACTTGCATATTATGGACGAAAGTTAATTTCTCAAAGCTAAAATGTATTCCAATGGATTATGTACTCTTTAATCAAGAAAACGAAACCAAAAAATCCCGGGTATATAATCTCCCGACTTCTATTCAACTGAACTAAAACGCCGCGCATATCTAGATCATCTATAGAGGATGTTTAATATTGTGAAAATTTCAATCAAACACATCAATGTAAATACTGAACGGAACATTACCGTTTCACAATTTTGTACATGTAGTTACAAATGGATTCAACCCCCCCCCCCCCCCGCCCCAAAAAAAGAGTTTAAACCTGCAACAAATCTTGTATAATTATATACATATTTTAATGATTCATTGTATCGTGATATTGTTAAACGCATATATTAATAAAATTCCAGGACATCCGTGTGTGCGTAAGCTTGCATGTCTATATTCATATCAGATGAGTAACAAACTTTCATTATGACTACTGAACCTTAACTTTAATTTTATTCAAGTATTTTATTCTGCTAGGTTTTATGAAATTGACTCGGGACAAGGGAACCGATTTATTTAATAGTCATGTCACGATAAAACTGTTCATAAATTGTATAGGGTTTCAAATTACCACCGAAGATATAAATTCCAATCTATAATAAAGACCAGCCTATCCTTCTACAAAGTATAAGTACAGATCGCGGTCATTGGCCGTGAAACGGTCAATCCATTAATACCCCTGAAAAATATGCTTTTGATCAAATTTCGCCTGACCGCTTTTAATCAAATTGGGGACTGTCAACTGGCCATTGGGAAAGGCTATATAACGCATGGACCGTTATTTGTATGTGGTGGACAATGGATTGGTTTTTGACCTCTTCTCTGGAGGTTGTCTGGGTATTACAAGGGTTATATTGTATTTACACCTGTAATGTTCGTGTATTTATGTCGACAGTTATACAATCTAACATCAACAAACCTCGTCTTTACAACATCCCTCCATGTTGTAAACAATAGACTCTTATAGTAAGCTTGAGAGTAAACATAGCTCCATGTCTTATTGTAGTTCATTTTACCAATCAAGACAGAGCTTTCTTCCAGATTGTACACGATTTGTCGTCTCTTAATACACGAGTAATCCCACAATATACCCACTGGTAGTCTAATGCATATGAAATCAACGGGGTTACCTCTTGTAAAAGAGACCACGCTACGTCTGAAATGGTTAAAATGTGACCAAGGTTTATGTTAGTCCATAGAAACATGACTTATTGAAAAGGGGATTAAGTTGGAAATGGCACGCTGATGATCTAAAAATGGATTTCAAACCTCTCTTCCCTCCCCGCCTCAAACACCTCTCCATGAATATCTCCAGACTTTTCACGGGAGTTGAAATTGATTGTAAGACTTAAGAACGATTCGCATATCTATTTAGCCTTTTATTATAAAGACAACTGTCCCATGGTTCGAAATTTTGTGTCAACCAACCTTTTTGATGTGTAAAACAGATTTACACTGAACTTAGAATGGATCCGGGCGTAATCTATCTTGTATGATATTTTATTGACATAATAATGTATTGTATTTGATGTTATAATTTACCAGAGGCAATACAGTAGTACACATAAGTTACAGTCAGCTTATGCACACAATACGTTGATTGATAGGGCCTTTCTCCAATATTTTACACGACAAAATCAATTCCCATGTAGAACCAAATGCTTTAGTCGTCAATGTTTTTTGGAAACCTGTTATATACCTAGAATTGTCTATAATGTAAGGTACTTTAGATGTCGGTGGTGCTTACCCCTTCTAGAACACCTGGTACTGTTTAATAGGGGCAAATGGGATTGTTAAATTTGGGATTATCTGTAAGATCGAGTCCCAGATCTGCTATCGGCCCTTTCAATTATTCTCCGGAAAATTAATTGTCACGAGAATCTCGATTAACATCGCTGTGTCATAGATATGGGCCAATCCTCCTATACTTTCATTGTCCTTGCAACGTGTTTATGCATTTAGCATCTACATTGTATATGGGTTTTTTAAACAAAAAAAAAGAAAAAGGTTATCTATTTTGTTTTACATATCTTTATCGTAGGGCGTGGAATATCGGTATGCCTGATTACGCATAAACCCTCTTAAGGAACTACATTATAATCTCATTTATATAACTAACTATAAAAATGATTGTAATGAATTTGGTCTATTTAATTGCGAAGCTTATATTATCTAATGTGGGGAGTTTCTTTCATTTATTTATCGTGTTCATTCATGTGTTCATAATCTTAGAAATACGTGATCGAAACTTGTCTTGATCGGTATTACATTTCGTTCATTTACTTCCAGTCCATTGAAATCTATTCCACACCCTAGTCACGAAACATATATAAAGAATATACGCATTGTAATCATATAATAAACCATGTAATTTGATTCAGCTGTCAGAGATTTAACTATAGAAAAGCTGATTTTATGATTAAAAATTCGTCCGCTCGCCATTTAATGGGGATGAAAAGCATGATCACATTTTCGTCACGAGTTTCATTTCAAATTCGTCTGCTGAAATTATAATTGCATCAATTACTTTGCAGCCAAAATTTACTAAAATAGATAGGTATAGAACTCTACGATCATACCATCTTCCAGCTTTCAGAAACCAAATCTCTGAGACCAATTATTTTTCCAAATTCCATAGCTCATCACTTTCTGATTTTAAGACTCTAATAAAGCCAAAACTTTTTCGAAAAATACTTTAGAAATTTACTCTGTGTACTGCTTTTGTTATATAATATTCACATTTACTCTTTATTTTATTTATATATAGAACAGTTATCGAACCCTTTTCTATTTTGACCCTGTGGCGTTCTATGTATTTCATTATTATATATCTTATTATTTGTATTATATCGTATATTTATACTGTTGAATTATTGTAAAGCGCTACTGAAAACTTACAAAAATGCTGCGTTATACAATCTTTTTTCGCATATCCGAACCAATTCCTACATTAATTAGTCCTAATGAATCCAGACGACATACGTTAAAAAGTGGTCGTTGCCTTGCCCACGCGGCTGGTAGTCAAACTGTCAATTCCCTATGTCAAGATATAAAAATACTTTGTGACAAACTGTCATGTTGGTCACAAAATTCTCACAAATATCAATATCCAAAGCTACTTATAGAATCAGTCGGTTATTTTTAAGCATATCAGGTTTCTCAAAGGGTTATATTGGTCTTTGATAACCATTGATCAGTCTGGGCTAAAGACAGACAGACTCATGAATGAAAATAAATTTCAAAGGATATAAATATATTTTTCAAAGATAACGTATTTTCTTTCTGTTCAGAAAAAAACTTACAAAATTCTCATCAACACGCAGTAAAACAATAAATACCTTGAATACGAAATGTTTTTTTTTTAAATAATTGTTTTATAATAACTGAATTAATAAAACTTACCTTATCGTGAAAACGTGTTCTCCAGCTAGTTGACATGTTTAACTTCTGTTTTTTTTTATAATTTCCAGAAATACGTTAAATCCGTCCGAAATACTGAACACCTTCGTCTCTCTCAACTACTTTTTCCGTCAATGAGAATATTGTGTCTGCCTGGGTGCGCGTCTATCAAAATATGCTTCAGGCGCGCCTTGTTTTCAAGGGGGTGTGACCTGCTTTATGCACAAAACAAACGATGTCCTTGATGGTCAATGATTGTAATTCTCAGTTCAAAGTTGAATCGGGTGTTCGGTGACCTGTACGCTGGTTATTCCGTTTATGGTTAGAAATCTGACGGGGCTCGTCTTATAAAACGTAGATTTCGCACAATACGGCGTTAATTAGCTTGTTGATGAATGAACGTAAATTGCTATGTTTATCATCGTATAAGCTTACTCTAAAGGGATTATAAATAATTTGTTATTATGTAACCGGCTCTGTTCTCACATTGGCTAAAATCTTGGTTCGCACCTGTAACCCCGCCTTAGGTTGAGCTGCCGAGAAATGTCGATTGGACAATTATAGTGAAAGCGGATTTCATAATGGGCCGCCTTAATCCGTTTATAAAGTATGCGACATTCAGGAACCTGAAAGAAAATAAAACAAAAGGTGTGTTATCGAGATAAGATACGATACGCTATCACGTGATTTACATCATTGAAATAGACTACCGTAAGGATAATTCATAGCGTACATTCTTTCTAGTATAATAACTGTATAAACCAGTCGTGATCTATCAAAAATTAAGATGAATTTACAAATCATGATTTTATAAAAATAAAAAATAAATAAATAACATCTAAGTATGTATGCGACCATAAATTTCTCGATTCTTACTTTGATATTGGAAATGACACTTTTATATTTTTTTTATTTTTTTTTATTTTTTTGATAGATATAAAACCCTGTCTAATTCTAATTTTGACTTGGTTTGTCCCGTTTTGTCACAATAATTGATTTGATCCGGTGTTTTATATATTTCTAGCTTCGTATCATGATGTCTTTTTAAAGGAGAGAGAGGGGGAGGGGTAAATGGGGTTTAACGTCCACTCGACCCAAACTAGGTAATTTCCGGACTAACATATAGTTTAATTTTATTTTAAAAATTCGCTTGTGCGTGGGAGGAATTCGGAGGATCCGGAGGAAACCCACAAGGTTTGACAGGCGACCCTACTCCTTGTCACGTACAACCGGGGATTCGAAACCACGCCAGTTGACTCAGTGACATGCTTTATGATGCAGCACGCACGTGCTAACCATTCGGCCATCCAACCCCCAAACCCCCATCTTTTTAAAAAGAAAGAACAGTGCTCTGCATGTCGGATAATGACAAATAAAGAAGAAAAATATTGTTAGATAGATAGATAGATAGATAGATAGATAGATAGATAGATAGATAGATAGATAGATAGATAGATAGATAGATAGATAGATAGATAGATAGATAGATAGATAGATAGATAGATAGATAGATATTACGAATGAATTAACGAATGAATTAAATGTGATTTAGCATCCTATTTTCCTGTTTCGACCGTAATAATGAAGACGAGTATAAAGACAGACTTTGACCCATGGACTTAAAAATTCTATCTATATTGCAGTCGTTCATTTTGCCAGTGTTTTGGACAATTATATCTATCCGTATTTAAGCCACTTGGCGTGTGCATGTTTGGTGACCATTGCTCCGACGTTACCGTCTAGTTTTGGGTTGCTCAAATCAAATTTTCCCCGTATGGCTGGGTGGGATTCTCTGATATTGGTTTTATAGCCTAATATATACTTTACTACTGGTCAATGTATAAAATTACCGGACAGGAACACGACCGAGATTTAGTATTCATACATAATTTATTCAAAGGCATGACTATTCGATATGAAATATATATACATGTAAATCAGAAGCGAGTTTTCGCTGAAAGTTTTGATCAGCGAACGGTAAATTGAATATACAATCCGAAGGGTATAACAAACAAACAATAGAGCTACTGTAATCATCAGACCATAGAATAAACAGGTGTAATAGAAAATCATGAAAATTGTTTACACTGTACCCAACATTCAACTATTTCACCGATACTTAAAGTTACATTATTCTTGCTAAACTAGTTCGAAAGTAGATAATGTAAAATGAATAATTTGAAAATTCCATTCAAATTACTCTATTGCAAGCAAAGATATTGGCATTTGAAGATTTTGGCCGACCTGTGCAATAATTTCAACCTGGCTGATCAAAGCTAAGACTCGAAGCGTCTGGGCGCGCCATATTTGATTTATCACTAAAACGTTTTAATCTGTTTAATTTCGGAGAAATCTGATGCCATCCAAAGTTGATTAAGGCCTGGGTCAGTTAATTAATGTCTAATTAATACTTTAGAAAACATTTCATGCCCAAAAAAAGACATGCACTATAGGCAGATTTAACTCTTAAATAATGCATGTTTAATTGATGCTAACAAATACATGTACGTAATGGGAATCTTATTTCAATTTAAAAGGATTATAAGATAAAAATATAAATGTAAATGTAAAAAAGTAGCCAATTATTCATTTCATTTTACAAATTATGGTAGCTATTACAAACTTAAATTACTAGATTTTGTTGAATGTTAATATGAAAATGAATAATTGGCTACTATTTTACACTTATATTTTATGTTGGGATTTTTTTCAGGGCCGCTGTTAACCAAACAAAATGCTCTTAATTTAATAGTTCAAATCCTGCTTTTTCAAATCACTATAGCATCTAGTAAAATACCAGACTACCCATCACTATTAATTTCAAATAAAGTATCGTTGATAACATTTTATCAAATTTTACCCTTTTTCATCCTTTGTCACTATGAAAACCTAATAAATCATTGTATATACCCACTAACAATTTATCCATTAATCAATTAATCATTTAATTTTCAGGTACATCTGGTTTACTCAATGTTGTTATTAGAATTAACCTTATAATCCTTTAAAATTAAATTAGATTCCCTTTATGTACATGTATTTAAGGGGTGTCTCTTGTTAGCATCAATTAAGTATTGTTGTGTACATGTATATATTGCCTTGTAAATTTTCAAATTTTATCATTGCTTGATAATGACTAAGAGTCGAAACGTCGCTCAGTTAGAAGCAGTAATTGTATTCTATAGAATTGTGACCTGTAAACTATTTTACGGTCTCAAACTTCAGCATAACAAATTTAAAGCCCTAAAACATCAAATAAAATAAAATAAAAGATCAAACACAACCATTAACACCTTTAAATATTTTCTTCCCAATATTATTCGCCAACTTTATAGGCCTACCTCCCTCTTAGCAAGTTATAGTATTGTGGTCAACGCATTAGTAGTACAAGTGGTGGCCGGTGGTTTAACGTCTGCTTCCACAGTAGTAATATCGCAGACAATAAATAGGAGAAACTTGCTCCTGTATTATAATATAATTTTGCAATCTTTCCAGTTGCACCGCATGGTGGTCGATCGGTTTCTTGGGAAAAACTTCCATATATTTAAAATTTTAAAAAAAACATAATGGGTTCAGAAAAACAGAGAAGTGGACGTTAAAACTCCCAAGAGAAGAAGAAGAAGAAGAAGAAGAAGAAGAAGGGAAGTGGGAGCGAAACGTGTTGTTTCAATTGGTGATGGATCTTAGTTAGAGAACGTGTTTATGCTAGCATCTTCTCTATTCTGGATTGACGGGCGTTTTTCTTTTAAATAATAGGTTATTTCGAACCCGGATATACTATCTAGTTTCACTCTCCAGACTCGTCTTTTCAAATTCAGATAATAAAAGCAGTATTTTTTACATTACACGATTTTATAAAGAATACAATACATTCATGTGTATATATTTTATCATGATATGCAAATTAAAAAGTATATATATACAATATAAATAATGCAGGCGTCGCCAACTACGTCAGACAAAGTATCATGTTACAAAGCTTTCCCTTCTGAATATAATGGGTTTGATATAGGAATGGGTGTATTCCTCGAATTTTGAATAGGTTCTACGACTACAAAACATGCATCTTCCAGCGCACCGGTAACTAACTATCAAACTATTTTTCGTGCTTTGTGGGCCAGATACTTGAATTTTTCTACACGAAATTGTTGTTATTTTATTTTGTGTAGTTGGTTTGGGGCGTTGATGGAAACGGTAGCACATGTCATATTTCTGGAGAGAAAGAGACAGAGAGAGAGAGAGAGAGAGAGAGAGGGAGAGGGAGAGGGAGAGGGAGAGGGAGAGGGAGAGGGAGGGAGAAATAGGGTTTAACGTTCACTCGACACAAACTAGGTCATTTTGGGACCAACGTATGGTTTTCAATTTTTATTTCAATAATTCGCTTGCGCGTAGGGGTCTTTAGCAGTGGGAGGAAACCGGAGTGCCCGGAGAAAAACCCACGAGGTTGAGAAGGCGCCCCTATCTCCATGCCACATACTCTCACACTAGGGCTCGAAGTAACTGGCCAGCTAGAGGTCGAAGCGCGGTCTTCTTGACCACTAGGCCATCCCAACCCCCCTCATATTTCTATACACATCGATTCTTTCGGCCAATTAAGTAGTTGTGTTGCTTTCATTTTGGAGAATATTGGGTTCGATTAGGGAACCGGAAAATATGGTTTCTAGCACATGAAGAACACAATCTTTGGTCTGGGGTTAAGAACTATGTTTATCACATCCATTGATTTCATGGGGGTAAGACGCTGGCTCGCTAGCCTGGAGGTCGGGTGTTCGATCCCTGCATCGACCGAGAAAGTTCATCCAGATTTTCTTTTATGGTTCCTTCTTGTCAGTGATTGAGAACGGAAGGCCTGCCAACGACAGCAGTCTAGTCGTTCGGATAGGACGAAAAACCGAGGTCCTGTAAAAGATCCCTTGACCGTTTGAATTCGATATAAGATTAGACAGCAGTGCCGCTGTCCGGGTAAAATTCCCTCATAGCACACTGTATGGAGTATGTCCGCCTTAGTTAGCCCTGCATCGACCGAGAAAGTTCATCCAGATTTTCTTTTATGGTTCCTTTTTGTCAGTGATTGAGAACGGAAGGCCTGCCAACGACAGCAGTCTAGTCGTTCGGATAGGACGAAAAACCGAGGTCCTGTAAAAGATCCCTTGACCGTTTGAATTCGATATAAGATTAGACAGCAGTGCCGCTGTCCGGGTAAAATTCCCTCATAGCACACTGTATGGAGTATGTCCGCCTTAGTTAGCCCTGCATCGACCGAGAAAGTTCATCCAGATTTTCTTTTATGGTTCCTTTTTGTCAGTGATTGAGAACGGAAGGCCTGCCAACGACAGCAGTCTAGTCGTTCGGATAGGACGAAAAACCGAGGTCCTGTAAAAGATCCCTTGACCGTTTGAATTCGATATAAGATTAGACAGCAGTGCCGCTGTCCGGGTAAAATTCCCTCATAGCACACTGTATGGAGTATGTCCGCCTTAGTTAGCCCTGCATCGACCGAGAAAGTTCATCCAGATTTTCTTTTATGGTTCCTTCTTGTCAGTGATTGAGAACGGAAGGCCTGCCAACGACAGCAGTCTAGTCGTTCGGATAGGACGAAAACCGAGGCCCTGTAAAAGATCCCTTGACCGTTTGAATTCGATATAAGATTAGACAGCAGTGCCGCTGTCCGGGTAAAATTCCCTCATAGCACACTGTATGGAGTATGTCCGCCTTAGTTAGCCCAGTTCGGAGTTGAACAATAGGACGCTAAACCCCGTTTCATTTGATTTTATTTCAATAACATCACGTCGGGATATAAGATCATGGAAAATTCGCAAGGAAGATTTTTAATATTCTGCATATTTGACCGTGTATTTCTGTTTCTGCACAAAAATAAATGAATGATCAACTTGATCGACAAAAATAAACCACCGTTCCACTTATTATGTAGTAGTTATTAGCACCCTTTCCTCGGTGTATCGGTGAATATCAGGACAGTTTTGGTCGGGGGTTCAGCCGAGGCGAAGCCGAGGCGGTCCCCGACCAAAACTGTCCTGATATTCACCGATACACCGAGGAAAGGTGCTAATAACTGACTTACATCACATTTCTATCGAGTATTGTGAAGGAAAATGTGAAAATAGTATTTATTATCGAGTCGTTTCAACCGAAACGTGTCAAATGCTCTTTCATTTATCCCTTTTTGAAACTCACGTTACATTTCATGGTAGAATGATTGCGCAGTGGAGAGGTGACCTGAATAGTATTTACACGTGCGTATTGGTATACCGCTGGGAGTAAAACTATCACGTGTTTGTTTAGACCACTCGTCAAAACAACTTGTCTATGGCGAAGAGGACTGCGATATTAATAATATTATTATTAAATGTAGTGTAAAGGAAATGCGAAACGTGGGTCATTCCTGGTGAAAGTATGCATCAGCGAATTATTTGTAATAAAGTGTATGTCTTTCTAGGCGTTTCTTTTTCATCCTGCTTATTTTGAATGCCTGTGAAGGGTCCAGCAAGAGAACTGCGCCTTCTATCCTCACAATTGATATAATTATTTAGTATTCTAATTTATATGTTTTGCATATTAATATAAATCAAACCAAATTGTGGAATAGATGCCAATTGATATGTATAATAATTGATTTTTGTAATATGTTTTTATTTTAATTTAATAATATTGTATATATTTTTGAACTGCCAGTTTGTTCCACCCGGTTTGTGTTGTTACAGTGATTTTGACTACTTGTTTGGTGTGATTCTCAGGCTGCTTAGAATATAGCTATCGTTATCATTGCGATCTGGGCCGGACTAAACGTCCGCTACTTATTGCTTGAATGGTATCTTAAACGGTGTAGAAGTGTTCGTGTGTCGGGAATGAACAGTACTCTTTTTAAAAAGTGTACTGTTCATTTCTGATACACGGATACTTTTAAGCCTGTATTGGAAATAAACAGGCCACTTTTATCAAAGGTTGCCACTGGCAACGAGGTATAAGTGGGATGTAAATAATTAAACAAACGTAGTAATCAAACCAACCTTAATGATTTGATAAGAACGGTAATCGGTTTTATTTGTAAATCGATTATCGATAGTCATTAACGTGATATGTTTTAACATGTTTCGTCGTGTTGTCTACTAGAGTGTTAATTTCCACTGTTTCATCAACATATTTCACAAACAGGGGATTAGGCTAAACTGAAAGCTATCTATGGCACTGCCATAAATCGTCCTAAAAGAAATAAGCAAAATCACTGCCCGATTTTTACCAATAAATAACCTAAAATCCAAACTTTCTGAATAGAAAAGTAACTGTGTTTCTAACATAATAAGGGGGGTTGGGATCGCCTAGTGGTCTAGAGTGTCGCGGCTGTGGTTTCGACCCTGGTGTGAGCGTATGTGGCATGGAGATAGGGGCGCCTTCTCAACCTCGTGGGTTTCCTCCGGGCACTCCGGTTTCCTCCCACTGCTAAAGACCCCTACGCTCAAGCGAATTATTGAAATAAAATTAAAACCACATGTTAGTCCCGAAATGACGTTAAACCCCATTTCTCTCTCTCCCTCTAACATAATAATTATTTAAACATAGGTATACCATACTGCTACCCCCTTTTACCTTCTAACTATGTTTACATTATTGCTAATAATAAGTCTACGTCACTGTAAACCACATTCTACCTTATTCTGTAATTCTGCCGTATTATTAACCAAGTTTCTACCGTATTGCTTAATTTAGAGAAGATGAGGGCATCATGCATTATCAACTCAAATTTCCTTATTATGAACCTGACAAAACCCCTCCTTCAAAAATTGCTGGATCTGCCATGATTCTACCGTATTACTAACCACGTTTCTACCACGGTGCTTACTATGATTTTATCGTATTACTACTCACGTTTCTCCCGTATTGCTCTTTATGATTCTACCGTATTATTAACCACGTTTTCCCCCGTATTGCTTACTATGATTCTATCGTATTACTAACCACGTAACTTCCCATGTGCTTACTATGATTCTACCGTATTATTAACCACGTTTCTCCCGTATTGCTTACTATGCTTATACCATATTATTAACCACATTTCTCCCGTATTGCTTACTATGATTCTACTGTATTATTAACCACGTTTCACCCGTATTGCTTACTATGATTATACCGTATTATTAACCACGTTTCACCCGTATTGCATACTACGATTCCACCGTATTATTAACCACGTTTCCCACGTATTGCTTACTATGATTATACCGTATTATTAACCACGTTTCTCCCGCTTTGCTTACTATGATTATATCGTATTACTAACCACGTTTCTCCCGTATTGCGTAGTAGGTTGTAGGCAACGTTACTACCCGTGTGCTTACTATGATTCTACCGTATTATTAACCACGTTTTTCCACGTATTGCTTATTATGATTCTATGCAAGTTTCCCCCCGTATTGCTTTCTACGTATTATTAACCACGTTTCCCCCGTATTGCTTACTATGATTCTACCGTATTATTAACCACGTTTCACCCGTATTGCTTACTATGATTCTACCGTATTATTAACCACGTTTCCCCCGTATTGCTTACTATGATTCTACCGTATTATTAACCACGTTTTACCCGTATTGCTTACTATGATTTTATCGTATTATTAACCACGTTCTCCCGTATTGCTTATTATGATTCTACCGTATTACTAACTACAGTACGTTCTCCCGTATTGCTTACTATGATTATGTCGTAATATTAACTACGTTTCCCCCGTATTGCTTACTACGATTCTATCGTATTACTACTAACGTTTTTCCTATATTGCTTACTATGATTCTATCGTATTACTAACAACGTTATTACCCATGTGCTTACTATGATTCTACCGTATTATTAACCACGTTTTTCCACGTATTGCTTACTATGATTCTATGCAAGTTTCCCCCCGTATTGCTTTCTACGTATTATTAACCACGTTTCCCCCGTATTGCTTACTATGATTCTACCGTATTACTAACCACGTTATTGCAATGGGCTTACTATGATTCTACCGTATTATTAACCACGTTTCCCCCGTATTGCTTACTATGATTCTACCGTATTATTAACCACGTTTCCCCCGTATTGCTTACGATGATTCTATCGTATTATTAACCACGTTTCCCACGTATTGCTTACGATGATTATATCGTATTACTAACCACGTTTCTCCCGCTTTGCTTACTATGATTATATCTATTACTAACCACGTTTCTCCCGTATTGCGTAGTAGGTTGTAGGCATTTTATTAACCACGCTATTTCTTGCCATGGAAAACAAAGGAAAGATCATTATTGCACTGTGGTAAGATTAGGCATTCAAAATATACTGATTACATGCAATTGTTGAACATGTCATGTAAAATTTACTCGTCACAACATCTATACTACCGCTTAATTTATCTCTAATTTACGGGTGTAGTGCAAGACATTGGACTGTTTCGTTTAAGGTTAAAGGAGCAGTCACAGATGTATAATGAAAGGTTGCCAGACAATGAAATTCATGCCCACAAAGTAAAATATTTAAGCCGCGTAATATTATTGCTGAAATTCAAGACACTTCTTTGTTTCACTAAGATCTAGATAATACATATCATTTATAATAATAAAAATTGGCGTTAGAAAATGGACAAGGTTGTACAAAGGGAAACAAGGTAAATAACTCTAAAAGTAATTACCTGTAATTCCGTGGCTTTCTTTGTTTCACTAATTTGAATGATGTAATATACATTTTATAGAGATCAGGTAATAACTTTTGTTGTTAGAGTTTAGAGCGTCATAAGTTTCTAAAAAGTGATAATCCTAGAAGTCATTAACGGGATTTACAAAAATTTAATTGGCTTCTTTGTTTTAGTGATGTAAACAATATACATAAATTGCTACCCTCAACTAAGGGTGATTACCCTTGAAACTATAAATGGAAATTGCAGAAAATTAATAGAATTCTTCGATTTACTAATTTTAAAAAAAATAATCTATAAATTTAATACAGGTTGTAAGGTAACTTTTATGGTTATGTGTGTTCATGGGGTTCTACAAAGTTAAATATGGTACATATTTTAGAAATAATTACAGAAAACGTTGAAATTCAATACGTTTTTAAAAGATTGGATGATGTAGAACGTTCACACGAAATTGTGGACGGTGATCACAGTAATATACGACCACATTCTTTGTGTACGTCTCTTAGGGATCTTCATCCTAGTACACCATGAATATACATATATTTATTATACTAAAAGGGTCAATAAGAAATCTGTAAAGTGACACTCATTGTACAGCATGACATAAAGAGCATTTTCAATTACTTCATTTATAAAGAAGTCATAAATCAAAGCTTGTAATACTTGAAACTATTGCAAAAATTATCCACTAATCTTTTAAAATCGTGATCAATCTGAATGGTGTAGTTCGTTATTCTATACTGTATGATTTAATGGCGACAAGAAGTTTCATAAGTAAAAATATTTTAATATACATCTAATCCAAAAAAATAAAATATAAAAGAATCGTGGCCCCAGATATTATCTCGATATTCGGTACTTTAAAGCGAGAGAGTGCGAACAGGTGATTGCCATTTAGTTATAATCTAGACACCTTATAGTACGAAGAAAACTTTCCGTTAACGAGGGAAGGGCGGGGCGGGGGGGGGTCCCGTGTTCGATCCCGGTGTTGGCAAAGAAGGTTTATCGGAATTTCCCGACGTGGTTCTTCCTTGGCATTGGTGAAGGACGGGGGTTCTGGCAAAGGACAACATAAAGTCGTTCAGACGGGACAAAAAACGATCTCCCATGATTATATACATTTGCATGCACCTAAAAGATCCTTGAGATGAGATTAGACCGTAGTGCCGCTGTCGGGGCAAAATTAACCTTATAGCAAACTTATATGACATAAACCCCACTTCACATTTCATTTTCGTTTGAAGATTTGAGAGAAATATTTATTTAAATCCCGTCTTACACTGTTTTAAACGCACTATACGCAATAGGAGTGGGAAATCAGGTTTCGCTTACTGTCCGAACATTCAATGGCGCCGTCAAATTATAAGGGGCGGGGCAGTAATTAAAAAAAATATTAAAAATATTTGTGATATGTTTCGGTAACCAATACCTTCTACGGTGATGAAATCTCACATTCCCACTCAGTCGTAAACTTGCATGTTGTCGAGTGCCGATGCTTTCTTACCAAACCCTTCCTGTTAAAAACCTACCATAAACAATAACAAATAAACCGCAAGTGCTTTTTACAATTCTCAAAGATTGAGGGTATAACCTCATCAATGGAAGGCAAGATCTCCCTTTAAATGAATCACCCGTTCTGTTCGTTTGACACCTCCCTCTCTGTTCGAATAAGCTCGTAATTTGGTGACAGTATATGTATCTGGTCAGCTCTATTTGTCTTGACAAACCGTGTCTGACATACTGCCAGGCTGCATTTCCGGCAGCCTATTTATCAAAATATCCCCACGGAAATATTCATTCACCTTGATTCACTCACTACGTTCGTTTGGCACTTTCCTCTCTGGTTGTATACTGCATTTCGAGGGCTTCGTCGAGGTTCGCATGTCCGTCCGTTTGACACTTTCCTCTACGGTCGGATAAACTAGTGAGCAGGCGACAGGCGGTATCTAGTCAGCTCTATTTTTCGTTGTCTGAATATATCTGAATGCATATCCGGCTGTCTATATTTTTTTTAATTCCGGGGGAGTCCCCCCATACACCCCCGTAAGGGCTAGCTACTTTGGCGTTCACGTGGGGGCTTCGTCGAGGTTCGCAAGTCCGCTCGTTTGACATTTCCAATCTGGTCGGATAAACCAATGGTCAGGCGACTGGCGATATCTGGTCAGATATATTTATCTCGAAACTACCAAACTGCATTTCCGGGGCATTTGCCCTCTTAACCTTGGACTTTGCCCTAGCTTTGCCCTATGCGTATCCGTGACATTCCGTTGCCCAGTTATACCTCTGTTCTGAAAGCCTCATGAGCGCGATAGGGGTTACAGTTTGGCATTTTTAAATTCAATTTGAATATTTGAGCCAATTTGGGTCAATCTTGCACACTTGTTTTGGAATGTCTGACATAAAACCTATCAAATTCAGAAACCAGAATTTAAGTCAATTTCAAATGTGGGTTTTTTTTCACGATTGTTCAGCAACTATTATTTTTTCCGATGGACTACGTTTGCATAATAGTGACGTTCTGAAACTTAATCATCCATGTGAATGTTTTAATATGTTTTCTGTTGATCATATCTTTTACACACCCAATTTAAAGAAAAAACTTAGTATCTATGATGACAATGGTGAATGGTTTCTTTTGAAGAAAATATAATATAATGCAATGTTTCTGTGGTGTCTTTATAAAATAGAATGAAGTAATAAAAAAAAACCACAATAAAACCCATTTGTTCCGTCAATAAAGTGTTTGTGTAAAAGCGCATTGTGCATTATGGTAGAAAATGGTGACGTTTTTTTAAAGTAACGGTAGTGTCTAATACAATGGTGTTGGGGGGGGGGGCAAGAGGAAGAGGGTCGGGGGTAAAAAAAATTATATGTATCTAAGTGAAAAATGAAAAGCTCATTTGTCCAATGTACCATTTGCCCGTACAACGATTCTGTTGCGTCTGATTTTGGCTTTTTTTATGACGAGTTTGGGTTGTCTTGATAAATTTACAAAGACAGCTGATATACGTCAAATCTAATTGAAAAAAGTACATTCAAATTAACTAACCAAAGTTACAAAGCTCTCAATCGTGAATTGAAATTGAATCGTGATCAGTCGTCTGGCATTTTTCTTTTTTAAGAATTTACCAAATTTTTACACATGACCGAACTTATATAAGATGAACCGAATTACTTTTGTATGCCTTTCAAAAGATGATATTGTCCAAGGTTTGAGTCGCTTGACGTGTGAAACTGTTATTTCTAGCTCTAAATACGCACTAAATAGAAATTCCGATTGAAAAAATTATATTTAATTTCCTCAAACGGCAACAAAAAAGATAGTCACTCATTGAAAGGATCGTTTGTATATGTGCACTGAACCGAATTGTCGTGTTCTAAAAGTCAAGAAAAATTCATTTATCTTATCAATCACTGAATATCAGTAAAAATTTACGTATGTCATAAATTCAATCAAGCTAACAGCAAGGCTTCTGTTCCTTGTCCTAATTCGAAAGTAAATAAAATGAATTACGCATCGTTTTCCAATGTATCGACAAAGAAAATAATTTGCATATCTCTGCTTGTCTAATCAGAAAATGTTCATTATCAAACTCATTCACGACAATCCCTGAAAGTGTGATTAATAAAGCCTCGACAAAAAAAGGACCAAACTGTTGATATGTTGAAAACTATAGACAAAGCGTCGCGACTTTATCAAAGTACAATCAAAATATCATTGTTCCGAGGGGTTTGGGATGGCCTACTGGCCTAGAGTGCCGCGCTTCGACATCTAGCTGGCCGGTCACCTCTGGCTTGCGGCTGTGGTTTCAAGCCCTGGTGTCGGCATATGTGGGATAGAGATAGGCGCGCCTTCTCAACCTCGTGGGTTTCCCCCGGGCACTCCGGTTTCCTCCCACTGCTAAATACCCCTTCGCGCAAGCGAATTATTGAAATAGAATTAAACCATGTGTTAGTCACGAAATGACCTAGTTGTGTTGAGTGGACGTTAAACCCCGTTTATCTCTCTCTCTCTCTCTCCCTCTCTCTCTCTCTCTCTCATTGTTCCGAAGCATCGATTGTGTCGCCTAACAGTCCCTTGCTGTGTTTCACAGGCTATGGGAATTTAAATGGGTAAAATGAACTTGGATTACGTCTGAATTTTGGCAGAGCAATGACGCGTTTTAGTTGTTTGTATGTATTCGTCAATATTTGTATAATGTATCGGGAGCGATAAATAAATATGTTAATGTACAATAATGAATTATGTTATAGTCAATGGCTGGCTATCATTTCCATAACGCGGACACTGTCAGACTGACAGAGATGTACAGTAACATGTCTACATATATATACTAGTCTATTTATAGAAATAGGGAAATAGATGTAACGAAAAAATAAGGGTCTTTGTAAACAAGAGGACACATTGGGCCCCTTCGGTAACAGGACAATAGTGCTCCATTTCGTGATGTTTTTTTACTGCAAATGTTAAGATATTATGCAGTGATGTGTGGCTTTGTATTTTTAGATGAATTACATGTATAATGACTTTCTTGGGGGGGGGGTCTTTGTTATTTCGTATTCTTTATAATACATTATGCTTATATAAACGATTTGTAGTATAACAAATATAACCACAATCTGATTAAAACACAGATCCTATTTCGTTTCGTTTTTATAGTTCAAAATTTCCTTTTACTTGTCTTCACAAAACTAGGATACATAAGAGTTGTTATCATTGTCGTGCTCTGGATGATGTGGGGGAATAGCCAATGAAATGGTCTGTTACGGCGAGTTCTTGGGCTTTTGGTGCACGGAACTGGGTAAACCACTAGAAACATCAACGATGATTGATTAACCGATGGCTGACGTCATACGGCCAAAAGCCACTTGTTTGACCCCTGGCGTGGCTGATTGTTGCAATTCTTAATTTAGGCTTCATATGTTATAGAAGTTATAAATTAGATCTTTATTTAAACAACAAGCCCAAAATCACCTCTGTAGACCCAAGGATGGCTCGGCTTCAGCTTGGATTTAAATAGGATTTCACTGATTGATTAAAGCAAATATGGCGCACCGTGATGCTATTATTATTACCTGTTACGTTTACGTCATCAGTTAGATCAAGGCTATATGATAGAGTGTACTTAGCGAGGCCGCTGTTGAGCGATCCCGCATGTCATTGAAAACTTTACTTGATATGTAGGTAGAGTTAACGCCTGTCAATCAAACTATCTGCTAAGATGAAGACACATTTGACTAGTCAACGATGATAACTATGATCAGAATAAAGTAATTTGACCGAAATTTTCATTATATTCTTCTTTCATCATCTACTTTTGAACTGTTATAGCAATGAATGGCCAACTGTCTATAAAATAATCTCCCATAATGTATCTTTAAATTACTTGCATGCACGATTAATAGTGAATACAAAACACCGTACTGTTAAATGTATTTTGTATGTGATGTGTATAACTATATCATACGTCTATTTTAGTATATTTATTAAATAAA
This sequence comes from Patella pellucida, assembly GCA_917208275.1. NCBI lineage: Eukaryota > Metazoa > Mollusca > Gastropoda > Patellidae > Patella > Patella pellucida. The sequence continues at coordinate 27,839,097 of OU795038.1, read as the reverse complement.
AAGATGAATTAATATAGGCCTTTGGCTTGTTTTTGAATCCTTAACTTTTGACAGTGTATAATGTTGACATTTATCTTATTTGAATAAAATATTGTTTAAATCATACATTCTGTTTTCTCTGCTGGTGGCTGTTGCTCATGCAGTCCAAGTCCGAACTATAACTCTAATTCAATGTATGTAGTGGATCGATATAGTGGAATAGTCTAGATCAATGTTTTCCAAGTTTTGTTCACTTGCTGATCCCTTTGGGCATTTAAAAATTAGTGGCGTTGGGACTCTTTCATATAGTATAGATCTTTGTTAAACGCTAACATGGGTCATCGTAATAGACATTCTGATCAAAGATGTGGTACATAGTAAGGCGAGCACCATTCCTATTAATGCGACACAAATATCAGTTGGATATCGTTTTTTTTCACATACACCATTTTCACAATATACTGACAATGAAATCCCTTTGACTTCCTTATAGGTTGGGAACCGCTATATTCGGTTATGTCCCCTTTTTTAAACCTTGGAGCACGTTAGTGTTTAATGGATTTTATTTATTTCAGATTCGGTGTGAAGCGCTGGACTCGTGAGAGAAATGGCCCTGTCGAGTTGCAATGCTCTATTCTGCAATTTTCCGTTTTTAAGATAATTTCCCCATTCCTGGCCTGGATTAAGGCCCACAGAGACCCTAAGCACTTAGATAAACAATAATGAACAACAAACAACTGAAAAGTACGTAATAAGAGTTTTTTTCTGGGATTTTATACGAGACACCATTAATTGCGACAAAACGGATAATAGTATGAAAAGACAAAAACAATGAAAGACTTATTGAAAGTTCTTAATTACTTGTAATTCTTAAATTAAATATTTTAAATTTTGCATTTAATAAAGCAAACATTCTGTAGTACCTCTGTTATATAATCCTTTCTGTTGATTCCGTATATAACACGCCCCCGGGGAAGCTTGTGAACTCGATAGAGATCCGATTTCAAGAAGGTATTACAACCCTAATCTGTTTTTTCAATACATGCTTTTCCGTGACTATTTTAAGAAATCATATGTGTTGTTTACATTAGAGATGGAATATATAATTTGACCACTTTGTGAAACTTGTGAACGCCCCACGCAGCAATAACAGTTGCTCAATTTGTTTGATTTTTTCCAGATTAGTTAGATTGATTGAATTTTAACAATTTCCATTAATAAACATATATGTATTATTAATTGGAAGAAATAGATATTTCTGTTATTATGTAAAATGTTTAAACTTATAAAATCAAATAAATTAAATATAATTTAAGAAAGGTTACGTGGTGTTTTCCCCCGTAACTTAACTTTGTAAAAAATAATCTTTGGTAGTGCGCGGCTAGTAAGCTCCCTCTGAAATCGAAGTCCTAACTATAACCGTTTGTCAATTTGAGTAGGGGGCACGCTCCTGTTAGTGCTCCATACAGGCCTCACGGGAGGGGTCAATTGATCAATGTTCAAAATTTTTATGGGCAATTATACATTAATCTTTTATTGTTCCTTTGAAGCTCATATACAGTATGTACAAAAGTTTTCGATTTATCCGATATGTTAGTAAACCATCTAGATATAAGTAGTGTTGGAAAGAAGGGAGGGCGGGGGGTCTCGCCCCAGCACATATTTTATCTGGCACCATAAGTCATAAGGTGTATATATAACACGGTATGTATACAAGTTATGCGTATATGAAATAAGTTAAACATAAATTATTATAATCTTCCTACCGTATTCGTTAAAAGTTAAAAGGACTGTTTATGTACTCTAATGCAATTTTATTCTATTTTATCAAACTGGTTTCTCCTTCGACATTCGTACATCACTATTTTCAACGGCCAGGTCGTTCCTATTGGCTCACCTATTAGATATCTTATCTTAAAGCTACAATTTCATATTTTTAAGTTATATTTTTATAATTCACTATTGTCAGCTGATGAATTGGCATAAATATCATTTTTAACTTCAAATTCAAACGTTTGAACATAGCTTTTCCATCGAGGGAATGACAACAAGGGAGGTAATTGTGAGAAATAATGCCCATGATCGTATAATAAATGAGTTGATAACCTATTGAGCAAAAGACATATAAATAATTATGTTTTGACTTTCTAAGAAAATCTGGAATTCTTGCTTTAAAGAACACTAATTTGGAAATCTTCGAGGAGCGGTACTAGAAAATAACTGTAGATTTGTCGTGATTTGACTGTTCAGTTATATATCAGGTAGATAATATGTTTTATTTCGCACCTACGCTTGCACAGAGGCGAGCCATGGCTACAATACGCCGTAAACCGCTGGATGAAAACCGAAAAATAGATATATTATTAAAAATTCCATTAAAATTAATTTATTCTGGGCGTAGTTATGTTGTTTTTTTTCAACGAGTGAGTGAGGTGAATGGTTAACGCGTTTCATAAGTTATGTCATTGGGTCCAGTAGCGTGGTTTCCATTCCCTGCTCGTACGTGACACAGAGTAGTATCGTCTGTCCAACCTCGCGTTTTCCTCCGTATGTTAGTCCCTAATGGCGTAGTTTGGGTCGATTTGACGTTAAACGCCATCTTTTCTCTATCTGTTTGAAGATGTAGCGTAGATCATTATATTATTTTTATTTTATTTATCCACTGTATCGTTCTTTTTTTAAATCTCGTGGGTATTTAAATCCATTTAATCGTTGGCCATCCGATGCCCCAGAGAGTTGAATACAGGCTTGTCATTTTAATAAAGGGCTAAATAAGAATTTATATAAAAGGAAAAAATGCAATAATCAGATTTAGCTCTTACCTAATGGCAAATGCATCTTAACGAACATATTTTTTAAAATAAGCCCACAGAGGCGAAGACCAACAATCTCTTCCGCGTCATAATTTTCAAGATAAGTCCATTGAGGCGAAGATCAACAATCTCTTCTGCATCGTAATTTTCCAAAAAAAAGGCCCATTGAGGCGAAGGCCAACAACTTATTTCGGCATTGTAGATCGTCACCGTGTTATAGCTGCTAACATGTTGGTACATTTTTACTCTCGATAAGCTTTTCCATTCTATATACCTTAATTATATCTTTATTTCAACGAACAAATATGTTTTTATTACTGACTGTATCGACTATCATAGTTCGCCAGACTGAGTAAAAGGACAACCTACTTTTAATGCTTCAAAAGATGACGTTATACTAAAGTCATCCTGACACAGCCTCTTTGATACAACCTTTCTGATGAATAATTAATAATAAACTTTATAAAGATCAAATTTCATCCATAACCAATGTTATGATACGAAATTAAAAGAGTATTAATAAAGGCAAATAAACTGCTAAAATTTTGTTTTGTTCAAAGCGTATTAATACTACAAATTGTTTGAAAACTCAGCGTTCTAATTTTTTTGACCATTTACAGCAAATGCGATGTATTTTTATTCTCAAGCTGTTTCTCTTTTTTTCCTCTTTTAGATGATTTTAAAAAATCTTTAAGGATGTCCTTTGCTAAAATATAATGTTAATACCCCCCCCCCCATCTCTTCCTGTAATGGTAACACGCTTGTGATATTTCACAATGGAGCAAAGTGATATGATATTTTCCACTGTACATACTGTATTTTATTTTTATTATTCAGCCTATATGACCCCTCTCCTACTGTGTATCGGTGCTATAATCTCAAAGTTCTGGCTCGCCTGCTTTGCGGTAAGTAGCAAGCCATCGACTAAGGGCTGGATTAACCATTAAGCAAAAAAAGCACGTGCTTAGGGCACCAAGAGAAGGGGGCACCACATAAATTTTCATAGCCGAATTTTCAGTTGGTCGGACGACTCAGACCTAAATAGTGGCTTGGTTGAAATAAAATTTTGTTTATTTTTCCTTCTCTAGTATCATCGTAAACCTGTCTATAAATGTTTGTAGGTATGAGCACTATTTCCCCAAAAAATCATGTAAATTAATCATAACTTGACCCCCAATTTTATATTTTGAATGACACAAAGTCCTGAGTGCCTCGGGCCTCTAAAAGGCCATCTTCCTGAAGCAACGGCCGCGAGTTTAACAACATCTAACCCTTGCTTCAACACTTGGCTATTCCTAAACTTTTACGCTGGTTGTGTTTACACGTGACTAATTAGCATTTAAATCATTGTCCAATCAGAGGTCGTGGCACATAACACACTCACATTGTAGCACGTGACTGTAGTAAACAAATATGGCAGCCTCCATAGAAAAAGAACGAGACAAGTTTACAGCCGTTGAAAGTTTTTTTTTTCAATTGAGAAACTCACAGAAAACCAAAAAAAGGCAATTTTATAGAAATTTTATTTAGAAGCGCGAGACTTGATAATCGTGACGATTTTTTTAAGGAAGGATAAATAAAATAAATTGAAAGTAGTCTTATTTTTAGTAACTCATTTAACGAAGGAATCTGATTGGATCACGATTGGGACCGGTACCCAATCAAATTTAGTGCCGAAAAATGTAGAGTGTTGAGTGAAGGGCTTGATAAGCTGTATGTAGTTAAGGCGAGATCAAGCCTTTTATTGAAGATGCTAAAAGGCATGATCCGGACCTGTATCGACTTGGCAAAACACATGACAAAGTAATAAATCAACATACATGTATAATTTCCAACGAAATCGAAAAATGCATTTTATTGATCAAATGAAAGAACGCATTTTACACAAATCGATTTATTATATATACATTATGCAAGAGCTAATCTGCCTATTGTAGATCTTTCTTTATTCATCAATAATACATTAATCAACTTATCCAGACCATAATCAACTCTCGATGTCAACGCTAACCTGCAGCATTTACTGGATTAGGATTTATTAATGATAATCGAGGATAACTAACTGCCAGCTCTTTATCTAATCTCCAATAATAATGTATCTTTAACAAGAAATGCTTGTTGATTAAGAAACGGACATGTCATATCTTCCTATTAGCAAGAATTGTGTGTTGAAAAATTAATTACCCGGTATTAATTCCGCCATTCCGAAACGTCAGATTCTATTTAAGTAAAAACAAATTCTGTGAAACAAATATTTTACTATAGTAGGTATGTCGATTACCCCACAAAGATAACTTATCTTATACGACAATGATGCGAGATTATCTTAAAACAAACAGAACACACCTATGAAATTCAATACTCAAGGTATGTCCCTTTCACCGATCAGGATGTTAAGACTTTTCATATTGTCGGTAGACTGTTGTATGAACAAATGACATTTTATTGATGCCAACAAAACTATCGTATGTTATTGTACAAATTAACCACATTAAACATACATTATGCAAGAGCTAAACATGTCCACTGTGGGTCTAAATTATTAACTAGACATTAATTAACTTATCCATACTGTAATCAAATCTCGGTGTCAACGCTAGCCTGCGATATTTACTGGATTAGAATCCGATTTGCTGCTTAAAGCTCATTGATAATTTAATCCAAAAATGGATTATCGAGATTATGTTTTTTTTTATCGTACCGACTGTAGTAATGATGATCAATACCTCAGTTCAGAATACATTATCTTGTATTTAACTATTATAGTGAGAAATGCCAGCTCTTTATCAAACCTACCATAGTGTATCTTTAAATCTTTAAGGGGATAATGTGACAATATATATATATATATCTTTATATCATGGTTAGTAGTATGTGTTTAATTAAAACTTCAAATCCCCACCGAACTTTTAAATAGATATGAATTGAAATGGGGGTTCCCCACTGGACTAACGAAGACGGATATATGCCACGAATAAAGTGGGTGTGGTTGCGGTGTTAAGAAAGAAGACAGAATATGTAAGCTATATTGGGATTTGTCGACCAGTATATTATATAATATTGGTATACACGTAAAGAATGATTGACAGTTGGGTACGTCATTAAACAGGAATAATTAACCTCCATATCATTTTACACGTCATGGGAATAACACATAATATGACTGAACGTATATGTAGCTAGCCTGGAGGTCGAGTGTAGTTTATCTCGATTTTCCGGCGTGGTTTCCCCTTGTCAGTGGTACAGAACGGAGGGCCTGACAAGGACAACTGTTTAGTCGTTTGGATGGGACAAAAACCGAGGTCCCGTGCACACATTGGTGTGCACAAAAAAGATCCCTTGGCAGTTAGAATTCGATATAAGAGTAGACCGTAGCGCCGCTGTCCGGGCAAAATTTCCCTCATAATACACTGTATGGCGTATGTCCGTCTTCCATTAGCCCAGGTTAGGTGCATATCATTAACAGTAGGACGTTAAACCCATTTCATTTCATTTCATTTGAATGTATGTATTATTTATAATACTTCCCAGGTGCCATGTTAGCGACATTCACGTATTTTCAAATACACATAGACAGAATTGTCAAAACCTAATTGAGCACATCGGATGAGGATGGACTGGTTTGTATGGATAATATTACAGATTATGTTTCTTTATTTAACTCACATGCAATCGATAAAAACTATTTTAATAAAAATAAACTATTAATTAGACATTTATTAACATCAACTCCCGATACTATTGGATGCTCGAGATTTTACCTAGATTAGAACGGTTCGGACATTTAATGGTTTAATTTAAAATAGAGTAGGCAGGCCAAGACTCGAATATACCAGTACCGTGATTACGATAATAAACAATCAATGCACATATTTGTATCTTGTCAAAACGGACAGTTCTATACCTAAAGCTATGCATCTTTAAGTCAGAATTAATCGAGGGTTTGGGGTAACAACAACCCCCCCCCCCCTTCTTACCCCTTGAGCTGAAAACTCACGATTCAATTGTAGTGTTAAACGTGTTGTTAGCATTGTTAAACCTTAACATACAGTGATATTTATTTATGTGCTCTGCTGCTCATCACTGCTGTCATTAATCATGTCTAATGAGAATTGGGCTGGAAAATCCGGAAACATTGCTGCGGAAAGTTCATTCCTTCAACTTCAAGTACTCTATATTTTGTCATGACGCGACCTCGGATTTTTTTGCTTGTCTTATAATGAATAAGCTCTCACTCGATACATTTTTCTAGCGAGACGAAGCCCAATTTCAGAGCCACACATCAATTTTATGTGGAGTTACTGGCCGTCACGGGAACCACGTCAACACTACATGGTAGTTCAGAATTTTTGGGGAAAATTTCAAACTTGCTTGGGTTACTTAACTATAGTTAAACGGTGAAATTTATTGTGCGTCACTAAAACCTTATTAATGTTTTTAAGGTCAGAGTGTTCGAGAAAAAAAATATCTTGATGGGTGTGTTCGGCAGTTGGGTAATTTTATATGACTCATTAAAGGGACAGTCCCGTATTATACAGGGGCTCAAAAATAAAAGTCTGAGAATATTTGAAAATAAAACACCAAAATATAGGGGAATAGTGTATATACCTTGTCTCAAAATTTCAACTCAAAATATTGAGTCGTTTGGACGTGAACGCCAAAACTGCTTATCCGGACACGTAACCCTTTTAAGTTTTCGGGTCATTTTTTTCATTTGGTGACCTGATAATCGATTTACGTTTCTTGAGAGGTCTATGCAGTGAATGGCCTATGTACTGTACTTGATAACAAAAGGTAAATTTTACCTACATATTATTTTTATAGAAAATAGTCTGGTTTTATCCAGATACTGTATGATACAAAGATCTCCATTTCCAGATGCAGACTGTCGGGTTTAAGTTATTTACAAGCGTGTCACAAAAATTGTGTTAGTTGATCGGCCTTAGATAATGGGTTTTACATGATTTTAAAACAAAATTAAGCAGTTTTATTCCCCAAAAAGTTATCGGGATTGGCCCTTTAATATAAAACAAAAGTTAACTTCCCGAAAACCCAAAAATCCGGACACCTGTTACCAATGTTTGTCGTGTATTTTGTACACGGTGAACAGTCCATCCATCTGATTATACTATTTGCCTGATTACACGTACTATTTTGCCTATACCTTTTTTTAGGACTTCGAATTTTGTCGAAGGGTTTGGATTGTCGTACTTGTTTGTATGATTGACGAACGTTGATATTTGATATTAAAGAATATTGTACGAATATTATGTATACATGTTTCGATAAATAACGGCTATTCACGAGGACGAAGCAAAATAATACAACAAACTTTATGTAAATTGACCACAGACGAATCTAAATTTTTAATACCACCTTCACACATCCACCACGACCTCGCCCGCACAGGCACTTGAAGGGATTAAAATAAAATACATTGTGACGAAAATATTGTCCGGTGGTTATTTCCAATAAATATATGGCAAATTTGGTATATTACTGAAAGTATAGACGCCCAATCGCATTAGAAAGATACGGGATTATCCGAAAATTGTCAGGGTAGCACTTACTGGCAACCCGACGACTTATTGTATGCTAGCTTGATCGAATGGTTAGGGGGTTTTGAGAACATTAGGGGATGTAATTAGACTCTGAAATTAATCGGCGGAACAAGGAAGTTGAAAGACAAACATTCAAGAATTTATTTAAGATTCAATATTTATGGTAAATGAACAGTAAGTAATGACAAATGCATTTCGAAAACTGGACCCTCCCTGAATCAAGTTAGGTGACAAACATGGCTTATAAAAACAGATATTTTATAGCTTGTGGTATCTCCCCGCGAATACAAAAAATGAGAGGAACTTTAAGTAAAGTTTTGATAAATTAATTAGTTTGAATATGATTTTAGTTCAAATATTTAGCCTATCATAAATTCACACCATTTGTACGCCAGAAAGTATCTTTCAAACCTAAATTCAAACAGTTTGTACGCGGGAAAGTATCTTAACAATTCAGCTAAGCGCAGCGTGGACGTGACGAGTCTTTGCCATCGTTATAAGTGTAAATCTGAACCCATATTTCAAGATACATGCAAAAAGATAAAGTGAACAGATGCCAGATAGTTCACATGTACTAAGCAGCAAATGCAACGTCAGGTTGGTCTGTTACTCTGAATAGACGCATTGCATAAAACTTGCCAAATGTTTTTATTGTATATATTTATGACCACATCTCAAACTTTACATGAGCAATAAGGCTTTCTCCCAAACACAGAATTGAAGCCAAGAAATGTTCTCAAAAACGCAGCCTGACTTCTGAGATGGTAATGCGTTTTCCATGGTGTAACTCATGCTGCACGTGCTATTCACCGGACCCAGCCCTCTAAAATACACTCCCATACCTGGTTGAATCAATCAAATTACAACGTCAGCAGCACGCCACGACTCATGGCAGATCAGAGGTACCAGGCGGTTGGAAGACCAAATGCTGGCCACACTGTCCAAGTCGTTGTCAATCACTTCCAGGCTTCAGTGATACTTTCGGGCCACCAACACCACGGAGGATCGCACCCGAACTGGTAGACGAGGGGTTACCACCTGGCGACAAGATACTCCCTTCACTCAGGCATCTGAGACTGCACGTCAGACAGTGGAAACACACGGAAGACCCATCAGTACCGATACAGTGCGCCGACGTATCTATAGAGAGAACATCAATTGCCGTAGACCTTACCGTGGAACGATCCTCACCCCTCGTCATCGACGTGAACGTCTACAGTTTGTCCAACAACACCAGAACTGGCGATACAGGCAATGTAGAACTGTCGTACCGAATTACGTATATCTGTAAATGGAAGGGCCAGAATATGGCGTCGAAGTGACCAGCGTTATTCTGACCAATGTGTCATGGAACGAGACTCATGGGGAGGTCCAAGCATAATGGTTTAGGGTGGAATCGGCTTGAACCAGAGGTGTGGTGTTCCAAAATCTTTTTCCAGCATGACAACGCCCGTGTCCACACCACCAGAGTTACTTGGGACTTTCTACAGCAGAACGGTGTCAACGTTATTTACATGCCAGCCCTTAGTCCGGACTTGAACATCTTTGGGATGAAATTCAGAGGAGACTTAATAACATCGTACCGAGACCAAACACAACCGATGAATTGCGCCAAGCTTTTTTGTGAGTGTGGTTCCATGTGCCAATGGCGTCCATCAATTGTCTGGTCTACTCCATTACATACGTTGTGCTGCTGTTATTGACACTTGCTGTTGACACACCAGATACTGATGTATTGAGTATAGACTGTGTACAGACTCTAAGCCTTCTGGTAATGTCTTGAAATTGTGATGAAGTAATCCTATAATGTGTTAACATACTGTTCACAAAAAATTGCTTTGATCCATCAGTAAATCGCTTTCTAGAATGATTTGATTAAATTGCCTCTCTGATTTTGAAATCGTACTGACGTTGTTTTTTTAGGTGTGGGGTGTACGTGTATATTTCAATATGCAAAAAATGTACTATTTTCATAATATAAAGATGCCCGAACATAAAAACAACCTTTCATAAGATAAACGACAGCACAAAGCAGACTTGTACGAGACACCACCAAACTTAAAAAAGATCATAACTGATGTCAAAAATCGATTAATCTTTGAGTGCGTACAAGGTAGTTGATATATTCCAATAGTAAAAAAAATGCACCGTTTTAATAATGCAAAGACTGTTGTTATTTAAGCATAGAAACAAACCTTCATAGCGAAAAGGGGCCATGGTAGCTAAGTGGGTAAGACGCTGGCTCGCTAGCCTGAAGGTCGGATGTTCGATCTCTGCATTTGAAAGTTCAGCCAGATTTTCCGTCGTGGTTTCCTCTTGTCAGTGATGCAGGATGGAGGTTTGACAAGGACAGCTGTCGAGTCGTTCGGATGGGACGAATAACCGATGTCCCGTGTACATATTAGCGTGCACGTAAAAAAATCCCCGGTAGTTGGAATTCAATATTCAATAAACCTTCCCCCATAGCACACTGTATGGCGTAGCCCAGTTCGGAGCAGAGCAGTGGGGCGCTAACCCCCATTTCAGAAATTTCATTTCATAGCGAAAATGACAGCAAGGCGGACTTGTGCAAGACTGTACTAGCAGAAGTATTACTACCTTATTTATCTAAGATATACTAGTATAAAAATGGCAGTGTGAAATGAAAAAGTGTAAAGTTTAAAAGACCATAACCGGATGTGGACACCTTGCTCGATACGGCGTTTACTGGAAGTGGGTGTGACCTGTCTAGGTGTTTGTCTGCCCAAATCGATCGCTATCGTTGTTCTACAAATTGAAAACAAGTATAGCGGTTGATCAGGGCGTTACGTTTTTTTATTTAATTATTTCTGTAGTTTTGCAATCGAAGTTCAGTTTTAATAATGTCACCATCCCTGTGTGGAATTTTGTATAGTAACAAGTGGAAGTATATGTTGAGAGAATATCCCGCATGATGTATTATAAATCTGTATTAACTCGACACTCGTCACAACCTGTTTCTATGGTCCGCCTGGTGAGTATGGGGGTGGGGAGGCGGGTCGATCAAGTTTACCTAAAACGTTTAAGAATCCGGGGAAAAGAAATCGCTAGACTTACCTTCTAAAGTATTCTCGTTAAAAGCTGTTTTGCATAATATATTGTGTAACTATTCCCCTACATACATTGAAAGACAAATATCTAACAATGGAAGGAATGCAATAAAATGATCGTAAGAAAATAATATGTTTATTATGATGATTGATTTGAATGACAATATGACTGTTTGATTCGTGTTTTTTCACGGGCTGTATTTTCTATTTTCGATCTATTACAAGTCGGAGCCCAAGGTTTTGTTTGTGTGAGTGGAGGGTATGGGTCGGTCACTGAATGAGGGGGGGGGGGGATGAATTCCAACAGTCATATTTTTTTTTTGAGCGCCAAACGGAGCGAGGAAAAAACATACTTTGGGCAATGCCGTCAAACTATCAGCTTTGAAATACTTAGTGTTTTTTTGAGGGTAGATGTGTAGAAATTATTACACTAATCTGTTTTCAGTGCCTTAGGCTATGTATTTAAATTTGATAGATAGCCACACATTAGCGATATGTATCTAAAAAAATATAGCATCAGACAGCAGTTGACCCAAAAGTAAAATTCCTTGTTGAAAAAATGTTATATGGACCCTGTTTGCCTATATGTCTTCCAGACAGTGGGCGTTGCCGTAAAATAAATATTGGGAGGTCCGCAGGGCCTTTAGCCAGCTCGTAAAATGTGGTGGGGCTATGGCATTTTTTGCAGAGGCTGAGGGCAAAGGGTCTGGGTCCTCCCCCAGAAAATTTTGAAAATTTGGTGCTCTTTCTTAGCATCTGAGTGCATTCATGGGCCTCAGATTGAAGTGCGCCAGACAGGGTTTTATGGATGAATGTTTTTAAAATTTCCTTCTTCGACTCATCCCGCCGATAGCCCTATCATCTAGAGGGCAGTAGAGAGTGTTTTTTGATGACATGACACTCCATGATGTAAAAATACAGACTGAATAATGTTCTTTATACAGTAACCTAGACGATCAGAATATAAACAATCTTGATAACGCTTGATAACGCAGAGAGAATACTCTACGAAACGTCGCCTTAAAATACACTAGTAGCTGTTTTCCATAAGTATGTGTTTTGTTGTTATTCTATTCAGTTACTAAATGCCATTTAAAGAACATAAACAATCTGGTTAGAGACAATGCTTGTTCGTGATGCGTTATGATTTGTTCAGACGTCGGCATACGATTACCAAAAGTACTAAAGATCACACGAGTGAAATTAATAAAAAGTAATGTTAACTTTAGATTGTTACAATTTGCGTTAGAATCGAATGGGTCCGAAGCCCCTCTCCACACACATCCGTCACATTCTATGGAACCAATAACTTTTCGTTTTGTTTTTCTTTTTGTAAATCGTTCTCTATCCTATTCTCTTTGTTTGACAGGTAATCGCTTTTCCTAACATTTCCAATATTAGTTTAATTTGTCGTTCCACATTTTACATTTCGGTATGTAGTTTATGTTATCATGCCGTCACGAGTGAATAAAACAGCAGCCAGTAAATTATCCCCAACGCCTTTCCATAATGTATGGAAGCAGAGTTTTGACAGTAATATCCAGAAATTAAAAAGATATCAATAATTACACTGTTACGAGCAATGGTTACGAGCATTTCAGAACAGATGTTAACGCCTTTCCATAATGTATGGAAGCAGAGTTTTGACTGTAATATCCAGATATTAAAAAGATATCCATAATTCCACTGTTACGAGCAATGGTTACGAGCATTTCGGAACAGCTTAATCGATACCCGTTATATGGATTATCACTAACCAGGCCCGTAGCCAGGGGGTGGCACGGGGGGGGGGGGGCAACTGCCCTCCCAATACTGAGTCTTGCCTCCCCAATATCACAAGAAAATTGTCCTTTACCGCAAAATTCATGCAGATGCCCATGCTAGTTGGCCCTCCCGAAAACATCTTTGCAACCAAAAAACAACTTCCTGGCTACGGGCCTGCCACTTACACTTACCCCTAGATGTTAAATACATTGGGTCAATTCGAGTCCTGGGTAAATTTGGTGTTGTGTTTAACACCAGTTAGATCAGTGTAGCACTGGTGTAACGTTGTGCTAACACAACCTTAGACCCCTCTGTATTTGAAATCAATCCGAGTTAAGGTTTGTGGTGTTGATGCTGTGTTAAACATGGGTATATTTACACAACATGAACACTAGTGCCGTATCTGTGCTACCCAAACGCTAACTTATACCCGAGACCCTCAGTTTGTCTATATTTTCAATATCAATTTTCCGATTTAAAAAAACAAATTTATAAGAAAAAATAATCAGGCAATGACCTTTGTTCAATATTATTTTAAATAACATAAACACATGTTTGATAAGAATGGCTTGGTAAAAGATATTATCTTGTTAAAATTAGCTCTAACACTATCCCCTAGGGGTTAAATAAAATATGATTTCAAGTGACTTATTTCAACACTGGTGTGAAACAGACGACCACAAAAGTGGATTTTTTTTTAAGGTTATTAGTTTTAGTTTTCACGCTTAAAATAATATTTTTACCTGGCCAAAACGCAAGGCAAAGAAATGTTGAACGCTGACCTGCTGATTTACAAGAAATTCCAAAAAGGAAATATCGACTGAATAATGATCAAATAGATGAACTTTCTACTGAATATAATACATGGAGACAACAGAAATTCAACATAGATCCCAGTTCCCCAACTTCCCGAAAGCGGTTAGAAGTTTTTCTCAATTACCTTTCGTTTGGTGGTTATAATAATCAGCCAGCCCATGCATTTGGGATTGCAAGGAGTACTTGTCATTTATTTGCACATGATGTGGCGGATTTTTTGTTTGACATTTCGGACAGATTTATAACATTTTCTCAACCAGCCGACCTTACAAATCCAATCCAATTGGCCGATGGCAGATATATGTATGCGGTTTTGTACATTGATGGTATGATTGTTAAAATACAACGCCCATATCATTCTGGTGAAACTTTCTTTTGTGGCTGACGTGGTAAATCATTAATGCCCTGGACGTCAAATACATTGTGGACCAGAGAGAGCGGGTGAAAAACATCGTAAGTGATATCCCTGGCGCTACACATGACAAATTGGAGGTCAGAAAAGAATTGACAGGAGACAAAAATGATACTAGAACATACTAGTGTGTTTGTTATTTCTGGTCAGTGTTTACACTGGTATTAAACTAGTGTAGACACTGGTGTTAAATTGAGAGGCTCAGGTTAAGGCATAAAAAAGAACACCGCTATAACACAATCTTAACACAAGCTTAACCCAGGATTTGAATTGACCCAATTTCAGTTCATGTCATTTATTACAGCACTGGTGTAACACTTGTGTGAAACAGCATACGTCAAAGGCTTTAAGATTTAGTTTTAGGGCTAAACATGATTTTTGATCCATTTATGGGCAAAACATAAGACAAAGAAATGTTGATCGCAGACCTGCTGATTTACGTAAAATTTCAGATAGGGCATTTCGACTGAATAATGATCAAATGAGACAACAAATATTCAACATAAATCCTAGTTACTCAACTAGTTTACTCTAATTACCTTTCATTCACTATGTTTCGCGATTTTTGGGAAATGGGTCTTCATTATTTTTGTTGTCACCAAATCGCCGGGCAACGTCAATGGTTTTCATACAGTGAAGATATTAACACGGTTGACATAGTTCCAGAACAATTTCTTTATCGTGACCCACATTAGTGTTACAAATTTAATCACTAGCCTACGAAATATCATTTACATCCTAACCATGTGGAAAATCGTCAAAGATAATGGCGATGGTTGGGTAGTATAGGTGTGGCTTGGGGACTGTCTACGTATTGACTTTTGTTTTCACTGACAAAGTACAGGTCACGTTATCGTTATCTACAAACACACAGAGTGAAAAGTTGTATAAAATAAATAGCAACATGATAATAATCCGACGATAAGCCGTCAAATGCGAACGAACACAACAACCAGGTAGCCTTTTATTTTAGCCATGCCTCCTACCCGAGCCTTACATAATTGGATCCCTCCATTGGCCGAGAAAGTTCATCTCGATTTTCCGGCGTGATTTCCCCTTGTCAGTGATGCAGAAGGAGGGCCTGACAATTTTTTGAATCTACTAATTGAAGGGGGACTACTCTTGTTTGGCAAAGCCCTAAACTATCCTCCAGCAAGACGGATGAATTCTCGTCTCTTTTTCTGGCTTTTATCTGTGTTGAACGGGGGGGGTGACGACAATATACGACCCCCTTTTAATGAGGGGCGTAAGAAAATTTACGGTATACCTTTATATAAAAAAACTGACTCGCATGCAGGGGGCTTTAGCAGCGGAAGGAAACCAGAGAAAACATAACATGGTTTGAAATAAAGTAGACAACCATACTCCTTGTCACATACAAGTCTGGTGTTGAAACCACAAACATTTGACATAATGACAGATCTTATGACTGAAAGCAACTTTAGACCACTCAATCACCTAACCCCTTTAGAAATGATAAATCTGCATACAATATTGATTCCTTTTAAAAAAATAAAATAAGACAAGATAATGAAAATAAACAGTATAATATACAGCTCTATATTACTTATAATGAATATGCATGAACATGGACAAGCATAAATACAGCAAAATAACTGATAATTAAAAAAATAGCATACACTCCTACAACTGTGGTGCTGTATTTTGTGTATGTTTGATCGATAAATAACACACTTTACTATTCAGATTATTAAAACAGATGAAAATAAAGATAATAAACCTCTCTATGTATATTTCATATAGATTAAACATACTTTATTGCAGGTCTTACTTTAGGCTTTAAATGTTATGTAAACTATAGACATTTATTAACATGACAAAACAATAATTAACCCTCGATGCAATCTGATGGGTGCAATTTCAAACAGATTTGAATCTGATCTGCAATTCAAGGGCTGTTCAGGATTAACTGTAAAGATAGGTTGCCAGGCAACGAAACATACACCCACAACAGCTAAATTATGCGGGCAGTCAACAAGAGTTGTCGCATATGTTTACCTTTTTCGACAATGAAACATTTATAATACGCTAAAATCTGATTAAAGGGACTGTCCCGAATAGAACAGAGCCTCAAAAATAAAAGTCTGAGTATGCATGAAATTTAAACGCCAAAATATAGAGGACTGGTGTATATAGGGCCTACTCTGACTAAAAATTTCAGCTCAAAATATTGAGTCGTTTGGACGTGAGCGTTAAAACAGCTTATCCGGACACGTAACCCTTTAAGATTTCGGGTCAATTCTTTCGTTGGGTGACCCAATAATCGATTCCTGTTCCTTTAGGGGTCTCCACGGTGAATGGTCCATGTGCTGTACTTGATAACAAAAGGTAAATTTCACCGACACATTATTTTTATAAAAAAAAACTCTGGTTTTATCAAATCACCGCATAATACAGTTTGGGACACCGGACTCCATTTCAAGATGAATACTGTGGGTTTAAGTTGTTTGAAAACGTATCTCATATATTGCGTTTTATTCTCAAAAACATTATCGGGATTGACCCTTTAAGAGTAACAACTTGTTATCAGAAAATCATTAGAATTTGTTTGGCTTTGATAAAGTTCTCCTCCAAGCTAATGTTTAGTATACGAAACATTTAATATCATGGATTTAGCTGTTCAAGTTATCAAAATCAAACACTGTGTATAAATTTAAAGTCAATCGAATGTACACTTTAGCTTCTATAGCGTCCACAAGATTTTTTGAAGTCATCAATGGCCATAAATCTGACGATAATTATCGCAAATCGCTGAAAATCAAAAGGCTTTTTTCGTCTCATGACCTTAAATACTGTGTATAAATGTAAAGTCAATCTGATATAAATTTTAGCCTCTAGAGCATCCACAAGCAATTATGGATGCCGGACCAACAGACGGGGGGCGACAACAATATACGACCACATTCTAATGTGGCCGTATAAAAACTGGATAATCTAGACTTTGTTTTTTATTGTAACATAGGTAATAATAACAATTTATGCAACAGTGTGTTTGAAGTTTGTTTTCTCGGCTCAAAGTGAAGTAATTTGATTGAAACTTTCAGCATATTCTCTTTACAATATCTTTTTTTTTTAACTATTATAGCGAGAACTTTCAGCTTTTATCTAATCTTCCATAATGCCACTTTGAGTTGGATTGCAGATATATTTAAAAATGTTTTTCAAAGTGAAGTAATTTGATTGAAACTTTCAGCATATTCTCTTTTTGTTAAACTATTATAGCGAGAACTCGCAGCTTTTATCTAATCTTTCATAATGCCACTTTAAGTTGGATTGCAGATATATTTAAAAACATTTTTCATGGGTTTTTTTTGTGTTTTAACTTCATGTAGGATTTTCCATAATCATTTTTACATAATAAACATCAACAAAGTCATACTTAACATATAATAGTAAGAAAATATCAATTTCTATTTGAATAATGCAATAATAAATAGACAAATAAACAAATACCATAATAATACTTATGTAGGTCTACCACCAACAAAATAAATAACACAGTTTACATATACATTTTGTTTCTCTCAAATGCATGAATTCTTAAAACTACAAACAGGGTTGTATTTGATAAATTAAAGTAACTTCTTATCATTCAGTTTTACGACGTCAAATTTGAAATAAAAAAATACTCTTTGTTTTTCAACATGGTAACGTAATATCAAACGGCCTTTCTTTTCACAGTACGACTTGATATTAAATAAACAAGAGATGAAGAATTGATCTTTTATTGATATTTGGAATATCATGCTCAACAAAACAGGATGCCATATAGTACATACACAGGCACTTGAAGGGATTAAAATAAAATTTCTTACTAGGCCTACTGCTTGACTATATATGATCATCAAGCAGAAGTAAGAAATTTTATTTTTTTCCCTTCAATTGCCTGTGAGTACATAACATGGAATACTATTAAGTGGAATAATACTTTACATATTTATAAATAATAATATACATTCATTGTAAATAATATATTTACATTTATAAACTCCCTGCAGTTGAAAAAAACACTGAAAATTACGAATTTATTTTACGGATTCAGTAACAGAATTTTAAGTGCTTTGAACAAAGGTTAGAAAACACACATTCTGAAATTGATTAATCGACCCCTCTCTTTAGTCAACAATTATAATAAAGAGCCTGTTGAATATCATAAAGCAACCACAATGACTAGGTTTTATTTACTTTAAAATAATGAAAAGAAGCAGTGCACTAATTTCAAGTTCTGTCAAGCTTGTGCATTATCAGATAATAAATGATGTATATACATATATTTGGTCAGTGTTCTTATTTTAAGATAAAATATTTTGGACAATGACCCTCTAAACTAGGATTTCAATCAAATAAAGCTTCATCTCGTTCTTCAGTCACACTGTGTAAAAATACAATATATAAAAAACTATCAAAATATCAAATGTCGTTATGAGTATTTCCCGATCACTTGATATGAATGGGAAAATGTTTGTAAAGTAAGGGAGCCAAAGTATAACATAGTTATGAAAGATTTGCTATGTTATGAATATACAAATTACCACATAAACACAACAATATAATGGTAAAAGCATTATAGTATATCATTGATCTAAATCTAGGCTCCAATTCGCCTTGTCGATACCAAAATATTAACAACAGATGAGAAGCACAGATTAAAACTATAACACAAGCAAAAAATACATTTACACCATTTGGTTTCCAATTTGGAAAGGCGAAAGCACTTATAAGAGTTATTAAAACAATAATGGAAGTAACTGTTCCTACAATTAGATTTAATACTCGATCCACACGTCTAGGTTCACCAAATAATGGTCGTTCAATGTCTGTGTCCTCGTATGTATTCCTCATCTTCTTTGGTGATATTTAAGACAGGCTACACTTCACAATCATGGGGGTGGCCAAATAATTTGGCAATCAAAGGTAGATGACAGTTTAAGAACTCTTAAAGAACATTACTACAGTGTTGTAATTCTTAGTTGATTTGAGGGTCACAAACTTTACGTCTTACAACAATTAACTAATGCTGAAAATCCAATCAACCTGACAAAAAGAAAATAATTCTGAATTAAATGGATGTATCATAAGTAGACATACATGTTTACATGTATAAACTTTCATCTATTGACAAAACAAATGACCATAATAACATGCAATTCCATTTTTTTTTCAAATCCATCCATGTGTGTATTAGATGTATGGCCGGAGGGGGGGGGGGAGCTACACCAGCCACAAATGTGTCCAGTGACATGGGGTTTTAGGGGCAAAAATATTTACAGTCCTCCCCAAATACTTCATATATAAACTTAAACTTTCAAACTGCAATTTAAACATTTACCCCCAAAATTTGATTGTAAATTATTGTAATTGGGCTAGGCAAAGCAGCAATAAATGACTGAAGATTCTCAACCTTTTAAAGATTTCTATAATTTTTTCCAGGCTTACCTAAATTTTGTTTCATCTTATATGCCTGAGTTCGTAAATTTGTCTGTTACCTTTCAATGAATTAGACCAAATCGGTTAGAAGACTGAGGCTTTTTTTTAACAGTGGGGGCCATCCATAAAGAACGTACGCTTGAAGGGGGGAGGGGGGGTCACGCCAAAAACGTACAGGTGCGTAAATTCATTGGCAAAACGTACGTACAGGAGTGACAGGGGTGGAGGGGGTCTAAAATTTACCCATTTTGAGCGTACGTACTTTATGGATGGCCCTGTGAGATGTGTCGCTTATACTGGTTCTAGCGAAGTAATCAAGGTCTTATTTTCTCACTAAGATATTCAGTTACATTTGTCAGGCGTTCACAGGGACTGACAGGTGACCGTTTAGCAGTTAAAAGTCGCACGGTAAAATTGACTGAGAAAACAAACTTTTTCGCCGAGGATTCAATAACATGGTCCCTGAACGGATTACATGTCATTTGGGAGTCAAAAAAATATGACCGCGACGTTTGAGACTTTGGTATACATCATTTGGGACTTTGGTATACATCGTTTGGGACTCGGGTATATTTAGGGGTGCCAGTTAAATCGTCCACAAGCAAAGTCGTCCACAGACAAGTCGTACACACCCGTTGGTGAAGTTGTCCACACTCGTTGGTGGAGTCGTCCACAACTACTGGTGATGTCGTCCACAACTAAGAGTAAGACTCGTACACAACTATTGGTGATGTCGTCCACAAGAATAATCACCTATGTTTGTGTACTAGAGTTGTGTATTGTTGTATTATTGTATGATCTTTCTTTTCATGTTAGATTATGTTTGTATAATAGAGTTAATCGTATTATGATCTTTCTTTTCATGTTAGATTGGCATTATGATTCGATTTGTTGTTCACCGATGTTTAGCATTTTTGATTGTTTGATTAGTATTAACGATGTTTTTGTAATAAAGTTTATTCTGTTTTAAATGACGTTATGATTTTAACATATTTGATTAGTATTATCGATGTTTGTAATGAAATATGCTTGTATTGTTTGTTAATTGGTGTTATGATTTTTGCACTTTTGTTTATTTGATTAGTATTATCGATGTTTTTGTTATAAAGTATTGAGTATTAATTGGTGTTATGATTATAGCCACCTTTTTTCTGAAGATGAAAGACGCCGCCCATTGAAGATTAACTAAATGCAACTCACTGTCATAAAACGGCTTCATCCGAAGTTGGGTATATATTGACCGTAAAATTTAACATTCATTACCTTCATTAGTTCTTACTGATTTTATCATAAGCTCTAATTGAAATCTTATAAGTTATTATGGCTAGTTTCTGTGTTGTATGCTCTAAGGACGTCCGTCCCCGACAAGAGGCATTGCAATGCGATGTTTGTAATCGATGGCAACATCGCATTTGTAATACGGCCATGAGTCGGGAGACGTATCGCCAGATCGTTCGTGGAGAGTTGGAGAGTGTGCAGTTTTATTGTCAAGATTGCCCGATAGAACTGCCCAACGCTCCATCCTTCACGAATGATCTAGACGATGATGTCGAGGTGAGAGGAGAAGAAATGGATGACATCGAGGTGAGAGGAGAAGAAATGAATGGTAATATGGTGAGAGGAGAAGAAATGGATGGTAATATGGTGAGAGGAGAAGAAATGGATGGTAATATGGTGAGAGGAGAAGAAATGGATGGTAATATGGTGAGAGGAGAAGAAATGGATGACGTCGAGGTGAGAGGAGAAGAAATGGATGGTAATATGGAGATGGAGCAGAGTGAATTGAATATTGATGTCGCGGCCATCGACTATGCGAGACCAACCCCAATATTGGAAGAGTGAGTCACTGAATTTATATAATAATGTAGTCTTGTTTTCAAGTCTTATTTTCAGGTTTACATGTGATCCCGTCTTATTTTATATGTATCTTATTTTCAGGTCTTATTTACAGGTCTACATGTGATTTTATATGTAGTATTTTCAGTAAGTTTATATCAATGTATTTTTATTCTTCAGGTCCATAGGTGATCCGGTTCCATTGGAAGAAACTTCAGAAGAAGATACTCCGGTACCAAGAGTTCCACTATTCCAGAAAGTGGTAGACGGCACACAACCGAAGGGAATAATGCTGGTCGATAATGGTGGGTTTTCATACACCAAGAAGATGGAAAGAGGTGCAACTACATATTGGGCTTGTAGTGTGAGGAACAAGCAGGTGAAATGTTCAGCTACCGTTACAGAAAGGGGTGGTAACTATGTGCTTGGCGGATTTTGAAAGGGGGATGTGGAGTGGCTTCCACAGCGTGTTTCCTGATACCGCCATTCGAGGCTGCAATTTTCACTGGTGCCAGCCCGTCTATAGAAAGATAGTGGAATTGGGCTTAGAACGGGCGTACAAGGAAAAGGACGCTGTTTACCGCACCCTAAGGAAGATATTCGCACTCCCCTTTCTTCCGGCAGAGCACATATCACCTGCTTTTCTAAAGATTCAGGAGAAATATGCCACAACAGAACTTCTTAAAGAATTTTTTGCTTATATACAGAGGACGTGGATGGATTCCTGGGACGTCGAGAATTGGTGTGTATTTCTACAACCAATTCGCACCAATAACGACGTCGAGGGATGGCATCGCAGAATTAATCACAAGGCCGCACGAAACAACATCCAATTTTACCTGCTAATAAAACTTTTACATGATGAATCCAAGACGGCAGAATTGCAAGAGAGGCTGGTATCCGAAAATAAACTAAAGAGGCGACAGAGGAAGAAATATGAATCGACAGCGGGTAAAATCTTTAAAATATGGGAATTGTACGAACAGGGGGAAAAAAGTGTATCGGGCCTTTTGAAGGACGTGGGTCGTTTAGTGGCGGTATAGACATATTTTAAAGATTTTCCCGCTTTGTTATCTTAATGAATTTGTTAATGGATTTTTTATTTGTTGAATTTGTTAAATTTATTTGTTGAATTTGTTATTTATTGAGCTTGTTGTTTATTGAATTGTTAAACTGTATATGAATTTGTTATTTATTGAATAAAATGGATTACTGTGTTGTTTATTTGCTGGAGAAAAGGGTGACCAGACTATACTATTTAAGCACATTATGTGTCCCGAAAGTAAAATATGCCGTGTGGGCGACTACATCAACATATACAGAAATTATACGTGTGGACGACTCCACCAACGTATTATTATACCCACGAATTATACTAAGTCGTGTGGACGACTCCACCAACGTATTATTATATCAACAAATTATACTAAGTCGTGTGGACAACTCCACCAACGGGTGTGGACGACTCCACCAACGGGTGTGGACGACTTAACCAGGTTTTTCGTGTGTACGACTTTGCTTGTGGACGATTTGACTGGCATTCATATTTAGTACAGGGCCAGTCTTAAGGATTCGTTTGGCGAATACAGTACAATCAAGGTGAAAAATAGTAGGTAAGGTTTCCAAAATAAAATTAGAATAAGTGGGAAAGAGCTGTATTTTCATACTGCAGCTGTATAACGCCAGATAGGAACTGTCAGTCCGCTCAGAGACAAGCACTTGTCTTTCACATTATTAATTCAATTCATCATCATCACATGATCGTAAAACCCGTTTTTACCTGCCCCGTCGGCTAGCACCATTTCCTACTAAATTAAATCAAAGTGTAGCACCAGTAGTAATTGTATTCTGACTCTTACTGGCAGAAAGATTCCTGGGTCTATTGAAGAACTGTTGACATCGCTGCCAGCTACTATGCATAACATAAAATGTCTTAGTTGTTTGAAGTTTTTGTCAAAACAAAAATATCTACCTACTTCCTGTTACCCTACCTACTTCCGGTGCACTATTTTGTAAGGCCAACTTCATGTTTAGACAAAGGTCACGAGATGTAAAGAGGGCTAGCGCTAATCTCTACCCTAACCGGAATCCTGGTCTATCCATAGGCCTTATCCATAACACTTGCCACTACCGTAACCTTAAACTACAATATATTGCCAACAATCACATGCCATATTTACTGTTAAGAACGCAGTCTAGAGGAAATTTTGGGAACTCGAAATATTTACTATACTCGGTTGGCTTACCCTTACACAGAGGATTCTTTATTATTTATCATTCAAACTATTACATTTAATACTCCACTTTATCTAAACTCCTATTTTATTGAAAAATCTTTTGTATCTAAAACTGATATCTTGCTCCGTTCGCAGACCAGTAAATCTCTTTTCCGTCAAAAATGCAAAACGGAATCTATGAAACGTACTTTTTATTCTTATGCATGTCTTTTAATGAACAATCTGCCTTTTGATATAAAGATGTGTAAAAATGTTGAAAATTTTAAGATTAAACTGAAAACTCTTTTATATTGGATGACCGAATGGTTAGCACGTGCGCGCTGTATCATAAAGCCTGTCATTCGAGTCAACTGGCGTACGGTTTCGAATACCCGGTTGTACTGGGCAATGAGTATAGGGTCGCCCATCCACCAACGTGGGATTTCTCCGGGTCCTCCGGTTTCCCCACACTGCTAGAATCCCCTACGCGCAAGCGAATTATTGAAATAAAATTAAACCATATTTTAGTCCCGAAATGACCTAGTTTGTTTCAAGTGGACGATAAACCTCATCTCTCTCTCTCTCTCTCTCTCTCTCTCTCTCTCTCTCTCATTATAGTGGACTTCTTATATATTCTACTTGTATAATCTATGTTGGCCGATATATTTTGTTAGGAGTGACTTCCCAAACTTCTCACTTGAAAATGCTATTGCATTTCAAATGATGATTAATTTATCCTTTGTAGCTTAGGAGGGAGTTATGGAAGATTAGGTGGAGCTTTTTTGCAAGCTAAATAAGTTGCCTCATTAAAAAAAAAAGTTTGTATTGTACCATGCACAGCAGTAGGCCTACAAGCTTTTATCGAACGGTCATAAATCTAAGCCTGATCTTAGCTCACAAAATGCTCTAGACCTCTACAAAAACGACCCGAACATTGCCAAGTCTGCCATTTTATTAACTTCGAAGAATCATTTTTCAAGAATCTCGCAGACCAACTAAAGGTAATAAGGACCTACGTACAGTACGTACAACTGACACGTTATGGATATAGATATGGATAAACATTGTTACATCTCAGAAACCTGGACGAAATTGAGCTGGCCTTAATAAATAGATCTAACCGTCCAAACATTGGTGTTGGATCATCAGCGTTGCGGCAGTGAAAAAGAATATTAACGTGGTTAGTTGTAAATATTGAAAAAATAATTCATTAATATTAAAAATCTAACTTGTATGCCAATAAATCATTTAACATGATGGGTATATTACACGAACATATATTGTGTTAGAAAAATTATAATTGGTTATTTAATTTGCCTCGACACTGTAATCTCTGCCGCCGGAACAGAGTCACGTGTTTCAAGAAACACTGGAAATATGGCACATTTTAATCCTCCTAAAATACAAGAAAACCCTAATGGGTGGGGCCCCTGTTCAATTCCAGAGCAGTTCAAAGACATGCCATATCAACCTTTTTCAAAAGATGTCAGATTAGGAAAGGTTTCCGATTGGACCGGTGCAACGTATCAAGATAAAAGATACCTAGGTAAATATTACTCGGCATATGGAGGCGGTCAACAGTATGCTTATTATCACGACGAAGACGAAAGCTCCTTCCATTTGGTTGATACTGCCAAAATACCAAAACCTTTGTATCAACGTGGTCGACGGATGTTTCAACAGAGTAAGCAAAGGAAGGAAAGGGAACGTAAACAAGCAGCTACGCAAGCTCAGCTTCGATCTATGTCGAAGACTATGAAGAACAGAGAGCGGGATAGACAGCGTCTATTGAAAAAGTGGCAGAAACAGTTTGGAAAGCAACAAATGGAGAACCGACATAAGGCTGCCCCTGCGAAAAGCCGTGATTCATCAGTTCAAGTAGAGAAGGAATGGGATGTTGTAGAAGAAATGGATTTTCCACGTCTTACCAAACTTAGTCTACCTAATATCGAGCCACCAGTGGATCTTGTTACTTGTGGAGCTATGGAATTCTATGAGAAGAGTTATGATAGAGTAACAACAAAAAGCGAGAAAAGGTTAAAACGTGTGAATCGTATTTTTCACAAAGTTACAACAACAGATGATCCCATCATTCGGCAGTTGGTTAAGGGAAAAGCAACTGTTTTTGCAACAGATGCCATCCTTGCTACCTTGATGTGCTGTACACGATCTGTATATTCTTGGGATATCCTGGTGCAAAGGGTTGGCAATAAACTTTTTTTCGATAAGCGCGACACATCAGAATTTAACTTATTAACCGTCAGTGAAACCGCTACAGAACCCCCACAAGATGAAGCTGTTAGTTTTAACTCACCCCACAACCTGGCATTAGAAGCAACCTTTATTAACCATAATTTCTCTCAACAAGTCCTTCGGCAGGGTGAAGAAACATATGATTTTGAAAAACCAAATCCATTTATACAAAATGAAGAAGCTTCAACTGTAGCTTCTGTAGGATACAGATACAGAAAATGGAAATTAGGAAATGATATTGAACTGGTTGCAAGATGTGAACATGATGCTGTGATGCATGGGCCTAATGGAGAATTACAGTTTATTAATATAAAAGCACTGAATGAATGGGATAGTAGATCTTCTGGTGGAGTGGAATGGCGATCCCGACTTGATAATCAGCGAGGTGCTGTATTGGCAACAGAATTAAAGAATAATAGTTGTAAGATGGCCAAGTGGACAGTTGGCGCTTTGTTGGCTGGTTCTGACCAAATCAAATTAGGTTATGTCTCCAGAGTTCATGTCAAAGATTCTTCTAAACATGTCATACTGGGAACTCAACAGTTTAAACCCATTGAGTTCGCTAGCCAGATGAATTTAAATATGGAAAATGCTTGGGGAGTTCTTCGATGTATTATTGATACCTGTCTTAGATTAAAAGAAGGGAAATACCTGATTATGAAAGATCCTAACCGACCCGTTATACGAATATATGACATACCTGATAATACATTTGAATCAGATGATGAAGAATCTGGTAGTTCCGAGGATAGTGATTTTGATGAGGATGATGAAGATGCTGACAAATAAATATATGAAAACTTTAATCTTATTAATCTCTTTAATGACTCTGGTAACAATAGTGTTACTGTATTACCTGATAACTATTTGAACTGTTGAGACTTTTATCTGAATAATCCTTTGTTGGTATAAAATATAATCACTATTTAAATTTTAGATTAAATCAAAAATATCATTGCTTGATAACCATATTAATTTGTTAAAAGATACCAAAATATGTTGTTGAAGAAGGTAAAAATTGTTTGCACATCATTTTGGTGCATGATTATAGAAATACAAGTGCTGTATAATAGTACCTGGAAAATAAAAATTATTCAAATTTCAGAATATATATTTCCTTTTGTTTTTATATTTTGTTTCTTCACTGTTTTCCTTTCTGTTATCTTCACCCTAAGACAAATGGCCAAAAATTTATGTTACTTTACCTTACAACCAGCAGATATGTGCCTCCATAAAATTAATGAACTGAACACTAGAAGACATTTTCAAATATATTTTCAACATCATCAAGGCAAAAGTTTTTGAGTGTGATCTTATGGTCGAGTAGTATGTTATGTGCCCACCCCAATAAAAAAATGCTAATCCAGGCCCGGCAGAGTAGGGAGGGCTTTAGCCCCCCTAATAATTTGGCTGCAAGTACTCTTCTCCAGGTTATTGCGGACCCTGGATCCTCGCCTATAATGGAAGCCCCCCCCCCCCCAATTAAGAATTGCTTCCGCCGGCCCTGTGATCTGTAATGATTCTGTAAATTATTCATATTATGAGTGTTATTTCTTTGTTGGCGACCCCCCCCCCCCCAAAAAAAAAAATTATCAGGCTTATTACGCATTGATGCATGATCAGGTTCCATATGCAAAAAGGGACACTGGCCACTCAAACCGTTCACCATAGGATCTATTTCTTAAGTATCCAAATTCCAATTCTAACTTTATCAGCGTTTAATAAAGTCTGTCATTGAGTCAACTGGCGTGGTTTCGAATCCCCAGTTGTACTTCGCAAGGAGTAGGGTTGCCTGTCCAACCTTGTGGGTTTTCTCCGTTTCCTCCCATTGCTACAGACACCTACGCAAAAGCGAATTGTTGAAATAAGAATTAAACCATATGTTATTCAGAAAAAGGACCTAGTTTGCATTGAGTTGTCTTTAAACCTGATTTCTGTCTCTCTACTTTATCAACTTGAGTAGTCAGAACAAATATGTTTGGTTACTAACTTGTGTAAATGTAGACATATTAAATGAACTTGGTCGATTTTTGCACAAGAACTTGTCATAAGGTTATTTTCCTTATCTTGGTTAAGCACCATACTGTGAAAAAATATGTAGTCTTGCATAATTTCTGGATTAATATTGGTCTGCAACACTAAGTGATAAGTGGAGTTATCTACCTTTCATTAATAATGTTCTTGTTGATACCGTGCATGTATTGTTATATTATGTTATGACTGTCTTTTGGGGTTTCTCTCTTTTGTTTAATCTGTACCATGACCTCTGTGGACCCTTGATTGGAAATAAAGTTATTGTATTGTGAATATATCTCCATGTTTAACACAAACCCAGGACTTAAATTGGCCCATTTCTATGGAATCAAAACTAGGCTTTAATTAAAATAGTAAAATTGTGTTCCATATTATGTGTTTGTGTTTATAACCTATGTCAATTTCTAAATTCCGCTCAAAGAAGTACAATGTTAATGTTTGCTGTTCATCACACACACATGCAGTCCATTTAAAAAAAGACAATTGACGTTGTCGTGAAATAATCTGCAAGTGCTTAGAATAGAGTCATTTTCTTTAAAATATAATCTGTGAGCGAGCACAAAATTATTTGTTATCATCATTTGTTTATCTATGGACCTTATAATACATGGTTTAATTTAGACGCAAAATAAATATATTACTAGAAATATTTGGGATGTTGAAAATAACTTAACAAGGGAAATAACCCCTCCAGCATTCATTACCTGTGTCTCCGCAATGTTTAAATGAAATCATTTTCCAACGGAAACCTATACGTAGTTTCTATACCTCACAGTCGTCCAGTTCTAGCATTCGATAAAATGAACTGTCTGGGGAATATTTTTTTGTAAAAGTAACCCGGATCTACGCTCGTTGATAAAATGACCCCAGTCTGAGAATGAGGACTGATAAGAATATTTTTTTTTTAAAATGTAAAAGAATCCTAAATCTACGATCATTTTACTCCTTTAAGATGAAATCGTTTTTTTTGTAATCGTCGGCGGAAGAGTAAACGGATTGCATCAGGAATGTTGGTTCTAGTCGAACTTGTGTATGGAATCTGAAGCAGTAGGCTAAAGTAATGCGGAAAAGGAGTGTAAGCCTCTACACTGTTGTCAAAAAGAATTTACCGATAACACAGTTTCACATTATTAAACAGAGGTATCATCTAGATAAGATTTAGTTTTAAATTTGGGCGCATTTCCATTTTATAATACGCAAGAACCTTGTCGTTGTCTTGTAATAAATATATTCTTTAGCCGGGTTGAATAAATGGTTCATCTAAAGCAGTGATTCTCAACCAGTGTGTCACAGCACACAAGTGTGCGGTAAGTACTTCCTAAGTGCGCCGCGAAATTGTGAACGGCACACTAAGAAAGTGCTACTTTTTTCATGTGTTCCAATGTGTGCCGTTACCAAAAAATGGTTGAGAACCACTGGTCTTAAGCAAAGAGATGTCATTTATTCTACCAAACATAACAAATTTATTAAAACATAAATCTCAACTAATAGATTCTTAATGCTTGAAAAATCAGACTTTCATAAAGACGCAAAAACATTCCCATTGTATTCCAAAGTGAAGAATAATGTGCATTAATACTTCTTCATAATAAAATCATTGACAGTGTCTGAGATATAACCTGCCATGGTTTGTATTTTAGTTTTTTTTATATAAAAATAGCATATTATCGTGGTTCTCCCGTTTTAGATTCAGAAAAGCACACGCATATTCAATTTCATTCCATTTTCTGTCTGATTCCGTTTTCGGGAATATAGGCAATCCTAATTATTAGACAGGGTTTTTGAAACATTATTATTATTAAGCCGTTAATACGTTCACAACATTTCTTCCGCACCATTAACGAAATAGTGAATGACTCAAAGGTTTGAAGTTTTAGGGAAAAAAATGTATATTCTTAGCATTTCAAAAATACAACATTCTTTCTCTCGTAAAACTTCTTTTGATTTTTCATATGTTATTCTTTTAATTATCATTTATTTGCATTATCATACAAATCATTTCGTTCTATAGACTGTTATTTGCCTATACGTAGGACATAAAAGCAGTGTGTTGGTATAAAGTATATGTAAAGCTTCATAAAGATTTGGTTTGTACAAAAAATGATTATTATTACTTTGTCGATACACGACATATTATAACGATGGCGTGTGAAGTTGTAAACTTGGAACGACCATAGCGTAATAGAACCTGTCAATTTGAATACTTTTTTTTAAAGGAAATTACATCTTCAAAAAACGTACAAATGGAATACGTTTTTGAGGGGAATTTATTTCACTAAAAGTACATCTTAAACTTATATTTACCCTGGCAGGTTTGGGCTTTAAGAAAACAAGCTTGGAATTTAATTAGTGATTGACAATAATTTCGTGCGGGTCTATTGGGCCTAATTTACAGTAATTAAATTTAAATGCTGTGATCGGAGCTCAAAAGACAACATTGGTGAGAAGTCGTTTCAAAGAGTTCATTATCATAACAATAGATATTGGATCAAGTAAGGGTTTGATGAATTGGGTGTTTTGTCAATCGCCAATTGACACCTACACGTTGAAAGGTTTGTCATACACGCGCAAACACATTATATTTTGTTACCCGGTCCGACTTCCATAGCAGATGTTATTATAAGCCAATCAGAAGTCGTCGGCTAAAACTGTGCGGAGTTTTGCATTACTCACAATCTAACACAACAGAAGCATAGTGACTTGTCGGCTTATTGGCTTGAGGGAGGAATAAATGAACGACGTTTAGTGGAAATACTGTATTTCTTGTTTTGTCTTCGAATTATATCATTTATAGTGGATTATACATTTAATTTGGATTTGATATATGTCTAATGTGGCCATGATGGGCGCTCTCAAATGGAATGTGTCGGTTGTCTGTGCTTTTATTTTCAGCTTTTCTTTAGTAGTTTTTCCTGCCAGTGTTCTCTCAAATTTACACCACAACACATGTGCGAATGTTCAAGAGGAGTTTTTGCGATTAAAAATTGGTGTTAGAGATCTTGTCCCAGATAAACCCCACCACGGTATGTATAAACAACACACTACATGTATGTTATAAATGTTAGTGTTTCTGTTTAGCCATGGCGAACAGAAAAAAAAGAAACCCTCCAAAATGTTTTCGGTTTCCTCAAATTACAATCACTACCAGTATTTTGAAACAAGAAGCAAATAGTTATGTTTAAGACACCGTTGTTCCCAAAGCTTTTAAATAAAAGAAATGAGACAGATGGCACTAATTTGTAAAAATTTCAATTATCTTAAAACTTAGATTTATATTACTATACTGACAAGTATGAGAGATGAATGTATTGAATAGGCCTTACCTAATCATAATGGCAAATGCTTTCCGAGGTATTATTATATTGATCATATAATTTGTTTTATTGTATTCTTATTGCTACTCTTTATTATTATACTGTGCTGTTAAAATACTAATAATAATACACTAGTAATACACACATATTACACATGCAATACACATAATATGCTACACTGCAAAATACAGTAAGTACCAATACACAATGGACAATGTGTCTTGTTTACTTTTTTGGTTTTGTGTGTAGTGCAGTCCCCCTGCATTTACTATTAGTAATTATTGGATATAATTATACTGTGCTGTTAAAATACAACAGTATTACACACATTACACATGCAATACACATGATATACTACACAGCAAAACACAGTACCAATACACAATTTGGAACATTATTATTAGGTGGGTAAATAATGCCCTATAAAACAATACTAGTTCCTTTTATTTATAACCAGGAAAGATTTATGCTTAGGAAAGATTGTGACCAAAACATACCTATTTATTGTTATTTTGGCAGTTTATCTTAAATTAACCTTTGTTAAGTTTGTTTTATAGTTACATGTATACTGTTGACGCAGTATTTTGTATAAATTTACAGATGTAAGTACTAAAGTATGGTACTAATGGTAGCTTAAAAATTCCACTCAAATCATCATAAACTTGATAGTTAGAAAAATGCCTAATCTCATAAAATATTAGACCCAACAAACATATCATGTATCTACAGATGGAATGTTTAATTTATTTCTTCTAATCTATCATGTTTGGAGTATTATACAGCTGTCAGTTTTGTTTATATACCCATCTTATGTTACACCATGTAAAATTTATAATCAATGACCATTATTTTCAACAGCCCCCCCCCCCCCCCAAACCAAACCGCTGATAAAAGACCCCAAACCAACCCAATATATCCGAGGTCTGGGATCTTTTTCACAAATTCTGCTTTAAACAACCTTTGTTTACTGTTATATGTACTAAGGCCAATGGTATAGATGGCCAAAGTGTTTGTCTTATGCCGATATTCCTTATTGAATGTCTAGATATTTTTGAAACCAATCAAAACAAATTTCTTCCAAAACCTTTATATGGTACTGAGATACACTGAAAATACACAACTTTTACAAAATGGATAATTATTGTGAATCTTTTTGATAGCTGCATGTGCACTTTGACATCGCAATTGTGAAGTTTTAAACATCAGATATCACAATTCTGAATGAAACATCAGATCACAACAATAACACACCTACGATCAATTCCTTCAAACACCAAAATTCAAATTTATCAGAATGGGAATATTATCATGATTTGTGGTGCAGACTAGGGAGACATGAGGTATATGGTTCTTTTAGTACAAGTCGTATTAATAATCCAATGGGAGACACAATGATATGCCAATGATGTGTTATTGCAATAATTCAAAAGGGCATAGCGTTTGGAAGCAATATTGCAGTAGGGGTGACAAAGGGTCTCACAAAGGACCATTCAAAGGCTTATCTCCTCCATGCTATGACTTGCATGGCTTGAGTGGCTTGCCTATTGGTGGACACAGACATGTTACTTAATACTGAGTACTGACTTTAGTCTTTTTACCGCTTGTGCCTACGTTTCACTGTAAAGTACCTGGTAACATTGTTATGGCCTTTGTAAATTTTCTAGTCTGTAAATGTCAAGCCAACAATCATGCCACAGATCACTATTCTGCTGTGTTGTGTCTTGCATGCACTTCCAGTATTCCAGTCACAAATCACATTTCAGCTGCATAATGTCTTGCATGCACTTCCAGTCTAATGTGGATTCACTGGTGGTTGACCCAGTGTAGCACAGGTATAGCCATGAACCAGAAGTACTGTAGTATAACTTCTAAACCGGAAGTGGTAGTCCCCCATTCCCAGTCCCACCAGGCCTATGTTACTCCCCGGTCCAAGCTACCCCTATATACCAAATTTCAGCCTTGGCACAGGAATGTGTAGCCGCCAACCCTGGACAGACAGACAGACAGACAGACAAACAAACGACAGTCTCATATTAAGTATAGATTAACAGCATCATGAATCACCCACCACACAACCCATCTCTAATACATTATTATATGTATTAAAATAAATACACAGTAAGCTAATAATATATAAATTGTAATATTAAGTTTTCAATCGAAGATGACACATTATTACATTTGTTGCATGTAATACTGAACATGTATCATCTCAGAAATGCCTACATCACTCTGAGTTACCACCCATATATTTTAGTGTATATCAAGGAACCAATTGTTTTATGTGTTTCCTGGGTGGTGCTGCAAATTTCCGATACTTTTCACGCTTCACACCATCTCTTATGTTTGTCATTGAATGAAAAATAGGTGACTTATTCAATCAAGTGGCATATCAGGTTTCACAAACCTCTTATAATCTAAAAACTGAATATGAATTATGTATTATTTTTTCAAATATTGAATTATGTAAAGTGTTCAAATATGAATGAATTCATGATCCCGGGGTCCATATTTGACTTTTGAGTGCAAATAACACATGTGCATGGAAATCCTATAGTGATCCTAATATATCAAAATGATGCACTGGGGTGTAATTTAAACTGGGTGTTTACCAGTAAGGAACTTTAAATACAGGCTGAGAGTATTAACACAAACTTATTAAGAGACTTTTGACATATACACAGAATTTTCAAACTGATCATTATTTGTATTCTTTATTGTTCGTGGAGACATTTTTAATGACATGTGAACTATGCGTGTATAAATGGTATGCACTTAATTATAATGTAAGAAAATACAGGTGCATATCTATCTACTAGGCTAAATTTAAATTGTCACGGCCGTCCAAGAGTTATCTAAATAATATGTAAGGTAATTGCCTTTTAAGATATGAAATGAATGGGTTTTTATGTGAGGTCAACTACAGTATATGTTTCAAGGGTGGTTTTTTTTTCAAGGCGTACATATTGTTTATAGTTACTTTTGATAAATTGACTACGTCTGTAATGCCAGAAAAAAATGAAATATATTATACATTAATGTATTCTGTACACAGGTGCATTCCACTTTAATAAATTTGCCTTCTGAAAATGAATAAAATTAATTTTTAACAGACAAAAAGGACCTAGTGAGTCTGTCAACTAAATGAAGTAAACATTTATTTATGTTAGGTACATGTTAGTTATTATATGTAAGTTAGAATTTATCAATTTGAATAATTTCTGGATCAGTAGATGACCATACAATTAATTAATTTTGGGAGAGGGGTTTTACATAGGCTAAACCTGTTCCCCAATCCCATTCAGACAACCTGAATAAAAATATTTCCTTGATTACCTTGTCTAAAAATGCTGTGTATTACTTAATACAGCATTGTACATGTATATTTAGTAATACACACTTTTATATAATATTAACCTATTGTTATCACTAAGATGGCTGTACACATATTTTCCTACAAGTAATGTAGTCAAATTCAGATAACCAGAAGTAATTTTTAATAATTTGTCAGTCTTGTTTTAAAGGGACAATAACACTCTTGCTGACTTAACAGGTCCAGAAAAAAAATTTAGCCTTATTCTAACTACAAGATGTTTATGTGTCCTACCTGTTGTGTAAATTATCCATTACAACCTATCTTACTTGTCAAGAGGGCTCTAAAATATGTTTAAATCCAAGTTGCGGCATGTAGTTAAATTTTTCCAATTTTTAGTATTAGGTGTTTTAAGATGAAATTTGTATTATTTATTAATTGAAATATTGTAGAATAGTACAAATTGTTGACCAGAATAAAGTTTGGGACATATTATTCAGTTACAACGAGAGTGGTATTGGGGCTTTAAAATGAATTTCAAAACTGTTACATAAGTTGGCTGGAATCGTGCTAGACAAAGAATAATTCCCCAATAAGGGCCATTTTGCAGATTTTTAGTAAATATTTGGTATATTTTTAGTTCCAATAAGCTCTCATCTATTGAAACATAACTCATAACTTTATAAAACAGGCTCTTGAATTTTTTAGTTGTATATTCATTATTCCATCGCCCTGGTTCCCCCTTGAGTCCCCTTTGGAAAACCTATTTTATTGTCAATCTTCTATAATATTGTGATTTTTATTTTTCAGTTGCCCACTTAGCTGTATGTGGGAAGGGTTTGAAACACCCTGGTCAAAGGCTGTGTTGTAGCAATGCTACCGTAGAAAAATACCATGTGGCTGCTAATAAATATTTAACCGATAGTCTTCATTCTGGAACTGCTTTTCTCAAGAAATTTCTTATGGATAAACATCAACAATATGAAGGTAATTTTTTAGTGTAGCTTGCACCTTATTTGACATTATATCAGATTCAATAGTATAATTATAGGTTTAAGACAGTATCTACATGTATCCAACAAAAATCAGGGTGTTGGTGAAGTTAGAAACTGTTAGCATCTCAGGCTAGGTTAACAATGAACTCCACCCCCACATCTGCTACCACAAAATAGTTCCCCAAACACAAATGTGAGCATTAACAACAAGGTGTTTTCTTTTAAAAACTGAAAATTCTATGATCAATATCTGTAATAATTCATTTCTGACATGCTCTCGCATGCATATAATTTTAACGGCTTTAAAATTATAACAAAATTGGACAAAGAATTAATTCACATTTTGTTGCGAAAATGAATATTATTGTTTGTAAAGTACAACAGAGACAATGTTACATAATGTTGTTATGCAAATCACCCTTTGGGCCCGTATGCATATAAATACATGTTTAAAGGACAAGACAACACACCAAATGTCAAACATACAGATCAGATATTAGTTTACATGTATATTAGTTTAATGTTGGAGCTTTTCGTAAAGCCTTTAATAATGCCTGCTTGTTTGAACTTACATCAGGTTTATTTTTATCATGAGAGATGTGCCTCGATTACACCATGTCCAGTAAGAGATCACATGGTTGTCAAGGGCTAGAAGTCTAAGCCTTTTATCCATGACAATGTTGGTCAGTGTGGCAAAGGTTGACATCATAATACACTTAATGTATGGTAACTTGCTATTTCACATTTCATACAGAGAACAAAGATAAGTTCGTAAAGAATAGAAATATATGGATTTATGCGATTCTTTTATGACACATTTGATTAATTATGTTATTTTTATACTCTTGGTTTAAAAATGATTTTTTTATGATTACGCTGGGATTGTCACGTTGTTAAAATATTGAACAAAAAAAAGACAATATGTTTTATTGTACTGCACTTGACTATTGATGAATTTATGTAATAAAATCATGGTTTATAATTCGAAGAGGTAAAAGGGCAGAGCTAAGGGTAATAAAATCCTCAACAGGGGTGAGCTCCTCAAATGGATGTGTATTCAGTAGGTTGGATTAGTATTGGTTTTGATCTGTGAATATAACAGGTAGTGGGCTCAGGCTGTCTAGTCAAGTTATTTATAGATCTATGTAAATGTTACCTGTATGGAGGTTAACATAAGTATTAAAGTAGGGCATGGTATTGTATGTACGTTTCTTCTACTGCTTCACTTCTTTCTTACAATATCCTTTCTTTACCTTTAAATTAAGGGACATTACCTACCTTGTTTC
The DNA here is from genome assembly GCA_917208275.1 of Patella pellucida. Lineage (NCBI taxonomy): Eukaryota > Metazoa > Mollusca > Gastropoda > Patellidae > Patella > Patella pellucida. Next base: position 27,801,989 of record OU795038.1, on the reverse strand, counting down.
TTTCCAAAATAAAATTTGGAGGTCGTGACCTATAAATTATTGGTTTAATTCAGTAGTTTACCCCATATGAATTGAAAATGAGATAATCTGAACAGAAAACCTCCCAAGTTTATTTGAAAAGGAAGGAATAAGATTTAAAATACATTAAGCTCATACTTGTAATTGAAAATGCAGATATCTCTATCACACATTTTGATTTCTGGAAATCCTCCAGCAATTCGAGAAATCATTAGTATATTAAATCAATCAGATCGGAATTTAAAAAAATAAAAATAGAACCATTCAATAGCTATAATATGTTGTGAAACTTGGTTATGAGAAGGCCATTAGAGTAATTACACCAGCTCATTGTTAACAGACATCAAAACACTCATAAAACGAGACATGTAGATTACCTGCTCATCTTCAAAGATATTTAATTACATATTGCTGTCATTGAAAACAAAGTCCAGAAAGCTATTAGCCTAAAATGCAACAGTTAATGTGCAAAAAATAACACGATTCCCGCATGGCTCAGAAACATTCAGGCTCTCCTAGGGGTGATTTCAATAAAGAAACAAAACACAAAGTCAGACCATTATTGTTTGAGATTTATAAACTAAGTGCTAGTTGATAGAGATCTGAGCTCGTTGAGACTGATTAAACCAATTGTATTTTGTTATTGTTTGGAGATTGACTAAGCCTTGGGCATTACCAAGAAGTAACTCCATTATGTAAGAGTTTGTATTGTTTAGTCTTTGGATCACCTGTATAACACCTCTCTGATGAAGAAAATCACACTCCAGCCCACCTACCATGTATTTTGAGAAATCAGTAAACAGAGAGTTACAAAATTCTTTTGAAAAAAATCTCGAACAGACCTTGAATGTATAAGTGACATTTCAAAATCCCAGAACGACTGACTAAACTGTACATAAAGGACAGAATGAATTATTATACTGGTGTACAAGTTTACAGTTGACTGATGTTAAACTGCACGTAATTATAAATTAAAGTCAATGTTTGAAGAACAATTTGTTGATACACATATTGCTGTTTTGATGTCCACAGGTACATGGCAATGACTTCAGTAGATTCAAATGATTAACCCAACATTTCTATAATATTTGTATTATCTAAGGATAAAATCTGCAGGGTATGCTGAATCAAAGGACGTTAGCATCTTTTTGGAATTTTATTTGGTTTTAGAGAATACACATGACATATGATTAACAATTTAGAATACCGGTACTCAAAATAATTTAATGTTAAAAGGGTTGAAAAAGTTTATTTTTCCCTTATACTTTCCTAGTTATGAGTTAAAGATCATTGAGACACAGTGTAGCCTACCGGAAAGTTATTGGTGACTCAGAATAATTTAAATTACATTCAGTCAATGGCTTCATCTGTTACAATCCTAGATAAGAGTAAATTTATAATTCATTATATGAATGATAATTTTATGATGATATATAATCTATAGTTTACATGTATATATTATTTATCAACAGGTATTCATTATTAATTAAATTATTTCATTCTGAATTACTGTTGATATTGATTCAGTTTACTTGTAGTCATAGACTTGAAGAATAACTTACTATTCTATCACAAACCGTTTTTTTTTGCTTTGGTTTTAAAAGGCAGCGAGAATTCATTTGACAAAAATGAGTTGAGGATAATTTATAAACTGGGTAATTGAATTGAAATAGTGCATAAAGAAATGCCTGTCCATTTTGACTGGTGTTTGAATATCAGTTTATATACAGTAGCCTCGTTATAGTTCCATATTAATAATAGGTTCTAAAAACTCCAAAGTATTTTGATATTAAAGTTTTCTAATACATGTACTCTATATAAGTCTACGCAGTTTATAGACAACTCTCAATTTTAAATATTTCTACCCTGATTATAGATAGCTTTCCATATCGACAGAGAAAAGACCCTGTTTGACGGCTAAAAATGTTCTACCTCTTCCAGGAAACATTGAACTTTGAAAGAGGTCCTTTATCAAGTTTGTTGATAGGCTCCCCTACTTACTGGCTCTGCCACAGCATGCTACTTCAGCACTACGTGTACATGTACTTGTGTGTTAATGCCTGTGTGAGATGTTTTAATAAGGCACTATAGATGATGAAGTGTACGTATGTGAGGTATAATAAAGAGTTAGATGATATTATTGATGTTCTGTACAATAATTATTGATCTACAGGTTTCTTCTATTGTATTGATTATATGAGTTAGTAGACAAAACTACAACTCAATAAAATATACCTCATAATAGCTCATTCCTTATTGTACCATCTAACAAAAAACGAACAAATAATGAATGGTGTAAATTTCATTTAGACAAAAATCCCAGGATCAGGTTTCCAGATTTCCCAATTGATGGTAGGCTAGAATTGTTTATGAATAACATAACATGTAGGTGGAAGAATAACGTCAGCAATAACGTCTTCATTATATTAAACGACGACAGGGAAATGAACTTTTAAGTCGTAGGATGTTCATATTGGATTGGATGCTTAAATCAAGTATTGATGACAAAACACTCAACCTTGTGAATTGCTGAAGGAAAAGAAATTACTCATGAATATTGTTCATTTAATACCATATTTGCCTAGTTTCTTGGTTAAGAAAATGAAGAGTTAGATAGCTTATGATCAACAAATACCCAAATAACAACATCTTCCCACTCTAAAATTATGTATCTATTTAACATCTGTATTTTCGTATATAAAATGGATTTTTTTCTCTTTACTCCCAGTGGATTATCAGAAGAATTATTGCATTGCAATAGCCTCTTATCTTGTTTATAACACTAAATACATACATCACATTATTAAAAATACTTTATGCTCAAAATAATATTAAATATTTATTAACTTCTTCGAATAAAACACATTTACAATCGTAAATAATTTTAAACTGCTGAAAATAATATTAAATATTTATTAACTTCTCCCAAAAAACCATATTTACAATCTTAAACAATTTTAAACTTTGAAAAACCTTCAATTGCTTTTAAAAGCTGCCTTTTTCTCATTTTCTCCTCTGCATGACATATTTATTCTATATTCAATAACAAAAACACATCAACCTTTTAGATCTGGGTCACTTCAAGTTGTTGTACCCAAACAAAGTCAATATTTTCCTTGGCTAATAAACCAAGATCATTAGCTCGGAATTTAACAAAAGGAATTAGAAGAATTTTGCTCTTGCAGTGTTAGTTCTACATGTATAAAAGTTGTCTTAAGTTTCACTCTAAGTTTGTTTAAAGGCCCATGTACATATGTACTTAGGACCGTCAAAAGTTAGCTCCTAAAGAGGAATGAATTAAGTGATTTAATAAAACTACTTAGCGCTTACAAGGCATTTCTGGATTAATTTACTGAGAGATAATTTAAAAGAGATATTCCTCATATGTGGGATACGTGTTCAGAATCAAACTTCACAAAAATGTGACTTTTCTGCTATGTAGTGTGTAGGAAGGTTAAAGCAAACAATGTTCTTCATCAAAGTGACCAATATGAAATTGATTGGATAATGACACATTGTGAAATGGAGCCTGTGTCGGCCATATTGGTCCAATCAACTTGTTAATGGCTTTTATTGTAAAACAATATTTACCTTCACAGACCAACACTAAGGTTCAATAATAATTTGTACCAAAGCAAATCTAATCAAATCTTATAGGTCACAGAGACAAGTTTTAATGTGATTACCATCGAGTGAGAGAAAATGGTCCTAATCATCTACAGAAAGAATAACTCATTTTCTTCGCCTAACATTCAACTTATCATATTAACACTAAATATTTAACCCTAACTGAGTTTAAATAGTAAATATTACACATAGCCTTGATTAACTAGTAATAGTCATGTACGTACATTGCTCTCGAAATGGTAATTTCATTATGTTATTAAGTGTTAATGCCCCTATGGTTTATGCAGAACGACTGCAAGTTAGTTGCGCCTCACTGAGAACATACGCATTATATATTTGTTGTGTGTAGTTCTTTGCTTCACTGAGTTTTCGTATATATTTAGTCTGGTTTTTAAGACATCATATACGTTTTCTCATGGTAGATTGTTTTCTTGGGGTGTTTTTTAGGGAAGAGGTTTTAATGTTTTTCAGTTATTATAAGTCACACCAGTCATTTATATATTGAAAATGCAGACCTTTTCTGGGTAAATCAAAAGTTCCATTTTTATGAACGCTTGTAAAGGTTAAAAGAACAGAAATATTTTTATGTCTTTTGCAAATTTACCCTGAAAAGCACCATTTTATTTTGAAATTTATGCTTGCAGTTGCATTGAATGATTATATTCTCATTGATTCGACCAGTATTGCAATGCTGACTTTTAAGAAAATAACATTATTTGTGAAGTACAATGGACAAACCGGGCATTGGTGTTAATTACATTCTGATTATTATAAATTTGTACAGATAGACACGTCTTTCTAAATTTGTTATAAACCAGATAGGTCTCAGTTCTGAGAAATATGAAAATTTAATAAAACCAGTAATAGTCAAGCTTGCTTCATGGACAAGTATTATCTTCAGAAACAGAACTGTTTGGGCAAAATAACTGAGGCAATGCTAATTAATCAGAAGAAAAAAAGAACAGAAGCAATTTGTTATTTGATGCAAGTCTGTTTTGGTCTTTAATTTGTACCCAGACATTTACACCGAGACAATATTTTGCATTTAATTAGGTATTATTTTCAAGAATACTCGGGATATTTTCCGTGTACACAACTTGACCGATTTAGAATGTCGTGATGTGAGTGATTCAACATTTTGCAATGGCAGGCGTATTTAGCATCAAGAAAAGATTCGAAACAAAAGAAACAAAGGCGGCCGATTTGATGGGCCGAGATTGAATGTTCAAAGCTTCATTTAAGCTAATTGTCAGGACTAATAATGATTGACGTACAAGTTAAGAGTCTTGAAGGTTGTTATTCTGGACTTAAATCTCTAACAAAGGAAATTAGTCTAGTGTTGGCACTGGGGATTATTATAGTTTCTCCCTAGTGTAAATTTGTCTGCTCTAAATATCTTGCACTCTTTACTGATATCACCATTTTCCACTTTTTCACTTCCTTTTAATGAGATATTATTACAAAAATATGGACAATGAATCCGAGCTTTATTACAACCAGCAGTACTGTAATTCTAAAGAAATTAGCTGCAACATTTTTGCTTAAAACTATATTGTAATGTGGTTTGATATTGTCATTAGTCCAGCATTTTAAAATCACAGAATTTGAACTGCATTTTTATAAAACACTGCGTTAGAATTATATTTTTTAATCACTGTATTAAATAAACACAGCAATTTAAAAACACTGCATTTTTAGAGGAATTGCATTTCAGAGACACTGCAATCCAAGTGCATGTTACTAATCAGAAGACAAATCTAGCATTTTTATAGTAAACTGCCAACTAAAAGGGTAATTGATAAAAAGTGTACTAACAAAAAACCCAGCTCAACTGAATTTAGGCATGAAATTGTTTGAACTATTTTATACTTTAGTTTAAAGACCACACAAGTAATAGTTTAGGTGATAATTAGATGAACATGTACATGGTAAGAGTGTGGCTTTTAGCTCTACTAATGAATATAGACAGGTGTTAGCTATAGAAAAAAATAGAAAAAACAGAGATTTTTTTTCGGGGCGAAGAAAGTTTATTTTTCAAAATTCTTTAAGCACATTGCTGACTGAGGCTCATCATGGTATGGGAATCAAGTTAAATTATGTAAGAGAAGGTTTGCAAAAACAAGATCTCCCATTCATCGAAAGGGGATACTTATGCATTGATAACAAGAAGGGCCACCCTTCTTCTGAATACTTGGTCGTGGGTGTTTTTTTTCTTATTATTGTTTGCATTCTAGGCTAAATAAAATCAATTTTCCATAGATGATCTGAAAATTATGAATTCTATATTTTGAGTGTTTCATACCATGATCAAAAAAAAAATGATCATGTGGGAGGGACCTTACATTTTAGATGTGTCAATGATTGTATTGTACATCTGTTTTGCTGAAGCATGAATCATAATTTTTAGAGTCAAGCTGTCAAAAAAACTTTCAAGTTAGTGTGATTTTTAGATCTTTTAGCTGAGATGGCTTTGATGATTCATGTGGCACATGTTTGTGAAGAGTGTGGGTATTCCTATTAGCAAAATACATGAGTTGTGTTGGCGAAAAGGTGTGAACAACCTGTCCCATTTCATTCTGTAGCCAAATTATCTAGTAAACTATAAACGTCACCTATGACCTCATTCAAGTGAAAAAGGCAGCCTAAAAGTATCTATGATGAAATGCTGGTGTTTGCGCTCCCCATGTTAAAATTGTCAAGGTAGTTAGAAATTCTAACTGTCAATTCGACACACCTGTTGTGTTTAAACTATAAAAAGTTCAAAAGGTGCATGAAGGCAGACCATGAGGGTTAAATCCCTCCATCTGTTACTGGACTGAGCAGAAAAACTATAATACATGTATGAATGGTAGAGGTTGATGAAGTAATTAAAAATGGTGGCCAGCTGCTGTCAGTCTGTAGAGCAAGAAGCCGAGTCAGTATGGTGGGAGGGGAATATTGACCCGTTTTATCAATATGTCTGGTTTACTGGGCTACAAAACTACTTAATAAATACCTTTCTTGCTCTTTCCTTTAATCAAATATTATTTTCTGAAATAGACAGCCAATTTGGAGTTTTATCGAATGTTTTGTCTGTGGGAAGTTATGGCATTAAGATATAAAAAGATTTGAAAAATTGCAGTGTCGATAAAATATTGACCCTGTTCTTAAATTAAAGTGTTATAAAAAGAAGAAGAAAAAAAATGCTTTGTCCTCATGTCCTTGCAGGTAGTATTAAGTCCTCTGTACCATGTTACTGTCAGCACATGTAATATATCAAAGAAGTGCAAAGCTCTGACTGTTGATCCAAGTCTAAATATCATACTATATTCCAGTTAATACCAGTTTTTGTGTGAAGAGACTGGATCTTAAAGGATAAGGGTGAATTTAACTGTATTCTTTTTCGGGAGACCCAATTCTATGATTGAAAAAGATTATATTTTTATCCAAATATTTCTCAAAAAAAAAAAATTCTTTTAAATATTTTAGCAATCTTGATCTCTCCAGCAACAATTTGCTTCTGGTCAAATCTATATACAGTGTTGAAGGTCATTCAGAGACTTCCCCCCCCCCCATCCCCCGCTTTTAGAGAAGAGCAGCAGACTATTAAAATGGGTTTGTCTATCTGTCCATCTCTATCTATCCATCTATCTGTCCTTCGAATTGAGATAGAATGTGTAAACTTGGTGTAGGTGTTTATTAGGTGAATGTCTTGAATGAGTTCAATGCTTAACATTTCCAGCTAAGCAGTTCTAAGCAATTTCTTTGGCTTTGATTCTATATGATAGGGAGTGATGAAACTTAGTGTATTGTTGATGATCAGTTGATTGCTCGATCCTTTTGAAAAAGATAAATGTGCAATTAATTAATGTGTCATCTATTCATTTCGGGATTTCGGTGGGGCACATCAGCCTCACTGTTGGCTTGTCACTATTTAAAATTGATTGAATAGAAAAATGACCTTTCCCATTAGTCCTTGTATGAACTGTATATATGCGTATGTATTACCATATAGAGTCAATGCTATAATATAGACAGTTTGGGCTGGAGCGATCGAGACTGGACATTTATTATCTATACCTTACATGCGACAGATCAGTGTCAGCAAAATTGAAAATGATATGAATTGAAACTACAAGAGAAATTATTTCTGAATTGAAAGAACACCCCGAACCAAAATATATAAAAATTTAATTATTTTATACCCTTTCCTGGAAATTGTTTTGTGGAATGTTTCTGTAAGCCTATATTTTAAATCCTATTATTATGTATAGCTTTATTATACATTAGTTACACGTATAGACTATTATCACAAGATAAGATTTCTTCTAGGATCCCTATATTCACATTGAGATTTTAATTTGTCCAACCCTAAGCCCCTCAAGCATTTATGTGTAACCAAACACTGAAAAGGTTTGTCCAGGCAATATATAAAGAAGATAAACGGCCTTTCAAAATGTGTTTATAACATTATCTTCTGGCAATAGAAAAGAGAGTATAAAAGTATGTTATGAATTCTTCGCTTGTATGATCGGAAAAAAAGAGGTCTTGTTTGTTCGTGTGTGTTGTTGGCCTGGTAATAAAGGACATAGAAGTAGAATAGGGGCATCGGTATGAAGTGTGTGACACACGACTATGGACATTCTACCTACACACTACCAGTAGTGTAACATAAGGCTTTGTTCAATAATCTTCATTCATAGTCCCCCCACAACCCTACTGAATTAAAGAACCAAGGTATGTGATGTATGCTATGACAACACAACTATGTTGGATCTGTTTGCCTACATTTCTATGGTAGCTTTAATTAATCTACAGGATGAATAGCACTCTATATAAAGCATTGATCATGGAATTTGCTTCAATCAACACCGCTAATAGATATTAATTTTACCTACTCCTTATTTTAATATAATAATTATACAGAGAGCATGACTCCAGAAAATATAATATACATACCTGTATGGACTTATACAATGGGTGGTCTATGAGGGAATAACCATTATAGATAACTTAGAATTGGTTTAACACAGGGATACTTGCGAACTAAACTAATTAAAACCTTTAAAAAGTTTTATGACCCTCATATTGACTTAATTGTTAAATATAACATATCTCTCTCGACTATTATTCTAGATATATTTTATTGACGCATATACTATCTCCCTGATAATGTCTGTCTACTACATTGTTAACACTGTTCATCATGTGAATTTTGCATACCGATAGTCCATCACACTATTTAACCAAGATTTCGTTTAATAGTTTCGATGCAGCTATGGCGGGTGTGGCACCAGACAGGGTAAGCTTATTCTTCCGGACACCTATTACCACTGTTTGTCGTGTATTTTGTACACAGTGAACAACAGTTCATATGCTGATTACACCATTTTGCCCGATTACACTATTTCGCCTATACCCTTTTTTAGGACTTCGAATTTTGTTTACCAGTTTGGATTGTTTGTACCAATTTTATTGGATTAAATTAATGTTAACTTATGTTCTTGTTACAGTTGATAATATTTATAATTGATTTATTAAAATTTATATTGTTTCCTCTTTATAGTTCAAGGTTTTTACATTCTCCCTTTTAGGACATGAAAATTAGGATTCGGTCCGTAACAATATCAGCTTTTTTACCGCAACAACAATTAATTTCATTTCTATGTCAAAATGTCATCCCTTCTCCACTTATGTTAGATATACAGATCAATGTACTATTGTGTTAATCTTTTAAATTGTAGACAAGGCTTATAATATAAAGTATCTATGGTAATTGATATGTATTTTTCTTTTGATTTCCAATAAAGCAACATATCCATTACTTACATACCCGGTTTTTTTTTAAAATTTGGATTGAAAGCTCTATTATGTTTACAAAACCCTTAATGTAATATTTAACATTAGGTCCTAGAATTACCTTGTTATGGAAAATGTATCTCCTCCTTTAAATGAACATTTTGATATTGTACAAATTATGTTTAATTATTAACAAAAACGTAGGGTAATGGACTGATGTTATATTTATGTAGAATCGTAGTCTTTTGTACTTGTTCAACATCAAACAGACAGTGCTGTACACATACAGTTTTATTTTAAAAGCGTAGTCAAGCCGGTTTTTAATGAAGGCTCTAAGATGCAAATACTCAATAGATATTTGAAATGAACTAAGTAACCTTTCCCTTTATCTAGTTATTGATGAAAGCAGGATATGCAAATTGAAAACCCGGTCATTTGGGCGCGTGCCATTAAGTAATGATGGTAAGAATTAAAAATAGTCTGAGAGTGCATGTAGTTTAATGTCCTATACAAGAAATGTTGTTTTTGAAACTGTTCAAAGTTTTCTTCTTATTGATCATGTATATAAATGGCACAGTACATGTAAGTGTACATGTTGACTGAGAAGGAACATTATTTGAACATGGATTTCTGATGCTGATCTACTTTCGGTCAGTTGTGTTGCACTAGATATCTTCAACCAGCCATTACAAACTTGATTCTATCCTAGTATTTTGACCCAAAGAGTATGCCTGCCAACTAGTGCCAACCCTTGATGGTTTTCTCAGAGCTCTTTACTTTCATTATTGCAGAATTGAATCCTGGAAACTGAACCTCCTGGGAAAGTTACCTTGGGGTATGAAGAAGCAGTAGTTGTATCATGCACTTTGAAAAAATCAAGATTCCTTTTCAGGAACAATTGAATAACTTTGGGACACATTATAAAATTCCCCCAACCCATGTCGCTATATGGTTGAAATACAAATAGGTGCATCGGTTTTGAATATTATCTAGGGTGTTTATTTTTTTAGGTCAAGATTCAAACTTGTATCACCTGTTAATGAATTAAAGGAAATTTTTTATTAATAAATAAACCTGTTTTCACTTGAAACATGTCGGTTACAAGTACATGGTGAAATATCCGTTTTTATGACTAACGGTAAAAGTATGTTTTTTAGGTAGTTATAGGCCACAAATTGAAACAAGATGGTGCCTAGGATGTGTAACTTGTGCTTGTTAATAAAGCCTAAACCCAATGACTTCTGGCCTTTATCGCCAGTAAACACAGCTTTCTATTTTTACCCCAAGTTTTTAAATATGAGAAGGGTGTATATTGTTTTATTTTAACAGTATCTTTACTTAATTACTTACCTCTACCTACACACATATCCTAGTCTATTGTTGTTCTCTGTAAACAATTTACAGACGCTTGGAGCGTTTAGTTCCGATTGTAAAGAATATTTTCCAGATATAATGCCATAGACATGGAATTTTTTTTAATCTTTCTATTTCTATTTTGGCATTTTTTTCATTATCTTGTAGGTCAAATTGAGACTTTAATGTAAAATTTGTTATAAATTTCCCTTCTGCATCGCTTCCTTCAATACCCCCATAAAAATTATCTGTTTATTTTATGACCAGATCTTGTGGGTTATCAAAGAAATATGTAAAACAGTCGTATGAATTACTGGCTCACTTTAAACTCCGATAAAAGTGTGAAAATGTTGGGCTCCTCATTTCTTTATGGCAGGGGAAAGGTTAATAAGATGGCTGGAAGATACATATCGCTGGTTATCTATTGAAAAAATACAAAGAATTCACATAGCGTGTGCTCCATGAATAATATAACCAGGCTTTACTTTATGGAAATGTGACATGGCTTATAAAGGCAACCCTCTTATTTAAATTTTATCAGCTAGTTATTTTTGACAAAGGTATCCAAGATCAGAGAATTCTTTGGTGCACTTTAATAGATAATAATCTCTGATCATAATAAAATCATTGTTATAGCCCTGACTCTTGTGTTGGATGAAAGAAAGAAAAAGAATAACCGGGACCAATATGAAATAAGCAGTTGAGTTTGGTGTCTCGTAATGTTATAATAAATCACAATAAAAAGGTACATTTGTTGGTAGTTGTTAACAATACTAGGTGTCTGATAGGAGATAGATAACCTTTAAGTTCAAGTCCTACTCATGACATCTTGCAACACGAGGTGTTCTTCCTTAGTAAAAGTGAGAACATTTTTCAGTTGAACAACAAGGAAATCTTTAATGTGACTGACTAATGGCCTCTAATTTAAGTCCTGTCAATATCCTTCATTAACCTTTGTTGCAGAATTATCTGAAAGTTGGTGTCAGTTGAAGTGCAACTAGGTCGAATCTCATTTCCTATTTTTTGATTGGAAGTGATTATTATGAATATTTTAGATTGATTGATAACGATATCATGTTAATTGTTTTGTTTTCCTGTGATAATTTTAAATAGAAAAAATATGATTAGCTATGTGAATTATCCAAATATATTAGCTGTATCAGGTGTTCCAAAAAAAATAACAGCCAACATACACAACCTCATATAGCTATGATAAGAATTAAATAATGCTGACATTGATGTATTTTGTTACATGTTTTTATGTACCTTCTATTTGAATGTTCTACATATTTGTTACTTGTACAAACCGACTTCAGACAATGTTAAATATTCCTGCCATCTTATATATAGTTGTATGTTTTACTGTCTTATATATAGTTGTATGTTTTACTATGATGAATAGATTATTTAATGTGATTATTGGCTACCTTCCATACAATAAACACCACTATGATATGTATATTTTTTTAACTGGTGTAAATGCTACTATCTGTACTGATTGATATTATAGTTTTTTACCATTATAGTTTCTTAAACCAAGTGATGAACCATGGGGCGTACAGCAAAAAAATATAAAGATAACAATTTGCATAAATAAATAATGATATTATTATTAAATGTATCTATAGCTTAATCAAATGTAGTCATTAGTATGGAGATATGTTGTGACTGTCTTAACCCACATCTATCTGAATCTTCTTGGTGTTGATTATAATTTGTTTTTCGGACCAGGAAATAGTCCCCAAGTTTTACTCTTGTTCTTCTTCAAGAGGACAACGCTCTTTAAAAAAGCGCCAAGGCAGTGCCAATTTATGTATAACTGACATAAAACTTGGCATGACTTTCGGTTTGGACAAATATATATTGATTTACAGACTTTGATTATTGATATGATGTCAGAATACCAGATGGCTGGGATGACATGATACTCGGTTCCTGGTCCATATAGTATTATCCTACTTGTTTGTTAAAGTTTGTTAAACTAGATACCATCTTCGGTTACAGATTTGAGGTAGATGTTAAAACATGTTCTTTATTGAAATTATCCAGATAATATTAAAAGTTTAATAAAACTGATGTTGGATTTCTTCAACTCCACCTAAGGATGCATTCTGTATTATCTCCAGTTAGGTACATGCATGTAGGAGCCAATAAACAATTTACAGGATGGTACTTATTGTTCATGTTCTGCATGTGAATCAGTCAATACCCATACATTATCAGAACAATTTCTAAGTGCTAACCTGAAATCAAAAATAAGTACGGTATTGTAAAGTATTGAAAAAAAAAAATCAAATGAAATGGATATTTTATTCTTTGTAAAAACACCATAATGCATTACAATGAAAATCATAATTATGTAGTGTTACCATAATATAATTAATTTGATGCCTTGATTTGATTAAGACTGTGAAAAATGGTTATTGACCTTTCAGACTAAATGTTAAATGTCATCATGCAAAGTTGATTTTTGTTTTAAAAAAAAATACGCTGTTGAATTTGATATTGTTGAGAGTTGCAAAGTTTTTTGTTTGGATGTGTCGTCTGCTCATCATGCAGTAACCTCAAACGAAGTGATTAAAACTGGTGTTAGGTTGAGAAACTAATTAATCCTGTAAGCTCATTAGATTTAATTAGCCTGCTGAAGGTAGTGTGGGTTGTATCTGATCTGTGTCACTTGTCACTTGTCATTCATAATTTCACAAGAGAATTTTATTTCCTATCTGCATTTGTTTTATGATTAATCAAAGTTTTCAAGGGTTTCTGCTAAGGACTAGGTCATGACTGTTATCTTTCATAATATGTAGAGAATGTATGTCTGGAAATTAAAAATTTCCAATTTTGAAAATAACCAGTAGGACTTATTATTTCGGGTTGTTATTGGATTGCTCAGCAGAATTTGACGAGGTTTGTGTTCTGTTCAGTCCTACAAGCAATCCAACTTTGGCAAATTCAAGCAAGATAAGGAATATCTAATTAGTAAGCTCTTATCAACAGTCATAAATGCTGCAATATAATTTTTAAATTTTGCATTGTTCAGTTCCTGGCATGCCTAAAAGTTTATGATTTTACCATGTTGTTTACTACAAGAATTTCAACTTTTTGACCTTTTATAAAACAAAGTCTACAATAACAAGTATCTGTTGACAACATTCTGATAACTTAACAGTGGTAATGATCTTTCTGAAACTCAAGTTAAGTAAGTTATTCCTATTTGCAACTGTTACTGTGTTATACATTGTGCATTTCTAGGTTTTGTATTATATAGAAATTTATGGAGGGCCAGTAAAAAAATAACATCAAAAGGTATGACGAACAAAAGTAGAAAGTGTTAATATGATAAAGTCATTTGTTTGATTAGACTTGATAAATGTGTGCAGGAATTAAAAATGGTTGCACCCGGTTAATTTACTTGATGATTAACCTATTATGTTGGCTTTCATCTCAACAATACTCATTTATAATTTATGCCAACCGTCAGTCTGCATATACTAGGGCCTGGATATTTTAACAACAAAAAATAGATAATGTTGGCATAACGTTTACTTGAACCAAGCTTTGGGAGTTCAGATTTCTCGATTGGGGAGCACATACAATAAAGCTACATAGAAGCTGCTGCATTATTTTATCACTTTCCTTAATCTGAAAAACCGGGGAAAAGCTTTGACAGCTGGGAAAGTAGGATCGCACATACTAAATCAATAGTGACTAGTTTAGGTCTGTTAAGGTAGTTAGCTCAGCCGAACCCCCATTTTATAGCTGGCAATTGTCATGCGCTTCACTGATTGTGGAGAAAAAATGTAAAATATTTGACATGTCGAAATGGTGCCAAGAGTTTAGAAGAGTAAATTGTTCTTCCATTTTCCTACCTCCTTTGTTTGATATTATAGTTGTACTACATGAAATTACATCAGGGGGGATGTGCATCATTTATATCAGCATCAATATTAGTGGACGGGTCACTTAAAACAATTGATTACTCTCTGCCCTTAAATCAAAACCATGGAAGCACAATTTCTTTATGATTATGTCTGCAGATGGCTAGACATTTTAACTACTCTTTTATGGTTAATAGCTTCAGGGTAAATACTGTATGATAAAGACTGATTGTATTTCAGTTAATTAGTTTTAACTAATTGTCTAGATTTGGAATTAATTTAAAGTCTTACAATAGACTACTGCTGCTCTACTGGTATTTTATTGTGGAGTAAAAACAAAATTGGAAATAAAACCTGCAGTTCAGTACTGCCTGGAAACTAATGATGTCTGGGGACATTAGTTAAAAACTAAAACAAAGGATACTTTGTATAATAAAGATGTTTTTTTGCACTAATAACTAGATTAAATACTCTTGTCATGAATTAAAAATAATCTCGGTACTAAACAATCTCTGAGACATGGATGTGCCATAAACTTTTTTTTCATTTCATTTCTTATCAAACTGTCTTTTTTCTTATCTTTTTAACAAATTTTATTTCTATTGTGTTACAAGGAACTTTTTTGTGTATAAAAATGATAGTTTAAAAGTAATTGTATGGATGACTGGTGGGGTGTTTTCAAACACTAGATACAAGTCATGTTACCTCTGTTTATTGTCTATCAGTGGTAATTTGAGGCCTGATTTTATTATTATTATAAAGTTAACAGCTAGCTATCACTGAATGTGTCTTATTAACATGGCTATTACAAGTAGATTTATTATAAACAATTTACACTAGGTTTCAAACAATTTATATCATACAAGTAATACACTAAACACAAGTTTTATACATTATTTCTCTAGGCTTCACTAGAAGACTATTATACTTCAGCTATCTCTCTGGCTTTTCAGGAGTAATTGATCATTAATATAGACTATTAATATAGACATCTAATTGACAGTGGTGCTGTGCTATTCAACAAAACATAGGACAAACAACACATGAGTCAACTTTAAATTCTGTTTAAAAAAATAGAAATGAAAATGGATTTCAATGTAACATAATGAGGGGAAAAAGAGTCACTAACTCTATCTTACTGAAGGAACAAGTCGAATTGATCAGAAAAGGATATTAAAAGAAAATGATTTACTTTCAACATGCTAAACTGCGTATTGATGAAATAGAAAAATGTTGAGCAATTTATTTAAAGGCGGTGCTAAGAAATTCTTTAGTATAAAAAGAACTGTAAGCTATTAGTTTGTTGGATTTAATTAATTGAAATAGTGCCAAGTTGAAATTGTTTGCCTAAAGTTAAAGGAAGAATTAATGGTGCCATCTTTAAAGTAAATGGTGAGAGATTGATTCTAGTTTGATAGATGTGTTTATCACTTACAGTTAAACATACATAGAGATCCGATAACTTTATATAACCTCTGATGACAGCCATAGACCACCTTACCTTTCATTCAAATAGTTGAATATCTTTTAAGCTGGTGAATTCCTGCAATATTGGCAAACGATTTTAGAGAGATTTAAAGGCTGTTGATGTTAGTCAATCAAGTGTGATTGATATAGAAATTAACGAGTCACTTGACTGAGTCTACATTGGAAGCACTGTACAACAGTAGCAGTCTGAAAATCAACGGAATGAATAACTATGTTATTGGAACTATTGAATAGCGACTGGCTTCTTAAATCTGTTATCGGTAATTTAGATGGTTTCAGTCATTCCAACAGTTTAAGACTATTTCTACCAAGTTTTTACATGTACTTAACCAGTCAAAAATAGAATCAGTTGTGACAACACTCCTGACTGATAATCATAATACACATCATATAACAGACAAGTTTCACTTAATGAATATGGTTAATTCAGAATTAGAATATTGGATAGATATAAGAATCTGTAAATTATTTTGCATTTGCAGTGAACAAGGTAGGGATCCGGTTTGGTTTAGTTCAGTTATGAGAACAAATTGGTGGACAGATCACCAATGAAGTGATTAAATTTGCGGTTCTGTTTGGCGGTAATTCTTAAATTTATTTGATTAAATATATGTTAATTCAAATGCATACTAAGCATACTATATAAAATCATCCCTTTAACTGAATTTTAAAGTTAAGGGTGCTTATTGCCCACTATATATAGCCTTGATGAATATAATGAGGGATAATTTGAAGATAGATAATGCTAGATCTTTTTACCATTAAGATTACCAGTAATAAACTAAAAATATCCCAGATTCCTGTATCCGTATAATTTATAAGGGTGGGGGGGGGGTAGTCTAATAGATAGATACCACTATATCTACATGTACATGAGAATGGGTTGTGGAAATATATTGCATTCACTAAATACTATTATTAAGATAATGAATTAGACAAAAGGTGTTGAATATTCATTAATCTGTACACAATAGATGGTTTTATATGCTGTTATATGTAATAAATAAACAGTAGATGGTTGGAATAAATGTAGAGTCTGGTAAGTGGAGACATTGACAGCAACAAGATAGTGATTTTATTCAAATTGAAGGTGTTGGTGTCTGAGGGGTTATATGTAGTGCCAGTGATGGAAATACCATAGGGAAATCAGTGAGTGCTTGATATATTGCCGCTACAATGTACTTGCAACATACTTTAATACCTATTTTACTTGATAAGCTTCCATTGCCATCATTCTCTTGACTGACTGGCCGAGTTACTCAGTTATCAAGACACATTCATATGTTGAGTGGCTATAAAGCTGCCCTGATCAATATAAGAGGCTAATTAAAAGCACAAAAAAATAAAAAGCATCGAAGAGATGCTAATGATAAAAGTAAAAAATACTCACTGGGAGAGATGAAAAACGGTTAAAGAGAGCCATTGACATAAAATAATTAGTTTTAATAAACATAGGTACTCAAGATTGTTATAGTTCAATTGATTTAATTATAAAACCATTATTACAATCAATAAAGGTTTATGTAGGTAATTATTCTCTTTATATAGGTACTTTACTCTCATTTCAATCCTTTTCCATACTTTATGTGTATGCTTATAATATACCTTTCAGACTCTTAAGTTTTAAAAGTCTGGCTATTGTTTTCTGAACACAAGAGGTGGTGGGGCCTGCAAATAATCCAGTTTAAAATAACACCTCCATACCTGTCTTTGAAAAAGCTTTTCATTCTAATTGGCTTATTTTTGTCCTTCAAACAGGGAAGTTTTTGTACTAAGAACAATTGTTTGGGAACTTTACCACTCTCATTAATAGAAGTTTTAAGTGTCTCAGATTAGGAAGTTTTAGGTATTATGAAAGTTATAAATGTTTTTTATTGGGAAGTTTTGAGCTCTGAGTGTTATTATAAAAGTTATAAGGTCTCATATTGGGAAGTTAAAAAAAAGTTGTAAGTGACAGTAAGTGTCTCATATTGGGAAAGTTTGAAATATTGGCAAGTTTTAAGTGTCTAGTGTGGAAATTTCAGTTATGAAGTGTTAGGTCTCTCATCAGAATTTAAAGCTCCTATGACAATTTTATTGTCTCATAATTATAAATTTTAACAATCATAAAAGACTCCTGTGTTTCATATTATGTGTAATATATATATAAAGTTTTTAGCCTTAATGCAATTTCACTTAAACATTTAAAGAAAAATTGTGCCTTTAACATCATTGACCAACTATGGGTATTGTAATATATGTCTGTGAGTAGACAAATCATGGCATGTAATTTGTAATCTATAGTATTTAATGACAACTACCAGGAATTATAGTTGATTTCCATTAGTTGATTAGCATTGAATGACAGTCATTTACATAGACATTTTCCTCACGTCTGCTTCTGTACTAAGAGGAAGAATGGTGGCGCTGTAAATCATTCACATCTGCTATTAATGAAATTGAAGAAGACACTTGAAACTTTATTTGGAGAAAAAAAAGGAAATTTCTTTGCAAAGTTCTTTCATGGAGTAAAAATGACAAATATTTGGGTCAGACGGAGCTTAAGTTGAGCATGTGGATGGATATATCACACACAACAAATCATAGATAGGAGTCTATTCAACAGTAGACACTCCCATTGCTTTGTACACTGTGTCTGTATATACATGACACAAGGGGCAAAGGTAACATCTATTGTCAGTTTTCAAACATTGTTAAATCTTGCTCAGAAATCTGATCAGCTTGAAAAATTATGCGATTTGACCCTTGACTGAATGTAGTCAATTGCATTATTGGCCTTTCCTCAGATTATACACAATCTGATATGAATATAAATGAATAATAATTCTGAAGTTATTTCATTTATGCTAATCCTTTCATAACAGCTTTTCGTAATATGGTGTAATTAGTGTTACACTATACCTACTACAGTTCATTTAATAAATAACACAAAAAATTTAAAAGCTGTTTTGTTACCAATAATAGATTCTGCTTTATTTGTTGCAACTCGGGTAAAAGATCACTATACATTCTCAATCAGTTTAAGTTTTTTGGGCTATATTTTTAAAAGATTGAAAGAAAAGTTGAAAAAAACAATAACAGACATGATTTAGAATTTCACACTTATAATACATATTTTGTCTTTGTAACAAAGATTATTGATCAGTATTTAGTTCTGAAACAAGATACTTCAGTGGAAAACCAAACCTTCAGTAAAGAAGCCTGGAAAAGCCACAGTAAAATCTTTTCTTTTTGTCCAGCATTTATATGGTAACATTAATGAATCTGTTAGCTGATGACTACAGCCATATGAATTTAGGATATTAACAATAACAATAAGTACATGTAGCAGGTGTTATTAATGATGTTAAACACTTGTCATATACTCTAATATATCACATAAGGCATGTCATATATGTCATGACACTGTGACATATCCGGTGATAAGGGGGGCAATATTATCAGTCTCTGAGAGCAGAGGCATATGTTATGAAAATAAGGCTATAGATAATAACAATGGCATTGCTCTTATGCAGGAATTATCTTTAGTGGTCAAGGTGGATCTTTCCTAAATGTTGATGATTTAATGTATTACAGATTTGAATAATATCTTAGTTTTATCCCTTATTTTTCCTATAATTGGCATTAACCCCAAAGGAACATACCACATTTAAATTTCACCCTTTGAACACTGACTATAGGGTGTTGCACCCGCACGTCCCTCCCTGGATTTACAGGACATCATTTTAATTATGACATCAACGTCATTGGAGCTTGACAACGCCCCAAGTGATAGTCGCAAAACCAGCATTTCGGGTATATGCAATACAACTTCAAGACAGTTTTGCGGTATTACAGGTTCTAAGGGTTAAAGAGAGTTTTAAAGATTTAATTTCTGGAAATTCTAACTTCAGTTCCGTATATTACCCTTATGTATTCTGTAGTCAGTTTGATGC
Organism: Patella pellucida; assembly: GCA_917208275.1. Taxonomy (NCBI): domain Eukaryota; kingdom Metazoa; phylum Mollusca; class Gastropoda; family Patellidae; genus Patella; species Patella pellucida. Next base: position 27,781,912 of record OU795038.1, on the reverse strand, counting down.
TGCTGTATCATTCATAATCTACATTTTATTTTGTATCTAGATTTTAATTGATGATATTTAATTAAGCAATATTATGTGATTGTACAATGTATCGTCATATAACACAGGTGTTGCTATTTGAATATTTGTGCCTATTCAGTCTCCTACTGACTGCCATGGCTGAGCTCAATAAATCCATTGTTCTTTTATGAAAATAAGTTGAACCACATGCATAAACCATTATTTACGTCCTTATAAACTTAGTGTTGTTGATATTGTTGCACTTTCATCTAATTATGTTTTCCTTTTTTTTCTCCAGAACGATCACAACTTTTCTTAGATGAGGCACAGAACAGAACTTCCGTTCTTTTAACTCACATGCACAATATTCCATGGAGAAAACACCACGATGCAGTGAAAGACTTTTTTCTCGATTTAGAGAAATATATTATAGGACAGAACGACAATCTACATGAGAGTGTTAATACTTTCTTTAGTAAACTCTTTCCTTCAGTATTCTATTACACTTTAAATGATCCCTCTTTTATACAAATGGACGACAAATACCACGATTGCCTTTCTATGCATGCCGAGCAGATCCGACCCTTTGGTAAAGTGCCTCATGAGTTAAACAAGAAACTACATCATTCCTTAAAACGCTCCAGATCCTTTGTCAGTTTGTTGACCAATATCGTGGAAGCCATGAACACCACTGAAAATATCCACATAGATAAAAATTGTGTGGATGCTGTCACCCGTCTACAGTACTGCTCACGATGTCACGGACATACAAATGTAAAGCCATGTCACGGTTTCTGTTTAAATGTGATGAGAGGCTGTCTTTCTACTCTATCTGATATCAGTCCGGTTTGGGATACCCTCATTGTTTCCATGGAGAACTTGGTTTCTGATTTAAAAGGAAAAGGTAACCTGAAAAATGCTCTCATGTCGATTGACAAAAGTGTTTTTGATGGAATATTAGAAGCCATGCAAGGTGGTCCAAGAATTCATAGTAAGGTGAGAATTATCCAGTATTTTTTTTTTTTTATAAAAGACATTCTCTCAATCCGCTATAAGTAAATTTGAACTTTTTAAAGTAAGGAAGAGTAATCCATCTTTTGCTACATACATGTATTTGATGAATTTTGTAAAAAAAAAAGTAGATGAAACTCCAACTTAAACCCTAATTTGAGACGTTAATGACCATTTATATTTTCTAAACATTTATATCCCATATTGATTATTTTTTTATTAAAAACTATTTTTGTGGAGATACATGCATATAATTTAGCAATGTTTTGTGAAGATATGTCTTGCTCAAATGTCATGAACTTCAGAAATTGTAAAACTTAATTGAGACATGATTGATTCTGTAAAATCATTGCAAATCCTCTACAAATTTTGATGAAAGAAAAATATGAATTTGAAGATAAGTCTCCAGTTATGAAATGATATCAAAGGAGTACTAAGTCTTGCAGCTGGATATAAATTGATAGGCTAGAAGCGATAGTTCAGTTTATGATTGATTTATTTTGGAAGTGATCAAGAGACAAGCGGAATGTGGGTATCGGTAATACCAGGTTATGATTTTGATAGATATGAGGAATGATATCAACTAGTTTTTGGACTCAAGTAAATATTACAATAATTTAGTGATTATGATAAATGTGATCACAAGTTCATGTCCATAGAATATGCTGATCATATTGCAAGTTGCTGCTATGAAGTTGTCTCCGGGCAGATTGATTTACTAGTTAAATCTCTGTGAATGCATGCCATGTACACAGATTTATGTTAGATTATGATTGAATATTTTCTACAATCGATCCATTCAGTTAATAATGTCAGGAACATTAAACTAACACAATGAAAATATATTTTTTACCTTACTGCATTATTAACTGAAGGACCTTTGATCAACCCAATTCCAAACTTTATCAGTGGTCTGATATTCATTACATTTTGTCAGTTTGAATTAATATATATCTGTAAATTTACTAACAGGTTATGGAACACTGTGCCAAGACAACCAAAGGTAATACCAAACATCAAAATTATGATCAAAAGATTGACACAACATTGATGATGGCACCAACCAGAGACCTTTCACATCTATCTCTAGAAGAGGTTATAGATTCAGTATCTAAACGACTAAAAGATTCTATGGGCATGTATAACCGCATAGCAGACGGTATTTGTCGCAGTCCAACGGCTTATGAACAGGAAATGACATCATCACAGTGCTGGAATGGAACAGACATTGGACAGTAAGTTTTTGAAATATTTTCCATTCCCAACACAGAAACGATACACACATCTAAAAAACAAGCATGCATGTTTAATCATTTGAAATGTTCTTATGATATCCGCAAGAAATCTGCTTGACCAGCAAAATAAAGTTATGTTTCAAAAAATACATTTTAGAGGGACAATTTTGCCCTCCAAATTTTGCGCCATACTCTCCATAGTAAAGCATCATTTCCTATCAAAAATATAATTGGCATGCAATAACACAGAGATCTAAAAACTACATTTTTTTCACACCTATATACAACCACTGTAGATAACAAGATATGATTATATATCATTGAACCAACTGTAACAAAAGAACTTCTACAAACATTAAACTAAAGGCTAAACCATTTTTATCTGTTGCTCTCTGTAACATTGACATTAAACTCCAAAAATTAGGAGCAAAGGTCACTTTAAAAACTTGTCATTTTGATGGTGTTACAGAATGAAATGTTGATAGATATAATGATAATATTCCACAGTTTAAATATAATAAACTTAATCTAACTCAATAACACTGTTTATTGTTTGAAAGGCAATAAAACCACTTGAATAATCTATTAAAATATATCATACTAAAAATTGAACTTGCTTTTAGCCTTGAAAACAATGTTGTTTTGAACAAAGATCATTTAAAGGCATAAACCACCATTTATGTGAATGAACTGAAAACAGTGAAAATATTTTCAAAAGCACAAAGGGTGAATAAAGCTTTAGAAGCTGTGAACTGCAGCACAACACTCATGCAGCACAACACTCATCAACAGAGTTGGCTTTTGGCTGTGGGGATGTTTAATTTTCTTCAGCTTGCAGAAGATTAAAGATGCAGACTTATCATTTCAAGAATGCAGCAGAGACTAAATAGCATGTTTGTTAAAATCCGGGTATGAAATTTCATGACCTGTAAATCAAGGGTAGCTTTCTATTTTTCTTAAATAACCATCTAAGTTTGATAGTAATGGAGAAGGTTGAGGATGAGTTAACATTTGGTTAGCATGGAAATTCAATCCCAATTTCCTCTTGGTGAGCTACATAATTTGATTAGTTAAATTTTCGCAGTTACATGGAGAAGTATGATTTGTCATGGTGCCGAAATTCTTCCCCGGGAGTAATGTGAACTCAAAGAAGAAATTAGATGATTGTTTAGAAAACATGCAAAAGTACTTTGTACTGAGTGATAATGAGCTTATTTTTTATATTTTAAAAATCGGTGGCCATTTGCAATATGAAACTAGAAAAATTTATTAATCTCTGGTGTATTGGTTACCTAAGCGTTGTTTAATCAAAGGGGCAACATTTGGAAAAGAGATTTATTGCCTTATAGATTTGACTAGTATCATTGCTAATCTGAGAAATTGATTACACTGGCATCTTACATGGTTTGTAACAGTTATAGATGATGATATTGATAAATCGACAGCCATACTCATATTGACCATCCCAAGCTCAATTCATATCATTCTATAGTTATCAGGATTAGTGTTCATTTGATCATCATTTTCTGCCTGACTGCATCTACTAAAGATTAAAGGAAATATTTTTATGGTTTCTCCACCGTGACTCATATCCATATAATATCGTCTCACTCAATACGCAGTTTTATTACCTAGTGTATTGTATCCCAAGATTAACAGTATAACTCTCCATGATTTTTGGCTTTTAAAATCAGTAAGATTTTAGATATTTATTATATGAAATTAAATTTAGAAAATGTGATTTTTCATTTTCATGATGGTTATATATGGTAATTAAGGAGTCATGAAATATTGAATATGTTAAAACTTCTGAAGAAAGTATGAAAAAGTGCAAAAAAACTCAGAAGTGTCTACATTCGACATTAAGTACCGGTAATAAAATTACACAATAACACTATTTAAACTAGGAACTGTCCATGATGTCATCGCAGTCATTTTGGAATTGTGACATAATTATGAAAATTCAAACACCATCAATGATTACAAGCATGCTAAGTTTCATGTTAGTTGTTCTTGAATTGACAGAGTCTTAGGTATTCTTGGAATGGTATCAACACAGAAAAATAATAAGAAGATGATTAGGCTACCAAGTGGATGAAGACCGTTCCTGATTAAAAAGGATGTCATTAATTAGGGATCATTATAGAATAATTTAACACTAGTAGGTCATGATTGGAATTTCAAAAACAAAATGAATCTGGTGTTATTTTTCATGGGATGCTATTTAAAAATTTATTTGTTTTCTCTATGAGAGTGATAATGGTTCTTTAACTTCAAACATTACTGTAATTATATTTAAAGAAAAATAATCAATTTTCAATTTGAAATCAAACAGAAGTAGATACAAGAGGATAAGAGGTGTTTAGAATGCAAGAATAAATTGTATTTTTATATGGTAGATAATTAGCATTAAGAGTTGTAGTAATTAAAGCACAAGTCTGCTCTTTGTGGTTAACATTGTGAGGTGTTCTTTTGAAGTTTTTCTGGGAGCAGACAGAATAAGAGTTTGAAGTTGTAATTGCTACAATATGGTGATAAAGAACAGATGTGTGTGATTATTATGTGTTGAAGTTTGTTTAATATTACCTATTTGTGTTGAAGTCTTAGATTACTCCACAGCTTTTAAAACATGAAACCAGTTTTAACACCGACTATGTACTAGACATAACTGGCATTTTTTTCCTCACAAAACCTATAAGACCTACCTCATTTTTTTTACTGGTGAGAAAATGAGTAATATAATAGGGATCGGGTTTCGTTCATGCAGTGTGGAGTACCCCCGCTACTCTATGAATGGTTAGCTGGTGTATAGCGATAATAATTGATAAACGCCTAGGAAAAACATTCTTTTATTTAAATCTAACAACATGAAATTATGTTTTCTGCATTTTTGTATTTACAGTTTAAAAATCATTCAGAAATATTTGGTTAAATGGGGAAAGCCTTCATTAAAAGCACAAATCTATAAAAATACAGAGTTGAAACAAAATTGAGATATTTTTAGATGAATAATCTTATTTTGAATGAACATCGAATTGCAACTAAGTGAAGTTAGCTGGAGAAATGAAACTTGTCAGTTTGCCAAATCGCTTATTCTTTAATGAGAATTTTTCGCATGCTTTCAACTATCCAATTGTTTGGTATACATGTAAATGTATTAAAGTTTAATAAACTAATCTCTATTCTGTATGACCTTGGATCTAACAACATTTGTTATCTTGTAAATCTTTTTGTCAACAGAACTCGATAACCCCCAACAAATTCCCCTCTCTATTTATCCTTTACTTCCTTTCTTTGTTCTTCAAAATTTGATATTATATCAAAAATGTGCAGATCTTGAGGTTGAAAATCACCGTCTGCATCTACATGTACATCTGGAATCTGAAATGAAAGACTATTTTGATCAATCATTACATGTTTTCCTTCCCAGCTGGCTCCATTTTAGAATGGCTATCTGGGAAAATGACAGCCAATTCAGAGTTGTGTTGTAATTTACTTGGTATTAAAGACATGCTCTTTCTACAAACTCAAAATACGCATCACAGTTTACTTGCCAAATTACCTTAACAGAAAATATTACACTTAGTGCATTTCTATTGAATTGTGCAACAATTGTAGCCAGGGTTTTTCACATGTACTAAGTTACCCTTCAAAACAATTCTAATGCACAGTCGTCTTAATCTTTAATATACAATCTTGACATGTTCGTGGTCGCACGGTATTCAGATTCCCCACATATTTAACAAAGATATTGTGATTGTGGATTCGGGCAAGGCTTTCAACTACATGTGTAGTATGCAAGACAGTTTTCCATTCAAAATCTTTTGTCTTGATTCATTTTAACTGAACATTCCGTAACGGGTAAAAATAGATCCACCTACACGTATATGTCAACTTAATTTGATTGATGTGAATTTCAATAGGATTTCATTTGCATAAATAGAAATCTTATTCATATTTTTTTATATAGTATTCAATATTAAAATTGATTAACAAATTGGTATAGAGTATATGAATGTGGAGTACATGTAGTCTGACATGTAATTTGGGACATAACCATAGAAAGAAGAAATTGCCATCTGTTAGTCTCAAAATTATGTAATATGTCAGTGTAATGTTAAACCCCATCACATTCCTATTTACATCAAATTCTTGTTAAAACCATATTTACATATATGTTCTTGTTAAAAACCATCTGTTTTTCAAATGAAATCATTTAAATACAGATATATCTTGTTGGCTGTGAAAAGAACAGGCTGTTTGATTTACTCAATTCTTGACATTGTTTCAATAAAGATTGAAAAGAAAACAGTATAAAACCCAGTGTGGTGCCTTTTTCTGATTTAAATCAAGATTGTGTTTCTAGAAATTCTGCAGGATTGTGTTTAACCACTAGTAATAAACTGTGATGAAACTATGACAAGAACAAGTATGGTACACTGTTGAAGATATTGATTATAAACCAAGATCTAAATCCAAAACAAGAACTCATTATTAATTTACAACTAATTGGTATTGAGTATGTATATACTATATCTTCAACACTCTTTATACAACTACTCAGCCGTACCAATCTATAGTCTACTCCTTATTTTGTTGTAGTAAATATCTTTGAAGCATCCTCTATGGAAACAATAGAAGCTCATCTACATACTCTTATTAAGCTTTTGTTCAATAAACAATTTGCTGGCTTCCCCATTAATTAGACATGAAATATCATTCATCATAAATGACAGAAAAGTTAGGCTTCATGAACATTATAGAACTGTTGATTAAGAAATATGAGTTGCCAGGCAACATTTAAGATCATTCAATAATCACACTTATTCATCCTTTGAAGCTATGTGCTTTTGATTTAGATTTTCCACTGGAAAATATTAGCATCTGCTTGATATATTTTTAGATGGTCATTTTGGTGGGAATAGGTGAATTCCACTTGAAGATCTAAAAAAATATAATTTCACAGGTCAAAAACATAATATTGGATTGATAATAATCCATTTGTTACAGATTATGTGGTATGATCTTTTTACCTTTCATCATTCTGTACATTTTTGGAATATTGGGAATAGAAGTTCTTTTCAAATTGTATCTAATATTCCATAAATATTAATAACAGCAAAAAAATAAAAATGTAAAGATGTTTATTCAGATTATGTAATGTTTGAAGTTTGCCATTAAAAAATACAACTACCCACGTCTTTTACAAATTTTATCTGGATATAACAAATTTAACATCTTTGGCGTCAACAAATTTTCAATATTGGATGCTTTAATTAAGAGGAAATGTCATCATGACTGAAAATAAAATTGGTATGAATTAAACCAGTTACATAATGATTCTTGAATTACAATAATTTGATCTAATTTAGAAAAGATCAAAGAAGTTGAGTTCATTGTCTGTTTGATATTTTGGAAGCTGTGTCTGTAATTTATTGTTCAATATTATAATTATGAAAGGTGGTTCATATTTAAACTGGTAATGTTCATTCATGTGTTTTCTTGTGACAAGAACTTGCTACTTTGATGAATTTTATTTTGACATTGGATTGAATAGAAGTTGAGAATAATTGAGACAGAAAGTAGAGATTTGATTATTAGTTAACAATGGTTTATGTGGAACGTTTTTCAGATTTTATTCAAAGAATGCTTTATCCTCATTTAGATTTTACATTCAAGGGCATTGCTTACACAAATGATACTTATAGAATATAATAGAAGATATTTTATTGTAACATGAAATTTTATGACTTGAATAGTTAGTAGTAGGTATTGCAGAACATTTTGGCATTTAATATATCATTTAAAGAAAAGTTTGCTAGGAAGGAATAGATGAATCAGATAATGTTGATGGGTGTGATATTAAAAGCGAGCCATTCAAGTCATGTGAAATCAAAAATACAATTTGTCAAATCTTTGATCTTAAGGTCACTTGTTGATATTAAAGGTAATGTTCATTGTTTATTAGTTACACCACAGCCTACATCTTATCATTGTATAAATTCTTATTCAAATATTATATTGCTTATAAAGAATTTAATGTGTAAAGATGTATGTGGGCGTTCAAGTACGGCTTTTGGCTAAGTGAAATATCCTATAGTGAAAATAAGCTTTAAATCAATACTTGAAAGTAGATAATGTAAAATATATCTCATAATATGATCCTGAAGTATTTTATTTTCGAAATAAAAATATGAAGATTAAGTTCTAGGTTGGTGTTTTAATACTTTTAATAGGCACTTACGACCAGAAACTAGTAAATAAGGTTTGAATAAACCCAGATAGACGGTAGCAGTTAACAGCCATCAAACTGACCAAGTTTATGTTGATAAATTAGGCTATGTTATTAAATGTTGCTCGGTGGGTAGTTATTTCACTAAGATCTATGGTATAAATGATATTAAAGTGTGTGTTTAAAGATTAGAGCTATAATACCATATCTTGGTTAAAGTGTAAATATAGGTGATAAAAGAGCCGACATATAAATCCTAGTGCGTAGTCAAGTTTACAGCTTTGTCTTACTTTAAAGAGAGTTTCTCACTAAAGACAATGTGATGGATTAATTTCATGATTTTTTATATGAATTTTGGAAAGTGTTTCATATTCTCAGCAAAATGTGAAAATATAAACAGTTTGTCTATAGTTAATAGACTGATGAAGCCAGGGTTTATAACAACAGCTGTATTTCAACTCAATCATTGTATTTTTAAACTGTCAAAATAATCTAAAATATTTCATGATCATGCTGAACTGTGAATGATCTCTCTTTAAAATTACAGTCCTATATACGGTCAAACCTTCATATAAATAAAACGGTATTTGTAGTTGGTCTATTGACCTGCAGTCAACAGTATATTTGGTGAATCTGTTTCATCAAGTCAAGGTTTATCTATGGTATGTGCACCTGAATTGATGACTTTTGGCCAAGAGATAAGGTCGTTATTAAAATATGTGACTATTTTCATCTTATGAATTTGTTCATACAAACAAGTGTCATGTAAAAGACTGAGTGTACAAACACACAATTCCTGAACATCCAGAATCACTCCTCATTTATTATCGAAATTCACTTAGTGATATATTACTGTAAATTCATTTCTTTGTTTTTTATATTATGAGCTTTCTTTTGAAAACCTGAGCATACAGTGTCTCAAATGAGTAAAAGCTTTTTATGTTAAAACTAAAAATGAATATTTGACTTATTACTTAATATAAAGTTACTGCTGCCAGTAAAATTTTGTTATTATTAATCATCAAAGGGATAAAAAGTCATGTCTCTCTGTTTATGACCATATAAACTTTTATATCATATGGTCTATTAGGTAAAGAGGTATTTTAACATTATTAAATTGTAACACCTAATTCTTTTCTCAACCCGATACTATTTCTTCACTTCCAGATTGCTATATTTTCACTTCCACTCAAATCTTGGTGCATTGTCAGATTGAAATCATGACCATGTTCATGGACCATATCACCACAAGTTTGACTTGTTTATTGATAAAACGGAGTGAATGAAGAAAGGCAGACAGGTACCAAAAAAAGGGGTGAAAAGGGGCGCCTTTTTACTCTCTTCCCTCTCTTTAAATACCATCTAACTCCACAAATGTAGCAATGTGTTAGGTTGAGCCGTCCTTCATTTGTAAATCCTGGGAAAAATGTTACGTATCAGCCAGTGGACAAACAAGAACTGAAAACTTGACGTTTGCTATTGAAATATCTGCAAACAGTCAACTTCTTCATCACTGCATCTTTACATCAGCTCAAACACACGAAATTCAGTGATAAGACCAGATAGGCTGCTTCTCTATCCATACTGCACATATAACTATTAAGGATTATTTTTGGCTGTAGTTTCTCTGTAATTCTTGAAACAACAGTAGATTTTGCTTGAATATTATTTATTATTAATGTTTGTTTATAATTTTTTCACAAGCACAACCAAAGAAAATGGCCTATAGATGTTGTTATATGCATATCAATGTTAGAAAGTTTTTGTCAGTATTTGTGAAGTTGTTGTTGGGGAATCTGTGGCCTAAGCTTATTTAAAGAATACATTTAAATCATGGTGTTATTGCCCTTATCAAAAATTTGATTAATGGTTCAAAGTTTGCTTTACAATAATATTGCTCAATGGTCCTTAATAAGCACTCAGGCGCAGATAAGAAGACAGACAATTTTTTTTTATGAAAATCGTGTTAAAAAAAAAATTTTTGCTCAGTTTGAAATATTCATTGTACAGTATCCTTTTCTAACTGGATTCCACAAAAGCATCCCATGTTGTTGCATGATTGGAAACCTAATTTATTACCGTTATATAAAAATTGCTAGCTTTGACTGCCATATTGGTGTCTTGTAAGTTGAACATGACATGAAAGCATACCAACCATTCATTGTGATGTTAAAACAATAACACTGTTTGTTTATTTGTGTAGTAGTCCAAAATAAACATAATGCTTTTTCACATACCGCTGTAACGGCATTTTTCCACTCTATACAGAATTACAGATCTATGTGATTGTTAGCTTGCCTGCTTTAAGTCCCGATTTTCAACAGAGTATTCCACGGGGCTGTCACTAAGTGCACATTCTGGTTTGCAGCAAATATCTCAATGTGCGATTCACACCCAGCATTCTTTTCAGAGTTTTTTTGTGTTTCAATTCATGAGTGACTCAACCTCAGCTCATTCATTATGTTTCAGATATTCAAGTCTGTTCATCAATGAACTAGAACTCTTGGTTATTGATATCTTAAGCCATGTTGGAAACCAGGTGAGGTCACCTAGGTCAAATAGGGGAAGTGTGGAAGTATATCTGAAACTCAATAATCAGACACATATCTGACATTTTCCCAGTTTAAATGGTTGTTGGAGCATTATAAATAGGTTTTATTTTGTTAAAGGAGAGAAGAAAAGTATTAAGAAATAATGTCTCGACATTCGATTTCTACAGGGACAAAAAATGGTTTTCAATTTAATTTACGAAAAGAAACAAGAAATTTTATTCAAAAGTAATCAAATTAATTTTGCGATTGATAACAAAAAACTGTCTTGAATGTTTTGCTATTGGTGATTGACGAGACAGGACAAACATAGGTGACTTATTGATTTGAAGTAGGTTTGAGTGGCGATGAAATAGGAAGTGTACTTTGGCAAAGTTATCATTGTAACTGTTTAGAATTGTTGTAATCAAAGTGTTTTCCATGTCTACCCCGCCCACTTTGTACCCCCAAAAATGTTGGGAATGATGAAATAATCAATATTGTTGGAATTCTAGAAATTGCGTGGGACGCATACTGATAAAAAACAAATTCCTCAAAAAAGTATTAAAATTGTCTCATTCCATTATTAACTTTTAATTCTTCTGAAGTCTTATCTGATAGAATATCATGCCATGAATTATTTTAATTTGGTGTATTTTATTTTGTTGGTAAAAAACTAAATAAATAGCATTTCAATGCATAACTCTTGGTCCAATCTATAGTTACTGCAGACACAATTTTGAAAACAACACATGTTTTTAACCACATAAATTCTCAAATTTAAAAAAAAAATAATGTCATTACATATGTTTTCCCTAGCAAATATTGGAGTGATTTTAGTAAGAATTTCATATTTCAAGGATCAAATCATTAGATTATAATTTTCATTTTTAATATAAAAATAGGTTTTCATGCTCATGGTTTGGATGATTCTGCAATTTAATGGCTTTCTAGATTGTATTATGTACCAGACACATGCTTTATGCACAGCCGGAGTAAGAAATCAATAGCTAAAGTAGTTATTTACCATGTTTTAGTTTATGCTTGAATGTTGGTAATTTATCTGTGAAAAAACATTATGATCAGATAAATATTTAACACTGAAAAAATAGATATTACTTTGGGAAACATGCCATTTAGAGGGTAATGATGTTTTAACATATATATAAGTGTTTTAGAATTATATGCAGTCTGTAGTCTAGTTTTTACTTAGATTGTTTTTAGCTTATCGTTCGTTGAAAATAGGAGATTCTGAGTGCAGGTTGGAATACAAAAATAGACTGGCCATACAACAAATGATCCACTCAGAAGTTTCCTATTTTGTAGTTGATTAAGCCATTGAAAGTAAGCTTTAAATTGTAGTTGATTATTTCCATTTGTTTAGAAAGTTATAAATCATGTGATAATTACACATTTCCTCTAAATGTCTACCATAATATAGTTAATAACATGGGAATTTGATCATTTAATCCTAAACTTGAGCTTTAATTTATATTTTGAAAGGAACTGATTGGAATTCCGATCATGTATTATGATATAGAGAAAAATGTCAAAGGTCACCAGTTGACAAGACATTGTTAAGAATAGCTATGAGAGCAGGGTAGGAAGTTTGTAGAAATAGGGATTATCCTTGCATAGTCGGATTGCTCGGCCTTCAAGAGTAACCTCTCCGGTCTTTGTCTTTTTGTTTGCTGATTGGTTAGAACAACAGGTTTGGTAAGCACTAAAACCACGTAACCAAACCAAGACCATTTGGACCCAGTTTACGCGAGCATTTTAGCAAGCCTTGTGATTGTTTAGTACAGTGTTAGGCTGCGAGGAAGTTTGATCGAGGATTTGGTGTTCGTTTGACAAACATGTTTTTCCCCTCTCACACCTCGAAAACTAGGGGCTTTAGTTCACGACAATTTAGGATTAGTTGTTTTATTTGAAATAATAAAATGTAAGGGGAGTGTGTGTAGTAAAAGCTAACATGAGTAAATCTTTAAATTGTTCATACCTCAGTTAATCTGTTTTCATAACATTACTCTACTCCTTTAATGATAGAGTTCTCATTCATTTTACTTCTTTGTCACAATGGAGGAGAATTTTGTTCTTAAAAATTTTTGATAAGTAATAATAAAACAACTGGGATTGTTTGCAATACAGCTGACAGAAAACTTTAGTAGCATGTTAGCAGACATGACAGTTAGAACTTTCACCAACCGAAAATTGAAACAAAATTCTACTTGATAGATATGCCAAATGTGTTAAAATGGCACCATGCATGTTAGATTAGTTATTAATGAATATTGATTGATTACTTTCATTCCTTGCATTTTTACTTCGCCTTTATGATATGTATTAAGCTATGATTATTATCAGTTTATGGGAATTGCAGGAACTTTAAAGGTAGAAATATTGTTAAGAAAACAAGGTTGATGAGGCTGAAGATGCAGTGAGATGATTAGACTATAATATATGATAATTAATATTGACGGTAAGAATCTCTACTTGTAAGATGTAATGAATGAGTACAGAAAAGGTCAAACTTTGATGAAGAATGATATTAAATTGTTCTATGTTAATTACCAACTAATGGTACAGATGTAGTAGTTGATGTCTGGTGTCCATCTGGTTATGGTCAAGTGAGGTCAAACCATTCTAAATCTGGAAGGTCTATTATATTGTAATTGAAGAATGTTAATAGCATAAATTAAATCCGTTATTCAATGAATGAGCTTATCTGAAAAGATCCTCAAATAAATATAAAGGAAGAATGATATTTAGGTATAAACTTCAGATAGGATTGTGCTAGTAGTATTGTGTAAAATATCAGAATGGTGTATGTGCAGCTACAGAAATTTGAACAGTACCCAGTCCAGGCCTGAAACCTTTCCACAAAATGTTTAGTTCAGTAGAAAATTAGTTAAACCAAGGTCAGTCTGGGTCATAACTTTCCCACTGAAATGAGTATAATGCGGTTAAAATGGAAAGAAATATGGTCTGTTGACCAAGAAAGTGCCCTGGATTTTCCAGCATGGGTTTTCGTTGTCAGTGTTGCAGGATGGAGGGCCTGGCAAGGAACAGCATCTCATCATTCAAATGGTAGAAAAAATCAAGGTTTATGTGCAACTTGGCAACATAGCAGTTTAAATTCAATTTCTGTTTAATTCAGGTAAAATTCCCCTCATGGCACACTGCATAGTATAATTCCATTTTAATTATCAAGATAAGTGCTGGAAAATAGGACTTTAAAACATTCATTCATTCTCATCTCTTCTCACCATTATCATTTCTATTTAAACACCTGAGTTAAATACAGTAATATTCAACATTTCAACATTCCTGATCTATTTTTGATGTTAAGGTTAAGATTTTATGCAATAAGTTCTGTCATATATGTTGTAAAGTAGACTTTTATGAAGCAATAAATACATTGTGGTATCTCATACCAGTATATATCTAATATGTAAATTTCTATAGTGAATGACAGAGTTGACATACTTTCTTTTTAAATGGCTGTCTTAGTCATTCATAGCATTTCAGCGTGCAAATTCTAGTGACCTTGAGGAGTGTGTCACCATATGAATTTCTTGAGCTGTTTAAAATTGACAAAAGTAACCAGATATTTTGAATCGAATAGAAACCTCTGTCCTGAGTTTCCGGAGTACAGTCACGCTATTTTTGAAAAATGATTGATGTAGTCACCATGTTGCGATAAACCTGTCCTATGTGAACCCTACTCCTCATATCACAACTTAACATTTAATAAATAAAAGACCCCCCCCCCTCCCCGCCAACCATTAAACATTTGGAATAATGAGACTATCATACACTAGAATGTCCAGTTTGATATACACAATTTAAGGTTGCCTTGAAGTTTTATTTGATGGCAATTCCTTATTACACAATTTGTGTATAAGAGCTGCGTAAACATGTCATATGTTTTACTATCTTGACCTACTGATATTGCTAGACCATTATTGATAACAGTAAATTAATATAAAGTAATTAAAACAATAGACTAGTTTATGATATATGCCATGACAGCTGTTATAACACACAAACCTTATATTTCTCTTACACAAAATCTATTTAATATTCTTTTTACTTGACAGCTGCTTCGTTTCAATGTCTTTAAACAACCTCTATATTATCAAAAATCACTTAAAATTGACAGGTTTGTGACTGTCGAATTCATTACTAGTTATCATTATTAAAGTAGTTAGTTTCTTGGCCATCTGGTAAATATCGCCATTTCCTGTCTTGAAGGAAAACTCTAGTGGATTTATAGAGGTGAAAAATTCAAACTTTAGTGCTATATGATCATATTAATCAAATATAACACACTTCATTCATGTGTTTTGAACAAGATTTATAGGAACTAAATCTCTAATTTTTGCACCTGGGTATGGACACAAATGGGTCGCAACGCATATAATAATATAATATGAATGTGTATAAATTGATTTACATTCAATTGTTTTGGTTTTTACTCCTAATTTCTAATCAATTATCTTCAGCAAAATGAATAGCAGTTTTTGGCATCTGGTTATTCCAGTCTACATCGGTAATAATCGTCTGTGGGATATGTTTGGCCTCTTTCATTTAGTCGCGTCATCAGAAATAACGCTTGAAAGCATTCTGGCACGCAATTCGTTTGCCAATTTTAGAATTTTCATTTTGTCTTAAATATTGCATATCAGAAGACCATCTTTTCAAGGTAAGATGACAACATCAATGTTGATTTAAATTGACCAATAAATTATTGGATTTGCAATGTCGAAGACTGGATGCTATTGAATTAGTACAGAATCACCTCCTTTAATGAAAAGAATACAAAATGAAATGTGTTAACTTTAATAATCAATGTTGATCAATCTGAATTGCTCTAAAACAGTTAAATTTGTCCCCAAAAAATTTCCTTATTTCTTATCCATATAAGTTTTTAAGATAACCCACTTCAGACAGTAATTTACATATAAGGAAATATTAAGAGTATGATTTAAAACTGATCATTTGTTAATCACCCTCCTCTATTCTGTCATCGTTATTACCATGTCACCTCACTTCTTTCAGCCATCGGATATAAGTCAAGAGGAGATATATTATGGTACTTAAGTGACATTTCCATCTTGGTTGATTCAAAATCTATATACTGTACACATATATATGAAAGAAATAGACAGTTATGAATTCTTTTATAATCTTGTAATCTCTGGCAAGTGATAATACATAAGCAAAAACTAACAGGATCTTTTTCTCCTTAGCTATGTTTACATGGCGTAGTAAGACGAAGAGTGTTTGTAAGTAATAAGATCATTTTCGTATCTGGTGTAATAATTTGCCTATGAACATTCACATATATTTTCTATCTTTTTTTTCTTTGGTACAAATATTCAACATGTAGACGTGTATAATTTATAGGCAGTGAGTTTGATATGGTGCCAAAAACTCGTTTCTTCAGGGAGTTCTACCATATCTAATGTATTTGATTATATCTTCTAACAGCATGCTTCATAAAACTTCAAATTATTTTTAGGAAAAAGGTTTTTAGAAAGAGTTATACAGTGTTGATATAGTATGATGGGAAACACTCTGGTTTATCGTTTTTTTCTCGTCTTGATTCGTCTATACTCAGTGTTTTAGCCTAACATAAAGAAACTATTATCAGTGAGTGGAGATCTAAGAGCCCCAGCAACCACTCACTTTAAACTAATAGTTCACTGATATATTGTCGTCAATGAAAATAATTGAGATTTGTAAGGTCTTATCATAACGTGTATTATACAGTTGGATGATAATGATAAGTAGATGTTTGATGGCTTTAAAAAACATGATTTTTACATCTGACATAGATTTTGATGGGAAGTTCTCAAGTGTTAAACAGTTTCAAAACAACATTCAAACTTATAAGATTGAAAACACAAACTTTGGAATTTATACACTTAAAACAAATCTTGATTCATGGCCAAAATCCTGAAGTATCTCGAAAATGGTTTGTAAGTTTTCTATTAAGTTTATGTAATTAATGGTATTTTAATTAAAATTCTAGGAAACAATTTAATGAAGAAAGTAGATAATATAATGAATACAGGATGTTAGTATATAATACATTAGTGGAGTAACTCTGGTGTGCATGTAATACATTAAAATTAATAAAGAGAATGGTACTTAACCATGACATGGATTAAGATTCAGTTCATATAAAGGAATAGTTAAAGTAATGGTGTGGCAAATAATCCATTTTGTCAATGTGAACATAAAGGTCAGTGTAAGCCACATGACGCTATGAAACTCCATTGTTGTGTTATGGTTGAGACAAAAAAAATTGTCTCAATGACCCTTGCTTGGCAATTTGAACACAAACTATTATACATTCCATGATTAAAATGGTAATATTTCGAGTAATATGATCATGATTAACTGCAATTATTGTAATCATTGGAGTAATATTTAGCATAATCATGATTGACCGTAATATTAACATGATCAATAGCTGTGATCATCAGTAAAATTTTACCATTCCTCAGATTATTACTGTAATCATCAGAATAATATTTAACAATGATTAAACTTAACAGTAATTGTGAATTTAATATTTTACCAAGACACAAATATTATGTTTTATCATCAAAGTAATATTTAACTATGACCTCCTTGACATTGAGAGTAATATCTAACCATCACTTATTGTAACACAGTAATTACTATTACTGTAATCTTTAGAATAATATTGAACGATGGCCTGAATTGTTATCTGTGACTTGAAGAATTAACTTTTAGTGTCAGAGCAAGAGTTAGTCATGACTTCCAAGGAAAATGGGTACAATTTATGTGTAGTAATAAGAAGGATAACAGTGAAATGTTTTCCTTGTCTTTGGACTTGATTGACAGTAGTTAAAAAGGTCGGTGATTAACGACAGTCATAATTTAATAATTTATACTTGAGTTACTTGAATGGTATTGATTTGTAATAAAATGAGTGAATCATAGTTGTAGTAGTTATCACCACAGATTATATATAACATCAATATTAGTTACAACATCTAGTTCTGCTACTTTTCGAAAAGTCAATGTTTAATGGAGTGAAAGCCAGTCACATTTATCCAGACCATTCCGCCATCAGTAACAAAAAAAATCACAGTTTGACAATGGATGGTAGTAGTATTATTAGTATTATCGATCGATAGGGGGAAGCGAAATACTAGAATACACTAACACTATTACTTGAACAATACTCTCGATTGATATCATCTATAGTAGATTATTGTCCATGGGGCACTTTAACTAGACTGATATTCCCTTAGAGACTGAGGTGTTAAAACTCTTACCGCTCTCTCAATCTCTACATTATTCTCACATTACTTCTCTCATATTTCATTATTTTGACAAAAGTGCATCACCTAAAACAATTAAATGTGATCAAGATGAATATTCTGTTCTATTGATGTCATATTAGCAGGATTTTTTATGTATATGTACGGGTCAGATTGTCTGACTTTGATCATCAACTGGAGATTTGGATCTCAATTCAGATATATCACTCATTAAAGGAATAGTTTAATGTAAAAAGATTTAATATCATCACATCTGGAAATAACAGTTTTATTTATACAGTACCTGACAAAGCAGACGCTATTGAACTATTTTCTAAAATCGTTGTCTTTTTGCTGGACAGGTATTAATAATATTACCAAAAGTCAAATCTGTACTTGACAAAAAAACGGCACCACCGGCACCAGAGGGATTGACTGACAATGTTTGTTTTGTGGCATGAATACCATTAAGAGTTTTGGACTGGTTATTTTATGTAGGGTACACAAAATGTTATGTATAATGGTAACACATCCTTTTTTTTAGGTAAATGAAAGAATATATTCACACTATCTTTTTAGAAAATATTGGTAAAAAAAACGTAATTCTTTGATCTGTCATTACCACCATCAGACTGGAAAATATTGGATTGCAACACATTCATATCTTAGTAGTTTGTACTCAACATTCTAATTGAACTGTAGATTATAGAGCAGTAACGTGCTGCCTTGTAATTGATTGTACCTACTGACTTAACGTAATCTTCAAGAAAATTTATTATCAGATCAAAAATCTTTTATGAAAGCTTATGTGGTATGAGGCGAGCTATTGGGAGAATATCAGTAGAGATCAGCCCCTGAGGCTAACCATGTTTTATTGTACTCGGTCAAAATTTATTTAAATTCAAGTTCATAGTACCAGGTACACTTTACGAAAAACATATTCCATTCGCAAAATGATAACACATTTTAAATGAGATTTTGAATAGTAGTCTTATCTTGAACTTGAAATGTATACCTGAATACTGACCTATCAAGTGGTTGAAATGTATTTTAAATAGCTCTATTTTATGTTGATTGATATTAAAGATCTATTCAGAAACCCTTGAAGGGGATATTTATTTATTAATGTCTTGATCTTGCCCTGATCTGATTAAACCTATTTGATCAATAAACTGTTTTAGGTAAATATGTCCTATTGGAATTCAGTACTCTCTGTTAGTATTTCAGGCAGATATTGCCAATGTTAGAAACTAAATTCTGAAATCGTCATTTGTTTGATGCTAATTTAGATTCCTGTTTCATTCCAGACATTATCTATTTCCAATTCCAGGAATTGAACTGATAACTCATTATCATTTTGTTTGATGCAAAATTAGACACTGTTTATGTACACAGCTCTATAACTAACTGTTCCTTTGCTTAAAGCTCTTGAGATATGTATTGAAAAGATGTACTGATCTACTATATATATTGTTGACTTCTCAAGATGATTTATTAATGTTTAGATGATTGGACAAATAAAAATATTTACAGATATATATCATGGTGTTAAGATATATTGTCAATTTGATACACAGCTCATTGTTTTCTCATATACCTAATCAGCTTGATGATAATAACATAACTCAATGTACATACTTTAGTAGCATTGACCGGTGTAAACATTTCACTAGGTATCAAGTTTGGCTCAGTAAATTATTCTTTAATTACAGAAACAACAAAAAATGACTTTTGCTATGACAAAGAAAAATGTGTAAACAAACACAACAGCAACTCAAAAATTTATACTATTAACAAACCAGGTTTTTTTAAAAAGAAAAGCTGTCTAGCAGAATGTTTAATAAAGACAAAGAAGTGAAGCAACATGTTAAATCAATTCTTGGCTAATAAAAAATAGGTTCCATATGAAAACAGGGATTAAAAAAATACAAAATGGAGCTCCATCCACAAAGATATGAGTCAAACAGGGTACCATGCCAAACCATCACATGAGTTTGTTCACCTTATATTGTACAGCTATATCTAGACTTACCATTTGTCTATTAATTTACTTTATGGAGAACAGCCTGTGTGACTCGCTTGGTATTCTTGTGGACAGAGCACGCCATCAGTAAAAATACCAGAGGTAAACGCCAATGATTTGGTTTGATGTTCACAGGAAATTGGTTAGAGTATTGAGTCACAGATAACATTCACAAGACATGTACCTAATTTATATCTGTCTCTCGCTCCCTCGCTTCTCCGCTATCTACATGTCACTGATCACCTTCCATATATAGTCTGATATATCTCTCTAGCAGGAAGAATCCCAATAACCAGTCATTCATTTAATTTCATTCATTAAAGACTTGAGGCGATATCGTCTCAGAGTATATAATGATAATACCACATTCATAATTCTTGTACTAAACATTATATAATAACTTTATAAATCACAGGTATAGTGGGAAGATTGCTAAATCAAAATTACTTTGACCTTCTACCATTACTCCTGTATGACAACTTGATTTAAAAATAAAATCTTTAAAACCATGGGTTGTCCCAATAATGGAAATTTTCCATACAAAATGATGCTATTAAGGATATTTAAATCTGAAGGGCCCCTTTAATATCAATTAAGATAATTCAATAATATTAGACCCCCATCCTTCTGTGTTCATCACTGCTATAAAGTTGTACTACTACTAAACCTAACTCTTTTTATGAATGAACGCTATAGATTGATAATGAACACTAGACACAAAGAGATCTACATCAGTAAATTTTAATAAATGTCAATGATAAAAATATCAGTAGAAAGGTTAATGTTTTATTTTTCATAAATATTAAATGATCCATTAAAGTAATGTTTTTACACAGAATGTCAATGATTTTCTTTTTTTCATTACCTTGTATCTGAATGTCTATCTGTGCCATTCTATCAGCATGGAATTCAGAAACATTTAGCAAAAGATTCACTTCATGTACTCCATGAGTTCCTTAAAAGTGATATAACACCATGTGTGCAAGAAAGGGTAAGCATAACCTGCTGGCTGCTTCCAGTACAACACCAGTCAAAGTGCTACTGATTTCTATTTGTAGTTTATATCTATTCTATTTATGGTTTATACAAAGATTGATTACAGTTCATGTCTAGTGTAAAGTGAACCAATTTGAAGCTTGTGATGCAATAAAAAACCAATTTCACAATTTTAAGGTATTACGTATAAGCCTCCAATTTCAATTATTCAGGGTAGAGAAGATACTGATTACGGATTAACACAAATTCCATGTTCGATTTCAGCTCGAGTCACACATTACAACCAATCTCTATTTATTCCACAAGTTTTTTTCCCTAATTGCATTTCCAGATTGAATTTCAGGGAAACATCCAGGAGAAAGAAATTTGATCAATAGTACAACAATTTTATCTTTTACTCATTGCTACGGAACTATACCTATGATTGTCCACAGAATGTTGATGGCATAGGTCTGCTTCAAGCAATAGAACCATCTACAAGTTTTATCAAAGATGTTTTCTAGCCGTATGTCAATTCTACATACATAGTCAAAATGGAAATGGGTTGTTTAAACATGTTTAACTCTCTGTTAGTCATTATGATGACCATGAAATTTATTTATACTTTTATTCACCATTCAATAAACATCTACATAATTGTATTAAGAATTCACGCAATGATGCCTAAGGCTGTGACTAGCAAAACTTGATTATATTTTTATGAGTATGAACAGTTCCAGTACCCAGTTTACACATATGATGATACATGTATAGTAGAGCCAAGCAAATTAATTGAAATTAGATCTTTTGTTTAGATATAAATTTAGTGTATGTTGTACAACATGAAGTCAAATTCTCTTTAATCTTTATCTTAATTGTTTGAAGTTGGATTTGTGTTGATTGATATATAAAAACTGTTGTTGTTCAATCTTGTCCGAGATCAGGTCGGTTGTTAATAAAGGTGTTAGATATACTACCTACAGTAATTATCACCATTAGTAACCTCCAATGCATTAATACAAAAAAACAATGAAAAATTAATAGTCTTTACTTTTCATACATTGTTTCACCAAATGTGCAGTGAAGGATGAGATAGGCTTCATGGTGATAATATGATAAAAATATGTGTACATATATATTTCATGCAGTTCTCAGACCTTTACTTAACACATTTTCCACAGTATGTAATGATTAATGAAGCTTTTAATGACTTTATAATTGTCAGTAATTATCTACCTTTTAATGGTTATTGGGCTACAAATGTACCATCTTCAAATTATCTTGGCAACTGTCAAAATCCTTTGTGCTGATAAAGTTATTAAAGTAATTATTTGGTGCGAAAGCGAAAAGTAAATTGTATTTCTAACAATCATTTATTTTCTAAAATTTTCAGTTAACTGATGAAACAGCTGAAACAATAGATCGGTTTCTTCTCATTTGAAGTCTATTAATGT
Organism: Patella pellucida; assembly: GCA_917208275.1. Taxonomy (NCBI): domain Eukaryota; kingdom Metazoa; phylum Mollusca; class Gastropoda; family Patellidae; genus Patella; species Patella pellucida. The sequence goes on along the minus strand of OU795038.1, from coordinate 27,759,153 downwards.
TATTATACAAGCTGTGTTGCGGATTGAAAATTCTGTGCTTATTATTTCAATATTGCAACAAGGTTATATTTGCTTTTATCAGAAAAGTACACAACTGTGAGCTCTTATATCATTAGGAACCTTTCATATTCAAGATTTTTAAACCAAATATATTATCAATTTGAGGATGTCTTATAGTTTTATTAACAGGATAAAGTGTAAGTCAGTGAAATGTATCGTTTCATTAAATACGACTAAATACATGCAACATTAAAATTATATAAGTAAATACATATTTATTGTGATCAATAACAAGATATTTAAAAATCTTCAGCACATTTTCGTTCCCAATGAGTCATGGGAAATCAACAATAAATGCCCTGTTCTTCTTTACATTACAATTGCATTTTTATAAAGTCAACGAAAATGGCATCAGATGTAAGGTTTTTTGCCCCTTTAGTCTACAGATTTGTTTTATTTTTGTGTTTGGAAATGATTGTCTGGTAACCCACATTTTACCTACAATATACCCTATACCATAATGCCTGAATTAAATCACAACAGCTGTGGTCTTCAATCACTTCATGTAGCATTGAATATTTTGAGCAGGAGGCAGACGCCCTAACTCAACTTGGCAGATGTAATAGAACTAACTATTACCACACATACTTGAGATATAGAATGTACTAAAAGAGTGTCTAGAGGTACCGTTAGTAGAAATACTAATAGCATAGACACTACACAGGTGGTTACTTTGGGGAAAACTTGTGTAAAAATGTTTCAAAGAAGAAACAGCCATATTATCTGATAGGATATTTTGGTTATCAGAATGAGTTTCCAGATAAGTTGGCTTTGGTGAAGTTGATCGACCCTTTAGCGTTAATCTCTGATGATTTACAGGAATTCAACGCCTATTGGTTGTAACATATAAACAGATTAACGTTCAAACAAATACTTACTCAGAAAATGTACTGATGAAAATACCTTAAACACAAAGTTAACGGTTCTAATTCCCAAATTATTATTCAGATGTTAACAGCCAAGTGCACTTACAAAATGTGTGGAATCTATCTTGAAGGGGTCTGCATGTGTGTTTTTTTGTTATAATTAAAATTCAACTTTATTTTTTGCTCATTATAATATAATTCAATATTGTTGTAACACAGGGGTTCGTGAAATTAGATGTATTTTCCACACATTTTCTCAAATGACATTTACGTAGTCTGACAGAATGAGATACATCAGCATGTGCAGGAAAATTCCTCCTTTTTTTCTCCATGCAGTTTAAAATCTCATATATCTATTCATCGCAACAGGTGGAAGCATGAAAGCGCTTCAAATTTTTTTATCTTGCGCCAAGCCTTAAAAGATTAGGCAAAAATCAAAAATATTATGGCAGGTCAACTGTTCTCTTTTTTTTCATTGAGAACCTTATCTTGTGTAGTGTAATGCATTCTAGCTGTTTTGCGGGAGATCTGGTATTCAGCACAGTACAACTTGTGAATAACCTTTCCATCAAAGAAACGTTAATTCAGCCATTTTGATGAGTGGTAGGAGTAAAACTCTAATATATATACATCCAGTTAATAATATACAATATCACATGTTAAACAGGTGAATGCCTCCAATACAAAAAGGTTATCACTAACCATATGAAAGAAATGCTGTTTTTTGTCTTAGTCTGAGTGATAATTATATTTACTTGTCTATTGTTGGATTTTATATCAGATATTAGTTGAGTTATGAAGATGGAAATTTAACATAAGTAACACATTTATAACAACTAACAAATCTGTTTATTAATGTCTGATGAAAATTTCAGGCCATTTCCTTTATTAAATCATTCCCTTAAAGATATGTTTCCTTCAGGTAAATTACTGTCACATTTGACTCCATCTGATTAATTTAATTGTGACATTTAATGTTACATAACCGTTATATTTTAAATTAATAGATTTACAATGTATAAAGAATTTTGTAAAATATATTTCTTTTTGTCAACTAGCTAAATGGCAGCCTTCATAGATAATGCATGCATGGTGTGGAAAACAGCAAAGACAGCATAAAATAATGTGTGTTTAATATCTACACTGAGTTTGAACCATGCAAAGTGCAAATGTTTTGAAACAGTTGACATGAAATCCAAAAAGCAATGACAAATTTTAGCTTATGAAAAATATTTCTTGGCAGTGTAAATATATGACTTCATGGAGGATAAGCGTAACAATCCCAATCGTCAAACGAATTATGATTACTGCCTAAATTTGCTTCAAAACATTGTACAGTTATTTTCTTCAGATGAACTGAATATAGAGAAATATATTGTCAAGTGGTATTTATATCACTCATGTTGAAACTTTCACATCTATAGATAAAGCCAGTGTTGAAGCCTAGCCAACTTTATTTTTGTGTAATCTTTTAAAATACAAATTTAATAATGTACAGCTAGCCCCATCCCAGAACAAAATAACACATCTGATCAACCCAATTCAATGCTTTATATTGAAATCAAACAGGTTTAGCTTCTTTAAAAAAATAATACTTATAAAAATATTGAATTTAAGCATGGGATATTGATTTTTGAGAAAATTCTCACTGATCGGCTAAATACTACACATTTGAAACAAGGAAGTTTCAAGTGGGAAGGGTAAAAATGGGGATTATGTAATTAACATTTATAATAATAATTTTGTATTTTTTTCTGTCATTATATAATTATATATATACAGTTTATATGCTGATAATTACCTATAATAAGTATTATTATTACATACCATCTATATTTATGAATTAGTCTGAGTATGTATAAAATATTTATGTATAGTATTAGACAGAAGGTCAGCTGTGATTATCTGTCTGCATGACTAATATCACTAGGGATGGCACAATACAATTACTATCCTCGCTCACTGCTCTAACAATAATACCCCTTGTGTATTTAAATAATTTCTTGATTTATATCACTACATTAACAACATATGCAGTAGATAGACTTATAATAGGTATTTTAATGTCCTAATGATAACATTTAATAAAAAGAGAGCTTTTATTCAGAGAATTACTGAATGAGGAGTGTTAAAGAGAGTTAATCTCCAGACTTTTCCTAATTATTTTCTTAAAACTTTGACCCATCCAGACAAATTTGACTTGTGACTTATGATAGGACGATAATGAGTTTTCTGGAAATAACTTTAATCTTGCCACAAATCTGAATTAAAATGAGCTGTAACAGATCAATGCTTTCATTTGGGTCACAGGAAAATCTTAATTGCTGAGACAATTTTTGAAAAGGAAATTGGAATTCTGGATAGAAATTCATGTGGTTAAGATCAAATCAAATCTTGTTTAATTATGAATAGATGCATTGTTATTAACTGTTACCCCACCCTCTCCATTTAAAGTAGCAATTGTTGAAAAACAGGGGATGGTAAATTTGACTAGACTGTGTCATTGTCGTTAGCATTCATGTGTATAGTCACCATTGTCACCAAAAACAGCATTTGTCTGGTCAACTGTTACAAATGATATACAGCCGCAGGAAAGACATGAATATCTAATAGATCATTTAATGCTAGATTTAACTTGTCCTGTACCTCACCCTTCACTTACCATACCTACGTAAATTCAAACCAACATACTTCCTTCAAACCAAAAGCTAGACTAAAAAGAGGTTTTCTAAATATCATTTTACTTCCACTTCAACAAAATATGTAATTGAAGGGAAACTCGATATACAAATTTTAAAGCTCAGACATTTGCTGAGGTTGCGTAAATTTGCAATTTTTTTTTCTTAATAATTCCATAGATGTTAAACCCTTGAGGCAATCTGATGTTTAAGAACCAATTGTCCACATCCTAAACATTTTTTTAAAAATTGCTCTATAAAACATTAATAATTTGACTTTACTGTATGTTGTTGTTTTTTAATTTAGTACTGAAGTACTTGTTACTTTCTTATCGTTTTCTTACCTCACAAACAATTAACATAAATTTACTGAGTTACAGTTGATAATATACATACTAATAAATTTAGGAATCTAATAAAATTAACGGCATGTCCGTACAGGGGTTTATCATCTACTGTAATCTGAAGGAACAGCTGTCTCACTTATGCCTCTATTACAGTTGAAAATTTTACAGCAGACATGTAATAGCAGACATGCAATTTGCAGACGCACAAGTCTGCAATTAAAAACATCATAAGTAGTTGGTGTAGCTATCAGCTACCTCACTGATTTTATAGTAATGTTCACAGTTTTACAATATTAGCTTAATGGTCTAAACTTATCACTCTTACATTTCAGCGCTTTGAAGAAACTGTTTTTGATATATTGCATACCTCACATCAGTGCATGAACTTATACATGATAAATGATGTTGACCTTGATACGAAGGTGCATGAATTTTCCGTGCATCTATCCTGCAGGGGTTATGAAAATATTATCAGACATTAATATCATGTGATATTTGATGAAATAAACTGAAATAGTCATGGTTTTATGGCAATATATTCATGCTGCACTAAATGTTTTCTTGATAGCAAACTGTTTTCCAATATTTGCCAACCGCAGAAATTGCAATTCTTGTCAGGACTCTTATGTGTTGAATTGATTTGTAATCATTATGTGCCATCAATAAATGTAACTACTTCAGTTCCTTCATTTTCTAACCCGTATTTGTATGTCAGCTACTTTAAATAGAATCTCTGATGAAAAATGTCAACCCTAAAGTGTCAAAACCCAAACAAAAATCGGAACTTATGTCTCTATCTTGTAGTCTGCAGCTAATATATTTCTTAAGACCTTTAAATCTGTCCAGAATCTACCTCTCAAAAAGGTATCTTTAATTAGTGATTTTATAGTCTTTCTAATACACCTGATATCTCATCTTCTTTATTGAGTTGACATAGCCAACATATTTTGGTGTATTTAAGTACCAGTGTATCATGAAATGATTTTTTTAAGAGATACAGATTTACATGTGACAAGTTGTCAATAAGATATGATAATATGATATTGATATCATCAAATTCATTGACATCGACATGTCATTTAATGATAACTGATAGGATTTTTAAATACATACCCCAAAGACAATTTATTATAATGGATGAGGGTCAAAAGATTAGCTTGCTCATTCTTTATCACTTGTAAATGTAACTGTGCAGCAGAATGGAAGTAAAGCAGACCAGGGTTATAATGAGTGGAAGGGAATAATGAATGGCAACTAGTTACTGTGTGACAGATTTATATCTTTTTTTAGTGTCAAAGCCAGCAAAAACAATCCATCTTGATTCTCTTAATTTGTCTTGATTATATTAGAGAATAGAATATTTTAACTGTTGTAATGTGTTCTCATTTTTTAATCAATATTCTTAATAAAGGTTTCACCATCTTATTATAGAGTCCTGCACTGGGGAAAAAAATGTTATGGTTGACAAGACTGTGACTCAGTCTTCTATTTATTTAAAGAGGCTGTGTCCAAATGCTGGGATGGAATAATCCTTTGTTAAGAGTTGATGATCGACAAAATGTTGCACTCCAGCTTTAAGTATGATGAGTCGAGATTTTTTTATTATAAAAAATGATTTAAGCCTTGGACATGTGTGTAGGGTTAGCATCTCGATCTGGTGCAGAGAAAGGAGTGATGTAGTGGCCCACGGCTAATTGTTAAGTTATTCTTTCTTATCGATCTCACAGTGAGCCAAGCACAAAAGAGGGAGGTTCTTGCAACTGGCATTTCACAAACCGAAACTTTATCCTTAAAGCTCAGACCAAAGAGGCAGTCGTCCATTACTAATTTGATGAAAAAAGCTTGCTTATTTTCTAGTCTCAACCACCCAAACACTCCAAACTGTGATAATAACACCCATAATAGCTTCATCTAATCCTTGAATAATATTTCATAATGAAAATTCTACAGCATTTAAAGTTAACATACCAGGAGAAAATGTAGCTGTATTTTGCAATAAAGAAGTTCTGGCTGCTTTACATTTTTGGACTATAACACATTGCAGTACAAACCTACGAAATTTGATAAATATATCCATGACATTTGGTTTGAAAAAGTCATAAATATGTCACCTACTTAAATATAATAAAGCTTAAATTATCATTAATATGGCATTAAAGTAGATTATATCTAGGAAGTGATTGTGGATGAACAAGGGAATGTAATCCAGGTAATACAGCTCATTCATCGCCATCACCTACTACCCAATATTAAACAATAGAATGTTTTGTGTTGATGTTGTCAGGGTAGGGTGTTATCAATGATATGGTATGTCAAGTAGTAGGATGAAGTCTTGTTTAACTACCTTCACAAGGTGTCAATCGTCTCATTATGCTCTCCTGTTTGTACAAATGTTGTGAATGACCTTTGGTCATTGGTAGCCTGCTGGTAGGCGGCTATGACTGACCACTTATCTTTTTGGCAGTCACCATACTTTGATCTCTCTCATTAAAATCTCCTTAATGAAGCTTACTGATAATTATAAGGCTTGTCAGTCAAATTTTACAATTCTAAAAGAAATAGCCTGCTCTAGAGCCGAATAAATAGGTGGGAGATAAATTAATTAAATCCCTATTCACCTATATGAACCCTTAATTTTGGTCATGTACCACCAAATTTGTTTTTAATACGTGATTTTGTATTCTCAGATTATTTTATCAGCTTGATGCATCATTCATGATCCTAAATATGAAAATAAAAAAGTATGTCTGAATCTGTTAGAGGGAGTTATTAATTTCTAGAAAACAATATAGTTATAACAAGATTAGGGACACATATGGTATACAGCTGATGTCTGACCAAAACAGCGGTATGAGATATTTCTAAATTACTGTTTAGGCTTGTAGAAAAACATAAACTATTTGAGATTTTTTAGACAACCTTTTGATCACAGCTTAAAAGACATTCAGTTATTATAAGCTTACATGCTTAAATAATTATTTAGTCACACTGGATAAAATATGGTATCAGCATTAAAGTTTTCCGATCGGCAGAACTGAAATATCAAATCCACTAAATCTGGAGATTCTGAATATGGAAAAGAACATCCATATGTTACCTAAAAAAGAAAAAAAAATATTGTTGTAATTTATTCACAAGGCATAAATGTCAATGTGTTATTGAAGATTTTTTAAAATGCAATTTCTTTGATGTTTTTGGAACCAGATGTTCCTTTTCAGCTTAAAGCCATATTGCATAATGTCAATTACCTTGCCTGTGTTCTTTGTGTAATTCAACAAATTTCATATAAACAAAATTATATTCAACAATTAGTAGCCATACTGTTTATTTTCATGGTATAAAATATCTGTGGAAGTGACCGATTTTAACTTGAGTTCAAACAGTGTCATTGGGTTTTGCATGTTACGTTGAAATGTGTCACGCACCTCTCATAATAAACTATGTTTACAGGAAAGAGGTGATTAAAGAATTTTAATGCGTTTTTTAAAACAAAAAGCTTTTACTCTCGAAACACTGTTACCTCTTTTCCAAAATTCCAGACATGATTCATCCAAGCTGTAGACCGCTAGCTGGTGGGTCACATTTATTTTAAATTATTACCTGACACAATAGCTGAAAAAACTACCCCACAAAGCTATCTTTTGTTTTCATTATTTATGATATGTTCACCAGGGTGGATATTATGTTTAAAGGTCCTTAGCTAAATGTTATGGATAATAATTGTTCTTTCAGGATATTTCACTGACCTCATAATATTTATGTGTGTTATTGCACCATGATTATATCAGAGTGGGTACAAACAGCTTTAGTAATAGTTTAAAACTCCCATGACCGACACTGACGCCCATTCATTAAATGATTTAAACTCTCTCACTGGGAAATAAGCTTAAAACAAGATTTCATTTCAGATTACCAATTCATATGCTCATAAATTTCAATGTCTGAGAAAAAAATCCATCTGATTGGAGATGAGTTTTTTGGTGCAAGATTTACCACTTTATTTAAAACAAAGTTCCTACCAGGATGTTAGTAGTTGAGTTCCTTTAAGTGATTTTCTCTCTGTATGCACCATGCATGTGCTCAGCATTATTACATTAGATGACTTTGTAAAAACTTTGAAACAGTCCTTTGAACTTGAAATGGTTTGAGCATCTGCTAATAATTACCATAGCGTTATCTGTTTTTATGTAAAACTTGTAGTTCAAAGCTTTATTAAGCAATTTTAAACTCATTTTTGTCATGTTACAATGTTGTGTGTAGCTGTTTTTGCGATAATCCAGTGATTATATTCATGGTAAACTGTTTACAATTTGAACAGTATAAACCAAGAGTTGTTTTCTTATGAATGTATGTTAACAATGAATTGTGGTGAAGCAGAAATTCAAGTTTCAAGTGAAATTAAATTAGGTGTTACAACAGTTGTATTTTAGCACAAATAAATTCTTCTAAGGTGTTGAAAGAAAAATGTTGCCTAATTTGTGAGTCAGTTATTTAGTAGGATATTCAGGTTAGTCATAAAAAAACCTGTTAGTTTTTTCACCAAATGTTTTTTTTTCATCAAATAAATAACAGTTTTGTATTAAATTAGCAATTTCCCAAACGTACTAAATAAAAAGATTTACCACCAGTTTTGTTAATTGAACTTTTTACCATCATTATTCATATCAAATTAACAATTTTACCATCAACTATTGTACTAAATGATAAATTTTACCATCAGTTTTGTTGAATTGCACATTTTAATATCAGTTTATGCATCATTAAATAAAAACATCAGTTTGTGTATCATTAAATTTTATCATTCGTTTGTGTGAAGGTAAATGTATCTATATTCATGGTGGGAATATAAGCAATTAGAGCATTATTTATACCTATAATGATAGAAAGAAAGGTGTGACCTGTAGTTGACAGGTGTTTATTGAAGGTAGATATAAGGAGGAGGGGGGAGGGTTGATGTACCTTTTGTACCTTGTCCTATATTTACCTGATCTCTGGTAGCCACTGAACATCTTACAGCTGTCACATGACCTTAACACCCACATACCACAAATATCTGTCTGAAGAAGTTCAACCATTAGCCTCTATTGTGTCTTTATATTAGACTTTAGTTCTATCTTTAAACATGATGATACCGTTAAATATAGAATTCTATGTGAAGGACATTGGTCCTCATTGAGTGTACTCTCAGTTCTATCTTGAAGCATGACAGCTGCTGATATTTCTAGGTTTAATTTGAAATGACTATATAAATATCATTAAGGAACAAGATTAAACATTGACTGGGTTTTATAGGAGATTTTTTTCGTTAGTTACTTTCCAGGCTTTAGAGTCCATTTGGTAAAACTTGACAAATTAAACTGAAACTGTTATCAATGATTACTTTCAAATCCCAGACTAGATTTGTATCTTAAATCTGATCTGTTATTAGTATGTCTTATATGTTTTAATAGATTTGTCTGTTTTAATAGATTTGTCTGTTTTAATAGATTTGTCTGTTTTAATAGATTTGTCTGTTTTAATAGATTTGTCTGTTTTAATAGATTTGTCTGTTTTAATAGATTTGTCTTAATACGCCCACATTAAAATATGTTGCTGTCCCCCTTGTTCGTCTGGTAATATGTCTTCCATAACTTTGGAAGACTACATCATTCGATCTTTTTAAACCTTGTATTATTGGTAAGAAAAGCACAATTGAATACTGTTTATAACTTCCAGAGTTATTACCCTTGATCACTGTTTTAAATTTCAAGGATTTCTGTAAATTATTTCTACAAACCTATGTTTATTTATAATATAGGGTTTATCTCCAGTGATCACACTTGGTAACTTTACATTATGAAATATCTCAATTTAATATAATGGTATGTTTGATGGAAAATGTTAACAAAATGTCATCGTAATAACAGACAATTGAAAGGTCAATATTTAGTTAAAGGTTAAATGCAAATAAATTATTATAAAATGAAGGAATAATTGAATATATATGTCCCACCCTAGTGTTTCACAGTGGGTGATATATGACGGTTCAATTTCACCACTTGTTTAAAAAAAAATAAAAAATAACTTCAGTTGATGCAAACTTCCCATAATTATAATGATATTTATTTGAATATAATAATATGATGTTGTCGGAGTGGCAAAGGTGATATAATAGTTTAACATTATTTATAGACATGAGCAAAAAATATATATGGAAAATAATCGAGTTCTAAAAAGTATGAGATTGCATTTAAGAATAACTTACTTAGCCTGTAGTTTAAATATGGATATTGTTTGGATAGGATGGTAAAATATCTTGGTAGTTCCAATTTCTGATGAAGAGTAGCTACATGTAGTTGGTAAAGAAGCAATCCAGGCAAAATTATCTCCCTAGCATTGCACACATGACAATAAAAGTTATTTACCAGATGTTCTTTTTAAAGTGACCTAGTAATACATTGAAAAGACATTAAACACAATTCCATTTAGTTATATTCAAGTTTAAACTTAAAACATGCCATACCTATACTAAAATTCTATTTGATGCCGCTTAATCATTTACTAGTACTAGTACTGGTTTTTGACGTTAAATATATTTTTAATAATCAATACAAGGCCTTCAATACTACACACTTGATTTGCAACCAATCGAAATATTGATTTTTAATATGAGAATGCAATTGCTCGAAAAAGAAAGTATCTGCTGCATTGCACTCATGAATAAGAAATAAATTTCAAATCAATCGTCACAAACACCCTCTTAGTATAAGGTCAAATATGCTTATTTGTTGAATAATTAATTTTTTTGCGATTTGTATGAATATGGTAATTCTGTCTTGCACTTTTGTTAATGATTGACCTTATTCTTAATGAGGTCAAGTCGCCCTAGAAAACAGCCAGTCTCTGGTGGTGAATTAAATATGAAGAAGTACGGAATCAGGTTACCGATACAGTAAAAGATTTGTGTGTTGATGGTAAAAGATGTTTTCTTCATTAAGGTGTAAATGAGATTAGTAAGGGGCAGATAACTATGATGATAATAGATAGAGAAGTTAAAGTGATGACTGATGAGACGTTTAACTATAAGCTTAAAGACAAGATAGATTCACAATACAGTTTTCAGTTTGGTTAACCATTTTCTCTATTAGATGATACATGGAACGATTTGTTACCACAATTACAGTTGCTGCTTCTAGTATTTTTTGTGGCTTGTCTATTTAAACTCTCTCCAGTTTGGCACCTTCTAGAACCCCATTACATGACCGCCACACGCAATGTTGTGTTTAAGCAAATTTGAATTTACGAGAACAATCTTGAATGTATTACAGAGTCTTTACTCTTCTTGATTGCTCATTTTTTTTATAAAATAAGCTGCTAAATCGAAAAACAACCAGTTTATGGCGTAGGCTAAATGATTAGTGGACATAAATTGAGAAAATATAAGCAACACTTAACAGAACAGCATAATAAATTCTTTATTGACAATACTCTCAGCATTTTGTGTCTGATGGTGAACTAGTCACCCTTGTTTATTAGAGGCAATCCCCAGCATATGTCTTATACACAGATATGTTTATCAGTAAATTAAGCGAGGATCAATATGCCTGTGGCAAGTTAAATATGTAGATGATGATAAGGATTAAATTACCTGTCTGTCCACTAGAAAAATATCCTGTATCCAATATATGATACCTTGAACAGGTCAAACTTATAGATCTGTATAAACAGCTTAACATATAACCATTTCATAAATATACCCTACATATGGTCTTTATTCTAAGTGGAATATAAAATGGAATCTAAGATATGAGACGTGTTGGGGTTTTTTATAAAAGGAAAACAAAGGAATCTCACCCTTTTTACAAAATCCAATATTCCAGATTCATGGTACACTGGACTAAACAAGTACTGTGATAATTAGAAGAAATGTACAAGAAATCGAAAAGGAATTAAAATCGATTATTGTTAATATATATTAATCTATATTTGTGTTTCTAGACAATGTCTGGTTAAACTCTCAGGACAAAAGTTGAGCCTATGTTTGAGCAGACATAAACGTATAATAGAGTTACATTAGTACAAATACAAGATGTATTGTAACAGTATCGAGAAATATTTAACATGTAAACCTTCACAGCATCCAGTCATTAATAATTACAGATGGCTTGTGTTCTTTTCCATAATTTTATTGAATTGTATGCTTATGTGTAATACCAGACCACTTGCGTTTAATGAAATAATCAGTAGGTTTCAACTAATTTCCAATGGTTTGGCATCGTGTCAACACCTAACGGCAATAGTTCATATTTTGTTTCATTGATTAAGCTCTTGATTTACAGACGATGAAGAACGTCTTTTGTATTGATTGTTTTTTGTGTTTGTCTGGCAAAGTAAGCACTTATGCGAATGATCGGATGTATAGACTGCTCAATGAGATGAAAGTAATCTTTAATTATAAACGTGACTATTCTTCACACAAGCATTATTGAATTTGAAGTAATAATAAAAAGAAGGGTGGTAACTGCTGGAAGAGAGAGTACTCAATATTGGATTAATAGGATAGTTATGTGAGGTGTTAGTAATAACTACATTCAAATATTTTATAACGCAATTTGAATTTTCAAGCCAGGTCTGGCATCTGGTGGAATCAAATACCAAAGTCCTGAGTACAAATTGGTAATGTATTTAAAAAGATCCCTTGACAGTTGGAATTCAAAGAGGCTAGGTTGAAGTTAAATTTTTATCCTCACATTGCACATGTAACCATAGAAATAAATATACTTATCTGCTTATTTGGAATTAGAGTGTTGATGAAATATTACACCCCATTCCTTTCTGTCTCCAGATGGGTTTTCTCCAGGTCCTTCCTATGCCTGAATGAAATAGAAGGAATGGAATGGTATTTAACATCTTTTCAACATATTGTCAGAAATTAAATATCTCTGTCTTTCTTCATACATTGACTTGCATTATGATTTTGACCCTAATGTAATGTGTGTGAGTTATTGAACTCAACAATGGATGTTATCAAACGTTATTGGGGTTACTTTTAATAAATATAATTTGTTTAATAAAGATTTGAGAATTCTAGTTTAAATGTGACTTAGTAATGAACAGTAATTGTATTCCATAGAATTGTGTCCTCTTCATTTAATAAACTGAAACATTTGGATATATAAAAACGTGAGAGGACACTTTTCCTGGCATGAATATATACTCAATGAACCTTTATTATTTGGTTGATCACATTCAGATTCAGGTTTTTCAGCATTATTTCTATTGATATTGTCATTGATAACAATGACTTAATCATATGATTGACACATTCCCTGATGTATTTATTAAATTTATTGTAGTTTACATTATGTAAGGATCATACAGGGTCATAAAATCGTGATTTATCACTAATTTTCTAAATAACAAATCACCACATTCTTTTATTTTTACAAAGAACGTGTGATCGTGAGTCAATATTCCTGTTTCAACTCAACATCATTCAAACTTTATTAATTTTGGAATGAGATTAGATCTGACATGGGTCTTTATTAAATCAGTGAATGAATAGAGCTGTTTTATTCACTTCCAACAATACAGATCGACTAGTCATAATACTGTATTCCATCACTGGCTATCCTTTCTTATATAAGACAACAGACAAGGTGGGCATACATATTAATACTAAGACTCGCCATTCCAAGAAATCATATTGATTTTGATAGCAATGTGGCCAACCACAAAAAGAATATGAGAAAATCTGGCGTAGTTATATCATTTCCTTTTGGTATAATTGTTCCGGAAATAACTGTTTGTCTACCAGATTATCATCTTCAATAAATTGTCTCTTTATGTCAAATTATATCCTGGATCATACTAGATAACGGCTATATTTAAATAATATGTAAAGAATGTAAATAAAAAGAATTATATTACCTTATCAGATACTGTCATCAAGTAGATATATGGAATAAAATGCTGCAGAATTCCCCTTTTCCATATTTTTAAAATAATGTTCCACATGGGAAAGTTATTTTGGCTGTTTATTTAGGGATGTAAATACTCTAAAATTATTGTAACATGGCGACTGTATAGATTTTTTTTCTAAAAAGACTGTATGATAGCAGTTGTCACCTAGCGTAGCATTGCTTTAACACCATTACTGTGAGCAGTGTACTTTCTTCCCAATGTTCCAGCCTCGTGGGTTTTCTCAAGTTACTCCAGTTTCCTTCCGCTGCTAAAGACCCCTACGCGCAAGCAAATTATTGAAATAAAATTAAACCATAATTTGTTAGACCCGAAATGACCTAGTTTGTGTCAAGTGGACATTAAACCCCATCTCTCTCTTTTTCTCTTTCTCTCTCTCCGAAGTTAATGAGCGCTTAACACAAGCTAAAAAATAAATTAGAAATTGATTATGTACTCCTACACAGGAAATTTAAACCTCTTTATACATCATTTTGGAAATATAATTTTGCTTTGAGACTTCAGAGATGAGAGCAAGAGGGACTACAAGATTACTTTATAATGAATGGACTTTAGTTGTTCTACAATACAATCATTATATCTGTGTTGAAAGTCATTATTATAGTTCTAATAGTACACACGAATCCCAGTATCTGGTAAAAGTCATTATAGATAACCTGACCAACTGTTCACAGATCTCATTTAGATTAATTACATATAGCACCTATATTCATTACTGTTGACCATTAAGACTCCAACTTCTGTAATTGACTCATTAATCTCTTCTTGTTGCATTTACTGTCCATCTACACCTTCTATATGACCACAACTGTATCTCTTATTGACAGCTACCATTATTGGCCATTAATTAAAAATATGGTAAAATGACTTGGAAGAAAAAGGTGGACAAAATGGTGCTTTCTTGTAAAAAAATTTATTTGAATAAAGAATTTATAGGCCTGATGAAAGTCTATACCACTTAGTAGTATGGTGTACTTATTATCCTGACTAAAGAATAAAATATTAAGATGATAAATTTTCATGAATGAAATATTCCTTTTAAGCGAAGCAAATAGCTTTTATTATCAAAAATTTCTTGATTTAAGAATAAAAAGAAAGCTGAACTGGACATAAAAAGACTTAACTCTTCCCACATGTGATCTAGATAATTATCAATGACATGTTATTCACATTTATTACATTTAAACGATCTCTTTGAATCTTGTGGAATTACTGGAAGTTATGTACATGACTATTGTCATCTAATAATTGGAATTAACTACCTTTGGAACACTTTCTTTTTTGGAAGTAGATTTTTTTTTTATCCCACTGAAATTGATTTTATCAGGGAGATATATAGCAGTTGTTGAACTGATGCAGGTGAATGTTGTTGACAGGTTGTCGTGGTAATGATATCACATTCTTTTATCCTCTCTATTTGTTCTGACATCTCCAGCAACAAAAAAACATCCAGAGAAATTTACATATCTTGATCCAAAATAATTTTCTTTGGCAAAAACAATCAAAGGAATGAAGAAAATGTTCTTATTTTACGGAATTTTGTTTTGAGATCTTTGCGGAGGTGTTGGCTTAAAATGTAAAAATTAATTTAATGAAAATAGATTTCTTGTTAAAGACACACATGCTTGAGTTGGCCGGCCATGTAGCATTTATACGGAAAAGGAAAGGGCAGGCTAGATCAATAACGCTTGATTTAATAGGAACTGTTTTATTTAGATGAAAACATATGCGCTACTGGTATCTATATAACTATGTTGTGTTTGGCACTGTAGAATTAAACACAAGACTGAGATTGGCAAACTTATATATTCTGTGTGTACAGATGGTGACTAGCCAGCCATATATTTATAATTCTCTATTTATCTTCAACAAAATATCAACTGTATCAACAAAATATGGTGGATGGACCAACTCATTCCATTCACAGAAAAAACATCATTTATTTCTTATAAAATATCTACACATATTTACATGTACTAAATTATCTGTAGCTATACATATTATCAACATCCTAACAAATCTATCAGATAAGACAGAAAAAAACTCACCCAAACCTACATCACTGTCCTACAGTATCTACTACCTATAGACAGCCATTGCAGTAGACTGCACAACAAAACATAAGAGAAACATACAACAAATACAGAATATAAAATACAATTATCAAATTGAATGTAAAGCTTTTAACCAAATTAACAGCTAACACACATCATTACCTTAGGCAAGTGGCTAAAAAAGTGTTGTCATAAACAGCCTTATGCATGATGCCCTTAAAAATTAGCCAGAGTCTATATTTGCACTTATGCCTTAATGACATTTATATGGATAGTAGAGTGTAAAAAATGCAAAAAACCATTGGTGATATATATGGTGTGTGTGAAATAGCTTTATTTAACGTCCGCTTCCACCGAAGTTATATTGCAGACAAAATATATATGGTACAAATCCTGCAAATAAGTACCGTACTCCATATACATCATATGTAAGCTTATAATGAATATCTTGTCTGTACTTAATCTTTCTCACTTTGTCATTAACTATAATTGTGAGACATGAACTGAAAAAAAAATCCAGTCTTGAATTGAATGGTCAATGTCTACAATCTGTGTTGAGAAAAAAATCAATAGGCCAATGGATGTGTTATATTCAAAATATAGACTTAAAAACGATTCTTTTGTACAGAAATGTAGAATCTTTAGGAAACGATTGTATGCATATTGATTAAAAACTTGATGTCAAATTAAACAGAGTTCAATTTTGATCTATTTCAGATATATAACAGAGGTACCAGAAGCTAACTTCATTAGTCAAGCCAAATCTAATCGAGAAGTTAGAGTAGCTGTTAATACTCTACCTAGTTTACTAGCATTGAAAGATAAACTTACGCAACTACGTGTGGTAAGTATTAATTATTCAAGAGAATCATTGTAGAAACGTAGCTCTGATTAAAATTCACTAACCTATTTTCCAAAGAACTTGGTCAATGATTTATAGCAATAGTATAGTATATTATTTAAAACTGAAATTTGGATAAAAAATGTCCCCAGTATGGAGTTAAAACATTCAGTTAGTTAGTTTATATTTGAAAAACATCACCTGTACATGATTATAACATTCTGTTTGTTTATATTTTCAAACAATTCCCTGAAAAAATCAATTGTAAGAGGTAACAACATTCTGTTAGTTTATAAAATGACTAGAATCCGTGTGATAATTACTAAGATGGTGATATTGGTATAAACTTATGCCATAATCTCCAAATTGTACATCCACATCAGGCACTATCTAAATGATGCATCATAAGATCTGTAGTTTATCATTTATATTGTAATTATATTTTATTGTGGGTAAAATTATATCCATATACTGCTACAACTATGTAAATATAAAACAGAATTTCTTAATGGAATATTAGTGAGACTGATTCTCAATGAACTTATTTTTCTCAGTAGCTTCTAGATTGAGACTGATCCTCAATGAACTTTTTTTTCTATAGTAACTTATAGATTGAGAGTTGAGACTGATTCTCAATGAACTTATTTTTCTACAGTAACTTATAGATTGAGACCGATTCTCAATGAACTTATTTTTCCCAGTAGCTTATAGATTGAGACCGATTCTCAATGAACTTATTTTTCTACAGTAGCTTCTAGATTGAGACTGATTCTCAATGAACTTATTTTTCCCAGTAGCTTATAGATTGAGACCGATTCTCAATGAACTTATTTTTCTACAGTAGCTCATAGATTGATACTGATTCTCAATGAGCTTATTTTTCTACAGTAGCCTAATGTTCATTACAACTAAGTAGGCTGACGTGATGATAAAATCACAGTTTTATTAATTAATCAATTTGTATACAAATTTTGGTTCAAGCTGATTTAGGATTCATAACTTAATTCCCTTGACACTCGTCGAAAAATGTACGTAAGTTACAGTTGGATAATTTTGAACAAAACTTCCAGTTTTCCATTACATGAGTATTATTAGTCAGTATAGGTAATTTAGTAAGGGTAACTGTTACTAAGGATACGTTTATAAAGACTAGAGAGATAAGAAAGAGCTTGTTATTAATGTGATATTGATTCTTCATGTTTTCTTTCGTTTTAAGTTATGGGTTAAACCTGTTATTACTAGACTTGATCAACCTACTCTATCCCTACCTTGGATATGGACTAGACCCATATTCAAGGCTATTAGTCTATTGATCACAACAAAAAAAAAACCCAATCATCTTTGATGCATATTTGTAATGGGTTACAAATAAGAAAGGGGGATGTCCTTTTGCGAAGGCTGCAAGATATTGTTTGCAAACTGATTGTAAATGGTTCTTTCTACAGTATATCCTCAGTAACAAACCTCCAGAGGCTGCCTTATTTACCAATTCATCGAAAATGCCATAAATTAAAGACTAAAAATGCACCCAAAGGGCCTTGAAGTCTTAACATACACGAAAATTCCCTCTCAGTCCAATCCTTAACCTAAGGTATTTGTATTGTTGAGACATGATTATGTATTACTAATTGTTTTATTTTTCAGAATATAAGCAGTATGTTAAGTCATGATATTATGCTTGGTGATGATCCTATAGATTATAAAGAAATGACATATAATAGTGGAGATCGACAGACTATATTTATAACTGATGATGAAGATTTATATGGATCATCTGGCAGTGGTAGTGGTTATTCAGTTCCATCTACAGGTATACTACTTTCACTTTTAATAATAATATTCATATGCACCTAAGACCAATTGCACCAAGAAGGATGTGGTCTTGTGCTTGGTTCATGTGGATAACTGCTAAATCATTTTGGATTGTCCATATTGTATTCATTAGTCTTTTTTCCTAAGTTGATTAGTGAATGACATTGTCTGAATAGTCAAAATGTAACATTAAACCCATTTACATTGGGTGCCAATAAATTCACCATACTTTGTCTGGGGTTGGCTTCCATAAAATTTAACCCCGTATATTCTTGCATATCTGTATGTTACATCATATAATTTATTATTATTATACCATTATTAATGATCAGACAAGGGAAAGTAATTATTTACCTAGATTCTTATCAATAATAGTATTTTCTTGTGAAGGCTGTCATAATCTTAATTGTATATGTTAAAAAGTATCCTGATTGATGTTTCATAACACATAGCATGACATCTTTAAATCTCATTAATGCATTTCTATACAATACATCCAATTTGATGGATATTCTAATTATCTGAGAAATAAAAATAATTTTCTGAGTATATATTAAGCTTATTGTCCAGGATTAGGGAATTAATGCATTTCTATAGAATACATCCAATTTGATGGATATTCTATGTTTCTGAGAAATGAAAAAAATATTCTGAGTATATATTGGGAAACCTGTGTGAATAAGTTTACTGAAATTAAAGTTGTTAAAAGAATTACAAATATGATGTCTATCATAATGTGACTTATCACGTTCATCCAGCCATTTAATTTGTCTAATTATCCTATTCCACTGGGTTATTATTATTAATGGTAGCCAGTG
This sequence comes from Patella pellucida, assembly GCA_917208275.1. Taxonomy (NCBI): domain Eukaryota; kingdom Metazoa; phylum Mollusca; class Gastropoda; family Patellidae; genus Patella; species Patella pellucida. The sequence goes on along the minus strand of OU795038.1, from coordinate 27,739,717 downwards.
TAAACCGTCGGCTTCTTGATTAAAGATACCCTACCATTCCATCACAGGAAAATTAAAAATTGTTCTTGCTAACTGTGTTTGTTTAATATGAAATTTCTTGAATTGGGGGTTCAAATTATATTGAATTGGGGGTTCAAATTATATTGAATTGGGGGTTCAAATTATATTGAATTGGGGGTTCAAATTATATTGAATTTTTATTGGAATTTACGATAAGTTGCTTTTTATTAAAATACAATTCTGAGTGTTGTAGTTTATTTTAACTCATTCTGTAAGTCATGTTGTCTTTATTTAACAGATTTAGATTTGGGCTTTGATGTTATCTGGGTTAATTGTCAATCACTGTTTATAAATAAGCCCATGTGCTTATGCAATAGTAGCTACTCTGAATATACCATGAAAGACTATTATGACATGTGTGATGTTTATGACAGTTACCCTCATAACAAAAGTTGTGTTAACTTGTTAATTAAAGACAACTGTTTTGTACTTACGTTCAGCACGTGTGAAATTATATAAATATATATAGGCTACCATAGACAAATTAATACCAGAATATAGAGACTTCACCAGATCAGACTTCTCCTTTAAAACAGAGCGCCTCTTCTTTATATGTGTTGCTGTTATGATATAAACTTTTTAGGATGGTTATATAATTCATACACATGTTCTGTTTACCATAGAAGTAAATATTCCTCTTATCTTACATGTCTATGAATATTATTCTACTCATCTCTATTGGCTCTCGTTTGATTTGGCAAAAAAAACTCATATTATATATTAAGCTTATTGTCCAGGATTAGGGAATTAATGCATTTCTATAGAATACATCCAATTTGATGGATATTCTATGTTTCTGAGAAATGAAAAAAATATTCTGAGTATATATTGGGAAACCTGTGTGAATAAGTTTACTGAAATTAAAGTTGTTAAAAGAATTACAAATATGATGTCTATCATAATGTGACTTATCACGTTCATCCAGCCATTTAATTTGTCTAATTATCCTATTCCACTGGGTTATTATTATTAATGGTAGCCAGTGTAAACCGTCGGCTTCTTGATTAAAGATACCCTACCATTCCATCACAGGAAAATTAAAAATTGTTCTTGCTAACTGTGTTTGTTTAATATGAAATTTCTTGAATTGGGGGTTCAAATTATATTGAATTGGGGGTTCAAATTATATTGAATTGGGGGTTCAAATTATATTGAATTGGGGGTTCAAATTATATTGAATTTTTATTGGAATTTACGATAAGTTGCTTTTTATTAAAATACAATTCTGAGTGTTGTAGTTTATTTTAACTCATTCTGTAAGTCATGTTGTCTTTATTTAACAGATTTAGATTTGGGCTTTGATGTTATCTGGGTTAATTGTCAATCACTGTTTATAAATAAGCCCATGTGCTTATGCAATAGTAGCTACTCTGAATATACCATGAAAGACTATTATGACATGTGTGATGTTTATGACAGTTACCCTCATAACAAAAGTTGTGTTAACTTGTTAATTAAAGACAACTGTTTTGTACTTACGTTCAGCACGTGTGAAATTATATAAATATATATAGGCTACCATAGACAAATTAATACCAGAATATAGAGACTTCACCAGATCAGACTTCTCCTTTAAAACAGAGCGCCTCTTCTTTATATGTGTTGCTGTTATGATATAAACTTTTTAGGATGGTTATATAATTCATACACATGTTCTGTTTACCATAGAAGTAAATATTCCTCTTATCTTACATGTCTATGAATATTATTCTACTCATCTCTATTGGCTCTCGTTTGATTTGGCAAAAAAAACTCATATTGGATAATAATGATTACTAATTGAAAGACTGTTGCATTGGGGTGACTAAGTTCCAAGAGAAAAGATCAAATGAGGTTATATGTCAAAATGTCATTGCAATAGTGTAACCATTTTGTTTTATTAACAAAATACAGTAGGCCTACTTTATAGGTTGTTTTTCTGTGCCTTATAAAACAGAAGAGAGGCAAGTTCTCACTTCAAAATGATGCCAGTCAGATAAATTTAATTGAAGACATCAATAAAATTCTCATTCTTTGTTTTTCAGAATCACCACCTACACCAACAATCTACAAGGATAATGATTCGAAAAATAACAAACCAAAAAGTTCAGCTACCATTTTCGCCCCTTCCCTCCTTTTACTTACAATATTGTTGTTTTTCAGCCTACATTAATAGTGATGTGGTATAGTATATATTAAAAACTGTCCAACCTGCCTCGTACCTTTATTTCATCGAATGTCTGCTGATATTTACTACACCTTATACAATAGCAATCCCAAAAGTTATTTTTGTCCTTTGACCATGTCACTTTAAATTGAGCTTGAATGTCTGCCAAAAAATTTATATGCAGAGTTGGAAAAAAATTGAAAGTGATTTGTTTATAAGACAAAATGCCTTTAAATTGTTTTTATTAAGTTATTGAAAGTGCTAATTTGATGTAGTTGAATGGTGTAGAGTTAAGCAGTCTTAGTATTTATTTTATATGAAAAAAAAAATAATGGGGCGGCACAAATTGAAGTTTAAGGTATAAGGCTATGAATAAAGGGTAAATATTTGTTAATAGATTGCTGGTTTTTAAAATCGTCTGGACAATATAATTAATGTACATTATCCAGTCCCTCAAGTGATATCTCCACACTCAAAACGGCACCCAAGTACCAGTATATTATACTCTAATCTAGATTTTGAAATGATAAAAAATGGCTACATGCCAAATGTCCTAGAAAAAAAAGTCATACCTAAATCATCTAATTGAATATTTTAAATGTATATTGTATATCTTTTTAAGGTGGTTTGTGTCACACAGAGCACAATATCTTAATACGTTTTAAAGATTATAATATTTGGTTTAAAGGTTGTATAGAATCTTCATTGTATTTTATAACAAGCTACATTTTAAAATCTTTTACTATTTTTGGCATCGGGGAGTTAGTACGTGTATTTTAACTTATTTAAATTGGTATTTTTTTTTTATTAGGGAATTCATCTATCCAAATATCTTTTAAAATCCATGCATTTAGTCTCATCATTTTAGTCTTATTTTTGTTTGTTTTATAACTCGATATACCTCACAGATTACAAGAAGTAGACGTAGTAAACATAGTCATTTTACTGTGCAACAATTCATCTCAGACTTTAATATTTCAACCAATACTTACATTATAATTAGCTTTCATTTATTCAATTGATATTTTAATTTAATTATTGTTGTAGGGTTTGAATTTTTTTGACAAATCATTGCTGATTTGGTTTTTCCTTTCTCAAAATGGTATATGAAGTCTTTTCTTAGTTTTACTATTAATAATTAAATTTGTAAACATTTTGATGAAAACGGCTCTTTAATTTTTGAAGCTTTATTGTAATGATTTTTTTTTTTCTAAAAAAAGCAAACAAGCCAAGGTATTGATGGTGCATAGAACTTAAGATATTTTGATTTCTTCACAAAAAAAAAAATCAATATTTATGAACGAAGCCCCATGTATTGAGATATGTGCATGTAGTCCCTATTTTTTGTTAACATGATCGTATTGAATTTGATATTGATAAATAACTTAGTGACTTATTTGAAAAATTACCATCTTGGTGTGTTTTTAAAATCAATTCAAATGCAAGTTTACATTAAATAGGGCCACAGGGTTAATAATTTCCCGTTTAAGAGGATACAAAGAAATACTATTAATGATCCGTTGTGGTTTTTGTGTAGAAATCAAAGATTTGAAGTTGTGATATAAAATATAAATAATCATTTGTAAATAGTTTATCATTTTAAAAATGTGATCATTTTGCTTATCGACTCATTTTAGCTAGTATATGTAAGAGCAATAGATAGCTATTATTATTAGTAGGCTCTTTATCATCGATAATTGTAATTTTCAATCATCAATTTATTCGGGGCAAACCTAGGATAGGAAAGAAATAATGTTGAAATTATATTATAAAATAAACACTATATGGAATATTTGGAAATTGGTGAGATATTTTTTGTTGAATACGAAATTTCAGAAACAATTCATATTGTATGTAAATATTTTAAAAAGTTTTCGATACTAAATGAATTTCCTATCCCAGATTTGTCAAATTTAATCAAAACAACAGAATCCTACCAGTGAACAAATTAATGGTTCAAGTTGTATTTAAGTGATGATGATGATGTTTTATATGTACATGTACATTATATCTAATTAATTAATTATATTGTTTTGTGTTTTGAATGGGGCTTTGTGTCATTTTTTGAGTTGACTACATTAAGCTCCATGTTATTGAGTAAGGGGAGGTAACTCCAAAAGTCTTTAAAATGGACCTGAACTTTAATAGGGCTGTATTATTTATTGGAGCTAATTAGTGTTTATATGTTCTTTAATCACCCAGAGTTAATCTCTTTTTAGCCTTAATAAGTGTGCTGAAATAGGGTGTTTATGTCTACGAAAATATCGATTTTGCAGCCCTCATTGTTCGGGAATAGGTAAACACTTTCAGAAATGTCATTGATTAGTTGCAACTAAGATACACTGAAAGAGTAAAATTGTGCAGATTTTTTAGCTACAATTATATAATTTTGTAGATAAAGTTTTTGTACATGACTATGATAAAGATAGAATAGAGTGTTTTAAGATTTATCTACATGTACAGTATGAGTAATTTTAGAATGAGTAATGGTCATGTAGATAAATGTTGGCATTGTCTATTACCTTTGAAATTGAGAGCAGGATTTGATGTGATTGTGGTACTGAAGAATTGTAAGAAAAACAAAGCTTTTAAAGCTTGTGTAAAAGAATTCTTAGGTACATATAGATTTTATTATTATTATATTATTATTATATATATATATATATATATTTGTATAAAATGTATGGAGTCATCTTGTATAAATTAAATTGTGTGTTTACTGTGCCAAGTACTTCGACATCAAAAAAGTTAATTTGAATTCCATAGTGTATGGCATCCTCACTCGCAAAACAGCCGACAGTATTTGACATTTAATATTTGTAATTAATTGTTAAAGTTAGTTTTAATTTCATGAGAATAAGATTGTAGGTGAAATAGTTATATATGAGTTTTTTATAATACAGACATCAGAAAAAGAAAATTGAATATACACATATAATACAAATTGACCAGATGTTTGTGTAATAAAAACTAAACTAAGAAGAACTTGTTAATTTTGACCTAGGCTGATTCAAACTTTTAAATTATTCACAATATCCTGATCGAGTGAAAGCATCTGGGTTAGTCAGAGTGTTATGATAACTTTTGGTGAGGATGTTAGAGTTGCAAGGGGAGGGTTTGTCTTAAGAATTTACAAAATAAAAAGAGTTCATTTTATACAAAGATATGACACTCTAAGACATCCTCTACTGTTCTGAGAATTTCTTCAACAGAAATCAAACTGACTTTTTTTTCTCTGTGTGTGTTTTCATGTTTATATTTTGTAACTCAAAGTTATGTTTTTAATGCTGTACATTTTAAAGCCTATTGTGAATAGATTTAATAATAGTTAGACTCCCTTTAACTTGTATATGATTTTTTTTTTCTCCAATGCATATAATTGTTCATGTATTAAATATCATTCACTGTGTAAACTATGTATAAATTGGCTTTAATTAGCGATAATAATGTCCCTATAATACTTATGATTACAACATTTATTACACCCAAACCGTTAATTTTCTTACTATAAATGTCTTAATTCATACCATCATATATATGGAAATATATAGGTTTTTAAAATTTTCTCACAAATTAATTCTCTGGTTTTTAGGATTTTAATAATGGTTTCCAATTTCAAAAAATGAAATGGTTAATTAAATAACAGATTTTAATTTTTAGAGGATTAAAAAAAAAGATGACATATTTCTGTATCCTTATTTCCATTATTAATATGTCTTTCATATGGAAATCTAAAAGATCATTTTTATTTGTTTATCTTTTTGTATAATGTATCTTAATGATATTAAAATATTTCATTATACAAATCAATTTTCTGTTATTTTTGTCCCAATCTTTTTGAAAGAACTTTTAGTAGATCTATGAGGGAGTGTCAATTTACACCCATATGTTGCTATAAATAGATATTTTTATGTTACTCGCATTTGATTATTAGGACCATTTTTATACGCCCACATAGAAATGTGGTCGTATATTGCTGTCGCCCCTGTCCGTCCGTCTGTCGGTCCGTCTGTCGGTCCGTCCATCGTCCACAATTTCTTGTGAACGCTCTAGGGGCTAAAATTAATATCCGATTGACTTTAAATTTATACACAGTGTTTAAGGTCATGAGAGGAAGACCCCTATTGATTTTCAGCAATTTCCGATAATTGCTGTCAGAGTTATGGCCCTTGATCACTTCAAAAAATCTTGTGAACGCACTAGAGGCTAAAGTTAATATTCGATTGACTTTAAATTTATACACAGTGTTTAAGGTCATCAGAGGAAGTCCCCTATTGATTTTCAGCAATATCCGATAATTGCATCCAGAGTTATGGCCCTTGATCACTTTGAAAAAATCTTGTGAACGCTCTAGAGGATAAAGGTAATATCCCATTGAATTTAAATTTATACAGTGTTTACGGTCATGTGATGAAGAAGCCTAGGGATTATCAGCGATATCCGATAATTAGTGCCAGAGTTATGGCCCTTGATCACTTTGAAAAATCTTGTGAACGCTCTAGAGCCTAAAGTTAAAGGGTCAATCCCGATAATGTTTTTGAGAATAAAACTGCTTAATTTTGTGTTAAAATCCCTTAAAATCCCCTACCTTAGGGCCGAGCAACTAACACAATATATGTTATACGTTTTCAAACAATTTTAACCCGCCAGTGTTTATCTGGAAATAGAGTCCGGTGTCCCAATCTGTATTATGCGGTGATTGGATAAAACCAGACTTTTTTTTATAAAAATAACGTGTCGGTGAAATTTACTTTTTGTTATCAAGTACAGAACATGAACCATTCTCCGTGTAGACCTCTACAGGAACGAGAATCGATTATCTGGTCACTCAACGAAAGAATTTACCCAAAATCTTAAAAGGGTTACGTGTCCAGATAAGCTGTTTTAACGTTCACGTCCAAACGACTCAATATTTTGAGCTGAAATTTTGAGTCAGGGTATATACACCATTCGTCTATATTTTGGCGTTTAAATTTCATACGTACTCAGACTTTTATTTTTGAGACTCTGTTCAATTCGGGACTGTCCCTTTAATATTCAATTGACTTTAAATTTATACACAGTGTTTAGGGTCATGAGAGGAAGAGGCCTATTCATTGTCAGCGATTTCCGATAATTGCTGTCAGAGTTATGGCCCTTGATCTCTTCAAAAAATCTTGTGGACGCTCCAGAGGCTAAAGTTAATAACCGATTGACTTTAAATTTATACACAGTGTTGAGGGTCATGTTAGAGTTATGGCCCTTGATCACTTCAAAAAATCTTGTGGATGCTCTAGAGGCTAAAGTTAATATCCGATTGACTTGAAATTTATACACAGTATTGAAGGTCATGAGACGAAGAAGCCTATTGATTTTCAGAATATTACGTGTTTTGTATACTAAACGTTAGCATGGAGGAGAACTTTATCAAAGCCAAACAAATTCGAATGATTTTCTGATAATTACATAATGAGTTGTTACTTGTTATATGATTTTAGTGTATTATAAATGTTTCATTACGGAAAAAAGTAAAATATGGGACAACTCTTGTTGACTGCCCGGACGATTTAGCTGCTGTGGGCGTTTGTTTCGTTGCCTGGCAACCTATCTAGGTGGATAAGACGCTGGCTCACTGGCCTTGAGGTCAATCCTTGCATTGGCCGAGAAAATTCCCGTTGTCAGTGGTGCATGATGGAGGGCCTGACAAGGACAACAGCCCTAGTCATTCGGATGGAACAGAAACAAAGGTCCCGTGTACAAATTGTCATGCAAAATTTCCGTCACGGCACACTGTATAGCATGTCAGGCTTCATTAGCCCAGCACGGGGCACGTTAAACCCCATTTTATTTTCATTTTTGAAACACAACTGGGCCCCAATTATTTTATTCTCCTTGCAAAAAAACTAAACAATGCTTGTGCATTGATAGACGGATTCCAAGATTCCGTTCATAGTCCATATAGTACTACCATAATTGTTTTCACTAGACTTGTAACTGACATCATGCCACATGCATAAGCTTATGACAGTTTTATGATTGTTTTTCCATCTTATGTCACAAGGAAAATATGGCATGTTATACACAAAAAATTGCTGCAGATTAACACTATTTTTTATACGCCCACATGAAAATGTGGACGTATATTGTCAGCGCCCCCGTCTGTCCACAGTTTCTTGTGAACACTCTAGAGGCTAAAGTTCGTAACTGATTGACTTTAAATTTATACACAGTGTTTAAGGTCATAAAATGAAGAAGCCTATTGATTTTCAGCAATTTCCGATAATTACTGTCCGAGTTATGGCCCTTGATCACTTAACAACAGAGATCTAGCACTCCTACGAATTTCCTCATTTTTTCTTGATTCGTTGGTAACCATGGCAACCAATGTCCGATTTGGGATTTGATGAAAAAAATCAACTAATATAAATGGTCTTTATAGTTTATACAAAGTTTCAACCCAAAATAACATTAAATAAAAAAAAAAAATTTCGCCCCTCGTTCCCCCTTAAAAAGATCTTGTGAACGCGCTAAAGTTAATAACCGATGACTTTAAATTTAGACACAGTGTTTAAGGTCATGAAACAAGGAAGCCTATTAATTTTTAGCAATTCCCAATCATTACTGTCAGTGTTATGGCCCTTGATCACTTCAAAAATTCTTATGGATGCTCTAGAGGCCAAAGTTAATTTCCGATTGACTTTAAATTTATACACAGTTTTTAGGGTCCTCAGTGTTTAAGGTCATGAAACAAGGAAGCCTATTAATTTTTAGCAATTCCCAATCATTACTGTCAGTGTTATGGCCCTTGATCACTTCAAAAATTCTTATGGATGCTCTAGAGGCCAAAGTTAATTTCCGATTGACTTTAAATTTATACACAGTTTTTAGGGTCCTCAGGCGAAGAAGGCCTATTGATTTTCAGCGATTTCCAATAATTACTGTCAGAGTTATGGCCCTTGCTCACTTCAAAAAATCTTGTGGACGCTCTAGAGGCTAAAGTTAATATCTGATTGACTAAATTTATACACATTGTTTAAGGCCATGAAAGGTCATGTATTATAAATGTTTCATTACCGAAAAAAGTAAAATATGCGACAACTCTTGTTGACTGCCCGACGATTTAGCTGCTGTGGGCGTATGTTTTGTTGCCTGGCAACCTATCTTCTGAAGATGCTATTAATGACCAAGTCTGGGGAATGCAAGTATCCATAACCTAAGAACCTACTGTAAATCGTCAAGTCCTATTCAGGTGACATCATTCCAATTACAGAATTATTGGGAATCTTCTAAGACCAAACCCAAAAGCAGTTCCAGAGATAAATTTTAGTATCAACATATACATCGAAATTGTTGGTTATTAAAGGGGCCATCCCGATAACATTTTGGGGGTTAAAACTGCTTAATTTTGTATGAAAAGCCCATAATAGCCTCTAACTTAGATCCGAGCAACTTCTACAAGCTATGTGATACGTTTTCAAACAACTTCCAATCGCCGGTACGGCTCGGTGGCCGAAGACTTGTGTTCTGTTTGCATTACACAGAAGTGTCTGGATAAAACGAGTCTATACTATGTGCAGCTTTCAATCATTTTTAAAGCTCTCCTTTGATTAAGTTAAAATTGGTATCATAACAACTTAAAAGAAAAACTTAAAAGAGCTAGTGTCCAGTTAAGCTTTTTTTGCATTCACGTCCAAACTACTCAATATTTTGAACTGAAATTTTCAGACAAGGTAAATACACTATTCCTCTATATTCTGGCGTTTAAATTTCATACGTTCATGAACGTGTAATTTTCAGATTCTTTGAAATTCGGGCTGGTCCCTTTAAGTTATTGGGGTGATATGTTTGTCTTCATTACCCCAGCCAATACAGAAAAGTATGATGAAAGACATCATCTCATTTTCAGCTGTGTCAAATTCAGTATTCCAATTTACCTAACAGCTTTACCAATCTGATTAAAATACAGATCTATATTTGGTTTGTTTTTTATAATTTCGATGGCCTACTGCACTACATAGAGATTTGACAAGTTATAGTTGGAGTTCATGTCAGAGGTCATACTGGCTGCTTTTGACCCTATCACAACTGATTAGCATTATTGATGTTACTAGTGAATTACCACAATTCCATGTAACCAACCGTTTTATTACATCATTCAGAACAAGTCAATGATAGTGTAGTAAAATTTTGAACTATAAAAACGTAACAAGAGGATCTGACTTATTCAGATTGCAGCAGGACAAACGACATTCAGTTATAACAGAATCTGATTTACGGAATCCACATCACAATGATACAGAAAAGATACATAGTCAATAAAACCATTTTAATTACATAAAAATAAAAACATGATACATAATAAAGTTTGTCAACAAGATAAATCTTAAAATAAGGCAGTAACTGTATTTTGAACAGAGGTTAAATGGAGACATGGAAATATGATCATGATTAAAATGCCAGTTTATCAGATATAAGAATATTAATGATGAAAAGATAGCACTTATAATATTGTAAACAATGCAGTAATTATAGAAAAAACTTGAGAATTACACTTGTTGATTGTTTTAATATAACCTGAACAATTTAACATATATCTAGCAGTTCCAATATAAGATATTCTACAAGAAATCATGATTTATATTTACATATATAATAGTTAAGTATATTTTGGTCTATTTACAATATTGAAAAAACACAATCTCAATCTAGTCCTTCCTCCCAGCACTATGTTTTTAGACAAATGTTAATTTGGAACGAGCTTGATTGACTTGCCATACATTTAATTCTTCATATTCTTCAATACATTCATCTACAGCATCTGGTTTATAGCCCTTAGATGTACACTGTTCCATTATATCGGCTATCTTTACTGACTTAACTCCCTTATCAGGTGCCATCTCACGGATAACAGCAAATATCTGATCTGTAATATTCTGTGGTCTGTAAAAATACAAAACATATTTATAGTTGAATCACCAAAATAATAAGACTTTTCACTAGCAACTGTCAACAACCTAACTTTATTTATATTACCGTAATTTTATTCTTTTTCCTAAAATTTCTAGAATATTATTTCCTTAAAAGAGGGGATCTGAAATACTTGAATATAATACCGGTATTTAAATTACCAAGAAAATATACTTGTTACTAATAGAAGAACATTTTAAATGATAGAAATACGGACACAGGTTCCACAAGTAGATAATGTGCTCTAACACAAGCTGTGTTAATAGGCAATGTGTGACAAAAGCATGTGCCAATATTAAAATGGCCAATTAGTGGTAAATAGTTTATAATGATTAACTTTTTGGGTTTATTATGCAATTTCCTGGTCATTAGATATATACATTCAGATATTAATAGTGGGTTTGGACAGATTATGTTCAGAGTGACAATGTACATCTATCTAATATATTACTAAATAAAATCTAGAGATCTTTGCACTACATATCTAACCATAAAATACAACTTTACTAAGTTCAATGCTAAACTTTGTTGAACTATTCCAGTACTGCAAGAAAAGTCCCACCTTTTTGTTAAGTCAGTTTGTGAATTAAGCGTGTCTCTTGACATCTCCATTAATCTCATAGATTCATTAACATCTTCCTTCTCTACAGCATCAGCTAATCTCAATCTACCCTATAATAACCAAATATAACATGAATTTTCAGTATAATATTTAATAAAAACTCTTGTTCAGTGGTAGGGCACATCTAAATTTTTAATCATTAGAATTTTATCTGCAATTATAGGACATGAGAGGCTACCTCAAATAAACAGTTTAATCTGCTTCTTTAAGTTATTGTGTATTCAACATTGGTCGGGATATTGTAGATGCTATTTGATGACATATAACTAATATTCAATCCCCTTTTTTTTATTGGAGGGGGGTGGGGAAGAGGGGAGGGGTATTTGACCATGTAATAATCATAGCAAAGTGCTGTAAACCTGAATGTATACTCCAAATGGTAAGTAAAGTGAGGGGAGGGATTTGGCGCAACGGTTAGAGAGTAGGATTTGTAACCTAGCGGTTGCAGGTTCGAGACCTGAATTGTGCGCCGAGTTCTTGTGTCCTTGAAAAAGACACTTCATCCCTGCATTCCAGTCTACCCAGCTGTAAATAGGATGGTGTATTCAACACAAAAAACTGTTGCGCTCCTTGAAACTTCAAGTTGAAGCTGCATATGTTGGAGCTCTTTCTAAGAGTTGTAAAGGGAGGTAATCAGGCTTAGCTGAATCCTAGAGACCGGGATAGTAATTGTGTAGCGCTTTGAGCATAAACTTGGTTTGTGGATATAGCGCATTATAAATGTACTCATTATAAAGTAAAGAAATGTCATGTTTACTTGTACCATTTCAGGTTCAGAGCATAGACTATACAGATGGGACAGTGAACTCGATCACAGTTTACAATCAGGCCATTCAGGAGTATGGTAGTTTAGACTGCATCATTAAACCATTAAAATTACAGGGCATTACAGGCATAGTGTAATACTTACAAGTGCTGTAGAAAGACGTAATACAGCCAACAAGTTTCTAGCACTAGTAAAAGTCATGTCTTTATTATTTCTAGCTTCTTTTCTCATCTCAACATAAGCACTAGTTATATATTCAGCTAATCCTTCAGGTACTGTGGGTTGTTTCTTCTTACATAGAGCAATATATCGTCTACAATATACACATATATCAGTTATTAATATTTTACAAGATACAGAAATACAAATTTTTGCAATGGATTTTAGTAATTGAACTGGAATATCTACAGTTTACACTTCCATGGAATACAATTACTGCTATACAATTCGACCAGTCTTTATCAAGCTATAAGATCAGAGAGGTCTAGTCATAACGTTGTTCAGTAGTAAGCATTAATTGTATTTTATAGAATTGTGACCTGTATACAACAGAAACATCTTATAGACTAACAATTTTTATCTCAAAGCAGGTTGAAAAAAAAGAAAACCTTGAATAATAACTGATAAGTCATTAGCATAACTACACAGTTTGGAATAATCACATATGCAGGTGATTACAATATACAGCTAAAATATTACAACTTTTCTCAATCAAAGACTAATATTTACCAGAAGATAAACTGAGTCTTTATTGTTAAATATTTTACGACAAAAAAGAACATACCTCATAAGCTTCATATCTAGTGGTGTAAACTGACATGGTGGATGTACATTATGTTGATGTACATAGGTAATATGCTGAGCCAATCTGAAAATAACAAATTAAATTAAATGAAATGGGGTTTAACGTCCTACTCTTCTGCACCTAACCTGGGCTAATTGAAGACGGGCATACACCATACAGTGTGCTATGAGGGAAATTTTTGACCAGGCAGCGCCACTACGGCCTACTCTTATATCAAATTCCAACTACCAAGGGATCTTTTACGTGCATGCCAATGTGTATATGGGACAGTGTTTTTCCGTTCCATCTAAACGACTCGGCATGTGCCCTTGTTAGACCCTCCGTTCTGCAAGAAATTTAAACTCAATATGCTGAGATCCTGATCAACAAGAGTGATAACTATTGAATTAATGAAAATAAATATTGTGGTAATTATTTAAGTATAAGAGAGCCGCCATTAATAACTACAACAAAACTCACCTCAAATCATTTTCTCTATCTGGTTTATCTTGGATTAACCAGAGTAGATCAAACCTAGATAATAGAGCAGCAGGTAACTGGATGTTCTGTTCTACAGTCTTTTTAGGATTATATCTACCATAAGCTGGATTTGCAGCAGCCAAGATTGATACTCTAGCATTTAAACTTGTCATAATACCAGCCTGTTTTAAAAATAATATACAATATTAATTCTACATTTATAATAAAATCACACTGTTTTCAATAATCAATTTTCATGTAACAAGATATTTGAATTACAAACAAAATTATTTCTTTAAAATACATAATTAGTATTTTTAATCTCCTCGAATTGAAAATATCAATGAATGAAATGGGGTTTTACGTCCTACTGTTATGCACTTAACCTGAGCTTATTTAAGCGGGTTGAAAATATAAACAAGCCCTTATTAAATTAATGTTTAATTGTGTTAGCTATCATTGCTATTAAGCATATATCAAATGGATGTGAATTAATGTTTGATTTTGTTCACTTATTTTCTATATGAGAGATAGAAATGGGGTTTAACGTCCACTTGACACAAACTAGGTCATTTTGTGATTAACATATGGTTTAATTTATTTCAATATTTCTTTAGCAGTGGAAGGAAACCGGAGGACCCAGAGAAAACCCATGAGGTTGGACAGGCAACCCTACTCCTTGTCAAGTACAACCAGGGATTCAAATCCTTTCAAGCTGACTCAATGACAGGCTTTATGCTACAACACACATGTGCTAACCATTCGGCCATCAAAACCCCCTATTTTCCTTATGAAGTATTTACCTTAGCAATAGAAATAGTCTGTTGTTCCATTACTTCATGTATAGCTGTTCTATCACCATCCATCATCTTATCAAACTCATCAATACAACAAACACCTTGATCAGCTAATACTAATGCTCCTCCCTCTAATGTCATCTCTCCTGTTAGAGGATCTTTCATTACAGCTGCTGTTAATCCTACTCCTGATGAACCTCGACCTGTTGTATACTGACCTACAGTTGAAAAACAACATTGATTTGTGTTTAGATTTTTTTTTGCTTCCTTGTTAATTTTTACTTGATCATACAACTTTTAGGTCAACAAATGTAATAGATACATAATGAACAATTTAAAAAGACATTTAGTCCAGTTTATTTTATAGAGTCAAGGAATGAACTCTGGTTTCCAGCTTCTTACATCTAATTTTACTCCACTTAAAAACAAGAGCACTGCATACATGACATATGGAAGAGACAGAGAGAGGTCATTTCGGGACTAACATATGGTTTTAATTTTATTTCAATAATTCGCTTACACATATGGGTCTTTAACCGGAGAAAACCCACGAGGTTGGTCAGGCGACTCTACTCCTTGACATGTACAACCAGGGATTCGAAACCACGCCAGTTGACTCAATGACAGGCTTTATGATACAGGGAGCGCGCGCTAACCATTCAGTCATCCAACCCCCCTACATGAAACTAATTCTAGTTAGACTTTAAGGTCGTCCAAACGAAAATTCTATACAAACAAGAATTAAATGCCAATTTCATGATTGGATAAATATCAGAGATATATAACTAATTCACATCAGAGTATACAGTAATCAACCTATACAACAGATTGCTCAATTTTTAATGCTTCTTTTCTATGAGAAAATAAGGAGTGTGACTTACTTCTGGGTGCTAATCTATCAATATAAGATAACAGTTGACTTTTAGCCACACCAGGATCTCCCATTAAACATATATTAATATTTCCTAGAGAAAAAAAAACAAAATTTATAGATATAAATAATGTACAAAACAACCAGTTACATTAAACATATATTAATATTTCCTAGAGAAAAATAACAAAATTTATAGATATAAATACTGTAGAGAACAACCAGTTAGATTAGAGATTATATCTTATCAAATTATAAATACTTGGTGATCTATAGTTGTATTTATATATTAAATAAATAAAGAAACATTTTTTAATATATAATACTTGATGAGTTGGATGCAGCTATGGCGCACCAGACAGGGTAAGCTTACTCTTCCAAACCCTGTTACCACTGTTTGTCATGTATTTTGTACACGGTGAACAGTCAATATGCGGATTACAGTATTTTGCCAATACCGTTTTTTAGGACTTTGAATTTTGTCTATTGGTTTGGATTGTTCGTACTTTTATTATCCTTTTAGTTTGATGACATACCTCTAATTTTCATGCCTCTAGGTGATTTATCTACACCACCAACTAATAGTAACAATAGAGCTTTCTTTACATCTTCATGTCCAAAGATTTCAGGTGCTATACTACTTGCTAATTTATCATAGAAATCATCCTCTACAAAATAATCAATCAATAAAGATTATAGTAGCTATTGTATATCCCTATCACCCTTCAATTTGTCTAAAATTCATTTTAAAATAATACATTCATTTAATTGTTTCTCTGTCTATTAAACTGGATACAGAAATCGCTATACAATTCAACAAGTTAAAGATATATTATGTAACATTTAGATACAGAGCTGATTATTCCTGTTATAAGTTTCATAACAGATAAAATAGTTTCATAACAGATAAAATCGAGATTAAGCTTAGCTTTTCTATTTTAAATTAACCATTAAATTTTGGCTATCATTTCAATCTATTTACTTCTGCGCCGTCCAATGGTCTATAGAGTTGATTATAGACTTTTCATCTGAATAAATGTCTTAATAATTATATATAAAACATTTTAAGACAAAATATAAACCTGCAATAGACAGATTGAGCTCTTACATAATGCATCTAAGAGTTATTATTTATTGTACCTGCTAACTGTTTGAGTTCTTCTTCTGTTAATTCAGCAGCTTCCAATTCATCATCTTCAGTTTTGTTCATTTTAATCAATCTCTGAAAAATATAAAGTAGATTTTTACAACTAATGTTTAATTTCAACAAAATGTTTTGACATCAAATTCCCTGGCTTAATTATTTTCGTTAATCAATGAATAAGAATTGAAATTATCAAAAATGCCAAGAATAAAAGAGAGTCAGTTTACTACTTACATGTGAATCTAGATAAGTATCAGATAAGAGTCCTTGTGCCATTCCCTGGAAGCCTGTTTTTAACATTGGCATAAAAATCTTTACTAAGTTAAGAAATGCAATAAAAAATATCGTCTATAAAACATGCAGATAATAATTGTTTTAATGGATATATTTAAAAAATAATATGTATAGTATATAATTTTGTACAATAATAGGTAGTTGCCATGCACGATATGGACAAATAACAAGCTTAACATTATTTTTGTAGAATCAGAGGAAATAATCCAGAAAATAAGTCCAAATAATTACAAATATAAAATAAATGGTGATAATATAATAATGTATCTTTTTTAAGTGTCATCAAAATCAGATAAAAATTGTGACCTGTAAAGTGACCACAAACAAAATATGAACAGACTGACAGGCAGTCCATGCGAAAGCCCTCGGACCATCGGTCATTACCGATAAAATAGCCCTTGGTCCGGTATTTTCATCGTGCATACCTGCCCAGTTGTCCGGAAAGATTCTGGACCGGGTTTACTGACAGGGGTGATGACAGTATATGTCCATATGAGATATGTATAATGTAATTGGTAAGTAATTTATTTTGAAAGGATACACCAGTAACACTGACATGATCACCAGGTTGTACCAGACGTGTTGTTTCACCACGACAAAATAATGTCATACTTCTTGGTATATTTCCTACCGGTACTTGATCACTCTGAAAATTATTAAAAACAATATTATATAACTTCTCAAAACATATCAAATATTTTCCACAACATAGTGGAGTAAAAAAAACACCAGCAAACTGTAAGTGATATAATATACGAAATACTTTTACAACTCACTGAAAATCCAAAGACATTGGATAATTTTCTGTCTATTTATAATCAGTGCCCAACTTAAAAACGTTAAGCTCCCGGATAGCACCATTGTAACAAACCTTGTTGCGTTGTACATTCTATTACTTACATGTTCCTGGATTTTGATTTCCTGGAATTTGACGAACTTTGAACCTCTAGTTTGTAGATATAAACGTCCACCAGATTTATTGGTTGTACAATCTTGGCTTGGACACATTATCAATGGCATGAAAGATGGAGAGTTAATCTATAAAATAAATAATACACATTATCTACACTTAACAATTTTATAAACCATGTCAATACACTTGAAAAATGAATTTCATATTATATGTAGTGCTATTCAAATAATATCCAAGCTTGTGAATTGATATGCTTTTTGAAATATATTTTTGACTTATTAAATGACAAATTTGTAATTAGTAAAAGGCACAATTACCATAATAGGTTGATGTGTAAGTGTCATAAAGGTATCTGGATTGATTTATGAGATATGGTCCGGAAACAAAACTTGGAAAGATGGAGCCAATTGTAATATAGGCCCTGCAACTCCGAACACTACAGGATATTAATTATAAAGACTTACCGGTTGGTATGTTTCATTACCACATATATCACAAGTATAAGTAGCAACAACCATCATAGGTTTAACTTCTGTAGCTCTAGTAACAATACCCTTAACACAACATAATTCACCAATATTCTCAGCTTTTACATCTCTTATAGCTACATGTTTCTGATTAGATACCGCTTTAAAATACACTTCACTGCAAAACATAATATAATCATTATCTACATGGCTTTCATAATGCTCCATTATTTATCTTTTATCCTCATCCTCAAAATTAAGTATGTCAAAAGAATTATCTTGCTGGCTGGGCTTTAGGCTGACTCAAGACAAAAGTAAACAATTAAAAAATATATATATATTTATACAATATTTCCATGTCATTGACTGACAACAAACTAGTCACAATACTGTATGTGAAATAAACAAAAAGAGCCATTATATATTTAAGATAAATTTATGACCTTTTCACTTGCATTCATTTGGGCCTTGTTAAGCTTAAAAGACTAACAATCAAGTACCTAACAGGGAATCCCTACAAAGTGTTTGACATCGCCTTGTTTTTCAAACTACAATCTGTTATAATGAAACAACTAAAATGTTTCTTGACATCAATTCTATAACTGGAAAGGGCATTACTGCAAGTAGTTAAAATAATATTTTTGGTGTTGAGCACGGAAAGTTAGACATGGTGGCGTGATTGTTTAAAAGATAAATCCAAATAATCAGTGGAAGTTTGTAAAGGTAGATACAAATTATATTGTCATATTTTACTTACTATCGTCTCATTAATTCTGAGGGATATTTATTTTTTGGATCTCTAGTTATTTCTTGTCCATCAGGATGATTCCTTGTCTCCATCAACAATCTATGTTCTATATAAACATCTAGTGAATCTTTATAAACAACCTAAAACATAATTACAATACTGTAAATAACTTATAGTAAATATACCTAACTTGTTCCTCAATCCATTAGAATATTGTCCATTAAGGATTAAGGAAAATAAGTGTGCATGGCCTCCAAGTAGATCAGTGAATAAGATATTACCTTGCTAACCAGGGCCCTGTTTTGGGTTAGGTTTGTTTTTAAAAATAAATATTATTGAATATTAGGATTAGGAAACAGGCAAAGTCTATATAAGCCCTCTCTCTTGAAATCTTTACTGAAGATTAAATCCCAATTTTAGCAGATAGTTCAATTTTGATTGGCTTAGCACTAAAATAAAGGGAAATTATTATCCAATCAAATTACTACAATTTGGATTTTATTATAGTTAAAATTTCATAAAACAGGCCCCTGGTCTCAGTTTCACTCCCGATGTTGTCTGAAACATTTCCTCTTGATTTGCTGATGTGGTTTCCCCCTAGTCAGTAGTGTGAGACGGGGTTGTGCAGTGTTTAGTTGTTCAAATGGGATTAGAAACAGAGGTACACATTGATTGCCGAATAACACTTTTATATACTCACCTCTCTTTCTTTATAATCTGGTAAAATATCAGAAACAGATTCAGCAAAAAGGTTTACATATCGCCGAGCATTTTCAACAACTGCCTCTGCTAAATCTGGATCATGTTCAAAAACATGGTCAAGGTCAATAGTTAACGCAACTTGTTCCCTGTGGGCAATTTTTGTCTGAAATTTTAAAAAAAAGACAGTTACTTACAACATTCAATAAAATTCAACAATTTAGAACAAAACAGAATCATACACCATACCCAACTAGACAATGTAATAAAAATAAGAACATGAATGCCATGTCTGTTGAAGCCTTATATGTTTCTTCCTCAATCTAGTCGTTAATGTAAATATTGGGTAAAAAGGAGCAATGACATCATATTGTGAGGAGTATTTCAGGGTGTGCACAACCCAGAACACTTAAAACTCTAGTTATGAACACATAAAAAGCAACAAACTCATAGAGGGGCAGACGACTGCGACCACAGATTCATAAGTGGATATGGTACTACCAGGCCTGTAGCCAGCTTGCTGGCGGAGGGGGGGGGGGGCCCGGCTGATAGGGGGGCCCTGGATGGTTCTCTCCCCTCGACCATATGGTTGACAACTTTTTGTCAGGGGGACACACCCCTTGGCTACGGGCCTAGGTACTAAACAACATATTGCCATTTAATCACCCGGAAGGAGAAACAAAACCGATATAGGAATGCTATTTATACTAATATGGTACCGTAATACAAATTTGACAAATTATGATATTTTTTAAGGGTGAGAATGAAAATATTATTTCTTTCTATTTCTATGGTGATTGTACATAGCAACAATCCATGATCCAGTCTACAGAGTATGTTCAGTGCACACACTAGTATTTTTTTCAGACTAGTGCATGCGAATTTTCTTTAGTTTTGTATGCCAGTGTGGCACCAAATTTTTACCTTGCACCTACAATCATAGTTCCTTTAGGAACCGTCTCTGAGCGAACGATGTCTCGCTACACAGTTCCTCACGGACCTTATTATCAACTAGTATGAAAATAAAGCTTTACCCCATCTAGGTTCTAAGGCTATTTTAGATCCTTACCGTCTATTTTGCACCGTGAAACTTTTTTGATCACCAAAAGAAATCATTTCCTGACACAACCGAGACAAATTTATAATAATCCAACACTATATTTTCGTGTAGAATTCGATGTTAGAAAAAGACCGGTCTGCGCTGACGTCAGTAAACAAACATGGCGGCCAGATTTGAACGATATAGTTTATCTTTTTCTAACGTCGAATTCTACGTGAAAATAGTGTTGAATTATTATAAATTTGTGTCGGTTGTGTCAGGAAATGTTTTCTTTTGGTGATCAAAGAAGAATCACGGTGCAAAGTAGACGGTAAGGATCTAAAATAACCTTAGAACCGAGATGGAGAAAAGCCTTATTTTCATACTAGTTGATAATAAGGCCCGTGAGGAACTGTGTAGCGAGACATCGTTCGCTCAGAGACAGTTCCTAAAGGAACTACTACAATCAGTTCTAATTTTCATCTTTTACATATAGGATAATAGCTGACATTCAAAGGAGACAACTACCATAACTGTAAGCAGTGTGGCTAATGAACGCGTACAGTGGTTGCCATAATTTTGAATTTCAGTGGTACTTTTTTTTAAATTATACTCCACGCAGAAATAACATAATTTATCACTTGTGGATTTATCTCCTTCACACTTGCTGTGTTAGGTTGCACGTCGGAATTCAGTAAGGATTTTCATTGCATGCCAAGATCTCGTGGAAATCGGACATACTCTGCAGACTGGTCCATGATTGGATTTTTATTATCTTACCAATTGTTGACCATACACAAAGTCTTTTCCTCCATCTTTGCTGTCCGTGTAAAATTCTCTCAAAAATGTACTAATTTTGTCTGCAAAAGAGATATCGGTATTAATATTATTACAAATTATAGTTCCACCAAATTTAATTCTAAAATAAATATATACTTTTGTCTGGCTATTTTGATAACAACTTGGTGTAAATTTTTATGGTTTAATGGGTCTTTATTCCAAAGATGTGCCACTTTTTAATTGAAAATAACTACCCGGTCGGTGATACCGAAAAATTATGGCAACTTCGGTGTGATTCACTGATTGTGATAAAAATTGTATCTTTAAATTAATTAGTTCCTTCAGAAAAACGAGCACAAAACCAAGATCTATGTGAGCACAAAACCAAGATCTATGTGAACACAAAAGTTATCAAAGGGTAAAACTATCTACATATAGCCAATAACTTTATTGTTAGCTTGGTTTTGGTTGGTTTATGCTTGTTATTGAGAACTGGTAACATGATTTGGTAAAGTAAGGGCCGGTAAGTGTTGACTGTTGTGTTGGCCTACTTTTGGGTGGTCACACGTCACAGACCTAAAATATAGTTTGGATTTGATTGAAATAAAAATACAGATTGTAAATTATATAGAAATATAAAATAATATTTACCCTTTTCTTCGGTATAATCTCGGGGAGGCATCTTGCAAAATGTACTTATAAATTTAGAGTTGTTAGATTGGAATGAAAGCCTGTTGTGTACAATGAGGTTTTAAAACGGCGGGAAATTAAGTCACGTGACCAGCAAGGGTCATGGGGTCATACGGGTTTTCGGTTTTAATCTTTGATTGGACAATGTCGTATTTACATTTTATTGACCAATCAGATACCTGATTAACTCAACTAGTTAGAAAACACCTGCTTGTCATTTCCGCTTTACCTTAAATGACAATAAAATCTTCTATTACATAACTTGTAATTTTGTGCATTATTCCAAATAATACTACCATAATTTTACCTATATTTACCCCCTGTAACATGATAAGATATTATTTATCAAACATTGAGCTATCAAATTGAAAACAAAAATCACCAAATATCTAACAGCGCATGTGTAAACGGAAGTGTCGTTAGACATCTGAAAACATGGTGGGTAGATTGTTATGATTTAGACACCTTACCGATAAACAATTCATTATGACCACTGTATACACTAAAATACCTTTGTTTTCTATTCTAGCATAAGTTAAAGAGTTCACAAAAGGACAAGGTCCGTCAGTTTATTGCCTTTACACAAACTGTAGAAAAAACAGCAATAAATTGTTTAGGGGTACACGACTGGAAATTAGACGTCGCAGTTGATAATTACTTCTCAAATCCAGAAAGATACAACAGCAGTGGCGAATCAAGGACAACGGTAGATCGAAGGAGACTAGATGTACTATGGAATAAATACAAAGGTGTGCATGCAGAGATCAGATTCTATTGTGCCTCAACAACGTTTCTTACTTCATACATTCATATAATAACATGTTCACTACATTACATTCATGAATCATTGTCACATTTTATACTTTTAATACTAATACTGTTATAGCCTTAGTAAATAAGCCTGAAACAAATTGAAAGACATGCCAAATTTAAATGCACATATATATATAGCCTGTTATTATAAAATTATTATACATACCGGTAATGTAAGAGTTTGATGTAATAAGCTATAGCTTATTTATTATGTTACAAGAGATGTACAGATTTTTAAATACATAATGGATATTTGACCGGATCCGGTTTCACATTTTTATGACTATTTTACCGTGAATTCCAATGACGTATATATATGTCATTGGTGAATTCCGTTTGACATGCGCAGTTCTCTGATCCGTGGACATGCGCAGTTGATATATTCCACAAGAACGGTAACTTCGTCTTTCAAGTTTGGCGCAGAAGCACGGTTTTACGGAAAAAAATGTAAACCACTGACAGTCTTAGTACTTAAATTAAAAACCAAAATCCACAGAAATGAGCCCTTGGGGGGCCTTGACCGAAATAGAATAATATTCTAAATGCTTTTCTACAATTTACATTTATTATTTTATTTTATTTTCAAACTAATTCTCTTGGTTCTACCGTAGAAATTCAAGTATGGCTATTTCGTCCTATATAAGAAACGGAGAAAGTAGTAATGTTAGACAAAGAATGAATTGTGGTTAGGGTTTGGGTTAGGTTTTGGGGTAGGGTCATGGGTTAGGGTTCGGGATAGGCATCATTGCCAAAGCGAAAACTGCTGAAAACTGCTAAGTCCATGGATCAGAGAACTGCTCATGTCAAACGGTATTCATGGTAAAATAGTCATAAATATGTGAAACCAGGTCCGGTCAAATATCCACTGCGTTTTAAATATTAGGTACCGGTACACGTGTATGTCGTATTACAGTTATAAAATATAAAACCAAAACGACAATATTTCACTTTTGTCAAAATAACCAGCCAAAACTTTAGTCAGAATGGTTGTATTTTGTCCAAACCAGCCTATAAAAAATATTAACCTTTTGCAAAAACATTAATTTTTCTTTGATAGAAATAACAGTTGACTCTTTAATGAACATGGTTTCAACTAATCACCATAATCAACCACCATAATCCCATAATGGTTAGCACATGCATGCTGTATCATAAAGCCTGGTGTGGTTTCGAATCCCCGTTTGTACGTGAAAAGGAGTAGTGTCGCCTGTCCAACCTCGTGGGTTTTCTCCAGTTTCCCCCCACTGCTAAAGACCCCTACGCGCAAGTGAATTATTGAAATATGTTAGTCCCTAAATGACCTAGTTTGTGTTGAGTTGATGTTAAACCTCATTTCTCTCTCTCTCTTTCAGACCCTCATGAAGAAGATAAAATGACGGTCGATGGTGTTATGAAATTTTTAGAAGATTTAAGTTTAAACCCAGAATCTAGAACTGTTCTTATATTAGCCTGGAGATTTAAAGCAGCCACACAATGTGAATTTACTAAAGATGAATTTATAAATGGAATGTTGGAATTAGGGTATGTAACATACCTGAAACAGGCCTATACATTATCAGAGGGGAGAGAAATTGTTATCTATTTTTGACCTCACAATCCATTATTTGCAATTTGGGGAATTCTTAGTTAATCAAAAGCAATTTTATTACACAGTGAATTGATTAATCTGAAATTAGGGTACCAGTTTTCATTTTCAGTTTGAAATAGACATCTAACAATCTCTGAAATTAAAGGTTTAACTAAACACTAAAAATGACTACTGCAAACATTGTATTATATCTAAATACCCCTTGACCCCTTTATCTCCTTAAATCCATCAACAATTAGATTATTGATGGGATCCTTGATATGATAATTAAAACAATATACAAATAGACAAAGGAATATGCTAGTTTATGGGACAAGTAGTTATAGCTGGGAATTGATTGAAGTCAATGCCTTCGTTGTGAAAGGTATGCACACTTAAGACACTGCCTCGTTAGCAATATGGATAGACTCCTGGTTAATTGCTACAAGTACACACAAAAAGGTTTATGACTAACAAAATAAGGGAGTCTTGATGGTTTGCAAATTGGCATAAAATGAATGAAATTAATTGTTTTATAAAGTCTTATATATCTCCGTTGCATACACAATTCAACTTGTAACTATTCTATAGGTATTTTATATAGCTTTATTGAGGGGGGTTGGATGGCCGAATAGTTAGCATGTGCGTGCTGTATCATAAAGCTTGTCATTGAGTTAACTGGCATGGTTTCGAATCCTCGGTTGTACGTGGCAAGGAGACAGGTTCTCCGGTTCCCTCCCACTTCTAAAGACACCTACGCGCAAGCAAATTATTGAAATAAATTTAAAAACATATTTTAGTCCAGGTCCGAAGCCAGCTTGATAGCTTCGGAGGGGCAGTGACGTTTTACGGGGGGCACACCTGGCACTGTCTACAGTGGGTATTTTAGAGCTATGGTCGGCAAATTTTTTCGGGAGGGGGGGGAACAGTTTTTCTGGCTACTGGCCTGTGTTAGTCCGGAAAGACCTAGTGGATGTTAAACCCCATTTCTCTCTTTCTCTCTCTCTCTCTATAGCCTTATTGTCCTATGATAAAAAGTTGATATCTAACCCAACTTGTTTCCAGCAAATGCTGAAAATAAGTTGCTTTATTTCATATAACTATTCTAACCTTGTAGATTGCTGAATGATTACACAAGGGTTAACCAATATATCCAATCGCAATGAGGTTTTCTCCAGGTCCTGAAGTTTTCTCCCACTGTCAACCAATTTCTCTGTCTCTCTCTCCAATCATAACTTTTGAACAGGAAATAAAATAGACCCTCCTATTTTATGGTTTAACCATTCTCCCAGCATGACATTCAAGTTTAAATTCAGATATTTTGGAAAAGACCAGAATTTAATGACAAATGCTGATTGACAAAGCTAGGTCCATTAATTTTGTCGCCTTTTAATTTTTAATACAATATTTATTAGTGTAACTGTTTTGTATAGGTGTGATTCTGTTGAAAAATTAAGAGTAAAATGTTCAACGATGGAATTTGACATAAGAGATCCTGTGAGATTTAAAGATTTTTACCAGTTCACTTTCAACTATGCCAAGAATCCAGGACAGAAAGGTCTAGGTAAGATAATTAATTTATGAATGTTAGTAATTATGTGAGAATGGTATGTACATCCTTGTATAATTCATATAATTTATAACTGCCTGACTAAGATTTGACTATTCAGTCTACAGATTAGTACATTGATAATGTCTCATAATTATCCTTTTATGTATTTGTAAATTACATGAGTGGTGACAAGAACATAAAACAAGTACATGTATATATATTATTATTATTATTATAAAATTTGAACAGCTAAGTACTAATATTGAACCATCTTCACTGTAATTAAATTACATAAACTATTTATGTGTATTGAAAGGGTTAACAAATATATGACATATGAGTGTAAATATTAACATAATTTAAACCAGATCTTTATGATAGGATTTCATTAGTTACATGATGTAATCTATGATCGACTAATTACTATGTTAATTAGCCATTTTATGGTATTAAGATGTTAACTTCATGTGAAAAATTCTCTATACAGAAAATTGTGATGAAACTGAACTTACAATGCAATGCTTTTGTTTTATTTGTTTAGATTTGGAGATGGCCTTAGCATATTGGAATATAGTTTTGGCAGGGAGATTTAAATTTTTGGATTTATGGGTATCATTTTTACAAGTAAGATTTCTGATATATTCACTACTTTCTAGTAGTATGGTTAACTAGATTCTTGTGTTTCATAAACAAGATCACAGGTCACAAGAACTGATAAGATACATTGTTGTAGTTTGGGAACCTTTAAACAAAATTATATATGTACTGGGAATATATTGTGCCAGCCATTGTCACATGCAGCAGTCCAGGCCTGTTCTATTTCTAGTGGACCGTGTCAACTGAAAACGATCTGTGTCTCAGAATGGTGCTGTGATGGCAACCAAACCTTCTAACAAAGGCTCTGGTACTAATACCTGTCTTGAAATTAATGCAATGGTGTGTCAACCTTGTTGCTAAAGACCCCTACGTGCAAGCAAAATTATTGATATAAAATTGAATCAAATGTTTAGAGGACCTAAACCCCATCTCTATCTCTCTCGTATTCTACGGTTGTTACATTCAGAATTGCAAGATTAAAGTTTATCTTTCATACACAATTACATTTTTATTTCTTTTATCAATTAGTTGATATCAATTATTTGATGAAGATATTGAACGTGTTTGGAGGACATTGACAGCAAATTAAAGGGCTAATCCCAATAATATTTTTGAGAATAAAACTGCTTAATGTTGTGTTAAAATAATAATAACTAGACCTGCAAGCAGCACTGAATCGGCTTTCAGGAATCAGACAGGAAGTATGTCATAAAATAGCCCAACTACAAAACGATACTTTAATTGCTTTGATTCAGTGACACCTGGCTGAGAAATGCCGATTTTTTCAAGAGTACTAATTTTTTACTGTATTTTCTTTTTTTTAAATTTTTTTTCTGTTTTTTCCCAAATATCTGATATTTTTTCGACTACTTCTGGATATTGGATTATTGTTGGAATAGTTTTAACAAGTTGTTTGGATAGATATCTTTCTGTACCAGAAATGTTAGAAACATCTATTCAGTAGTTGTTTGTAAAAAAAGATAAATAAAAGAACATTGTCGATAATTTAACGATTTTTCTACTTTTATCAAAGATTGAGGCCATTATTTGACACCTTAAATTATTTCAAACCTTTTCCTTTTGGATTCACGCCACAATCCACAGATAGGAGTCTGAGTAAAAAAGGTTTTAAAAAAATCGCAGTAGTCGTTTTCGAGAAAAGGGTGTCTCAAAAGGCTCCAAAAACGAAAAATACTAGATTTTCGGCGTAATATCATTTATTTACTAACCATTGAAATCGTACCATTGAGATGCCATATGATAGTTCATTAATGGGGCCATCTAAAGACTTTTTATTTCTTTTGGGCCGGTAATATCTGATGGAGAAATCCAGCTTTTTGCAAGAACGACATTTTTATACCTTTTTTTTTTCATTTTTTGAATACTTCCGGTATGGTGATTATTATCGAGATAGTTTTAAAAACCGGTTTAGGCAATTAAATAGCGACAGAGTTCTGTAATGATATATTACAATATATGATCAGATAAAATGCCCCTGAGAAATCCTATGTTTAAAAGTGCCAAAAATGCAAAAATGTCAAAATATCAAAAATTAAATTTCAATAACTGAATACATATTATACATTTTTGGATTCGACATTAGATCAGATATCTAAATATCATAAAGTTTTTTGAAAATCAGTAAAAATAATAAAAAAAATAGAGTATTTTCCAAAATTTCAAGATTTTTCGACTTTTTTCGTTATTTGACCTATTACGGATATTTCAAAGTCTAAACGGACTGTTTCATACACAAGACTACCAAAAGGTATCTTGATAGAGAAAGTTTAAGAAAAATCATTGGAGCAGTTTTCGAGATACAGGCGTTCAAAAACACTCCAAATCAGAAAATACTTGATTTTCAGCGTGCCATATTTTACTTTCTGTTCATGTTATCTGTAATAATAGGATATCATATGATATTGCAATTCTCGGCCAACCCAACGATATCTTAATCGATTTAATCCGTTGATATCGGACTGAGAATTCATGTTTTTCCCAAAAGCATTCATTTTTTGCGTTTTTTTCAAAATATCGGCCATTATTTCGACTACTTCCGGTTTATAGATGTTTGTCGAAATAGCTTTATACGTTAGTTTTGAACTATAACTTCATGTTCCAGGAGTTTCAGAAACGTCGATTTGGCCGTAAAACAAAACTCGAGCTCACACAATGGGCAGAAAATTCGAAAAATAAAGGGTGATAACTCGGAATGAAACTTATATTTCTGGAATCGGATGGTCTTCAGGTATCCAAAAATGTAGGTCAAATTTGAAAATTTTGAAAAATGACTAAAATTGTCTCTTAAATTTTGTTTTTTTAATTTTCGAACAACAATAGTCCCATAGAAATTTTCGAAATTGAAAAATGGGAGATAGCCATTTCCTTGGGAAAGATTCGGGGTTTACAAAAATGTCATTTGTATGAAAATAGGTACAGAATTAACGAATCTACAGCTGTTTTTTGATTTTATGACACCGTACGAAATTCGGCCACTTCCGGTCCGCGCAGAAGTTTCAAATATAGATCACATGTTGCGAACACATGGTTTAATGATAGAAAATGAGGTTCTAGATCGATATCTGTTACAGGCACTGAGAAATAGGCTCCCCCGAAAAAAAAAAATAATAATAAATAATAATAATAATAATTTTAGTAAAAACAATAGTCTTTCAGACGAAAGTCTGAAAGCCTAATAATATAGCGTCTTCTCCATGTTTACACATGTTCAAAACGCTTTTAGTAATGGCTCTAGTGGTAAAACTGTTGAAACAGGAAAGTCTTTAGTGCGGATTTAAATTGATTAAAAGTTTGTTGATTCTTGATCTGTTGTGGAAGTTCGTTCCATAATCTAGGACCTGCTGAACTGAAAGACCTATACCCATATGACATTAAAATTCTGTACCTAAGGGCTGAGCAACTGATTCAATATTTGTGATATCTTTTCAAACAACGTATACCCGTCAGTCTTCATCTGGAAATGGATACCGGTGTCCGAAGCTGTTTTATGCGGTGTCTGGATAAAACCAGACTTTTATTTTATAAAAACAATGTGTAAGTGAAATTTACCTTTCATTATCAAGTACAGCACATGGGTCATTCACTGGAATGGCAATAGATTATCAGGTCTCCCAACATAAAAATTGACCAGAAAAATTAAACGGGTTACGTGTCCGGATAAGCATTTTTAACGTTCACATCCAAACAACTCAATATTTTGAGCTGAAATTTTGAGGCAAGGTCAATACACCCCTCCCCTTTATTCCGGCGCTTAAATTTCATACGAACTCAGACTTTTATTTTTTAGACTCTTTTGAAATTGGGACAGTCCCTTTAATTTAGACAAAGTGATTGAATCAATTACTTGACGAATCAAAGTTTCTTTGAAATTTATTGACGTTGCATCAATTTTTTGACAGTTTGTGATAGTGCCAGAGATGCTTTCATCTCGAAGTTTTCGATCAGAATGAAAATTGACTCTAAAACATTGATCATGTGTGATCATGTGTGGTCAATTTCATCCATTAATTGACATTGATTAATTGAAGAAGAAATTGAACTTGTATGGCCCACTTAATAATGTCAAATGGAAAATCTTGCAGCTTGGACATCTTTGATGACCATAGGCAGCTAGTGCTTATATTTAAGGAATTTGGTTTACTTATGTTTTATTTGGTTTAATTTTAGGAACATCATAAAAGATCTATACCTAAAGATACGTGGAACTTGTTATTAGATTTCTGTAATATGATAAATGATGATATGACAAATTATGATGAAGAAGGTAAGTAACGTGGTATTGATATACAGATATTATTATTCATTTATGTATTTGTTCATACAGAAGTTATTGTTGCGAATTTGCTCCCGGTGTTGGCCGAAGGAAGGACGGCCTGGCAAGTACAACCGAGGACCCGTGTACAAATTGGTGTGCAAGTAAAAGATCCCTTGGCAGTTAGAAATTGATATAAGAGTAGGCCATAGCACTGCTGTCCTGGCAAAATTTTCCTCATAGCACACTATATGACGTATGCCTGTCTTTATTAGCCCAGTCTGACGTTAAACCCCATTTCATTTCACAGGAGTTATTTTTATATTGAGGAGATCAAAGTAATGTTTTTTAATACACCAATGAAAAGGGGTTTTTCGTTTGACAAAATTATTATAAGGGGCTCCTAATTCCCTTCCCTGTACCCATATTTCATTAATGTTTACTGTCTTATGCTGCAGTACATATTGTAGTATACCATGAGGGTAATGGTTGATCACAAAAGGGTAAAAGAATTATTGCAATTTTTTGTCTATCTACAGCAGATATAAATCATTTCTTTAAATTCTTGGGGGTTGGAAGGCTGAATGGTTAGCGTGCGCGCGCTGTATCATAAAGCCTGTCATTGAGTCAACTGGCGTGGTTTCAAATCACCGGTTGTACGTGTCAAAGAGTAGGGTCACCTGTCCAACCTCGTGGGGTTTTTTCCGGGTCCTCCGGTTTCCTCCCACTGCTAAAGACCCCTACACGCAAGCGAATTATTGAAATATAATTAAACCATATGTTAGTCCCAAAATGACCTAGTTTGTGTTAAGTGGTCGTTAAACCCCATTTCTCTCTCTCTTTAAATTCTGTGGTATACCAGTATTTTTCTATGTGTTAAAAACTCACATAGAGTTGGCAAGCATACCAGCGAAATTAGTATTCTTATTATGGAATTGGATGGCTTTTAATCTTTCATCAACACATACTTTGGTTATTTTGAGAGCATCATGGTTATGTTTGCAGTGCAAGGGAGAGAATTTTGCCCAGATTTTTGCATATACATTTACAGTTCCTCTTCTTTCAATACGAAGTTGGGAGGTTGGATGGCCTAATGGTTACCACATGTATGCTGCGCTGTATCATACAGTCTGTCATTGAGTCAACTGGCATGGTTTCGAATCCCCGGTTGTACGTGGCATTGAGAAGGGTAGTCTGTCCAATCTCAAGGGGTTTTCTCCAGGTCTTCCGGTTTCCCCCCACTGCTAAAGACCCCTACGCGCAGTCGAATTGTTGAAATAAAATTAAACCATATGTTACTTCAGAAATTACCTGGTTTGTGTCAAGTGGACCTTCAACCCCATTTCTCTCTCTCTCTCTCTTTCTTTCTCTGTTGTACACCAGTATGTACCTTACAAATGATGTACCACCAGTATTTTTCTATGTATTTGAAACTCAAATAGTGTCGGCAAGTATACCAGTGAAAACAGTATTCTTATTATGGAATTTGGATGGGGTTTAACCTTTTATCAACACATAATTTGGTCATTTTGAGACCAACATGGTTACGTTTGTAGTGGAAGGGAGATAATTTTGTCCAGATTGTTGCATTTACAGTTACATCTCCTCTACTTTCAATACCAAGTGTGCACTCTAATGTATCTGCCATACTTTATAATGTCATGAATCTACTAAAGACACAGTATTAGGACTGGTCGCACTATTACAGAAATCAATGTGTTGGGGATACACTTTGACCTCAAATTCAAATAATGTCTACCATTTTGGTTAACTTCTGTTAATTAATTTGTATATAATATGATTTATTTTCTAGGAGCCTGGCCTGTGTTAATAGATGACTTTGTAGAATATGCTAAACCTTTAATTCTAACTGGAGGATCTCGTAGTACAACCGTTTAAAAATATTATAAACATATACAGATTGTTTTTATTCTAAGCAACAGCTATGTTTACCCTAGCAACGTCTGGATAAAACAAGCTTTTGAACTATTAAGCTAAAAGACAATGTAGATATTTTGTATTTATAAACATTGAGTGATATAATTAATGAAGAGGAATGTTGATGTTGTGAAAAGATCAAATAATTTTTTTACTGTTCATCTGATGAAATCAAGATGTGGAATGTTACTACAGAAAGAACAACATGCGATTAATCCTATGAGTAGTTGTTAAATAATCCATTCAGTTATTCACATAGTTATGTTTTGCACATTGACATTCTGTTGACCCTTTAGTAAAACATTTTACACATTAACCAATGTCATTATATCTTGTTTGATTGTTAACCATTTTAAAATGACATGATCTCTCTAATTGAATGGAGATGCTGTGGTTAAACCTGATAATATGTTAAAGATGAAGTCTTTGTTTTAAATGGCTCTCTGAACAACAGCTGTTTAAGGATACAAACCAATGCCGAAATGTGAGGAAATAGCTTGTTTACCATTTAGGAAACAAGAAATTCTCTTAGTACAAGTCTGAGTAATAGAGAAGTCACAAGATGCGTCAATTGCTAGTAAAAGAAGGTCATCTCCAACTATTACTGACAACTGAAAGTGTGTATTTCTATGTATAATTCCTGAAATTTTTCTTTTTGTTTTCTCAAAAAAATTCAAGTGATAAAATCTTCACCCCTATAATAGAAATATCAGATTAGCGAAACTGCCCTAAATGAAAGTAGTCAAGCTCCTATTTAATTATAAGATGAAAATCTGAAATAGTGTGAAAATAAATCAGCTGCTGTAATGACATTGGTATTGTGAACAATATTTAATACATGATAATGACAGATAGCTAATATCATACATGTCTTTATTATATACTCTGTTTACGGAATTTTATTTAGTGTCATCAATTTCATATTCGCTTGTATATTTCTATACAACATATTGTTTTTATTGATAAATTTAATACAACTTCTAATAGTAATAAAACCTTCCACTTAAAGATTATGCCATCAAACATTTTGAATTAATTAATTGTTTTGCTTAACTAGTTTTCTTCAATCAGGAGGACTTCATCAGAAGCTTATGGGAACTAAAAAGGCATGAACCCCATGGTTCCAGCAATAAATTCTAAGTTTGTACACAAACTGTTATCACTCACCCATTTTTCTTCCAGTTATTTTTTTTGTTTTTAAGACATAAAATCTTATTCTTTTATCAGAAAAGACCACTTCTTGGATTGTTTTTTCATTTCATTTTTAAAATGTAGGCCTAATTTGAATGTAATTTTTTTGCGTGTTTAAAGTGACTAACATAGATGCTTAAAATAGAGTGTCCTGAGGATGGCGAAAGATTATAATTCAGGTTGTGTCCCTTTCATTTATATTAACTTACTTTGATTAAAGCTGATGAAATATGAAGCTTATCTCCTTATCTTTTAATATTTTTCAATAGATATTGATTTGTGTGAAGGGGAAAAAACAATTCTAACGTTGTTTTCTATGGAAGAATTTTATAAATACTACACTAAAATATGTGTACAGAGAATTGGAGACCTATTATTTAAGAGCACTGCTAAAATTCTATTTTGTAAACATTTTGACATTGAAATAAGTTATCTTACATACAAGTTTATTTAGGTTTAATCATATTTTTGCTGAAACTGTAATACTTAAAAGGTACTAAATTTGCTCAGTAATAACTCAAGTAATTGTTAAAAATAGACTACTATTTTTATACTTCTAAATTCTTGAAATATTTATTACTGTTAAAGTGACTAAAAAAGGAGGACAATATATTAGAGCTGTTTGTGCCATATATATTTGTTTAATCCATACAAACTTATATATTTGTCATATGAATTATATTTAAGAAGTAAAAATGGCACTATAAGTGGTTACCAGATATTACATAATCATATGTATATTCAATTTAGAGTAACTTAGATTACCGGTGAGGGTTTAGTATTGAATCATGATAAATAATACCAGGCACAGATCCAGGGGGCGTGCCCCTCAGCCCCAGTGAGACTGGTGTATCTGCTCTTTTATTGATGATATAAACATGATTTTCGCATTGTATCCGCCCAAGCAATTCGACAAAGACTCTGGGGAGTTCAACGAACCATTAATGCATGCGGCACTCTAATGATTACCCTTTGCTCCAATGTATGGCCCCTCCCTCGACAAAATTCTGGAGCCGGGCCTGAATACAGTAATCTTATAACGTGATTAACTAGATTTGCTTTCATATTAAAGTTTAGAACTATAACCTATGAATCTTAGTCCTTAGAAATATATAAAAATTCTGCACACCGTGTCTCCTTGTCTGGTTTGTTTTTTTCGATTCATGTTTAAAGTTCTTGCCTTTACATTCTAATAGTTCTACGAAAACATTCTTTTTACGATAAGAACAATTTGTATTTTTCGGACAGTGTTTTAAGATTGTAAATACAAGGAACTTTTCAAATTTAAAGCTTTCGTTGTGTGAGAATCCTTTTTGTAAACAATTTAAAAACACTGACAAAGATTAAAGAGAGAGAGAAATTGGGTTTATCGTCCCCTCGACACAAACTAATAATTTGCTGGCACGTAGAGGTCTTTAGCAGTGGGAGGAAACCAGAGGACCTGGAGAAAACCCATAAGGTTGGACATGTGACCCTACTTCTTGTCACATACAACCAGGGATTCGAAACCTGACAAAGATTACAAGAATTGATGAAATTTGTTGAAACAGAGAAGCGAAGAAAGCTTCAAATTAGATCAGTCTATATAGAATTTTAATATTCCTTAGTGTTGTAGGGTCAAAATAAAGAGATATTATTATGATGAATAAGGTATTTGATTGAAAGTTAAGATGCATTATGAAATGTAATATAATATGCTGTTATCAAATGCCTTTATTATAGCTTTTGTTAGATTATTAGTAAGACTCAAGTGAAAGAGGAATAAAGTAAGAAATTGCACAACAAACAGACTGCTGATCAAGAAATTAACACTTCAATATTACTAATGATAAATATATTGATTAATCTTGACCACATTAATTTCTAGAAGATTTTTAGTTTAGTTCAGTGCTGGGGATAATGCCAATTAGAATCTGTCCAATGTTGTTTTTGTTTAACACTATATCTTACTTAAGGTGACCCAGATGTTCACTGTGTATGAAATATGACTGGTCTAAGTGGTAGACAATATTCAAAAGCATAGCTACCATTTGAAATTTTTTCATGTCAAGAAGAGGCTTTGCTATATAAAATCTCTCATCAAGATGACTACCGGTACATAAAATGAAAATAAAAAAATGATGGTGAATAATTTATATAAAATAATAAGTATATGATATTTTCTGATATATTTCTATAAAGGTTGTTATGTAGATTATTATTGTACCATCTTGTGTTGAAAACTGTAGATAGGTTTGTCATGTGACAACTGTTTAAACCCTATTTTATCAGTACATAAAACCATATCGATTACTTCAAATAATCATTATAAATCGCAGCCTCAGAATCATAATTTGTCATATTTGAATTTTTGAAACAAAATTTGATGGTTCACAACTTTATCCACTGTAAAATGTACTCAAATAAATTATTTAACATATTATGAAGTAAACAAAACCAAAATGTCTACCGTATATAATCTTTCAGGTTGGATTAAAAGATTTAACTAATATTTAAGAATTATTGTGTTCTAGGAGTATATTATATAGAAAGATATGTGTGAAAAAATGTTATAAGCTGATGATTAGAAAATATTTCCAGCAGATCTCCATGCTGAAGTCTGTTCTTATCCTTACTGATTTAATTAAATTGATTTGTACTGGATACCGTAAATCTGAGGGCCATGCTTTTGTTGTAAATTCAACAGAGCCTGCCATACTTAACTTTAATGTTTTTTTAAGTCTTAGTCTATAATTTAAATTCAGTTCTTCACCAGTGTAGCAGGTTTTTTTCAAGAGATGAAACGAAAACAAAACTCCTATGTAGTTATAGTCTAGGTCAACAAGCTGTCTGTTTTGTGTTGTTACAAAAGGTATGATGACCTAGACTACTAAAGATGTTTTTACTTCAAAGGTTGTTAACCTTTATCTCTGCTTTATTTCCTATGATTTGACTGGGTTTTTTCACTTGTTTATTATGAAATAATGAATGAATCATTAAAATAATAATATTGTTAATAATGACTGTTTGTTTGTTTTTTCAATCGTGCATTTCGGTGGGGGGGCTGAACGGTTAATGCTGTGTACTGTATGCTAAGGTCTTCATTGAGTCAACTGATGTGGTTTTGATTCCCCGGGTTAGATGTGACTAGAAGAAGGGTCGTCTCGCCAGCTTCATGGGTTTTCTCCCAATGCTAAGACCCCTGGGGGGTTGAGATGGCCTAGTGGTCTAGAGTGCCGCGCTTCGACCTCTAGCTGGCCGGCCACCTCTGGCTTGCGGCTGTGGTTTTGAGCCCTGGTGTGAGCGTATGTGGTATGGAGATAGGGGTGCCTTCTCAACCTTGTGGGTTTCCTCTGGGCACTCCGGTTTCCTCCCACTGCTAAAGACCCCTAAGCACAAGCGAATTATTGAAATAAAATTTAAAAACATGTTAGTCCCGAAAAGTTGTGTTGAGTGGACATTAAACCCCATTTCTCTCTCTCTCTCTCTCGCTAAGACCCCTATGGGTAAGCGAATTATTGAAATTTAATTGAACCATGTTAGTCCCAATATGACCTAGTTTGTATTAAGTGGACATTAAACCCCATTTCTCTCTTTCTCCCCCCTCTCTCTCCCTCTAATTTCAGCACCCCTACCAACCTTCAACCACACATAGAATGCATAATGGGTTGTTTATATCAACATAATGCACAATCACCAATTAATGAGCACACAATGGCGACACCAAACGACTTCATAATGATGGTTGCAAGACAGAAGTGTAAAAATTAAGAAGACGTTTTTCGTCTTAATAATAGAAATAGGATTGAATAGAATTAAAATTTACACTGAACAAATAAAGAAGTTGGATTATACATTGTCTTAATTTAGAAATTACATGAATGGGAGTTAGAAATTACATGAATAGGAGTTAAAAATTACATGAACAGAAGTTAGAATTTTGAATCTAATATACCGCCATACTATATATCCAAGGTAAATTTACATATCTGTAAATGGAGTAAATGCATAATTACAAAGAACGTTATTTACAAAAATTGGTCAAATATCAGGGTAAGTATATCGTTAAAGAGCACATAAGATCATAATTTCCTATTACATAACATAATAAACAATGATTACTAAATCCATATTACGGAAAGTTCAAATCAATCTGATTAAAATTAACTGAGCTATTTACGTTTACCTTAATCCGGTTGATTGGCTGATGACGTCACAGGCGCTACGTATAGTATACACATTATCTATCCAATATATCACTGCCTGTATAATATATCACTGTATACACAACACCACCAGTTAAAAGTGTGTATTGTCGGTAATCATTAGCTCGTATTTTTCACTATGAGGGACCGGGTATCGTCCAGATATTACGAAAAAAGCAAAGATACTACCTTTACCATCCAGAATCTACTGTCTGTTCCAAACGACACTACGACTCGAAATTTGCTTACTATTTCTTCGATTTTTAATTAAAATGGTTAAAACCTAACGACCTACCTGGAATTGCCACCCCTTAACTTTCTACCCCACGTTAACTAATTTCAGATCAAGCTATATATCATTTCTCTCGTGAAAAATCGTGTTTTGTTTACTTCGCGGTGTTGAAGACAGCCATGCTTGACCTAGTTATTTAGAATATACCAAATCTAACAGGGGCGATAATTTGGCTTGGGGTCGTTTCGTCCTAATTGCATGTTCAAATAGTTGTTTCGACACAAACAGACACGCACGTACAAACAGACATATACAGACGCACGTACGGCAACAAATCAAACGGGCGAATCCTCCCGCACAAAGCATTATTAACCGAATGCACCCGATTTGTGGAATACCCTTATACCCCTATATGATATAGAGTGACCCAACTTGCACCGGCGCAGTAGAATTGTTGATGTTCTGTGTAACTGTCCGGTGTCGAAAAATGTGAAATTTACAAGAGGATAAGGGCTTTTATCAAACTATTAGGCGTTAATGCTAGACGCAGAAAGTAATGGGGTGACAATTCCAGGTAGGTCGTTAAGTTTTAATCATTTTAATTAAAAATTGAAGAAATAGTAAGCAAATTTCGAGTCGTAGTGTCGTTTTGAACAGACAGTAATACATTTGTCCAGTCAATAGATTGCCGTCTAGAGTGTGTTAAATGCCGTCAGCATTCATTAAAAACCGCCAAGTTTGTGTTACCGTGTAGATTAAGTTTTACCGATATCAGATATTGACAGCAACATATACCGGCCGGGTGCCAGTCAAGTCGTCTACAAGCGAAGTCGTCCACAGCGAAGTCGTCCACAAGGCATTGGTGGTGTCGTCCAAAACAATTAATACTTGAATAGAGTCGTACACAACAACTAATGGTTAAGTCGTCCACAACTAATACTTGAATCGTACACAATTTAAAATTTAAATGGAATAAATAAGTTTTACTCGTTGATTTTTGGTGATTACCGGTAACAAACGAGATTAGTTCCTCGCTGTGTAATCGTATTGTTATTTAATTGCCGATATGATTTTAGATATTAGATCAGTTCACCGATGTTTTTTGTAATAAAATATATTCGTATTGTTAGTTAATTGGCATTATGATTTTAATCTTTAGACAAAATTTAATTGACTTGATATGAAATCCGAATATAAATTATTCGATGGGTAAATGTTTGTGATAAGATTAGTTTATGATGTCAGACATGGTTTATTTTACAAGTAGGCTACATATTGCCATCTAAATCACTCGCCAAAATACATCATGGACTGAACGCCTAATAATTAAATAATCAACTATAAATAGCGCCGGGGTCACTTTTAGATAAGACAAATTAGATTGATATTATTTCGGCACTATAATTAAAATAGTATAGCGACAAGTGAATACATACTTTATTTACCCAGCAATTAGTTAAAAATTGCGCTGGAGCCCTTTTAGATAAGACAAATTAGATTGATATTATTTCGGCATCATAAATAATTTAAAAACTAATCGTTGATTTAATTTCCGTACACGAAATGGAACTAAAAGGCTCCAAATTTAAGAATTCCGTATAAGAATCAATTTAGAATACCAAAATGCGAATCGTAACACATTGTGGTCTACACTGTGTAATACATTATAAAATAAATCATAAATCAATGAAATATGTTATAAGGTGGACACTGCATGCTTTGCTTTAATACTGACCTAGTATTTGAGGCGCCAGAGTCTGAGGTATAACGTGTCGAAAATGTGGCTGCGTGCAATTTTATTCTTTGATCTGTTAATATCATGGTTCCGACCTGTCAATCACCGTAAAGAGATTGACCAATCAGAGAGCCTGATAATGGTGCATATAAAAATATTACCACATTAAAATGTCTCGAATTGCATGATGATCTACGTAGATATTTGTCTTTATTAGTCGTTAAACGCGTGGTACTATTTTACCTCGGATAACGTCTTTTTGAAGTTATAAATTTGGGTCACGGTTCCTACGCAATCACAAATAATAACTCCATTTATTATGAACTTCGTGTAATGCCGAATCATTAATCAATGAAGTAGAGATTATAGTAATATTAATAAACTATGTTCTATATTATAAGTTTATAAGTTATTATTTGTTGATACGAATTATGTCGTAATTTTTAAAGTAGCCTAGCATAACAATGCAAATCACTAAATTATTTCTCTCAATTCTTATCGGAATCACGTGACATGAAAGGGAAATCCTCGCTTTTATCTTGCATTTCAGTCATACGTAACCCGTGTGATATTTCCCCGCCTTTCCTACATGCTGTTAGCCAATAGCTACTGTAAATTTTTCCGCGTTTAGATGGTCCTACCCAATGAAAAATTACTTATCGTTGTTGGTGCACGGGGTAATGGGATATGAATAAGAGAAAGAATAAAACGATGACCAAGTGGTAATTTGACGTAAAATCTTTTAAACACTGTTCATTTCTCTACAACGTCCGGGAAAATAAATGTCTTGCCTAAAAATAAACTCCTTCAAATCTAAACGGTAGTGTTCATTTTTAAAATCACCCCGAGAAACTGAACGGTCGTGAAGTGGACGACCGATATCAAAACGATGTTTTTTAATCTACACGGTAGCACACAAACTGGGCGGTTCTTGATAAATCTTGGCGGCATTTAACATATTCTAGACGGCAATCTATTAACTGGATACGTGTATTAGATTCTGGGTGGTAAG
Organism: Patella pellucida; assembly: GCA_917208275.1. NCBI lineage: Eukaryota > Metazoa > Mollusca > Gastropoda > Patellidae > Patella > Patella pellucida. The sequence continues at coordinate 27,698,878 of OU795038.1, read as the reverse complement.
GTTAGTGTATTTCCTTTTTTCGTAAAATCTGGACGATAACCGGTCCCATGTAAGCTACATTTTTGGTTTACGGTGTGCTTATTCTGATTAAAAAGACGTGGGGAATATGGCTACAGCAACCGGCTTTATAAAACAAATTCTAAATTACGAAACAAATTTATTCTTTATTCTTTGAATGGCATTTAGTAAAACAAATTATTTCGTAGTCAAGGATTAAGGAATCGGTCAAGCGTTAATGAATACACACACCGACTGTATAGGTAATTAAGAAATAAACATTCCGAATATGCATTCGTACACTGTGACGTCACTAGGGACTAAGGGGATTAACAGTGTTTTCGATAATTGGCCAAGTCGTTTTTACGGGAGGTCTATATTTGCGACTTTGAGTGAAGATAGCTGATTTATTTTTAACCAGATTGATGTTAACTTTCCGTAATGTGCATATAATAACCACTGTCCATCACTACGCCGAGTTTCAGTTTGTCGTCTTATGTGCACTTTAATGTAATTCTACCTCATAAAATGGCACTATTTCTGCAAGTAAATTTGCCGTTCTGGTGTAGATTATTATGTAATTTGCACAGGTAAAATTACTAAGGATGTGTGACTGTCCCCTCTTGGCAAAGTAGTTTTAGGTTCGATCTTGGCGTACACAGAGAGTTCTGGGGACCTTTCGGTTAGATGCGAGGCCCAGGTTTTAACAAAGAAGTGATACTTCTAAGTTCTAGAGCGTGGACTTTCAGAAGAAACCCCTGCTATGCTCTTTTATATTGATCCCTTGGTAAAGAGACTCACAGTTGTGGGTCACGATAAGTTAACTGAACAGTCGATCTTTATTTCAACCCTAGTCCAGCTCTGAACGTAGATCGTGTAATGAGATCTACGTTCAGAGCTGGACTATTTCAACCCCATCTCCTCATACATATTTTTACATTTTGCGTATACGGCAGGGGCTATTACCCTCGAACGTAAGGTCTGATGCGTACCGAAGTCGAACTCATCCAAGAGTTTAAGTTTTATCTCATGAATCGGACGGAAAGGTCAACAAACTTCATTCATATTCCACACGTTGCAGGGGGCCAATGCGCATCAAAATTGAACGCATCCAAGAACTAGTCGGATAATAATTATGACCTCTTTGTGCACAACCTGAACATTACATTCTTTTATACTATTTTCGTAATACTGAGCGGCCATTTGACTGAAAGGTTTAGTCAGATTTATACGAAATTCGGACTCAGCCATACTCATTATGTAACGGTGATATATTTGAACAGTTTTGAAAAAAAGAAAAAAATGGTGACCTCTAAGCAGGTCGTCAGGTCCACAAGCTAGATATTGTGATATTTCGTACAATCAGGGGTCATAATTCAGAATGTTCAGCCGAATACGAACCATTATCGAAATGAACCCAGACCTTTGGGATATATCAGATTCGATGAAAATTCGAACTTCTGAGTACTACATGCTTTTCAGGGTATGTGATCACGTGGCTAACTGGGTAAGGCGCTGGCTCGCTAGCCTGGAGGTCGAGTGTTCGATCCCTGCATTGGCAGACCTTCCGTCTTGCACCATTGACAATTAACAAGGGGTTTGGGGACCTCGCCGGAAATTTCCGATGAAGTTTCTCAGCCAACAACGGGATCGAACCTGCGACCTTCAGTGTAGCGAGCCATCGTCTTACCCACTTGGTCACCGTGTCTCCAATGTCATTGATAGTCGAGAACTGATTCATCGTGGTCTTTAAACTCGTTGTATTGTTGGAGAACTAACAGGTAACGATTTGTTTTTTTGTTACAATTGACCCCTATACAGACCGCTTACATGAAGTGAAATAGAAACTACCCTTTATCTAGAAAACACAAGACAGGGGATGTAGTCATATCCTATATCAATCCTCATGAATCATTACAAAACAGTATTACTTTTTACAGACGCGAATTAATTTTATAGGAAAGCAACAGTAGACCACATCAGTAAATCTAAACCATTGGTGAGTGGAAAATTACTTACCGATATATCATGGTCAATGTTAAATATCAATATAATATAAAACATGCACATTAATCTTATATATGAATATGAATATATGCATATGAATGAATATCAATTTATGCGTTTCAGTTTAATATTATAAAATACTATTAATTTAATGTATGAATATCAATTAAGTATATATATATATTAGTGAATATCAATTAAGTATATTAGTGAATATCAATTAAGTATATGAGTGAATATCAATTAAATATATTTGTGAATATCAATGTAATATATGAATGGAAATCAATACCTTATATGAATAAATATTAATTTATGCGTATTAGGTTTATATTATATAATAATATCAATTTAATGTATGAATATCAATAAAGATATGAATACCAATTAGAATATGAATGAATATCAATTAAGAAGTGAATACCAATTATGATATGACTGAATATTTATTTAGTATATGCATGAATATCAATTTATGGATATCAATTTAAAGCCCCAATACCACTCTTGTTGTAAATGAATGATTTATCCCAATCTTTATTCTGGTCAACAAATTGTACTATTTTACAATATTCCAATTAATAAATGATACAAATTTCATCTTAACACACCTAATTATAAAAATTGAAAAATTTCAACTACATGCTCTACCATGGTTTGAAAAGCCTTACGTAAGCCTTTTCAAATGCAACCTGAATTTAAACATATTTTCGAACCCTCTGGACAAGTAAGATAGGTTATAATGGATTATAATTTACACAACAGGTAGGACACTGAAACATCTAGTAGTTAAAATAAGGCTATTTTTGTTTTCGGAACCTGTCAAGCCAGCAAGAGTGTTATTGTTCCTTTAATACGATACATGTATATGTAATTTAATATAATATATATATGAATATCAATTTTTAATCCGTATTTCATGGATAAGTAATTTTTAAATTTATGTTTATTTTGAAAACGTATGTATTATACAGAATAACCATTGGTCATTATCACTATCAAAAAAAATAAATCTAATATAATACTCAAAACAAATATTTTGAGTGAACTGCTAAATCAACTAAATAATTTACAATTTTATTCAAATATTTACAATAGTCTGATACCGTGCGAATTCACATTAATGTAAAAAAAATATAATCAAGTACATGGAGGGAGGGGTGGATGGCCGAATGGTTAGAGCGTGGTTTCGTTTCCTCGGCACAGATTAGTTATTTTTACTATAGCGTCCTCGGTTGTACGTGATAAGGAGTAGCATCGCCTGTCCAACCTCTTGGGTTTCCCCCGGGTCTTCCGGTTTCCTCTAACACGCAAGCGAATTATTGAAACAAAATTGAACCAAGTTTTAGTCCCGAAATGACCTAGTTTGTGTCGAGTTGACGTTAAACCCAACCCCAGCGTGTATAGAAGTTTTTCATGGATGATTCAATAACGTCCGCTTCCGAGGTGATATCGCAGACAGAGTGATTCAATTTCCTATATCGGTTTTTATACCAATAAACGACGATCGCATTGTGGTATGAAAAAGACAGTTCTCCAATCCTCAAATAAGTATCTATTGTATAGGCTATCTAAAGTCAAAGGTTATAGTCGCCTTTTAAGACATGTTGTTGAGATTATCCTATGAATCATCCTTGTCAAGGGTTTATGTTAATTTCTTTCATGAATAATATTAGATTAGACGTTTATCACCCAATAATACATACTACAGTAGATATCGCTTGATGGAAACACAGGATTTTGCAATGGTTGAATTACTGTCAAAAAATTGATGTATCCCATAATGTATTCAGGTTAAGTAAAAGTGAAACCTATAGAAACCTGTTGGATTTCCGGCTCCTAAAACAAATATTCTGTAATTGCAGATATGTTTTCATTGTGTGGTACTAGTGGAAATGTTGTAGATGGTAACTCGATAACATTAAGTCATCGTGAAGCAGGGCGCTATGCTCATTTAATGGACGGAGGTATAAGACGTGGCAGTACTGACTCATGTACTCATTTAATATCTCTAGGAAACAGAAGTTCGGATACAGATAGCATTTCTTCGGACACACAAAAATCATGTGGATCATGTCGAGGAAAATTGACAGGTTGGAATGGATGTGTCTGCTTCACCATAATAATTGGAATGGTTTTGTTGGTTTCGACCGGTTTTATTTTAATGGCAATGATGTCATCCGCTAATCAAGATTATGGACCAATGTGTCTGAAGCAGTCTGATTTGGAAGAAATGCAATTTTCCGACGACGACGATCAAATTCAAAAGTTAAATAAAGTGGTAAAGAATGGCCAATTTATGTATTGTACCAAGTCTACGAATCGAATGGAAATGTTGTTGAATACGGTAAGTCCATAGATAAAATATCCAGAATTGCTCAGTCAGTAATCCAGTTTATGTCATTTGTAAATAATCGACAATATTCACAGTTAAACTTATCGATAAAATACGAAAAACAAAAGGTAAATATGTACGTAAGAGGTGTAAAAGAGGTGTCAGTATAATTATTATTTAGTACCGTAGGACCTACTTATTAAAAGTATGGTAATTAGAAAGAAATGTGTCCCTGGTTGATCAACATTAATCAAGTATTTTTTTTCCTTTTTTTTTTATATATATAAACAATATTTTATTCGGGATGTCTGAATGGGATTGGGGGAACATACTTTGCCGATGTAAAAACCCTCTGTATTGTCTATTGCATGTGGGTATTGCCTTGGTATAATATTTTATATTAATTTATCATTGCTTGATTAGAAAAGCACAGATGAAACGTCGATCAGTATTAACTGACTGACATGTTTACATACAAACCCGTTCTTATATTTAAACTTAATTTTATACATTTATGTTGATTTTCCAGGTTATTAATAAGACAAAAGATTTTGGATATGAAGGTAAGTAAATGAAAAGCAGTTGAGAAAACTGTGTTGGACTCATTACTCACATACACCCTGAACGCCCTACTTCACGACAAATATGGAACGCCTAATGTACTTTTTTTTAATTCATTTGTTTACTATTTTCAGATATGAATAACTTGCCAGGCAAGTTATTTAATGGTAAAGTTGTCAGCGCACATGTTTTAATTTCTGGTTTCAAGATACCGATAAACACAGCTATACCTAATCTAGGTAAGAACCCGCTTATTATTCAGTTCAGATGATACCTGGCAATGCGATGTGTAGCAGAGCCTACTTCAACGTGCCTTGGTGCACGTCCGTACATGCGACAGTTTCAATTTGACCAACAAGGGCGCATCACGTATCACTGAAGGGAGGCCCATCCTTGTACCAAATCTATTTCTTTTTTTAAAATTTGAATTTGAGTTCTGATTCGTTGTTTTGTTCGCTATCTCCAGGTTACTCACTAAGCCACCGTGGCTCCCCTCGACTAAGAGAGAAAGGAATACGACCGATCGCATTACTTCTAATACACACTGAATGTCAATTGTCTTCATGTCGCATTAAACTGTGTTTTATAGTATAGCAAGGGCATGAAATGAATGGGCAAGGTGCCTTACAAGTTATTTTATTATTTTATTAAACATTAAGACGCCGGCCATATTTAGTAGGTACAAACAAGGCTCCAAGCTGGAGAAAGAGAATGCCCCGAACTATATCTTTCTATTTTTAAACACAATAAACATTGCTTTAGTTTTCCGATGATTTATTTTTATAACGTCCCTTATACAATTTCTATTTTAGTCAAACTGTCAACCGAGAACTCCTTAACCCACCTAGATGGTGTAGGACTAGGTCCTTATCGACTGATCATCAGAACCAAGGGGACCTATTTTGTGTACAGCAAGATCGAGTTCGAGATTCACCCAAGAATCAATCATCACGCGACAGAGGACCAAGTAAAAATGTACCATAAGGTTGTGTGGAATAGACGGACACCCAAACTTGATGGCAAAGACGAACTTCTTTTAAACGAACATACAGACAATTTGGAACATAAAAAGATTGATTTTTCCAGTTATGTATCTGGGATTTTTCAGCTGGACGAAGGCGACGAAATTGGAGTCACTGTGTCAAGTCTCGATTATATATCTCGCATTAAGAAGAAAAATTTTGTTGGACTGTTTATACTTGGGTAAAACTCAATGAACACAATATTTCTTACCCAGAGCGGCGCAGGCGGGGGCTAAGGGGGCTTTAGCCCCGGCAATAATTTTTAATAGTGAAAATTGTCGCCAAAAGCGGGGGGGGGGTGCTTAGTCGGGGCGGCATCATTGTGTGAGTTATTGTCAGTAGCCCCCTCCCCCCGAAATCGGGCTGTTAAATCATACCTCGGGAGTATTATATTTATACGAACTAAGATTTTACTTTTATTGACATTATATTGTAACTTTGATTATTTCTTAATTTATTGTATAAATGATAATTAATTAGTCTGGACCGTTTGTTGATGAAGTAGAAATATAATATTCTTTGAGCAGAGTAAGCTCAATATGTATTTTGTTGTGTGTTCGGTTTGGTCAATTAGCATAATAATAATGTATGTTTATAATTATAATGTGTTTATGTTCAATAAAATGTTTATTAATATATGAGTGGATATAGGTTGTAACTGTTTACTACCAATATCAGAGGGATGTGGTCATATTGGTCAAAACGCCCCATCATTAATTTTGCTTTAGAAAAAATCCTTGATCTATAATTTGTTTAGTATGAAACCATTTAAATTTTGGATATGACGTTCTAGAGCATATCTGTGTATATCTTTCTTTGTCGGTCACGTTTCAAAATACTTTGGACGATATTGACAAAAAACGGTGTACGACCCATCATTAATTATGGAAATTTACCATAATCTGAGATAGTCCGAGCAAAAGTATTATTTTCGATTAACATTTCGAGCGAAATAAGTATCTTCTTTACCAGGCCCGAATCCAGGATTTTTTCGAGGGGGGGGGGCATACATTGTAATCATTAGAGTGCCGCATACATTAGTGGTTGGGTGTAATCCCCAGAGCCTTGACGCATTGCCTTGGCATTGACAATACGAAAATCATGTTTATATCATCAATTAAAAAGCAGATACACCAGTTTCGCTGGGGCTGAGGGGGGGGGGGGGGGGAACGGCCCCCCTGCCCCCCCCCCCGGATCCGCGCCTATTTACATTGATAAACATCCTCAATTTTATTACAAAGAAGTTTGTGTTGAAGCGGATGTTAAACAAAATTGCTAATGCTAATCACCAAATTGCCATTTACTGATTCACAACAGCTCCCCGTATTTCATAGAAATAAACCGGAACCTCCACGCATATAAATCACATTGATATGTTTATTTACTAATCGGGAATGTATAGATAAATATGAATCATTTTCCGTTTTATACACATGCAAAACTATTGCTTTGTGGACACTCTACAGGTCACAATTGTTTTCCAATTTTGACGAAACTTAAAATTTATGTTTATATCTCTTGTCTGTGTTTTAGGACAGCTGTCTATAGTCGTTCGGATTGGTCGAAAAAACGAGGTCCCGTGTAGGCTACACATTGGCGTTCACGTTAAAGATCCCCTTACAGTTAGAATTTGATATAAGAGAAGGCCGTAGTGCTGCTGTCCGGGCATAACTTCCCTCGTAGCACACTGTATGGCGTATGCCCATCTTCATTACCCAGTTCCGATCTGAACAGTTGGTCACATTTAGCACATATTCCCGAAGCAATGGCCCGAGAAATCCCTCTCTGGCAGTAGTCGGAGTAGCTCTAATCAAACGGAACACTGCGAGGAGTATGTATTTAGCAATACTTTGGGCTATAATGACAAGAAAATCGCACTTGTGGTATACATTTTTGGGGACATTTGCCATATTTTACATTCTACATCCGGATTCGAGTGCGTCATAACTATTTATAGCTTTATTATATGCATATAATAAAAGGGGAGCTCATTACTTTTGGGGTCACTTTTATAACATGTCACTAACGTCGTCTAATGTAGAACAGGTGAAACTAGGGGCGAATTAATCGGTGAGTAAAACTAGGAAGTAATCAGAAATGATATAAATTGTTGAAACTATATTCTAATTATTCTCTAAATATCGTTATATGATTTATAAGCCCCCCAGTCAGGGGGACGTTAAATCCCATTTTATTACATAGACTAGTAGGTAAACAATGGTTTGAAGACCATTCGTGTTACACAGCTTGACGTGAAGTTTCGTATCGTTTGACACGGAAGAATTTAAGAAATATTTAACAAACATTAAAATATATAGAGTAAATTTATTCATATCCCCCGTTTTACATTAATTTATAGACTATTAACTAATCCTAGTCTTTAGTTTAATGGATCATCCCATTTCAATCAACATGTATATAAACTCATTATCAACAAACGACAGTTGACTTTCGTGTTTACACTTTCTACATATTTAGGTCAAAGGCAGACGAAACTATCCCGTAAAATACTCGTCGCGAGTCTGTGTTCCGAATGAGTAATGAAATGAAATTGGGTTTAACGTCTTAGTGTTCTGCTGCGACTGGGCTCATGACGACGGGCATTTGCCATACACTGTGCGTGTGCTATGAGGGAAATTATGCCCGGACATCGGCACGACCTATTATATCGAATTCCAACAGCCAAGGGATGTTTTACGTGCACGCCAATGTGTGTATATATATATGACTTCTGTTTTGTGTACTATCCGAACGACTAGACAGCTGTCCTTGTCAGGCCCTCTAGCCGGCACCACTGAAAAGAGGATATCACGCCAGAAAATCTCGAGGAACTTTCTCGGCCAACACTGGGAGCGAACCCGCCACCTCCATGCTTGCGAGCCAGCGTCTTACTCACGTACCCACCGTGGCTCCCCGAATGAGCATGATATTTTCTGAGGACTGTGAGGCCCCATGTAGCCCAGATTTAATTAACATCTCGAAAGAACGAGGGATCACGGTGGCTAAGTGGATAAGGCGCTGGTTCGCTAGCCTGGAGGTCGAGTGTTCGATCCCTGCATAGGCCGAGAAAGTTCATCTCGATTTTCCGGCGTGATTTCCCCTTGTCAGTGATGCAGAAGGAGGGCCTGACAAGGACAGCTGCCTAGTCGTTCGGATGGGACGAAAAACCAAGGTCCCGTGTACACATTGGAGTGCACGTGAAAGATCCCTTGGCAGTTGGAATTCGATATAAGAGTGGGCCGTAGCGCCGCTGCCCGGGCAAAAACTTCCCTCATAGCACACTGTATGGCGTATGCCTGTCTTCAATTAGCCCAGGTTAGGTGCTTAAGCGTAGGACGTTAAACCCCATTTCATCCTTCATGGAAAGAACGAAAGGCTTCAGACCACGAATCAGAATATATGTGATCGCCCCCGCCCCCAACCCCCATCAACCCCCACTCCTCAATAAAACAACCCAAACAAAAAATAACAAAACAAAACAAAAAAAAACCTAACTCTTGAACATACATTACACAAGAGCTAAATCTGCCCATATATTGCGGGTCTTTCTGAGTAAAACAACCAAATCAATGTCAAATGGATCTTTGTAAGCATCGGAATTAAACTAGTCCGTCATAGGGACTAGTCCATTTCACTGGCTTTGTTGGGGGGGGGGGGTAGCACGTGCCCGTTGTGTCATAAGATCAATGAGTCAACTGACGTGGTTTCGATTTCCCGATTGTACGTGACAAGGGTCGCTTATTGTATGCTTTCTTTTTTTCGCTTGTTAGGCATAGCTGCTGTGTGGGCGGGGATTGGGTGACCGAATGGCTAGCATGTGCGCGTTGTAATATAAGGTCTGTCATATGGTCAAAAGATAGTAAGCTGGCACTGCCAGGCAGGATACGCCCACATTTTCGAGACATGGATAGAGAACAAGCAAAACCGAAAGTGATATTTCCTACAATCAAAGCTATAATTCATTAAATTACAATTTGATATGCGCAAATATCGAAAAGAATCAAGATCTTTAGGTTATAAACATGCATTTCAACTTTCAACAAAATCGAATTAAAATTGTGACCTATACTGGGTCCACAACCTTGATATACCATATTTTAACACTAAAATTATGGTCCGATTTCCTTGAAATTCAAACTCAACCTTCCGTATGGTGTAACGGTGATAAAGTCAAGCGTTTTTTTTTTTAAATCGGATAATTATCGTGACCTCCAGAGGGACCATAGGCGATTTTTCGGACAATCAGGGGCTATAATCCAGGAAGTTACGATCTGATATGTGCAAATAACGAAAGGAACCAAGATCTTTGGGTTATAACCATGCATTTCAAGTTTCATCAAAATTGAATCAAAATTGTGACCTATACTGGGTCCACAACCTTGATATACCATTTTATAACAGTATTCGCGTACACGCGGCGGCCATTTTGTATGGCAATTTTGTTCCGAATTTTACCGAAATTCGAACTCAACCTTCCTTAGGGTGTAACGGTGATATAAACAAACGATTTTTTAAATCGGATAATAATTGTGACCTCCAGAGGGACCACAAGCTAAACAAAGACGATTTTGCGTATAATCAGGGGCCATAATTCAGGAAGTTACAATCCGATATGCGCAAATATCGAAAGGAACCAAGATCTTTGGGTTATAACCATGCATTTCAAGTTTCATCAAAATCGAAAATTAAAATTGTGACCTCTACTGGGTCCACAACCTTGATATACCATTTTTTAAACAGTATTCGCGTACGAATGGCGGCCATTTTGTATAGCAATTTTGGTCTAATTTTTCCGAAATTCGAACTCAACCTTCCTAAGGGCGTAACGGTGATATAATCAAACGATTTTTTTAATCAGATAATAATTGTGACCTCCAGAGGGACCACAAGCTAAACAAAGGCGATTTTGCGTATAATCAGGGGCCATAATTCAGAAAGTTACGATCCGATATGCGCAAATATCGAAAGGAACCAAGATCTTTGGGTTATAACCATGCATTTCAAGTTTCATCTTAAATCGAATTAAAATTGTGATCTCTACAGGGTTTACAACCTTGATATACCATTTTTTAACAGTATTCGCGTACGAACGGCGGCCATTTTGTATGGTAATTTTGGTCCGATTTTTCCGAAATTTGAACTCAACCTTCCTTAGGGTGTAAAGGTGATATAATCGAACGGTTTTTCAAATCGGATAATAATTGTGACCTCCAGAGGTACCACGAGCTAAAATAGGTGATTTTTCGGACAATCAGGGGCCATAATTCAGGAAATTACGTTCCGATAGGCGCAAATATCGAAAGAAACCAAGATCTTTTGGTTATAAACATGCATGTCAAGTTTCATCAAAATCGGTTCAAAATTGTGACCTCTATAGGGTCCACAAGCTAAAAACGTGATTTTTCGTACAATCAGGGGCCATAATCAATGAAGTTTTGATTCGATACATGCCAATATCGAAAGCAGCCGAGATCTTTTGGGGATAAACCTATATTTTAAGTTTCGTCAAAATCCGACAAGAATTTTGACCTGTAGAGAGTCCACAAACAATTGTTGACGGACGGACGGACAGACGGACAGGGGCGACGACATGATACGTCCACATGAAAATGTGGGCGTATAAAAACGTGGATTTGATTCCCCGGTTGTACGTGTCAAGGAGTAGGGTCGTCTGTAAAACTTCATGGGTTTTCTACGGGTCCTCCCCCACTTCTAAACACCCATACGCACAGGCGAATTATTGAAATAAGATTGAACCATATGTTAGTACATAAATAACCTAGTTTGTGTCGAGTGGACGTTAAATTCCATTCCCTCTCTCCCTCTCTCCCCCTCCTCTCTCTCTCTCTCTCTCTCTTTAAATCTCGTGACCTTTGACCAAACTTGAAGTTGGCCTTATCAAATAGATCTAACCGCAAATATGTTAAAAACCGATGCCTCTGTTAAAGGGGACAATACTCCAGAAAATGAGGGCGTATAAAATTAGAACACACTATGGATACCGGTAAAAATATCCATTTCAATTGCTTTTTCAGCTATGTCGAATCACCAAAGTCAGAATTCAATTACTTTATGTCCAGGTCGACAAGGACGCTTTACTCACTTGGAGTCAGACATAGGGCGATCTAAAAACGAGAGAAGAAAATGTACACGTTGTGTACTATTAGGAGTGACTAGCTTGACCATACTTCTCAGTGTTTCTGCATGCATAATGTCTGGAGTAGTTTTAATAATCCTCAATGTCAACCTACCAGAAAATCAAGATGATGGAAAAATTTGTTTTACAACCACTGATCTGAAACTCTCCCCATTTCGAGACGAAGACAATGACATTGAAAAGTTAAGTAAAGAGGTGAAAGATGATCAATTTGTATATTGTGCCAGCACTCCAGAACAAATGCAGATAATACTGAATTGGGTAGGTATTTAACACCAATCTGATTAAAGTAGCTAAGTCTCTAACTCAATATCATCCAAAATCTTCGACATTGAAAACACGAATTATTTTTTCAATTTAAATCAACATTGATGACGGAAAAAGATGAGCTTCTGATATACAATATTTAAGACAAAATAAACATTTTACCATTGGTACACGAATCATGAACCACAAAAAGTTCTAGCAAGAGACTCGGGGGAACGAGGCGAGACACATTGCACCAAATCAAACGGCGTATGTAGACGGGAATAACAAGACGCTAGAAATTTGAATTCGATTGAGACTACTCGCTGATTTGAAATTAGAGTAAAAACGGAAACCATTGAATGTAAATCAGTTTATATACACTCATATTACAGTATTATATGCGTTGCGACCCACTTCTGTCAATTTCTATGTCCCTAATATTAGCGATTTAGACCCTTTTGAAAGTTGAAAGAATATTGTAACCACTTTTCAACCATTTCACATGAAGACCTTTGACGCGAGATGGCTTAGTAAGTACCCAGGAGGTCCCTGGTTGAATCACGGTCTTGGTCGATATAGTTCCAACGGATTTTCCGGCGTGGTCCCCCCTTGTCAGTGATGCCTAGTAAGGACAGTATCTAGTCGTTATGTTGTACGAAGAACAAGGTCCCGTGTACACGTTGGTGTGCACAAAAAAAAAACACTTGTCATTTGGATTTCGATATAAGGGTCGGCCGTTCCGACGCTGTCTAGTCAAATTTCCCCAATTACACACTGTATGGCGTACATGCTAGTCCTGCTTAGTCTAGATGGGACAAAAAATTAGGACGTTAAATCCCATTTCATTTCACGAAGACCGAATAGAAACAAAGACATAGTTTAATCGTATATGCAGAATAAAAATACTCTGCAGTATGGATGAAATGAACACAATACGGTTCTGAAGAATAAAATGGATTTTATTCATCATTCTTGACCAAGCATACAATAATGATATGGTTGATACACGCTATAGGGAGAGAGAGAGAGAGAGAGAGAGATGGGGAACTTTCTTATACGACATGTCACGTGATCAATATACAACTAGAATGGAGTTATCTCCCATTGTACAGTGAAAAGAATATTAACGTGATAGCTAAACACCACATTTCCCCTTTCATGTAAGCATAGTCGTACAAGCTGGGGGTAGGGGTGGGGCGCCCCCCCACCTATTTTGGGCACCATATGCTGTGAAAATTTGGGCACACAATTATACTTTGTAAAAGTTAAATTCAGAGTATCTATAGTTAGGCAATTAAATAGAAATCTTAAGACTCGAACCCTCTATTGTTTGGAGTACAGTAAGCCACGAGTTACAGTTACATAAACATAGGCGTACAAGCGAGTTGGGGGGCTTACTTTCGGACAAGCTGATTTTTCGGGCAGACGGGTAAAGTGAAAAATAAAAATTATTTCATCTACTTGGCAAAATCAAGTGCTCGAAATCTAATAAAACACTATTTTTATGTGATGGAATAGCAGTAAAACGGGTTTGCGGCCGTCAAGTAATCCAAATTTTCTCAAAGAAAACCGGCGGCGCTGTCTATAAACCTGATTTTTTTGGGCATTTCTAGTTGTGCTTCCCTAACTGTCACCGAGCCCTAATAAAACACTTATTTTACGTTTCTTGTAATTGAATATCAAGAATTTGTACTGGATTAAACTATTTTGTCTTGGGCCACTCTACTTTGTGCGACATTTTTTCTGGCATCAATGATTACTTGTGAATGCAGGTGCAACAGTCTGATTGGATGGCTGCATGGAATTCAGAGTGGGATCTCGGTTACAAAACCATAATACTTTTGGAGTTGCTTACCTCGCGACGATGGATTGGTTGCTTGAAATTCGGGTCAGCCAGGTAGGCTATATTGGACCAAATCGAAGTTGCTGTATTCACAGGCTGGAATAGCAGGAAAACGCGTTTGCTGCAGTTAAATTTTTCTTCTAACGGTCCCGTCTTGTGGACTGGAAATGATTGATTGGAGTCAGCGACCTTAATAAGGCTATATAAGACCACTTTGAAGTTGCTTGGTTCACCGGCTGAAATAGCAATGATATTTTTGCCAATTTCTCAACTGGCAACAGTGAATTATAGGACTGTTTATAAATACCATATATTTTAGGGCTTTTTTTTAATAAATTTTAAAAATATAACTTAAATATATGATATTGTCGCTTAAAGGCGTTTAATAATATTAAAGTTTCATTTCTAGGTTATTGATAACAAGACAAAGGCTTCTGTAGATAACTGTAAGTAAAGAGAAAGTTAGCTTTATATTGATAATTTGCCTTCTTTCACACTTAAAAACACCATACACAAGTAAAAATTTCCACCGTTATACGAACTAACGTTGTAAACATCCTGTGGTGCCAAATGCCAACCATGTAAAAAAAACTGTTTAAGGCGACAATTAATTATTTAGCTTTGGCGTATATTAATTATGTAGGACCTATCTTGTATATCCTAACGGGTATGTGCAGTCAAAGATGATATGGTTTGATTTGAAGTAGAGAGACAGAGAGAAATTGAGTTTAACGTCCATTCGACACAAACCAGGTCATTTCGGAACAAACACACGGTTTAATTTTATTTTAATAATAGGCTTTCGCGTAGGGGTCTTTAACAGTGGGAGGAAACCGGAGTATCCGGAGGAAACCCACGAGGTTGAGAAGGTGCCCCTATCTCCATGCCACGTACGCTCACACCAGGGATTGAACCATAGCCGCAAGCCAGAGGTGACCGGCCAGCTAGAGGTCGAAGCGCGGCACTCTAGACCCCCTGATTTGAAGTAACGTCTACATCTATATTAGCTCATTTGTTTAATATGACTTTTAAAGACCATGAAAGGATATTAAGCTGTGCTTGTTGTATTTTAAATGAATAGAGACCGAATACTTATATGTTACAGATTATGACAAATTGACGAACAATTTATTGGAGGGGAATGCTGTCAGTGCGCATGTGTTAATAACTTCTGGCAATTCACCAACATACAACAACAATACAACAGGTATTATCAACTAATCGAACCCCCCCCCCCCCTTCTCTATAAACTTCAAACACAACCGAGTCTTAGGACAAAAAAACAAAAATTTATACAAAATCGATTTGACAATAACGAATAACTAACTTATGTGCCTTAAATCCCGCCATATCTTTGGGACATACATGTCATAATGCGAAAAGATATGTACACATGTAAAAGAAATTTATTGGCTGTTTCCGTTCAGTGAAATTAACCTCTTATACACTCCATTTTGTTTGACATAGGAAGATACAATATGGCAGATTAAGAGAGAGACATACGAGCAGTGGTAAATTCTTATTTAGAAATCCAGTTGCCAAGGCGGCTCTTTGTGTGAACATGAACATGTTAGCGTGGGGCCTCCATTTTATGCCTCAGCGAACGTCTAGAGGTTGTTCCTGGACAGTCTCTCTAGCAATGCCGGAATCGAATCTGGCTCCCCTAAACGAATAGAGCTTATCCCATCTCTCATCGAAACATCACATTCCTATACTTTATTCTGATATTGATTGAAGCAGTTTATCCTCTTTATATACCTCATAAATAGTTATATACCTAGTAATAACATATTATCTATTCTATTTTTTTTTCTTCCAGCAAAACTGATGCAAAATAGGTCACTATCTCACTCTGAAGGAATTAACATTGGTCCACATAGAGTTGTCATCAAAACTAAGGGGACCTACTTTTTGTATAGTCAAATTTATTTCAAGCTTAGTCCCGGTGATAATTACCATCAGCCAATGAACACAAGTTTTAAATTATCCCATAAAGTCGTCCGATTTCGACAATCGTCTCCGACACAGAACGGTCAAAGGGAACTTCTTCAGAACTACCAACAAACATACATCACACATGATGGGACGTACAAGCGAAGCAGCTTCGTATCCGGTACTTTTGAAATGATTGCCGGTGATGAGATTGGCGTCACGGTGACCAATCTGAGTTACATTTCGCGTCAACCCGAAACAAATTTTATAGGCCTCTTTTTATTGGGAAACGGTACGTAAATACAACCAAAACGCAATACAAACGTTCCCGCATTTCTATGCCAGCAGATAAGAGCATATTGCCAAATTATTCCTGGAATTTCATTCTAAAACAAAAAGGACATTTCCGGATTTTTTAAAATATACCGCTCACTGGTTTTCCGTTTCATCTTCTTTTTTTAATTTTCTACTAGAAAAGTTGTTTTAATTTGATGATACGAGACACATATTACCTCCGATTTTATACAATTCTTTTGCCTTATATAAAATTAAATTTTTGTTAATATGTATCAAGAAAGGACAAAAACATCACCCCAGTGCTTTTAAAACAAAAACAACACCCCGAATTACGTCATCAGATGACACATAAAAGAGGAAGGTGTTGGAGGGCTTATGTTACTTTGACTGGCAAACTATGTTTGTATTAATTTTTGGGGTATAGTTTTGGTGGCTATAGTTTTGGTGTTTGATATAGTTTTGAGTCGCTATAAATTGTGTATCAACCTGAACAGAATGACAAGAGCTTAAAAGGTATGTAAAACCCCAGCGTCACAAGCGTCAAAACTGACGTTCTGAAATCTGGAGGGTACCATACGCATAGTAATATTATGCATCTGTTAATATCGAATTATTGTATATTGACAAGGTTTTATCTAACATGAAAACAGGTTTATTGAAATGTTAACTACAATTATTATGTTAAATTATATTGTATTTCAAATGTACACTATATCACATATTTCACAAATTATATTATAATAATGATAAAAGCAAGTAACTTTTATTATCACTCGTGGCAGATTACACTTGCAGGAAGACAGATAAACAGCTACATAAATTATATGTACATTTTTTTCAAAAGAAATTTAAATTATGTCACCACCAGTGGCAGATTACTCATGTCGAACCTGCGCCAGGGTCCCTCAGAAACTTAGAACAGCTACATTATTATATAAATTATATTATAAAGAAAATGAACTAAAATATATTAAACTAAACCTATTTATATTATAACTATTGTTTTTATTTTTATTTATATTATATATTGATTTGAATATTGTGATTGTATTTGGGCTTTCATATCATTGATACGAATTTTAAACAAAACGACTAAATTTAATGAAATATTAAAAGACAGCGGCGCAAAACGCAATCTGATTAAATTACAGGTCTGCATTTCTTTTGTTTTTTTTATACTTCCGATCCGATGGCCTGCATTACATGAAGATCTGTTCGGTTGTAGCTGAAGGTCGCGTCCGAGGTCATAAAAAATAAGCGGCTTTTCACACCATGACGTCAGTTATTTGATTAACTAATCAGCGTTGACGTTTCTAGTGGGTTACCCATGCACAGTTTCGTGCACCCCATTGGCTACTTCCTCATACCAGTTGTATAACAACTCTTCCAGTCCTACTGTAGTAAAGGCAAAACTGTACAAAAACGAATCGAAATATGATCCGTGTTTTAATCAGATTGCACAAAACTCGGAAATACGCCCACACAGTAGCTCTGTCTAGACGGTGGCTTATCTGAAACGAAAACTGTTGAGCTAAAGAAGGGGTTTTGCAAGAGATGGCCAGAGAACAAGCGAAAAGGGGAGACAATAAGCGAAGATAATCCAGGATATTTGTAACGGCCCGACATACACATCAACATCAAGAAACTGAGATCGCTTTGGGATACAAAAATACATTTTAATTTTTATCGAAATCCGATAAAAATTGTGACCTCTAAAATGTTTGCAAGTTAATGACACCCAGGGGCCATAATTCATGAAGTTAACATAACAGTGTTAAACCCCATTTCATTTTATTTCATATCTCGAAATCAGTGCCTGGAATACTGTTAAACTGCATTTGTAGAACCACATACCCCTAGTTCAGCGTTTCTCAACCTGGGGTGAATTCACCCCCAAGGGGGGAATGGCTCGCGTCCAGGGGGTGAATGACCACACTCCCAGTGTAACTTCAAAAATGGTCATATGTGACAATCACCAGGAGCAAATTTCGCACTGAACTGGAAACAACTATTTTCATTAAAATATAAATTTGGTGTTCATTGAATCTTAACTTCGATCCGTATTCATTCCATATTCAATATTGTTTTGTTAATGTGGTCAGGGGGTGCAGGCCCGTGCAAGGATCCGTGGTTCATGTCGGATGGTTTTATAGAAAAGCGCCATTTTCAAGTTCCTCTGAAACGCCTTGAAGAGGGCCTGAAATGGCTGGAATTTCGTTTGCGGGCTCCAATTTCTTAAAATTTCCTGGGGGAGACCCGCCCCAAACCCTCCTCGGTGGACGACGGTCAATAACCTACTCAAAACTCGGGGGGGGGGGGGGTAAATGGGTCGGTTGGGAATTAATTTAGGGGTGAACGGTGAGAAAAGGTTGAGAAACGCTGCCCTAGTTGAAGGTCGCTCTTTAGGACCCTTACCATCGGACTCGTTGTGGGGGGGGGGTAGATTGCCTCGCTTCGACCTCTAGCTGGCCGTTCACCTCTGACTGTGGCTGTGGTTTCGAGCCCTGGTGTGAGCGTATGTGGCATGGAGATAGGGGCACCTTCACAATCTCGTGGGTTTCCTCCGGGCAATCAGGTTTCCTCCCACTGCTAAAGACCCTTACGCGCAAGCGAATTACTGAAATAAAATTAAACCATGTGTTGAGTAGACGTTAAACCCCATTTCTCTCTCTCTCTCTCTCTCTCTCTCTCTCTCTCTCTGGACTCGTTGTTACGGGAAAATCCTACTTTAAGTTACATCCTATACATGTAGTGTCCTAGATAACGTTTGTACATAATAGAAATGGAGTTCATTACTTTTGGGGTCACGATTAAGAGTATATTATGTCACTAATACCGTCTAATCATCATAAATGATGTAGAAGAGTTGAAACTCGTGGAGGATTAATCGGTGAGTAACATTGTTAATCAATCAATAATGATTTATTGGTGCTATATTCTAATTATTCTCTACTTATTATCATTATATTTTATGGGCTATTAAAACTACATGTCACATGACACTATATATATAATATGCAGTTTCGATACGGAAGAATTTCAAAAGTTTTAAAAAAAATGCCAAGAAATATGGAGAAAAGTTTATCATTATGCCAATCCCCACATCCTTGTTACATTAGCTTATAAATTATTGTTTATTAAACTTGGTCTTTAGTTTAGGGCCTGTCAAAATCTCAAACTATAGAAATATCATTAGCAACAAACGACAGTGGGCCTATTTGTTTACACTCTAACTAGGTCAAAGGCAGACGACAATATCGCGTGAAATGCCCGCAGCGAGTCCTGTGTTTAGAATGAGTCGCTAGCCAGTACTCAGAGCCTGATAGTTATTGGCCCTGAAACAATAATACTCATTTATTCTTTAGCCAATTCCAGGAGCTTACATATCGATTCTATTTGGGGGTCGGGGAGTGTTTAGGAGAAATGAGAGCGGCTGATGCACAGGCCCTTAATACGAGTGACGCAGTCACGAATGTGAGCTTTCTAGGGGAGTCGCAGACGTTTTTCAATCTAGGTCCCTGAAATGCCATTTCCTGGACTTTGGATGAATTTTTTTTTGCAGAATTCTGATGGTGAGAAAACACTCATAACATGAGTAAAATTGAGTACTATATAGGGGATTCATGTTACTTATAAAGAAATTTTACAAGAACGTAAAAAGTATAAAATAGATATACATGTATGTGTAATACAATATTATGTAGAGCCTTAACATATAAATTAATTGTCTCTCATCAAAAAAAGAAAAGTACATAAAATGATAAATTCCCCGAAATTTGGAACTTGACTTAAACACATGACAAATACACGCAAGCGGAAAATGAAACTAGAAGTTCTATAGTTAACATTTCCAAGAACTCGCAATATGGCTTACTAAAATTTGCCTATGTTTAATCTAGCAAATCAGGTATTTTTTCTGGAGCTGCTAAATTTAGTTTATAGTATACCTTCTAATTAATTCTATAGACTAAAATTGATTGAATAAACTCTAAGTATTACACAACACGAAGACTATAGGGGAACATTATACACCATACAATGGGCATGCGTGTAACAGGATGTTACATGATGAAATATTATTCTCTTCATTTTACTTTCAGTTATGTCGCATTACCATGGCCAAAATTCGATAACTTTAGATTTACATCGACGGGGACGCTTTGATCACTTGGAGCCAGGCGTAAGGTTATCTAGTGCCGAGAGAAAAGAGTTGAGATGCCATAACACGCAATTTGTACTATTGGGGATGACCATACTTTTGAGTATTTCGGCATCTGTAGTGTCTGGGTTAGTTTTTGTAAAGCTTAATTACAGTCCATCCGAAAATCAAGATGATGAAAAAATTTGTTTTACAACAACTGATCTGAAACTCTCTCCATTTCGAGACGACAAAAATGACATTGAAAAGTTAAGTAAAGAGGTGAAAGATGATCAATTTGTATATTGTGCCAGCACTCCAGAACAAATGCAGATAATACTGAATTGGGTGGGTATTTTACATTAAATTTACCTTATGCAAGAGCTTATTCTGCCGATTGCAGAAATGTTATATAAATAATTAATTAGACCTAGACATAAATTAATTTATCAAGACCATAATCTGGATAGGATCCGATTTGTTGCTCAACTTAAAACATGAATTGGATAATCGAGACTATATTTTTATCCTACCTACATTAATAGATTGGCTGGGGTAAGATCAAATATCCTCAATTTCGTTGCCCTCCAACTTTACCTGAAACATTGTATGATGCCATGTACACAAAACCCAATATTAAAGTTTTATTTGTAGGTAATTAATAACAAGACAAAAGCTTATGTGGATAAATGTAAGTATAAACAAAATCAGTTTTGTATTGATATTCTGCCTTCTTTCGAATCTAAACCCACCATAAAGAATGTTAAAATTTCGACCAATATACAATAACTTAATGTATATTTTCTTTGAGCGGCATTTAGCAATTGACATAGGTAATAAACACAAACACATAATATGGAACACAATTAGCCTACTATTTTAATTAAAGCGACGTTTCGTTGAGTATTCTTAGCTTGAAAACGTTGAGAGAATCCTCAACGAAACGTCGCTTTAATAAAAAATAGTAATTGTGTTCCTTATTATGTGTTTGTGTTTATTACATGTATGTATATTGATGTAAAAAAAACCCACCTATGATGTCATTCAAAACTAGAAATACATATTAAAGGTTTCAGTTGATATATTGAAATAAATGAGGAATATGCCTTCCCGCCTGTAAACTGTGTGATATGATGATATATTTTGCTTAAAAACATAATATACAAACTAATTCATCAATCAAAAGGTTGCTTCAAAACACTCTCAAAACATTTTAATATCAATAAAACTACTCTTGTTTATCACGTCTTGACTTGATAGAAGGAGAGTCAACTTTCAGCATATGTTTGTTGTTAGTCGCGGCCCATATACCAAAAATATCGAAGCCTAAAAAATTGTTTGATTATCCTCTCTTCCAACTTATTTTCCCAACCTTAAATTGCTGTGCTTACTGTACGTTTGAGTCTATCAATGTTCTCACAAGCGTTGGCCATTACATCAACACATATGAAGCGCTCATTGTAGCACTTTAGAAGTTAGTGGCATCCATACAGTTTTTCATCCTTTGGGCACCCTTTTCATTGATATGGAATCCGTTATTTTTCTTATAAGTTTGAGTGCATAATTTTAATATTATACCAAATATGCCATACTTTTATTAGAAATAATTACCCTATAAATATGTATCTTTCAGGAAACAATAATTTTTTTCCCTTAACTTTAGTTCATTCTTACCACAGATTCCATATTTATGTTCTCGCTTTGGCTTATTTTGTATCTCAGATAAATGTCAATCTGATTAAAATACAGATCTATATTTGATTAACCAATCATAGTTGATGTTTCAAGTAGGATACCCACAGTGTAGTGCAGAACTCGCTGTTACATATAGTTCCATTGGCTAATCCTTCTCATCAATCAGAACGCGGGTTATATAACAGCTCTTCTGGAACTAGTGCAGTAAAGACAAGTTGAACGACATTTTGAACTATAAAAAAACAAAACGAAATAGGATCTGTGTTTAATCAGATTGTCCTAATGTCTATGGTGTATAGAAAACTAACAGCGAAATAATATTGAAATTTTACAGATTATGACAATGTGACGAATAATTTATTGGATGGAAATGCCGTCTGTGCGCATGTGTTAATAGATGCTAGTGATGTATTAGGAGTCAACCAAAATACAGGTATTGTCAACTAATCGTATCTGCCATTCCTCTATATAAACCTCAAACACAACTTCAAACAATAATGCGAATAGAGATGGCAACATCGAGTAAACAAACATCAACTACAAAACGAGGACGATCCCAATTCAAATTCAGAGCCGTGGGTCATTGCACATTCGATAGCGTTTAATCTTCAATAAGACTTATTGAATAGTCCCAGCAAGTTTGAACAAAAATGGGCTCATTCTAATTTATTTTAAACATCTAAAAGCAATTTGAGCTCTTAGGTTGAAAGAAACACGGGCATGAGGTATGGTCATACAAAAACTTATTGGCATACTATCACAGTTCAACCGATTTGAGCTTGCCCCGTCTCTTATCCAAAGATCATTTCGTCTCTTTGTGTCTATTTATGATATTTATTTTATATTGTTCTTTCAGCGAAGCTGTTGAAATCGAGGTCGCTATCTCACTATGATGGTATTAACATAGGTCCACATAAACTCGTTATTAAAACTAAGGGGACCTACTTTTTATATAGTCAAATTTATTTCAAACTTATTCCCGGTGTTAATTTTCATCAGCCAATTAACACAAGTTTGGAATTATTTCATCAAGTCGTCCGATTTCGACAATCGTCTCCGACACAGAACGGTCAAGTGGAACTTCTTCGGAACGAGCACCAAACACGAGTCAAGCATGGTGAGGTAGACTTCCGTAGCAGCTTTGTTTCCGGTACTTTTGAACTGATTGCCGGAGACCAGATTGGCGTCATGGTGACTAATCTGAATTACATTGCGCGTAAACCCGAAACAAATTTCATTGGCCTCTTTTTACTTGGAAACGGTGCGTAAATTTTATTCCAGAAGATGAGAGCATATTCCCTAATTGTTCCTGTAATTCTATTCTAGTTACAGAAGAATATAGAACATATTATATACAAGCTCAGGATTAAAATAATATAATAATATTAAATGAGATGTTAAATTGCACATAAAAATCGTTAAATACAGAAGATGATGATATGGACAAAACTAGAACCCGTGTTAACTATTATTACGTAATATATATTGTTATATTAAATATAAACCCAAACAGTTAAAATACTTGAAATGTTAATGAGATATCAATTCGGGCATTGGTCAATTGCTATTTTGACTTAAACTAAGTAGTAATAAAATATATACAAAGATGAAAACACATTTCCCGAATTTCCTAATATACTGCAACCGAGTTAGTTTATCCTTTTTATTTGCTGCTTGAAAAGTTTGATAATACGAGACAAAGATCATTTAACCCTTGTGCCGGAACGTTGAACGAAAGGCATTGTCAACACGGCAACAAGGGGTATCTAAGCCCCAAGACATAAATTGGTTTTTGGATGCATAATTTTATTCAAATAGAGTACCTAGATGTGCTTTCAGTCCGGTCTAGATTACTAGAATGGCCAACACAATATCAGTAGTAAGAAAGATTCCAAATACAAAGCTAGCACCGAAGACCGAACAGATTAGACACGACTTGTAACCAACAAAATATTAAAAGAGGAAAGTGGTGGACCCCTTGTGTCCGATAAGGCAATATTCATAGTTTCTTTTCAAATGATGAATGTTACCAACGCCCCACTTCCGTTATATTTGCAGCATTATACTCGACATAGCTGATAATGTATAATTCTCACAGGACAATTTTATTATGAACCAGTTGTTATGGATTTGGTCGTGGGATCACGAATTACCCCTTGTATACGCACAAGGGTTAAAGCTACAATTTTATATTTTTAAATTATATTTTAAAAATTTATTAAAATAAAGCCTTAAAATAGATGGTATCCATAAACAGTCCTACCTGAGAAAGCTGAGAAATTGGCAGAAATATCATTTCCAACTTCAAATTCTAACGTTTGGTGAGTGGCGGTTGGGAGGGTAAGAGCGTAAATGGTATGAAAAACCCCAGCGTCAAAATTTTGTTTGATATAGTTTTAAAACTAACGTTGTGAAGTCTTGAGAGACATTCAGTAATCTTATTCATCTGTTAATATCTAATTATTGTATATTGCAATGAAAACATGATTATTGAACTGTTATGTGGTTGATACATAATCCCGACTGTCATCAGCTCTCTATTGCCTGCACGCCTGTCCAGCCTCGTGGGTTTTCCCCGGGTCCTCCGGTTTCCTCCCACTGCTAAAGAACCCTACACCGTATGCTTGTCCCTAAATGACCTAGTTTGTGTCGAGTGGATGTTAAACCCCATTTCTCTCCCAAAAGTTTCGTTTTCCCCAAATTTATTTTTGAAGATTTTCGAGAAACAACGATAAGTAACCAGAAACTGAAAGTGTCCCTTCTACTGAAAGTCTTCTAAATGTAGTGATCGTTGCAAGTAGCAGAAGGTGGCGCGGATCCTATACCCCCTTGTCCCTCAAGAAGAATAAGAGCGGCGAGTCGTTCGCCCAATCCCCAAAGAGCCCACCTACCATCTCACACAAAACTGGTGATTTGGAAATGAAATGAAAAAGAGTTTAACGTCCTACAATTCTGCACCCACAGAGCGAATGGAAGACGGGCATACGCCATGAAGTGTGCAGTTAAAAGGAATTTTGCACGGACAGTGGTGCTACAGTCTATATGCTTATTTCAAATTCCAAATGCACTATTCTGCCAATGACTTGCCAAGGGTTCATTTAAGTGCATACCATTAGTTTGTCGTCCAATGAGAACATCGATAGACAAGTGTTCCTTTTCCGGTACTGGGGGTGGGGGTGGATGGCCGAATGGCCGAATGGTTAGCTGATTTAAAATGTAATTATTCAGAGTTCTTATATACAACGATGAATGGAATAATATAATAAATTGGATACAGTAACAATGGTTAGCGTGTGCGCGCTGTTTCATAAAGCCTGTCATTGAGTCAACTGACGTGGTTTTGAATCCCCAGTTGTACGTGGCAAGGAGTAGGGTCGCCTGTCCAACTTCGTTGGTTTTTCTCCGGATCCTCCGGTTTCCTCTCACTGCTAAAGACCCCTACGCGCAAGCGAATTATTTAAATAAAATTAAACCATATGTTAGTCCTGAAATGACCTAGTTTGTGTCGAGTGGACGTTAAACCCCATTTCGCTCGCGCTCTCTCTCTCTTGTCATGCATGTATTCCTTTCCAGCACCTTTGACAAGGGGAAACCCGAGGAACTTTCTCTTCCAACTCCGGGATATATCACCTGGTTACCGAGTCAGTGACTTACTCACCGAGCCACCTCGGCGGACAATGAATTGGTTATTTGACACGATATAAAGCTAATTTACTTCAATGTTACTTTACTTGTGTGCCTAAAAATATTAGGCACGTCTTTCCGACGTGGTATTCCCATAGAACTATGAAGCCTTTACAACGCAACATCTGCGAAATGTCAAAACTTTAATGAAAATAAATTGACTACAGAAAAATTAAAAGTAAAAATGGAAATAGAACAAAATACAAATTTTAACTGCAGTAGTTATGAAATAAGTCATACGAATTAGCATTTTTTTTACTTTTACATAAGTAAATAGCCAATTTAATATGTGTTAGTAAGAAGTTACATGCATAGAAGAAAGCATATTAAAGGGGCTAAATCGCTATTATTTGGGACCTAGAAATTGACACGAATTAGGCGAGGTCTCAATCGTATTTATTGCACATGCTCTTCGTGATGGCGTCATCGTTTGACATGACTTACGGAATATGTCCAGCGCCGCTCTCCGAATCCCTTGTTACAAACGGTGCTGAAACGCATTATGGTACACGATTCGTGTACCAATGGTAAAATGTTTATTTACTCTTAAATATTGCATATCAGAAGCCCATCTTTTCCCGGTAAGATCAGAATATTTTGATTTAAATTGACAAATACTTTAACATATTGTTCAGCATAATACATTACTTGCTGACCACGGGACAGTAAATATTTTATTTTAAATTTAAAGTATGATACATTTTACAAATTCTTTTAAAATAATAATGATACACGCAATTAACTTAAGGCATCACCAGTGACAGATATGATGTGTAGAGCATATCTATATCATATCTTTCGTTATCGGTTACCTGTTGCAATATTCACAAAAAACCTTTTGTCGGTTCTTTTGTCGGTGATAGTTGGACCATTTAATTAAGGGGAATTTACAAAATTATTTTTTACACCCTATATCGGGACGCGGATGTGTCGTTACTTGTAGAAACATAATAGAATAGAGCTCATTTGTTATGGAAGGATAACGTTGCCAATATATTATTTGCATATGTCAGCAGTTCAAAATAACTATTATACTGAATTTTGTATTATTGAATAGTGCATTCTGTATTTTAACACCGTGCATTGGTATTGTGGAGCAATGGAAATTGCAAATTGTAAAACTAAAATACTTAATTTGAACTGCAATTTGCACCGTAAACTGGGATAATATTGGCAACTTTATCCTTCCATAACTTTTGAGGTCATTTAATAACTGAATATGATACTATTGTCGTCTAATCTTATATTTGTCGAGCAGGTGAAACTAGGGGAGCATAAATCGGTGAGTAACAATGATATTAGTTCGTTCGTTCGTTCCTGGGATTTAACGTCCACTTCCACCTATAGGGTGTCATCGCAGGCAAGTTCGAATTAGTCGCTAAATTTAATTATACTATAGGCTAGTATAGGTAGAACTCCATGCAACACAACTCTAATGTGCAGTTTCGTATAATGTAGTTTCGATACGGAAGAATTTACATAACTAACATTAAAATTATGTGGAGAAAAGTTAATCATCAGCATCATGCTGGTGTCTCCAAAGGAGGGTAGGCAAGCCAAACTTTGGGACGGGGGCGGTGTATTGTGCCAGGAATTCTTTTTGATTTGTGGCACATGCTGGAGTCAATTTGACGTAAGTCTGGCCCATGACATATCGTTATATACCTTGACACTTGGTTTGTGGATTATGATGAAGTCCTGCAGACGATGTCTGTAATTCACACATAAAACGGTGAATGGCGAACGGCAAACAATAGGAATGATACGACCTGTTGATCGAGATTTCTTTATTTCCCGCGTAGTTTTCATTCTGCGTTAAAATATAGAATTGTCGGAAAATCTTGACGAAACGAATACATACTCAGTGCTCCAAATTGAAAGTGAAAGGGAGTAAAGTTTCGTTTTCTTGAAAAATATTTTTGAAGATTTTCGAGGAACAACGATAAACAGACGAAAACTGAAAGTGTCCTTACAGGTCAGTGATGCTCTGAATCAATCGCAGCAAATAGCGAGCCAACCATCCCAATAATATGACCAAGATGTAGACACTGGCAATGGCCCCGATGTAAAAAGATTACTTTTAGCTTGTCATTATGATGACAGAATGAATGTCAATAGGGTTCGTGGTAACGGTTAGCATATATTAACTGTGAATATGCTAAAACTTTTCCCGTCGCCCGTATTGCAATTTCCGTCTGCCCACCCGTCAACATTTAGCTAGCTTGCGAATGCGATAGAGGCTAGAGTTTCGGTGTGAAGCATTGTAGTAGTGAGAGGACGTACCTTATTGATTTAAGAAATTTGGTTCAAATCACTTTCAAAAGATATAAAAATATCTAATTTTGTTTTGTAACTTGTTCCAAAAAACTCCCTAACCATTAGATCAAAAGTTATCAACTGCTGCCGCCAGTTAGTGAAACCCTGACATTTTTGCCTCTGCTGGACTCCAGATAGACAGTCGCAGAACACTCGATTTAATGCTTTCCATCGAGTTTGAGAAGAATCCATTAAAACTACGGCCTCCATTGCGTTGAGAAGGGTTTCGGTAGGGGGTGGGGGTAACCATGGAATGACATATCGAAGAACGCTGACAATCGATAGGTTCGTTCTTTCATGAACCTAATGCTCCACACCAAATCCAAACAAGAATCTGTCAAAAATATGCTAATATAGAAACGGAAATGAGAACTTTGGGATATTAAACCTATATTTCAAATTCGTCTAAATAGTATAAAAGATGTGATCTGTAGGCTAGAGTGTTCACAAACGAAATGTGAACAGTCGTAGACGGAAGCACGGATACCCCGAGTAACAGGGGCAACGACATAATACAGGATGAAAAAAAAACGAAACCATCATTCATTTCATTTTTTTTCATTTTCAGTTATGTCGCATTACCATGACCAGAACTCGATAACTTTAGGTTTAGATCGAGAGAGACGCTTTGCTCACTTGGCTGTCGAGAAAAGAGAATGTAGATGTCGTAACCCACGTTGTGTACTATTGGGGATGACCATACTTCTGAGTATTTTTGCCTCTGTAATGTCTGGAGTAGTTTTTATAAAGCTTAATTTTGGCCTTCCTGAAAATCAAGATGATGGAAAAATTTGTTTTACAACCACTGATCTGAAACTCTCTCCATTTCGAGACGAAGAAAATGACATTGAAAAGTTAAGTAAAGAGGTGAAAGATGATCAATTTCTGTATTGTGCCAGCACTCCAGAACAAATGCAGATAATACTGAATTGGGTGTGTATTTTACATTAAATTTACCTTATGCAAGAGCTTATTCTGCCTATTACAGATCTTTGTTTAGGTCTGAAATGTTATCTAAATTATTAATCAGACATTAATTAACTTATCCAGACGATAATCAACTCTCGGTGCCAACGCAAACCTGTGATATTTACTGAAATAAGATCTGATTTGCTGCTCCACTTTCATTCATGATTTAATCATGAAATGGATAATTGAGACTATGTTTTTTATCGCACCGACTTTAGTAGGCTAAGCCGAAAATTCAATCGCTAAATCTCGGCTCAAAATGTATCAATTTGACTGGAATTTTCAGGAATTCCCTTTACATTATCTAGTTTTAACTATTATTGTGAGAACTGCCAGCTCTTTATCTAATCTCCCATAATGTATCTTTAATTAATTTAAAAGAATTGTGACCAGACTTCAACCATTTCACACGAATACCTAATAGTAGTTTATGCAAGGCCCATGGAGTAACTAAGGAATCTGGGGTTTGATCATAGGGATTTTCCAGCGCTGTTTCCTCTTGTCGGTGATGTGTGACGGCGGAGGGCCTGGACAATGAAGCATCTAGTCGTTCAAGCGGAAATGTATATTTTGGCTGGAAATCTAAATAAGACTAGCTAGGCCGCAAAAGCATATAGATGATCGAGGTTGGGTAAGATCAATTAATGTGTTCCCATTTTCTCTAAACTTCAACTTTTACTGAAACAAAAACCTTTGGGCGTTTAATAATAATATTAAAGTTTCTTTTTTAGGTTGTTGATAACAAGACAAAAGCTTATGTGGATAAATGTAAGTAAAAATAAATTTAGCTTTATATTAATGTGTTTGCTACTTTCACACCGAAAAAACACCAGACATAAATTACGTTCGACCAATATCCGTTGTAAATATTCCGTGATGCCAAATATCACATCTAGAAATGAATATTTTTAAATTAATTGATATTTTGATCTAAATATAGGAAGACGCCTTTCCGCGTACAAACCGTTTGGACTAAACACATATACAAATTAAGTTATATATAAAACATTATAATAGCTATTATGCAGTCTTGTTTGGCACGTGACTTTATAGATGGATGATCCATTTTCAGCTTGTATTTATTGTCAGTAGCAGCCCATTTTCCATAAATATCGAAGCCCAAGTAAATTCTTGGATTATCCTCTGCCAATTTCTGGTGTTTAAGTCTTTTCATGTTTCCAAAGCCATTATCCAGTATAGTTAAACACATAAGACGAGCTCCTTACGTGACGCGAAATTCATGTTTTTCATGTACATCGTATCCGCTATTTTCTGTAAATTGGGTGTCCATACTTTCAATATAACAAATTTGACATACTTATTGGAAATAACTACCCATGACACTTTCTTGGAAATGAATTCCATATTTCCAGCTTTGGCTTATTTTCATAATCCTAATGTCTATGGTGTATAGAAAACTAACAGCGAAATAATATTTGTATTTTACAGATTATGACAACGTGACGAATAATTTATTGGACGGAAATGCGGTCAGTGCGCATGTATTAATAGATATACGAGATGTATCAGAAGTCAACAAATTAGTAGGGGAGCTAGGTTCAGGTTAATTCGAAAATCGCGTACAAAATTTCTACTATGCCAGATGTGTGGGCAGCGGTGTCGGATACTTTGAACCTCGATTCTTAAGTTGTGGGTCCCCTTCCCGTGGGGGTGAGGGGCCCTACAAAACGTCGAAATTTTGCGTTTTATTCGACTTTTGCGTACAACGACCAACTTTCGTGTATAAGTCGACCAACCCCAGATGTCACCAAAAACATTACTTAAGAAGACCCCTGACCCTTCCTTCGTCCTTTAAGAACGCCCACTTTACCCCCCTCAGGGAGGAGTTAATTCGACTTCCGCGTACAACATTAATTTTTTCGTTAAAAGTTTCACTATTGGTCCACTAGAACGTAAAAGTAACTTAAGAACGCGAAATCCCCTTCTATCTCAGATAAGAACGACAAAAAGGGGGACCCAGGGGTGAATGACGATTTAATTCGACTTTTGCGTACAACGATCAACTTTCGTACATAAGTCGACTAGCTTCAGAAGTCACGAAAAACATTACTTAAGAAGACCCCTGACCCTTCCTTCGTCCCTTAAGAACGCCCACTTTACCCCCTCAGGAAGGAGTTAATTCGACTCCCGCGTACAACATTAATTTTTCGTTAATAGTTTCACTATTGGTCCACTAGAACGTAAAACTAACTTAAGAACGCGAAATCCCCTTCTAACTCGGATAAGAACGACAAAAAGGGGGACCCAGGGGTGAAATGACGATTTCTTTCGTACATAAGTCAAACAATCCCAGATGTCACCAAAAACATTACTTAAGAAGACCCCCGACCCTTCCTTCGTCCCTTAAGAACCGCCCCTTTGCCCCTCTTATGGATGAGTTAATTCGACTTCCGCGTACAACGACAAAAAGAAGACCCAGGGTTGAAATGACGATTTAATTCGACTTTTGCGTACAACGATCAACTTAGGTGCACAAGTAGACCAGCCCCAGATGTCATCAAAAACATTACTTAAGAAGACCCCCGACAAAAAGGGGGACCCAGGGGTGAAATGACGATCAACTTTCGTACATAAGTCAAACAATCCCAGATGTCACCAAAAACATTACTTAAGAAGACCCCCGACCCTTCCTTCGTCCCTTAAGAACCGCCCCTTTGCCCCTCTTATGGATGAGTTAATTCGACTTCCGCGTACAACGACAAAAAGAAGACCCAGGGTTGAAATGACGATTTAATTCGACTTTTGCGTACAACGATCAACTTAGGTGCACAAGTAGACCAGCCCCAGATGTCATCAAAAACATTACTTAAGAAGACCCCCGACCCTTCCTTCGTCCCTTAAGAACGCCCACTTTACCCCACTCATGCATGAGTTAATTCGAACTCCGCGTACAACATTTAAATTACTCTTTTCGTTAAAGGTTTCACTATTGGTCAACGAAAACAAACCACTAACTTAAGAACGCGAAATCCCCCTCTATCTCGGATAAGGATGGCAAATCGCATGGGTGGGAGGGCGGACGAAAAATCGCTTGGGTGGGAGGGCACCGTTTTTTCGTTAAATATTTGATGATTGTGTTTTTCCATTTCATTGTCATGCGACACCAACTCCGCTACCGCACTTCGTAATTTCATTTCTTTAGGATCAGTTGTGTGCGAGGTCTCTCAGTTGTTCCTTTTACCCACAATTTAAACCTATTACAGATGCATAGATGATGCCGTTTGGTCCTTCAATGTGTGACTGTGTTCTGCTACTACCAGGCTTAGATTGTATATCTGATCTCAATTTTAAGCTTTGAACATTTAGAGTTTTTTTTCAGTGGCCTGTATAGCGGTGAAGTTCTTGTAGCTCTTGACGTGATATCCATGATGGGCTTCATAGTTCTGGGGCAAAATATTAACAACGGCAGCATATTTTGATAAATCCTATTTTGAGGTATCCATTGCGCGCAAAACACCCACCGTTGGGATCTTTTTCGGAGTTAAGGCACAGGACTTTGATTCTCTTTCTTCGTTTACATTCTGATCCGTATCATCCATATGAACTATACATGTCAGTTCATTCTCGGACACAGATAGTTCTGGTTCCGGGGCCGCTTGTTCTGAGGATGATGCCATTTTTAGTTTAGTCCGGGGGCTTTATATACCTGAAAAATACAGATGATAATGCATTATACGTATCTCTTATGGAATTTTATGATAAGTACCTACGTATGGTAATTTTGAGACCTTCGAATAATATTTGGATATTGCGTTTTTAGTCATAAAACGGTTTTTCTTTTGACTATTTATCGACAATACCATTTAATTTTATGAGCAACCATTCACCGACGATACCATTGACAAAATAAACTGACTACCCATCGGCAAGACCAAACATCGACGATACCATTTATCGGAGACTATTCATCGACGATACCATTTATCGCAGACTATTTATCGACGATACCATTTATCGGCAACCATCATTAGACTATACCATTCATAACAAAAACTGTCCACCCATCGGCAAGACCATGCATCAACGATTCCATCTATCGACAAATATTCATCGCCGATACCAGCAGTGATTCAACACATCATCTATTAGTAGGCACCTAATACAACGATAAGTTAAATAAACGAATCCCGCACAAAGGAACTCAAGACACCAAAGTTAATAACATAATAATTTCACAACATAATAAATTTACTCACCCAAGTACCCGGTGTCAGTATCGAGTCCTCCAACTGTCATAATCCATCTCTCAAACATGCATACAGGTAAAAATGTTTCGGCGTGCCACGGGGCAGAGTTTAGGCCAGAGGTAGATGTTAATGGAATATGACCGTTACACGCATATTTCTTTAACACATGACAATGTTAAATCCTGAAATGTTGGGTAATCACCCACACCGAATTTCGTGGAAATCGGAGCAGCCGTTTTTGCGGTATGAAGTGTTGGACGGACAGACATGTGGTGAATTATAATAATATAATATAATTATATAGAAGGAAAATACAAACTGTGGGAACTAAAGGAACAAATAAGACTAAACATATAGATCCGTCTAAATAAGAATGGACATCGGGAGCTTTCAGGGCCATCAGCTAAATCATCTCCAAGATCCGAGAGCAGCTTTATAACACCCTTGCCCCCCCTTCTTATCCGAGATAGAAGGGAATTTCGCGTTCTTAAGTTTCGTGGACCAGTAGTGAAACTTTTAACGAAAAAATTAATGTTGTATGCGGAAGTCGAATTAACTCCTTCCTGAGGGGGGTAAAGTGGGCGATCTTAAGGGACGAAGGAAGGGTCGGGGTCTTTTTAAGTAATGTTTTTGGTGACATCTGGGGTCGGTCGACTTATGTACGAAAGTTGATCGTTGTACGCAAAAGTCAAATTGAATCGTCATTTCAGCCCTGGGTCCCCCTTTTTGTCGTTCTTATCTGAGATAGAAGGGGATTTCGCGTTCTTAAGTTAGTGTTATGTTCTAGTGGACCAATAGTGAAACTTTTAACGAAAAGAGTAATGTTGTACGCGGAAGTCGAATTAACTCATCCATGAGTGGGGCAAAGGGGGCGTTCTTAAGGGACGAAGGAAGGGTTGGGGGTCTTCTTAAGTAATGTTTTTGGTGACATCTGCGATTGTTAGACTTATGTACGAAAGTTGATCGTTGTACGCAAAAGTCGAATTAAATCGTCATTTCACCCCTGGGTCCCCCTTTTTGTCGTTCTTATCCGAGATAGAAGGGGATTTCGCGTTCTTAAGTTAGTTTTACGTTCTAGTGGACCAATAGTGAAACTTTTAACGAAAAAATTAATGTTGTACTCGGAAGTCGAATTAACTCCTTCCTGAGGGGGTAAAGTGGGCGTTCTTAAGGGACGAAGGAAGGGTCAGGGGTCTTCTTAAGTAATGTTTTTGGTGACTTCTGAGGCTAGTCGAGTTATGTACGAAAGTTGATCGTTGTACGCAAAATTCGAATTAAATCGTCATTTAACCCCTGGGTCCCCCTTTTTGTCGTTCTTATCTGAGATAGAAGGGGATTTCGCGTTCTTAAGTTACTTTTACGTTCTAGTGGACCAATAGTGAAACTTTTAACGAAAAAATTAATGTTGTACGCGGAAGTCGAATTAACTCTTCCCTGAGGGGGGTAAAGTGGGCGTTCTTAAGGGACGAAGGAAGGGTCAGGGGTCTTCTTAAGTAATGTTTTTGGTGACATCTTGGGTTGGTCGACTTATGTACGAAAGTTGATTGTTGTACGCAAAAGTCGAATAAAACGCAAAATTTCGACGTTTTGTACGGCCCCTCAGCACCACGGGAAGGGGACCCGCAACTTAAGAATCAAGGTTCAAAGTATCCGATACCGCTGCCCACACATTTGGCATAGTAGAAATTTTGTACGCGATTTTCGAATTAACCTGAACCTAGCTCCCCTACTAAATATACAGGTATTGTCTACCAATCGGGTCTGGGTTTCCGCTCTTCGATTTTCAGTAAAATGTGAGGTTAAACTTTCAAATTCTGAATCTTAAAGTCAGAAATCCCAGACTTTAATCCCCACCGCACCTCAAAAAATTAATGAGAGACACAGTTCAAAATAAAAAGGGACCCATGCGTTGGTTCGCTATCTCGGAGGTTCCGTGTTTGTTCCCGGAGTTGAACGAGAAAGTTCATCGGGATTTTGCGGCGTGGTTTCTCCTTGTTAGTGGTGCAGGACGGAGGGTCTGGCAAGGAACAACGTTAGTCGTTCGGATGGGCGTGCACGTAAGCGAACCCTTGGAATTCGATATATCAGTACAGGACGTAATGCCGCTGCCCGGCTATGTCAGTCGGAGCAGAACAGTCGGACGTTAAACCCATTTCATTTAATACACAATACCTCCTTTTGAGATTCTCACTCCGAGAACGTTACATAGTTTTGATGACACAGGGAACAACCCAAGTCCCAGCAGCAAGTATAGGTTCATTTTAATTTTGATAAAGTCTTTAAAAACTCGTGACCTTTGGAGTTCAAAGGAAAACGGGCATGGGATATGATCATCGACTGCATAAACCTAACGGCGTTTACCACAGTTTAATCGAATTGAGCTTCTCCATCTCTTAGCCAAATAACGTATAGGTCCAGCACTTACTTTGACATAGATAAAAGCAGTTTTGCCTCTTTGTGTCTATTTATGATATTTATTTTATTTTGTTCTTTCAGTGAAACTGTATAAATCAAGGTCGCTATCTCACTATGATGGTATTAACATAGGTCCACATAAACTCGTTATTAAAACTAAGGGCACCTACTTTTTGTATAGTCAAATTTATTTCAAACTTATTCCCGGTGTTAATTACCATGCGAACACAAGTTTGGAATTATCCCATAAAGTCGTCCGATTTCGACAATCGTCTCCGACACAGAACGGTCAAGTGGAACTTCTTCAGAACGAGCACCAAACACGCGTCAAGCCTAGTGAGGTCGACTTCCGAAGCAGCTTCGTTTCCGGTACTTTTGAAATGATCGCAGGAGATGAGATTGGCGTCATGGTGACTAATCCGAAATACATTGCGCGTAAACCCGAAACAAATTTCATTGGCCTCTTTTTACTGGGAAACAACGCGTAAATTCCATTAAAATACATTGCAGATTATTATGTGACCTATGTAGAAAGCATGCTGGTTAAGTTGAAATATTTCTTTATGCGTTTTGTAGATATTTTTTCTGGTCCCGAAATATAATATATTAATATACTGCCCGATTGGGTTTTTTTTACGAGATACAAAGTCGAAAGCTCGAGATACGAAGTCGAGCACTCAAGATTCTAAGTCGAGCGCTCAAGATAGTTAAGTCGAGTGCTCGAGATTAAGGAGGACATGCTCATTTAGGAAATATCTTGAGCGCTCGAGATACTAAGTCGAGCGCTCGAGATACTGTAAGTGGAACGCTCGAGATAATTAAGTCGAGCCCCCGAAATAAGCTGTATAATTTTGTACATTATTTAATGATAAACTTGAATAAAGATATTCATTTGTTCGTTTTTACAGCCCATCCAATACTGCAGTGATGGAGCAGATACCCCCCCCCCCCCCACACACACACACTCATGCTCATCACCACCACTAAATATTTCCCGTTATATTTACCCCCTTCAAAGTGGGGAGTATATTGTATTGAGTATACGAATCAATAATTGTATATATCGAGGTTACAGAGTTTTGCTAGGTGTGGGGAACGGCAAGTAAATTAGGCCATGGCATAAATCAGGCCTTCTAGATAAGAGGGTATGTCAGTCTCTCCTCACAAAACTTTGTAACCTCGATATATACAATTATTGAATCCGTGAAATCTCAAGTCCCACCCTGTCGTAAATTGGAATTCTTTACGTATCTTTTTTATAAAAATGTCCCTGTATCTTATTACTTTATACCAATGGTTCTCAACTATTTTTTGCCGACGGCACACCTTGGAACCGCAGGGGCCTGTAACGTGGAAAATTATTCAAAAATAACAAAGAGCGTATGCCTGTATTTTTTGGAATCGCAAATGGATCTTAATAAAAGGACATATTAATGTAATGGCTGCCAATATGAGGGTTTATTAAGTGATTTGTAATCAATTATGTTCGGTGAAATACGCAAAGAGTCCAGACTGAACGACAATCGTTTACGCCTAATCATTTTTTAATATTCTTTTTTATCATTTGTGAATCGGGGTTCACTTTGGCTAAGCAGGATTGAGGTCCCGTGTACACAGTTGGAATTCGATATAGTAGGCCGTTTCATAATGTATCGCGTCTGCCCGTCTTCATTTGCCCAGTTCAGAGCAGCACAGTAGGACGTTAAACCCCATTTCATCATTTGTGAATCAGCCATTACTATTTACTGCAACATTGTAATTTAGGATATGGTTGTCTTTGTTCATTCCTTTTGGCTTTGCACCAGAAGAGGTACGGTACACGACTCGTGTACGGATTTTAGAGTACCACATTTTCACGGTAACACAACGACATCAATGTGGATTGAGTGGATCAATATTAAATTACAATGTGTTTTTTAAATTTTGAATATTATGGAAAATATTGTGTTAGAGACATGGCTCCTTTAAGCTGTGACAAGGTATCTCATATGTCTAAAGTCTGTTACATCCATGTTCGTAAGCGAGATTATCAAATAACTGATTTGATTCCAAATTCTAACCCAGGGGCAAATAACTCGTCTGAAACCAAAATGGCAGCCATTTTAGAAATATGTGAACATGTGATCATTTTACATAGTTGTAAACGACAGAAATGGAATCTGCACATCCAAAAATATATCCTGATGCCATAGACAAATGCTTTATCAATATCAGCTCATCGCCCCATTTCTTGCCAACAATGCACCCGCATTATATATTGACACCAAAGACGAATACTTAATCACTTCGCACATTGTCTTATTTTCACGCCAAATATGGCCGTTTCTTGGAAATATGCAAAATAGTTGAACATGTGATCATTTTAAACAGTTGTAACCGTTAAAAATGGAATCAGTGCCCCTGAAAACATATTGACACCAAATACTACTACTTAATCAACTTCAGCACACCCTCCGACTTTCCCGCCGACAATGGTTGCAATCCTGCAGGAAATAGCTCCATGAAGTGATGGACAATTCTTAAATACATTACGAATTAACAATTGATGTGTCGATAACATTAAAAAACAAGCCAACATTGAGACTGATGCCCCCGCCGAAATCCAAAAATAAATAGATGAAACATATTATTTAATCGCACAGTTACTTTTTTTCAAAAGTATCAAAAACTTATTATCAACTATAGGCCTACACTTAGTTCCATCCCCCTCTATCAGATAGAATCAAAGTTATCTTGTTACCAAGCATCGACCAATAAAATTGTTTAGCTTGAAATGTTAATCATTGAACTCAGTCAAGCCATTCACATAATGGACATCGATGTCAAGTTAAAACATTCTACCTCAATTAAAAGTAGAGTTTTTATGTTCAAAAGTCTTGACCAATCAAATTGCTTATCGCTACTTATTCTCATCATCGAACTTAGTCAAGATAATGATAATAATGTATCTATACTCAGAGTTTCATCACTCTCACTTAATTATAACCAACGTTGTCGTGTCTCAAATCATCAACCAATCAGATAGCTCATATCTGCTTACTGTAAGGAGATAATGTTTATCACCGAACTCCTTCAAGGCATTTGCCTAATGAATGCCTACACCAAGTTTGAACATTCTACCTCAATTAGAAGGAGAGTTATTGTGTTCAAAAGTCTGAGCAGAAAATACTCAATATCGAACTTAGTCAAGGTATTAATGTAATGAAAGTATACACAAAAGTTCATCACTGTCACTTAATTAGAACTAGAGTTATCATGTCCCAAAGCATCAACCAATCAAATTGATTATCTCTTGCTCACCCCAAAGTTTCAGCCAATCAAATTGCTTATCTTTCTGCTTACCCTGAGCAGAAAATGCTTATTATCGAACTTAGTCAAAGACTCATGATGTAAAGAAACTATACAACGAGTTTCGTCATTCTTGCTTTAACCTATTAAACACCTACACCAAGTTGGAACATTTGAGCTCAATAAGAAGGAGAGTTATTGTGTCCCAAGAAGTGTGACGGGCAGACAGACTGACTGGCGGTCAGACAGACAGACAGACAGACTAACAGAGAGACGGAAGAACCCATTTTAATAGTCCCCTGCTTTCTTCAAAAGGCGGAGGAAAAAAAGGTTAAATAAAAAAATAAGTTGGAATATTATGGCAAAATGGCCACCCTAAAAAATGGCTTCCCACACTGAGCTACTCAGTGTCAACATTGTTGTTTTTTTTCATTAAACATCAAAACCGTCTACCCGAAAGGCAGACGGATGGGAATTACGTAACAAATCGATTAGGACTAGACTGTTCAAAAACGTGTTTAAGGCACTAGTAATCATTTCCCCTTATTTCGTGATGGTAGTGCCAGTTATAAATAGGCAATTTTTCCCTCCTCCCCCCTTCATACATATTTAGGTTCAATTTCTGGTCTAGGATAGGAGAAAGGGGATCAACTTAGTAGCATCAAATCTAAGCGGTCAACCCCCTACAAAAATTATGATGAGAATATTGCCAAATGTGGTCCCCATTGTGCCTATAAAGATTGGAACCAACGGAATGATGAGTAAAATAGCTACGGCCTCTGATGTTACGCCCATTTAATAAACATTGAAGTCAATGGGCAAATAATTACAGTCTGAGCCCTTTGCACTGTTTAAAACTAGTTATTTCCCTTTAATCCATCCTGCACCACTGGCAAGTGGGGACATTACCGGGAAATTCAGATGAACTTTCTCGGCCAATACCGGGGTCGAGGTTAGCGAGACAAACTTCTTATTCACTGGGCCGCCGTAGCAAACGTTGATTTTAAAACGAATGCCGACTCACTGCAATAAAAACCGCCGTGTGTATAATATGACGACTATACGTAACTAATGCTATGCGCGCAACTTGATGGTAGGTAACCGTACGTAACTAATGTGACGAACATTAAATGGTAGCTGGCTTTTTTTTTCGCACGTACGCAGTGAATGGCCATTTTGCGCAGTAATCCCAGCCATTTGGCTATTTTGTTTAAATTGCTATAAAGATTTAAATTTTTGTTTAGAACTGAAGTAAATTAACTATGAGTCAATCCCCACGCTAAAAACATAAACAGAATTGATTGTGTATAATATCTGAGATAGACCCGACCGTAGCACAAAAATGTTCCAAGATGTCAGCGCCAATGAGCGAAGAGTTTCGGGATGCTATAGATGTTCAAAATCAAAGTTAGGAGTTACAAACTGAAATTTGAAGGAAAAATAATCGGAGGGATTACATGCGTGTTATGGAGGTCACGACTGTGTAGCTGTGTTACCGGCAGGTTATGGAAAGAACCTTTATTTTCAAATTCTCCCATGGATATTACAAAAGAAATACAAGGAAGAGTAAAGTCATGATTGTTATTGTTAGTGTGTTGACCTCATGACATGTGACGTATAGACCACGTCATATGAAAACATGTCGATTGACTGTCTCTGAGATAACTTCTCCACAGGTCGCGTGTCGCAGATGTTCAGAATGGGTATGTATCAAGAAGGCCACCTTCATTATAAATGTACTGCAATGTGTGCATGGTCCAAAGATTAAATGTATGAGAAGAAAAACAATGCTGGATCGTGCTTTAAAAAATACACCCGCGCAGACTAACATATGACACAAGTTATAAATATGATGTAAGGCGGTGGTAGATGGAGGTATTGAATGACAGTTGGTGTCACACGTCATGGTGCTCACTTTTATGAAAGGTCGCAATCACCATTACTGTCATTTTGTATTGCCAACGGCACAATTTCGCGTCTCAATTCACAAATCACATGACTGTGAAAACACTGCCATCGGTCGCTTTCTGCATACAAAAAAGTTGGCTAATGCAGCCAGGGTGTCAAAGTTTTCATACTTCCTTGACATGAACCAGCTTACCTAGAGGTACGGAAGACCATAAGGGTCAATCAAATGAAAAAAAACCCAATATTATTCTGACTATTTTATAATTGAAAGATAACCATTTTATATAGCCTAACTATCTTGTAATTACAAGATAGCCTAATACAACTTATTTTAACGTCGCAAACACCGATTTATGCATCCGCCAGACCGGGTTGGTGCCTTTACTGCGCTGCTGTGACCGCACGGCGACCAGAAAATGCACAAGGTCGCCAACACACTTGAACACAACGTGAGAAATGTCCCAAATTATTACAAATTTGAAAAAAAGGTCGAGTTATCACAGTTTCCAGGTCAGATCACAGAACCTTGGCGTTTGTTTTGAACATGCTCAAAACAAACGCCGTGAATCAGCGATCCTTAGCGACCACAGAGACCATAGCACGATATTTGGCGTTTTCACCACTCTTTTACGACGCTTATGGCGATCTTGGCGCACTCTGAAATCATTTTCCGTCGCCGTAGCAGCGCAGTAAGTACGCAACCCCGGTCTGATGGGGTATTATCGAATAGCTAGGTCAACGCCGTACTTTATTTTATGTTACAGAATAGGCACAATGCACACCCATGTCGTCATGCTCCCATAAATAGGCCTACCATTCGTTATTCTCATGCCTCCATTTAAATCAAAAGTTCATATTCTCATTAACTTCATACTCCCACCAACTTCATATTAATATCATGATTCGTCAATTTTAATGCTCTCCTTAAAGCAACGGACGGCTATTTATATTTTTCGAGAAAAAAAATGATTTTCGGCTGTTTTTGTTCTCATTTGTTTTGACTTTATACCATGTTGATCACGTTTCCGTATATTATGTTAATAAGTCACGTGATTTCTATATTTGCACATCAAGTTAGTGCTCACCATAGAGGTGTATATATTGACTAGAGTGTATTGTGGTCACGTGATCCCCATTGACGTAACGTTATCGCCGTGTGCCGTCACTGGAGACTGGCCGCCATGTTCTAACCGGTAAAGAATTGCGGAAGTGCCCGGATGAACGCTATGTAAATAAAGGGAAATAGTCTGACAGAGGGCGGAAAAGTCCATTAAAAAAGCAGTTCTAATTCAACAATATCAACCAAAAAAATGATGGTCGAAAGGCCTTACCTTACTGTCCTAAAAACAACATCGTTTTGGCCAACTCACTGGCATATTTTTGCCGCTTTACTATTATTAAGAGTAAATCATGATGATGATGAATATCTTGGGTTGCATGGTGTAAATTGTACATGCATTGCATGCATACCTGACGAAATTATGTTTATTTTATTAATTGAGCAAAGTGGACGTCACATAAAACTTTATTTTGGATAGATCTAAATAATTTGTTGATCGATTTAAAACGAAAGGTGATAAATTATAAATAAAGAAATAAAATAGATTTTAAATATAATCGAGGACTTCTATCATCTACCAGAAGAATGAAATTTGATGCCGATGGGAAAAAAAATTTAAATTTAAAAAAAAAAAAAACAGGACTAGCAAGGCCTTGGTAGCTTTGGTTGAAAAATACAGCGGTATATTAAATTTTACAAAAAAATAAGACAAAATTAATGAGGTTTTCGTAGTAAATAAAAAAAGAAATGAAATAGATCTTTAAAATAACGAGGACTTCTATTATTTACCGGTAGAATAATATCTGATGTCCATGGGAATTCTTTTCTTTTTTTTTTAAGGGAAATACAAATAGGGCTAGCAAGGCGTTGGTAGGCCTACCGGTATATATGGTTTTCAATTTCCATGATTAAAATTTAGTGTATATTTCTCTTTGGTTGAAAAATACAGCGGTATATTAAATTTTACACCAAAAAATAAGACAAACTTAATGAGATGTTCTTAGTAGCAGCGATTAAAAAAAATATCAGGCCTATTTTTTTTTTGTTACAAAATTTGACTGGGAAAGAAGTTTACAAGACTTTGTCCTTATTAAAATTATTACTAGCCTTTTAAAAAAAAAAACCAAACTAGTTCGGGGGTTTTAAGCGGGGTTTCTGGAGAAGAAAAAAAGAAACAAACTGATATTGCAAGAAACGTTCACTATATTCTGTATCTGTGTACACAATGTCGACCTTATTAATTAAATCCGAGGGAGTACAACTAACCGATAACAAAGCAACTACTAGCCAGTGAGTGCATGTCTATTACTAAACACTCTACCCCAATAAGCTGACTTACTCCCTGTGATATTTTGCGTACAACGACAGATGTGTGTATATATATAATATGCGAAATTTCCATACTAATTAAATATACATTAAGTTAGAAGTTCGCTAATCACATGGACCTTGTAATTATTACATAATAAAAGTATAAGTACTAATTATATAGGTGAATAGACCCGCCCGGTTACGGGCCTCAAACATCGAGTGTTCGACGTCTTCTCGCCGTGTTTATTAAACTATTTTACACAATTATCAAGATTGTACTATATCTATTAAATCACTATTTCACTTTTAACTTATTCTACTCACTTATAAAATGATAATCCCCTCCCTTTTCGCCTGACATTGAATTAACCAAAACAACAACAACTCTCCGGCATGCTGGTATATGCCAACGTAGGCTAAATCTTACCGGTTGTAAAATGGCCGCCAGCCTCCATAGTCGGCACGCGATCACGTGACCACCATACACTCTAGTCAATATATACACCTCTATGGTGCTCACACTGTGCTCACACTGATCCACAGATTGGTTAGTGCTCTGTGTAAGATGCTACATGTAGGACAAATGAGATGCGACAGAACGTAATTGTAAAATGTAATGAGAGAAATGTAAAATGAGGACATGTCAAAACGCAACACTTTCCAATAAAA
Source organism: Patella pellucida (assembly GCA_917208275.1). Taxonomy (NCBI): domain Eukaryota; kingdom Metazoa; phylum Mollusca; class Gastropoda; family Patellidae; genus Patella; species Patella pellucida. The sequence continues at coordinate 27,654,817 of OU795038.1, read as the reverse complement.
CATTTATCATTTTTACACAATACATTTGACGTTTTACATTTAACTTTGGCCTTTGCCGTATTTCCACAGGCGGGTTACCCCATAGGTGCTGTAGGCAGCTGCCTAGGGCCCAAGGAAAAAAAGGGTTCCAAAAAAATTTTGGGCAAACTTTTTAAAGTTGATGGTTTGCATTTTAAGTGAATTCAGAATATATTTCTTGTTTTCATTTTATTCAGCAATTGGCTGTTGCTGTGCTCCTCTGAACATCAATGATTGTCACTGGCCGAATGCCATGGTAATAATGTTAGACTAATGTAGTGCTTGACATTATTTCATCAGTATTATACTTGAAAATTTCGTGTTTCTTACAGCGGTCTTAGTTTTATTACGGCAAACCAGTTCCGCAAAGGGACCACCAGGGCCTTGATCCGTCGCTGCGTATTTTGACTTTATCATAAACAGTATTGGGACTTTGTGTCTACATTGAACTTTTTTTGTTGATAATATAATCGATGCAAAAGATATTTTAGTAGGGCATTTAATATTGGCATCGATACCCTTCAATACGAATGTGGGTACCTCACGGCGTGTAGGCCTATCATGTTTCTGAAGCAACAGACGCGAGTTTTACAACCCCAGTTTAATAAGATGGGTGTAGTTACAGGCGAGATCAAGCCTTCTAATGAAGATGGGCGTGTATATAGGATTAGATTAACGTTCTGGCATTCCCCTGTTTTGGAAAAATAATAGGTGAATTAAAAACTAAAAGACACCTGTCCGGACCTTCGCGCCATGTGGCCCCACACGGTACTCATTCCATCGAGGCTCTCCTGGTCGTCAAGGTGTACGTGCTCCTTTGAATCCAGTTCAATATGATTTTGGTATTGCCCCCCCCCCCCCCCGATATTTTGGCGCCTCATGATCACGTTCTTTTTCGTCTGATTTGATTATTATAATATTACATCGTACCTATGTATTTGGTATGTCATGTTGTGTTAAATCTCAGTTTCTGTGTTTTAACCATGTGACCTCCAGTTACCACAGATATACGCCACTCTCCCGACACATCCGCTCACCGAATTGCTTGTCTCAGGGGCAAGGCCAGGAGGACCCTGTCGCCACCCCGTGTCTTCGTCACATGATATGGTCGGAAGAACGCTAGCACGATTATCGGATTTCGGAAACTTTCTTTTTGGATTAATGTTTGCATGCGTTATGTCCCCACTGCATGCTTGCAAAGAGTCAACTGTATGTAACCCCCTTTTCCGAAAACACTGTTAATGGCATAGAGTTTTTTTTAAACGGTTATACTTTTCAAAGCATTGGGTTCACGCGATGACTACATACATTTTATTCCGGAGTTAAATCCACTCCGCGCCCATTCCGAAACCCCATAGAGGCAATATATTTGAGGCCATGAGAGGTGGAACCCTATGGATAGGCCTATTCAGTGTTTCGCACCCTTCTTTCCCGGGATTATACCACCCGTTAAATGCATAATCTTGCAAGTTTTAGTGGAATTTTTAAATTTAAAGTAGCTATAAGTCTCTAACTGGATATCATCCAAAATCTTCAACTTTGAAAACACGAATTATTTGTCAATTTAAATCAACATTGATGCTGTGATCTTCTTACCTGGAAAAAAATGGGCTTCTGATAGCCAATATATATTTAAGACAAAATAAACATTTTACCATTGGTACACGAATCGTGTAATATAATGCGTTTCAGTCCCAGTTCTAGCAAGAGACTCAGGGATCGAGTCTAGGCACATTGCAACAAATCAAACTGCGTATGTAGACTGGAATAACCAGACGCTAGAAATTTGAAATCGACTGAGACTGCTGGCTTATTTCGTGGAACATAACTGATAAAGATAGGTTGCCAGACGACGAAACATACGCCCACAGCAGCTAAATCGCCCGGGCAGTCAACAACTTTTTTCGGTAATGAAACATTTATAATACACTCGCTCCCCTCGACCTTAATTTTTTTTTTAAATAAATAATATCTTATTTTAAAAACCTTTGCCCCCTTACCTTCAAAGTCGTTCATAAGTCATATTCCTGAAGCAATGGCCCGAGAAATCCCTCTGGTGGGATTACCTCTAATCAAACGAAACGCTGCGCGGAGTATGTTCATAAGTAGGCTAGATAGCTTAAAAAGTTGCGGGGTGGGGATGGGGATTTCAGAATGGGATATTGCCCGGGTAATGGAAAGCCGTAGGTCGGAAGTTGAGGATCCCCACTACAAACGCCCCAAGTTTGTTTTTGTACGAGTTTAATAATGTAAGATCTTAAAATATTAACCACGTGCAAATTATTGAGGAGGAAGGGTGGGGTAGGGTATCATGATAATGTATATTGGCCTATACTGATTTGAGTGGCTTATCCTTTTTTTTTTTTAAATAGAAGCAGGAACATCTTTTAAAAAAATTCGAAATCCGTCTTACCCCCACCCAACCTTGATACAAAAGGGATTTTTTTTTATAATGAATATGAACGAGTTCATTAAATAGGCCTATGATAACCTATGGAATACTATAAAAACCTAGGCGTTTTATTTTTAAATTTTGTTTTACATTGTGCGCCATATAGGGCCTAGTTGGTTAACTAGCATAGCGTTGTGTATCCACTATGTTATAATCTTTGCATTTCGTCTTTTTTTAAAAATGGAACACTCCAGTCTAATTAAAATGTCAACAGGAAAAGCAAACAAGTAGGCCCACAGCCACAATAACTGTATTGGTCCGACTAACCTACTTATTAACCCAAAATATAAATGGGCGTTCTGTTTTATGGAGTACCCAACAGCATAATAGTCAACCAAACTTTGTGAATTGGTGGTGAACAGACTGAGCGCTTATAAACTCTACCCAGAGAACATCGTAAAAAGACAATTCTCGACTATAATTTAGGCGAATGCTTTAGTCTGGGTTCTAGACTGCCTGCTGCAAAACGGAGAGTGGGAGGAACGCAATAAACCTGTATGGATAAACACCGACTGTATACGACAAAAATTGGGTAAGTGGTTGTTTCAAACTTTCATTATTGGCGAATATGGCATACCATAACTATAGCCAGACATTCGTTGTACGTGGCTCACACTACTGTCAAAACTGTATGGCAATTCCCATAATTCTTCGCTGTATTTCCTTCCAATTATTCATCATGGCGGCATAGTGAATTAAGGTAAAGCAAAATATACCAGATTTTTCCCTATTTCTGACGTTTTTGACATCAGCTGTGCAATCGTGCATTTGGATTCTTTTACTCGTGATTAAAACATTATGATTCTGCATTTATATGACTGTATTGTGAACCAATTTGAAACTAGAACGGCTTGGTTTTTCGTTCTCTCAACAAGTTTTGGTATTATGATTGCACTTATTATAAACTGACAGCAAGTGGGCCTAATAAATCTAGACACCCCCTTTCTCCAACACAGCCAAATGCGGTTACGTTTGCTCCTTGAAAAATGTATTAAATGTGCTGTCAAGTGGTGATGTATGTCTGAATATTATTTATTTTGGTTTGCGTTAACATACGTTTTTATTTATTGCTTCACTGATAACTCGGCCTCGGCCTCCGGTCCCAAAATTTTGACAGGGACACAACAATGAAATGTTTTTGTTATTGTATGTGTGAGGTTACCTCCCCTCTGATCTGACCCCCTTTTTTAGGGTTTTCATATTTTTAATTTATTTAAAATAAATAACTTATGGAATTAATATATTCAGTCTGTGGGTGTAGAATAAACAGCTGTCAAAATGTCTGAAGTATTCATGAGATTTTCAGCTAGGAAGTAGGACTACAGCTATTGTTAAACCATTTTATTTCGGACAGTTATCTTGTAAATTGTTTGACTTGATCCTTTAGACAACAGGATTTGTTTTGATTTCAAAGGAAAATCGGTAGATAAACTGATAGAATAATTTTGATTGATGTGATTTTATGAAATGGAAGAAAATCTGTGTTGTCATAATTGATTGTATGGAAAGTGAACATATGTTTTTTAGCGATTGACTGTAAACAAAACAATGAAATCTTAATAATAAAAAAAGGTAAATAAAGTGGGTAAGGCTGTCAGTCTGACCTGGATTTTGCTCTTATTAGCTTTCAACAATTTCCTTTCAACATAGTTTTACTGTAACTTAAAAACCTTAGAATCGCTGACACAGCATTAATCATTGTGGTGCAATTTTCAGTAACAGTTTTGAAATTCCACAGAGGCCTAGTTAATTTAATGTATTTTTTAAATCGTGTTACATGGTTCTGTTTCAAAAGAAATTTGTCTGGTTGTTTTGTTGTGGAATGTTTACGACATTATGGCATTGGACTAAGACTAAGTACTGGTACCGTACTAGTATACATTGTAACTCCATACTGTAAATATATTTGGGACCTAGAAATTAACACAAATGGGTCACAACACATAAAATAATGAAATATAAAGTTATGTAGGCCTTAACTGATTTACATTCAATCTTTTCCGTTTTTACTCAATTTCAAATCAGTTATGTTGGGCCAAATATGCCAGAAGTCTCAATCAAATGACAATCTCTAGCGTCCGTTATTCTAGACTTGTGGAATATGTCTCAGTCTAGCCCTCATTCGCATTAGGGCGAGACCCAAAAAATAAATTCTTTGATGGCCACTACTTTTTCACTTTATAAGAAAACAGGACCTATTTTATTAATTCATTAAAATTTCGCGATATTTACTTGATTTCATAGTTTATGCGATCCGTATATTGATGTACATTGACAAAATTTTCACTGATAAAAAGCTGTTTTTTCATTTGTTTATTGTGGAAAATAAATATTGCTTAAAGTAAAAACAAGGGGTGAAATTGAAGTTAAGATGTTACTCAATGTCTATAAATAAATCCAGAAAAGCTGTCAAATATCAATTCTGCACCTTGTATTGAATAAGCTTATATATATTGTCATGTGTAATGTAGGTAACAAAATGGATAGTAGTTAGATTGAATTAACCACTTTTTGTTCCAAATCACTATTACTTCAAAGGGGCTTTGGATAGCTAAATGGTTAGCATGCGCGCGATGTATCATAAAGCCTGTCATTGAGTCAGATTGCATGGTTCCGAATACCCAGGAGTAGGGTTGCCTGTCCAACCTCTTGGGTTTTCTCTGGGTCCTCCGATTTCCTCCCACTGCTAAAGACCCCTACGCTCAAGCGAATTATTGAAAAAAAATTAAACTATGTTTGCCCTGAAAGTTTGTGTCGAGTGGACGTTAAACCCCATTTCTCTGTCTCCATTACTTCAAATCTTCTAAATTTAGTGGCAAAATATTCAGAGAATACCAATGTCACCAATCAAATGATACTTATGTACAAATGAATACCAAATTAAAAATTGTAACATACCGTAGGTAACTTTAAGTGCATTGGAACTAATTGTTTCCCATGACTGTATGAGTTCTTTTAATTCAGAGACTAGCGGTGGATCAAAAGCTGATTGACTATAAAAGGTTATTTTTAAGTTTTTTATAACTTTTCCCACTTTAAACAATTGCTGATGGTGGTACATGTTGAGGAAATAATTTCGTAAAAAAATTGATCAAATTTTTAAAGTAATAAATCTTGTGGAACTCTTGTACAAAACACCACAGACCAAAAACACTTGATCAAAATAATTAATAAAGTTTATAGACTCTTCTTAACTGGTCATTTTGTGTACCTAACTGCAATATCTTGTGGAAACTCTTGTGAAAAATTCCTCACAAAAGCCCGCAAACCTTGCCATAATAAATGAATGAATTTAAGTAGGCCCTGTAAGCTTATGCAGACAATTTTCCAGGTTAAATCACTTACTTTTGCAAAGATGGGGGATTATAAGGTAAATATTTGGTAAAACACAGAGTAGGATTAAACTTGTAATGAGGCCATTTGGGTCTAACACCGTATACCGGTACTTCAAAAAATCAAGACAATCGAACCATCATTTGTGGATGGATTCAATGGTATGTTTAAATTTCCCAATTTACTGAAATGAATAAGCTTATAATCTACTAGATTATTTTAATGATCAATTCCATGGTCAAAATCTATAACTTTCATGGAGGGTTTTTAATTAGTCATTACAGGTTATAGGCCTAGTTATTGTTTGATTTTCCTAAATTTTATAATTTTATAATGACTACATTTTTTTACTAGTTGTGTCTAAGATAAATTGCTAATGTTTACATCAATGGTTTTCAGTTACGATTTCAAATATCTAGAATGTTATGCTAAATTGAATAAAATCAATTACCGGGTATCTGAAATTCATATATTTTATTCACTTGTTAATCATAACAGAAAATAAATATAATGCATGCTTTGATACATTCTAAATGTTATATTGCACAAACTTCACACGGCTAACGTACGCAGTCCTTCACGTTTATAAAATTGTGCCGGAGCCATAAAAAGCTCCTGATACCTTGAATATATGAAGTTTAAAAGTAAACAAAAACTGAAGATAGTTTATTAATCTTACTATTTAGGAGAGCAATTTAGCTATATGCAGAAGTCTTTAATGACTCCTTCGAAGGAAAGTCGACATGCGTTGAGAGGACTGCATACGTTACATATTTGTGTAACATACATTACACATTCATGTATCACACGTCACATATTTTTGTAATATATGTTACATACTTGTGTAACATGCGTGGGGCATGGGATGGTCTAGAGTGCCGCGCTACAACCTCTAGCTGACCGGCCACCTCTGGCTTGTGGCTGTGGTTTTGAGCCCAAGTTGTTTAGGTGTAGGTGTATTGTGGATAAACTTCAGTTACATTGTATTCCCTCTTTTTGTGTGTAAGCTATTATTTCAAGACTAATGTCATTTTTTGGGAGCCCAAAATATGCGGGACCAAGTCAAATCGCATCACCAGTATAGACTTTTAACTTTCATTCGATTTTACAAAAAGGGGGGGTTGGGATGGCCTAGTGGTCTAGAGTGCCGCATTTCCACCTCTAGCTGGCCGGCCACCTCTGGCTTGTGGCTGTGGTTTCAACCCTGGTTTGAGCGTCTGTGACTGGAGAAAGGGGCGTCTTCTCAACCTTGTGGGTTTCCTCCGGGCACTCCAGTTTCCTCCCACCGCTAAGGACCCCTACGCGCAGGCGAAATGACCTAGTTTCGTTGAGTGGATGTTAAACCCCATTTCTCTCTCTCTCTTTTATTATTGAGTCAAGTGTTGTGGTTTCGATACCAAACTTGTATGTTACAAGCGAAGGAGTAGTGTCACTGTGTTCTCCGGTCTCTTCCCAAGTAAATTATTAAAATAGTGTCACTGTGTTCTCCAGTCTCCTCCCAAGTAAATTATTAAAATAGTGTCAGTGTCCTCCGGTCTCCTCCCAAGTAAAATATCAAAATAAAACCGAAGCATATGTATTGTTAGTCCCGAAATTACCTAGTTTGTATTAAGTTGACATTAAACATTATTTTTTCTCTCTTTTCAATATTTATGAATTGATACTATCTCTGATATTTGGCTTTTCAAAACCAAAAATTGTTAAAGAGCATTTACATGTACAGTAACAATACTGTGATCAGACAATACATGTACACTTTATGTATTATTAATAAAGTACTATGCTTGATTGACTTTACAAAATACCCTAAAAAAAACAAAAACAGTCTTATTGCTATACTAGAGAGAAGATTATTTTACACAATAGGCTTTCTACAAGTACTCTTTATTTATTCATATTAGGTAGAATAGCAAGACCTATTGAATTTCAACCATTACTGTTAATACATTTTTTGTTTCACTTTGCATAAACTTTTGGATATCGTAGTGACAAAAGTTATCATCTGTCATCTGATCTGCTTGAAATTGATATTCGTTATTCAAATTGAGGAAACTAAAAAGGAAATCCTTCAAATTTCAACAATTTTCGTTAATTGTCCCCCGCCTTTCGAAGAAAGCAGACGACTATTAAAATGGGTTCGTCCATCTGTCTGTCTGTCTGTCTGTCACCCTTTTTGGGACACAATAACTCTCACACTTGGCATAGGTGTCTATTAGGTGAATACCTTGATGGGGTTTGAAGGTGAGCATTTTCTGCTCAGGGTGAGCAGAGATAAGCAATTTGATTGGTTGATGCTTATTAAGTTCTGATTAAGTGAGAGTGAGGACACTTGGTGTATAATGTAGCTTTAGCTTTATTACACCGATACATTGACCAAGTTTGATAATCAACTTTTTCTGCTGAGGGTAAGCAAAACGATAAGCAATTTGATTGGTTGAGAATTTGGAACACAATAACTCTTCTTCTAATTGAGGTAGAATGTTCACACTTGGTGAAGACATTCATTATGTGTATGACTTGGTGGAGTTCAATGAAAAACATTGTCTGCTTAGGGTAAGCAGAGATAAGCAATCTGATTGGTTGATAACCGTGGTTGTAATGAAGTGATAGCAATGTAACTCAGAATATAGATTCATTATATCATTACCTTGACTAAGTTCGATGGTGCAAATTTTCGGCTCAGGCTAAGGAGCGATAAGCAATTTTATTGGTCAAGACTTTGAAACATAACTCTGCTTTTAATTGAGGTAGAATTTTGAACTTGATGTAGATGATCATTAGGCAAATGTCTTGACTGAGTTCAATGATTAATGTTTTGAGCTAAAGCTAAGCAGAGCTAATCAATTTCATTGTTCGATGCTTTGGGACAAGATAATCTTGATTATATCTGATAGAGAGTGATCAAACTTTGTGTATAGTTTGAGTGCTTGATTCTTTTGAAAAAAAATGATGTTTGATTAATTAATATGTGTCATCTTATTATTTTGGGATTTCGGCGGGGGACATCAGCCTCACTGTTGGCTTGTTACTTATGTATAGAGTTATGGTTATTGTCACACTTTTTAAAATCTTGTGAACATTGTACAAATGTAGTGACAAAAATTATCATCCGAATGTCTTGGAATTTATATGCAATGTTTAGACTAGTTACATGAAGAATCCTGTCATATGTTTCTGATAATTGTTTATAGATTCTAGAATTACTTCTCTTGGTTATGTCCTAGAATCTTGTCAGTGATATTATATGGTATATTCTTACGACAACCATTGTTGACTGCTTGGAAGACAGAACTGCTGTTGATGTATGCTTTGTTGCCTTGCAACCCATTATTATTCACAGCCAGTAAGATTCTAAAACTATTTTGAAATTATATATTAGATAAATGAATCATTTAAGACTTGAAGCAGAACTAACATGTACATGTATGTAAATGGTGAAACAATTTAGATTGCGCTGGTATAAATGGAGGAAAGACGACAATGTAATCTTGATAAGTTACTAATAATGGCAATCTGATTAAAACACAGATCCAATTTCGTTTCGTTTTTTATAGTTCAAAATTTTGAATTTACTTGTCTTTACTACCCTTGGATCTGGAAGACTTGTTATTTAACTCGTATACTGCTTGAAATGATGGGTCAGGAAATCAAATGGTCTGTCGAATCGACCGTTTGAATTTTTTTGCACGTATATGTGGGTAGACATTACCAGTCAATGATGTCTATACTAACACCAGCTATAGAAATCAAAACAAAACAAAAGTAGATTTTAAAAAGCATGGAGGTCGCTAATTGGTTAATCGAATGACCGGTGTTCTGGTCAAATGTTGCGTGCTTTATTTCTTGACGTCATAGAACGTGAGCTCCCACTTTAACTCGTTAGATCTACATGTAGGGTAGGCCAAAAGCCATCGAAAGTATAAAAAACAAAACGAAATATAGATCTATATTTTAATTAGATTGTGATAATGGCGGTGTTTAGAAACCAATTTATGCATCTTTGTTTCAAGTATGTATATAATTTCAGCCTATCGTAACCTATGAGAATCAGTTGTTTTAATTACATGTAGTTTAAAGTAAGTTGAATAGTGATAGTATCAGACCTACCTTGAGGTCATGATGTCATCTTTCACAGTGTTAAAAGAAGGCTTTCAAACTTAATCAGTTTGGTATATTTTATAGTTGCAACAGATTGGAAAAATTTGCCAGTGAAAAGACCTGTCTTTGTAGCATTGTCTATCAAATATCTATAAGTGGTGACAGGTTGCAGAATCCTCTCACCTATTAAAATATATATTATCATTTAAATATGAGTTACTATGAATAGTATCGTTTGTTTTATGATTTAGAACTTTAAGAGTACATAATTGCAAAGAAGAATTGACATTGTCTTGCCATATATTATTGCAGTGGGTAGTTTCTGTGAATTTTTTTCGAATAATAGAAATCGCTAGACCCCTTTGACCTGGGTTAGAAATAAAACAGTGCATTTTATTGGCTGAATTTTATGTGTTGATATGTATTGTGGCATGACAACCTGTCTGGATTGAAAATTTTATGTCTATATAAATATTAAGCTAATAAAGTCAGTGATGAGATATAACAGATATTGTGTTCCATTGTGGACACAGAATTTAAACTAAATTAAGCAAACAAGTAGACTTCTGTTTAATCTTTTGAAACTAAAATTTAATCGTCTAGAGCAGGCCCCATCACAAAATAAGAATAGCATGTTGGATCAACCCTTATCAATGGTTAATTTTGACTTAGCTAAATCATTTAAGTAAGCTTACGTCAGCTACTATATCATATTGTCAGGAATTTGTTTGTTTAGACCAGAACTTAGACTTTTAGATATACGGTAGTGTCATAATTCAAAGATAGTTGTGACAACGTCATTCGTCGTTCCAGGTCAATAGTAGGCGCATACTTGTTTTGAATGAAATGATTTTGTTTAGAAGAGAGTTTCTTTAAACCTGACTCGAATTGCAACAGTTTCCTTTTCCTGTCAAAATAATTGAGCTTATTCATAATTGATATGTATATATAGATCTAAATTGATATTTCTGTTTATAACTTGTAAGAATTATATTTTATTATTATTATTTATTTCAGAGAAATATAATTGCAAGGAAAGTGCTGGGGTTATTGGCAAATAAAAATGTCAGACACTAAAGACAGAAATTCAAATTGTAGCTCACAAATTCAACAATCAGAATCAAATGGTTTCGAGACATCTGAAGATGCCTTGCCTTTGAAAAATGGAAAAGGACAGAGTCAGGGTCAGGACAATACAACTAGTGTGCATGTTACATTAACAAACGGCACATCGTTACAACAACAGAATGGTAATGTTGGTAGCGAGACTCCGCCATCTTTACAATCTTCAACAAACCATACGCCAAATGGTAATTCTGCACAAATAGGAGCAAATATAACAGATACTGGACAGCCAAATAATTCTGCCTCAACTAATCAACATGTAGTACATGTGCATGTTAATCCAGGAGAAACATTTTCTGTACGACTTGGTGATCAGATTCAACATATTCAAGGTATGATATGATTTTTAAAGGGACATAACTTGGTCTTTTATTAGATAGAGCTATTGTTTTTTTTTTACCACGAACTGGTCCCCTGGCACTACTCATCTTCTTGATGTTCGTTGGGGCCAAGGCTTTTGCAAAGAGTCTAATCAACATAATACTTCACAAACTTGTTCCTTGGACAATTACACATCGACAGACTTTTTTTACGACGTCACAATTCAAAGATGACAGTGATGACACCATTGTCAGTTCCTGGTCAGAGCTTCATTTTTTATAAAACATGCGAGTGAATAACAGCACTTGCTGTAATGTTTGTGAGTCTGCTTTTAAACACACTTGCAAACATTTTGCAAGAGCTCAGCTAGCTATCATTTCATCCTGCAGTACCTGATAAAGTTAATTGGTATTAATTCACTGAAAACCTCTTAAATGTATGCAATTTATTAACACAGTTACAGTTTTGGGCCATAGTGAGCACAGCACTTAAAAATCATTAGAAATTTAAACTTTATTTGAGCTCAATCTGCTTAGTATTGATTGAGAAAAATGTAAATTTATATACAATAGGTCCATGACCAATAAGGGGGATGGATGGCTGAATAGTTAGCACGTGCATGCTGTATTATAAAGCCTGTCATTTTGTCAACTGGCGTGATTTTGAATCCCGGTTGTATGTGACAAGGAGTAGAGTTTTCCCCGGGTCATCCAGTTTTCTCCCACTGCTAAACACCCCTATGTGCAAGCGAATTACTGAAATAAAGTTAAACTAAATCATAATCTTTTAATCCCGAAATGACCTAGTTTGTGTTGAGTGGACGTTAACCCCCATTTCTTTCTCTCTCTGCCATGACCATTATGAGAATTTGAAACAATGATGAATTTGAGCTCATGTTAATGTAACACCTCAGGACCACTATTGTGTCAGAGCCTTTGATGTTACTCAGTCACCACATTATTCACACAAAGATGGCAACTTTTAAAAAGTGTGAAACTTTTTACATCTTCGTCATCTACCCTGGTTTCTCGTTAATCCCCCTGAACACATGAAGATATTTATTTGTCAGACACAACCATTTTTCCAAATGATTAAATAAAATGAAATTGGGTTTAACGTCCTACTGTTATGCACTGACCTAACCTGAACCAATGCGAGAAGGGCATACACCACACAGTGTGCCATGAGTGAAATTTTGTCCAGACAGCAGCGCTGCTGCCTACTCTTAAATCGAATTCCACCTGCCAAGGGATCTTTTACGTGCACGCCAATGTGTACATGGGACCTTGGTTTTTTGTCCCATCCGAACGACTAGACAGCTGTCTTTGCTAGGCCCTCCGTTCTACATCAGGGGGGGGGGGAAATCACGCCGAAAAATCAAGATTAACTGTCTCGGCGAATGCAGGTATCGAACACTCGACCTCCAGGCTAGCGGGCAGCGCCCTACCGACTGAGCCTTGTGATCCCCCCCCCCTCAATGATTAAGATGTAATTGTATCAATATTTACATACTGATAAATTAATAAAATCCTATTATTCTAATATAATAGATTTCTGGCATAATAGACACTTGGTGTAAAAAAATTACCCTTTCGTAAGATTGTTCAGAGGTGTGTATCAAATGAAAACCAAACACACAAAAATGAAGAACCACCTGTCTTATCATCACTGTGTTTAAATATGTTTACAAAAAAATAAAAAATTCTAATTTGGCATTGGCCATATAATGCAAAGACCCAATAACAGACTCCTTCAAAATTGTAAAACTTAATTAACTGTGCATGATTGGCATTTTTTTGAAATTATCATTTTAATTCACACTTATACTTTATACATGTGTGTACTCAGATTAATTAATAATTATTAATTTAGATCAATGCTAGATAATCTCAGTCTTGAGTTCAACCAAATTAAAGACAGATCCATCAATTATATTTAAAAACACGTACAGATTGCAGTGACATGGGCTTGTTATATGATATATTTATATCGCTTGACGTCATGTGACAATAAAAGGACTGGTAAATAGTTGAATACTAGCAATTAATGTTGATTACAAAATGACTGACAGTTAAGGTGCAGTCATGTATTAAAGATAACAAAAATTTCAACTAGTTATTAATAGATTCTAACACATGAATGGCTAAATTTTTATTGTGTGCTCTGCATATATATAAGGTCTGCCCTTGAGTCAAATGGCGTGGTTTTGATTTTGCTGTTGTACGTGACAAGGAGTAGGGTCGCCTATCCAACCTTGTGGGTTTTCTTTTGGTTCTCCAGTTTCCTCCTACTGCTAAAGACCCCTACGAGCAAGTATGTAAAACCCCCAAATATATTTATAATTTACTATAAAATTATGACAAGATAAGAAATATGATGTCATATTACTAATAAAACAAATCTATACTGTATTTAGTAACTCATTTATCACTATTATACATGTAAATGGTTAAATGACAAGTTCATTGTTGATTTAAAGCTATCAGATATTTTGTCTTTATTTATTTGAGAATGTATTGTTTAGAATTGAAGTTTGCACAGTAAATATTCATAGTACTATTTGAATTCAGTGACAGCTAAACATGTGTTGCACTATGCAGAACACACATGTTTTATAAAATCAATGGATATAAGTAAGTCACAAGTTTATTGTAACCCACATATTCTCGATTATCAAGTAACATACTCAATGGCAATAGTACCCTCGCTTGGCAGGCCTTTAATCACCAGTTTCCGGTAGTGTCCCCAATGACTTACAGTAAACGTTAGCTTGGTCTGCCATTTACTGATTTAATTTTAAATGAACGACCGTTTAAATCCGAACTGTATCCAAGCCATCCGAGGGTCTACAGAGTTGATTTTGAGCTTGTCATGTAAATAAAGGTCTAATCATTTCTATAACATCTGAAGCCTAAATTAAAACTTACAATAGACATATTTAGCTCTTGCATAATGTATCTTTAATTAATGTTAAATAATCAATCTGAGTACATTAAGCCTAAGGAAAATTATATATTTTTCTGAAAAATGCAAATGATGATCACCGACCAATGGCCTTAAAGCTACAGTTTCTTATTTTAAAGTTATATTTTTAAAATTTATCAAAATAAAGCCTTAATATAGATGGTATCCATAAACAGTCTTACCTTGTTAAAGAATAATCCTATTAATCAAATTCACTATTGTCAGCTGATAAATTGTTAAAAATATCATTTTTAACTTCAAATTCAAATGTAAGTCACTTTGAACATGGATGGTATAGGAAAACAAGGGAGGTATTTTTGTGTTATTATTTCCTGTGTCAATAATTTTTAAGGGTGGGAAATAATGCCCATGATTGACGATCGTATGATAGTGAGTTAATAACCTATTAAGCAAAAGACATAGAAATAATTATGTTTTCACTTTCTTACAAAATATGAAATTCTGGCTTTAAATATTGTAAAACATGAATGTAGTGTGTAACATGTGACAACATTAATTAATTTCCTCATGTATTAAATTATTTTTTTATGGGGGTGAAAACAGTTGTACGTAAATGACTACTCGTAGTGGTACAAGTAAGTGTGATAGAAATAGACCAAAAACTGGATAATAATAGTCTTTAATTCTGTATAGGGTTGCACTCTCTCTTAACATGAAGCCTTGTATCTTAACAAAACAAAGTTAAGTTAGACATGCAGTTGTTTTTTTTACCATGGATGGGTCTGACTCTGTACAAAAACAACAAAGGAATAATAGAGATACAACCGTTGCAATTTGTAAAAGAGAATAAGTAAACATAGACAGCATTCAATGCAGCAGACGATAAAACATGCTGGATTTGAAAAAAACAAATCAAAGCAAAGTAAGGATTTGGATTGTAAATAATGACTTGGGGACACGTACTGTATCAAAAATTGAAGATGCATTACGTAATACATGTGTATGTAAGAGCTAAATCTTCCTATTTGGCTTCAATCGTTATATAAATTCCTATTTAGACATTTTATTAACATAAGCCTATAATTAACTCTCTCTTGACATCTGATGGTCGAGATTTAAATGGATTTAAACATCCACTAAATATAACAAGTTAACAATAAAATGGCTATCGAGGCTAAATCTCAGTTTTCAATTTAGCCTCGATTGTCATACATACATGTAATACATGTTTAACTACCTGTATATAAATGTGCCTTTATATTTTGCGATTTTTGATTTTGTTATAAAATATTTCTTATATATTTACTGTCTGCTTATTTTATGGAAATAATAGCAATGAAATGGGGTTTAACTTCCTACACTTCTGCAACTAACCTAGGCTAATTGAAAATGGGAAATAATAACTAAGCTTATACTTTATACTACATTTTCATAGGGTCTGTTAACCCTAAAACTTTATAGTTAAAAATATCCAGTTATATTTTACTGTAGAAACTCATTCATTATACCATATTAAATTATATTTATATCCAAGAACAAAAAACACTGGATAATGTAATGTACCTCAGATGCACCAAGATGGCGACATTAAAATAAAGAATAAAAACTACAAATAAACAGCTCGACTTACAATTTGATGAATTTGAATAATGTTTAAACAAGAGTAAGAATGGTTTAGATTGTGTATTATCTTCAGACTCAATGTTTGTCTTATTATTGAATGTAAAAAATACATAAAAGAGGAAATGTATGCA
This sequence comes from Patella pellucida, assembly GCA_917208275.1. Lineage (NCBI taxonomy): Eukaryota > Metazoa > Mollusca > Gastropoda > Patellidae > Patella > Patella pellucida. The sequence goes on along the minus strand of OU795038.1, from coordinate 27,638,791 downwards.
GTTTTTAAAAATATTATTGAATACAAAATATTTAATTCTTAATATGATATGTCAACTAAATCGAGCACTGGGATTGTGCACATAACTGGTTCCTGTCTGGTTTATCACAATTTAAATCTCTGTGTTCTTTCCCCATCCTACAACAATATTGGATATTGTCTGACTTATTTGAACTAGGATATAAATTGACATGGAGTTTCAAGACTTGGTGATTGTCTCCTGTCATAATGTGTCGCCCAAAAAAGAATAATAAAAGCGATAACAATAATTAAACCTATTTTATTTTTAACATTATAAGATAATTTGAGACATTCAAATCATCTAATTGTTATATATCTGTATTAATGTTTTTTATTAGGTGTTTAATTACAAATTTAAAAGTACAATATTACTCAAAATTTATATTTTTATCATGGAAGACAGGCAAATATATCACATCTGACATCTGATATTGCTGTCTACCGGTATTTATTATACATGTTTATTATTGGTATCTAAATTAATTTAAATAATTTATTCATTTTTGGTTAATTTGAATATTCTCGAAATTGCAAAACGTTTGAATTTTAAATCAAATGATTTTCTGTTATTTGTTTGTTTTTTGATCTCATGAATTAACTTTATCAAGGGATGTCTTATAGGAGACAAACTTGGCAAAATTCAGTTAAGTTATGTTAACTGTTTATTTTTATACGCCCACACTCTAAAGTTAATATCCAATTAACTTTAAATTTATACAGTGTTTAAGGTCATTAGATGAAGAAGGCTAATGATTTTCAGCAACATCTGATAATTAATGCCAGAGTTATGGCCCTTGATCAATTTGAAAAATCTTGACTTTAGATTTTAACACAGTGTTTATGGTCATGATACGAAGGACCCTACTTAATTTCAACGATTTCTAATAATTACTGCCAGAATGATGGCCCTTGATCAGTTTGCAATATCTTGTGGATGCCTTAGAGGCTAAAGTCAATATCTGATTGACTTTAGTTTTATACACATTGTTTAAGGTCATGATACGAAGGATCCTAGACATTTTCAACAGTTTCTGATAATTACTGCAAGATTACCTTGATTACTTTGAAATTTCGTGTTGACGAAGGCCATGAGACAAACAATCAAAACAATTCTAATCATTTCTGATAATTACTTAATGGGCTACATATTCGTAATAAGATATTCATGGTAAACGTTCTCCTTACTGACAACCTTTGTTGACTGCTTGGACGACTTAGTTGTTGTTGGCGTATGTTTCACTGTCTGGCAACCTAACTTTGTTCTCATGATTTAATATTATTAGATAATGTCTTATGTAGGAGACAAACTTGTCAAATTCATTTAAATTGGCATTGAATAATGAATAAAACTATTTAGATTTGAATATTTGTGTGGGCAGTAATATGTATTTATGTACATGTGTATGTGAATAAAATCTCCTGTACATAGTGCTAAGCTTGTGTAAAAATGGGGTTTCATCAGACTTGACAATGCATTGAATGTCAAGATAATACCATTTCTTATTGCAGCCACAGTTTTGTAAATTGGAAATAACAGCATGGGCATACAGGACTGGTGTGGGAGAGTATTTACAGCCTAAATATCATTATACCAAAATGTGACTTCCTCTTTTTTTTCCGAAGGATGAGGATATGATAAATATACCAAAATGTCACGTCGTATTTTTTTTCCAAAGGATGAGGATATTGATAATATTATTGTGATTCTTGGTATACAGATTCGAATATTAGTCTTAGAATATCCTTGACCTTTTCATTCTCTTGTTCATAAAGCGGAGAAATAGATACATGTGTAAGAGCAAGATTGTCTAATTCCTGTGACCGCTGTGGTCCAAAATTTTGGTAGTCGAAATACTTGGGGAGGAGGCACTTACCGGTAATAATGGTACATGTACATGTATCAAAATGACTGATTACCTCCGATGATTCTATCACTAAAAGAGTTAATTGGTATTTTCTACAGGTCCTGCAACAGTGAGAATGGTTTCTAACAATGGTCCACCTCTACCAATGCCAATGCAAGTTCCACCGGGTCATATGGTACAACAGATAGTAGACGAACATGGAATCTTAACCCATGTTATACTATCACCACAACCAGCGGTTCCTGGCAATCCCATTTCGGTAGGATACTATGTATGTATACATATTCTTATAAGCAGATTGTGGCCTGAATATATTACTGTTGATGTGTATGTTGCTATATGTTAGCATGCTCATTAATTGATCAGCAACCATCGTCTGTGTATTGTGGTATGATTTATATCTTTGTTATATACTATATATATATAGTCTTAGATCTAACCCCTAGAATCTTAGTAAACAGTGATAGGATGTGGAAATTTAACTGTCATACTATTCGCTTTGAGATCATCCAAATCACCATGCTGATGAGGATAGAGTACAAATTAATAACTTTGTTAGTCACTAATATTCTGAGATCTAACATGATCACCATCTTTAAATTAGTTTAATTTATTTCTTTATTCAGTCCTTTACGATTAGACTCCATGCAAAATCATTGAGTAATTGAGCATTACAGTGGTACATGTATACAAATTATGTTATTACTAATATGGGTTTAAAATTACCATAACAGCATCAACCATCTTTTCAATTTGTTGTCAATATTATTATTATACATGTTGAAGTATGAAGTATATAAGCATGTCTGTCTGTTTACTAAGATAAACTAATTCCCTAACTTGAATGTGGAGGAAAGCGTTTTTTTCTAACACCTATTATTAACTAACCAATTCAGAGTGATTTTATTATTTGGAGAAATACTGTCAATTATCTTCACGTATCAGATTCATCCTGATATAGTGCTCTTCCATCAGAAAGTCTGGACTTAAAAATGAACATGTCACAAATGAAGTGGACATTTCCATGTACGTAACACATATATATTAGGAAAAATTCACTTGTTGTTAATAAGTTAGTTTTCCTCTTTACTGTTAATGTTAAGTACATTGCGTGGTGTGTAGTAATCCATACCTGCTTCTATTCTTCCTTCATTTATAATAGAGCTCTTTGTGAAAAACGTGTGATACCTTGACAGCTTCGGAGGTCCTGGGGGCTAGATTTTGAGAACTCCTCTGCACTTGGAGTGATGTGTAAAAGCCTTCAGTACTTCCCAAAATCCCAGTATATTATTATTCTAAATGTTCTCTTTTCTTCCGATTAATTTATTAGTTTAGTCTATGATTTTGTTTTTAAATTCAAATTTATCAAATTTGTTCGTTCATTGACTGCTTCAGATGTACATGTACTTTGATATGTTTACCAATTTCCTTATTTTTTTGCTCCTGTGAAAAACAAATTTAAATTTATCAAATTTGTTTGTTCGTTGACTGCTTCAGATGTACATGTACTTTGATATTTTTACCAATTTCCTTATTTTTTTGCTCCTATGAAAAACAAATTTAAATTTTGTTCATTGACTGCTTCAGATGTAACATGTACTTCTTTTTTTTTACTCATTTCCTTATTTTTTTGCTCCTGTGAAAAACAAATAGTAAAGCCATAACTACATTTAAGCTTATATGAATACACCTCTCGAAGGTTAATTTTTATTCCCCTATATGGAGATGTGGTTGTATTTTGCTGTTGCCCTGTCCGTATACTCGTTTATCTGCTCGTAGTCCACAATTTCTTATGCAGAACAGTCTACATTTATCATCTGATAGTTTTGAAATTGATATATGTTGTTAACATTAGTGAAATGAAGAAGCTGATTTGATTTTAATAATTCTTTTTAATTTCTTCTGTAGTTATGGCCCTTGTGTCACTTTGATGGGTGTTGTGAACGCTCTGAAACAAAAATTATCATCCATTCTGTATTAAATTTATCTGAATAATTTAGATTAGTGTAACAAAAAATCCTATTGAATTTCAGCAATTTCTGGATATTATGTCTAGAGTTATGGCCCATTTTTCACTTTTTTGAACCTTCTAAACGCTTTAGCAACAAACTTATCATCAAATCTGTATGGAATTTATATACATCATTTATATGAGTGAGAAATAGGCATATTGAATTTCCGTTATGGCCCTTGTTTTACTTGGAACCTTGTGATTGTTTGAATTACAAAAATTATCATCTGATCTGTATGAAATTTATATGCATTATTTAGATTAGTAAAACGAAAAAGACTGTTAAATTAAAACAATTTTTGTAAAATGCTTCCAGAGTTAAGGCCCTTGTTTCAGTTTGAAAAACCTTGTGAACCCTTAAACAACTAAAATTATAATCTAATCTGTATGAAACTGTCGTGTAAATGCCTTAATTACCTACAACCCTTGTCGATGCCTCAGACGATTAAGCTGCTTGTGGTGTATGATTTGATGTCTGGCAACCTATCTACAATCAACTGTAAAATCATTATTGGTGAAAACTGGCATTTGTGTTACAAAATCTCTTATGTACCTTATAAAACGCATCTAGTAGTAAACTTTCAATAATACACTGATGACTCACTATCTGGTCTGAAAAAGATTTGTGAATTTACATACATGTTCATCATATGTTTTAGATATTAAAACACCACACTGCTAGCATGATTCATTATAATTTGATTTCAATCTACAATAACAAATACATCACATATGTGACATCTGATAGAGACCATTAAAGAACACGGTTTAAGCATGATTTAAAAAAAACCCAATAAAACACATGCCCCAAGTGTTTGAGATTAAATGTATTTTGTAAAACCATTGTTATTGTCCCCCGCAATTATTAATATACTAATTTTTGAATGACACATAACACTTATTACATGAATGCATTTTTAAAAGCGTAGACTTGATCAATATAAAGATGCATGCTCTCCTAGAACATTGACACTCTGGATGATTTATTGTTCTTTCAGATATTTTAATTTATTCAATTCACCCACTGTCATTGAAACATTATTATAAATTGTTGAATTGGCCTACTGGTTCATGAGTAATGAGATTTAGAGAAATTATTGATCTAGATTTTTTTTTTTGATAATTTGCTTCAGATTGAAATTTTTATTTGATAATTTGCTTCAGATTGAGATTTATTATCATAATTTATTGTATTACCCACTGATGCATGAAGCATTGTTATTATATGTGTCCAGTTTCAAATCTTTGGTAGTATTTAAGTTTAGATTGATTTTTAATTGCTTGGCTTTTGCTTTTTAGGGAGGACCAAACAGTGCTTCTCAGTATTACCAGACTCCATATGGACCGTCATATTCACCACATCAACAGTTTTCATCACATCATCATGCTCATCCTGGTCAAACAGTACCCCCACATCTTCATTCTGGTGTTACCCAAGTACAGACACCTGCTGGTCACACCTGTTCAACTCATGCTCCTGTTCATTCTCCAGGTAAGCCAACCAAATTTCAATATTAAGGTGCATGTCACTTGTCCAACGCTTGTTCATTATGTGAAGTTGTGTCAATGTGTTTTAAAAAGAATAATCTGTCCCTGGTATCGCACTCGTCAATAGTTTCTGGTAATTGTGATATGTGTTACTCGTTGATAATGTGTACAAGAACAACCCTCAAACGATTTTAGCAACTTATGCAACTTTACCGCCGCTAGATCACTTTAAGCATATTTTGGAAAGAACATGACTTTTATGCAAAGTCACGAGATTACTGAAACTTTAGCTAATGATCATACATAGACTTATATCAAGAAATGTGCTGGATCTTTGTAGGATTTAATAACATTTTTACTGGTTTTGTAGTTGAATGAAATTCAACAAAAATTAGTTTGTAAACTTTTTTCATCATTTCATGGACTTAAGCATGCATTATGCAAGAGCTTAATCTGACTATTGCAGGTCTGTCTTTCTTTCAGCCTGAAACGCTATATAAATTATTAATTAAACATTAATTAACTTATTAAGACCATAATAAACTCTTGCGATTTTTACTGGATTAGGGTCTGATTTGCTGCTCAACTTTCCTTCATGACTTAATCATGATATGGATAATCGAGACCAATTTTTTTATCGTACCGACTTTCGGTGATGGTCGGGCTAGGCCAGAAATTGAATCGATAAAATCTTGATTCAAAGTGGATCAATTTGACTGTAATTATCAACAAATTCCCTTTATATTATCTATTTTTTAACAATTATAGTGAGAACCGCCAGCTGTTTATCTAATCTCCCATAAGGTATATTTAGAAATCATATTAATATATATAATGCATTGAAAAGTGAGAGGGGTATTCCAGATTCCGAAAGGTTATTGAGAAAATGTTGTTATTATTTTGTTTTTTTTGCAATGAAGACATTTATGGTAAATGTGGTCCAGGGTGTATAGACATGTTGCACATAATAAAAAATATATTTAAAAAATTAGTTGACAAATATTCCCAGTTGAATATGTTTAATCTAATCAAAAAGAATTGTTAGCTTTGTTACAAATTATATGTAAGAGTAAGAGTATTCCACTTGGTTTTATTGATTTTATTACTTATATTTACTTCAGGTTATGTCAATATAAATAAATAACAATATATTAATAAGTATTGATATTATATATACTACCAACAGCTGTAGAATAAAATATATGTCAATATAAATAAATAACAATATATTAATAAGTATTGATATTATATATACTACCAACAGCTGTAGAATAAAATATATTATGCATCCTATATTTTACAGTTAGTCGTTCTTCACTCTTTTCAACACATGTTTAACAAATCTTGTGTAGATTAATATTTTTATCTTTAATCAAAAAGTTAAGGTACATGTTGTTATATTTTTGTTAATTGAAAGGGGCTTCTTTGGAAACAGCTGTTTTATATATAGTACAGATAGGTAGAAGATAGATATGTGACAAGATCTTGTAATAAGTTTTTCATAATGACTGCTTCACTATTTCTTATTAGTGAATCTTTTTAAGGGTTTACATTAGTTTGGCTATATTTAATTTCTTAAATACTTTTTAGGTCCAAGTCCTCCAATGAATGCACCAGATGATCGTGCAGCCAGACAGAGAATCAGAGTGAAGAAAAAATTAGAAAGAAGACGAATAAATGAAGCTAACACGCCTCGTATAGGACCAAGTCGACCAAGACGAGGTAATCTCTTTGTAAATATACTTTTCGTTTAATTTACATCTTACATCATGGATAGCGCAGGTACGGTGAATGACTTGCAAAGGACAGTGTCTAACCATTCAGATGGGACAAAAACATCTGATATATTTGCTGAAGAGCAGGTGGAAAAATGCTGTCTGGCAAAGTTTCCCTCACGGCACATTGCATGACATGTCTGTCTTCATTACCCTGTGTTGACACAGAGAAGTACGATATTTGTTTCATTTCGTGTGTGGGCTACCTTTATATTATCATCTCTCTAACCTTATCAGTCTGTCTCTTGGTTCCCGAATTCCCTCCCACTAATAGAATCTGCTGTGTGCGAACCAATTATGAAAATATATGATACCATATGGTAGTCCAAAAATGACATGTAACTTTGTTTTATTGATTTAATTAAAGAATACATATGTATACAATGATACAATATATTATATTATACTTACATGTACATAGATAAAGCTAAAAAAATCTTTTCAGTCTTTCTCTTGGTTTCCCAGTTTCCTCCCACTGATATAATCTTCGGTGTAATACATGATGGTAGTCCAAAAATGACATATTGATCTAAATAAAAAATACCTACAATATATTATATATACCTACATGTAGGGAGATAAAGTTAATAAAAGAGTAGATATTGTCACTAATGTCAGACTACAGCTGTACAAACTTATATTTGTAGATTTCACTGTCTCTTGTAATACATTATTATTGACTTCACTATGTTTAAATTATGTGTAAATCAATAATCATGTTGGTTTGTGTTTTTTTTTCCAGTCAATGGTGATGTTCATCATCCTACTATAACATGTGGGGGAATTTCACCAACAGAAAATGGACCGTTAGACTCAGAAGATGACAACACATTTGTGTTGCAATATTTATCAAATATGCCACTGCCAAAGGTAGGAGAATATGTCAGATGTGTTTAATGAAAAAAATACATAGTCTTAAGTGTTGATGTTAATATACAGTGCAGGAAAACTGCATAATAAAACACAAAATTAAAGTGTAACAATACTCTACAACTGGTATGAGGAATTAACAGCATACCCCTTGTCTAAACCTATTCCTAAGTTTTTGATGTCATTCGATGATTTGACACAAATTTAATTTTGTGACCAAATACACCAGAAGCATTTTCTCATCAACCAAAATGAATAATTATTTGCTGTAATTTTATATAACCAGTATATCAACTTAACAAATTTTTAGGCCCATATGGTAATTTTAGGTCTACTATGCCAAACAGAATTAAATTAAATCTAATGTTTTTTGCCATCTTACTTACTAGCTACTACATGTACATGATTCAATATTCAATAAAACCATGTGATATACATGCTTATTGATACTTGTAGGTATGTGATATTGAAACACGTAGTGCTCTTATACAAGTAGCGGCACCAGAAGAGGATGCTGAGATAGATTTTGATACTACAGATATTAAATATGAACTGCTGCTCTCAGATAAAGGAAGAGAGGCTAAATATAAACCAGTTTACAGGTTAGTCAATTTATAGCCCTTGCTAGCTCTAATATGTCAAATTTTTAATACATTTTTAAACCAGAGCCTAATTTACTTTTGGACAATCAGTAGTTTTAGTTGGAAGGCTTCTGACAGTTTGAAATTGAAATGCTGTAATGCAGCTGTCATTGGAAAATTTCTCTCACCTTACACTACTGTAGAAAATGTATTGCCAAAGTTTTAACATGAGCTATATGCATGTTTTTTTAAATCTTCAGTCAATGTTCTTAGTGAATCTTGTGTAAAGAAAGTTGAGGTGTTTGACAATCTGATTAAACACAGATCCTATTTCATTTTGTATTTTATAGTTCAAAATTTCGTTTTACTTGTCTTTACTACGCTAGGATCTGGAAGAGTTGTTATCTTGATGGTATGAGGGATTAGCCAATGAAATGGTCTGTTATGGCGAGCTTTTGGCTTTAGATGCATGGAACTGTGGGTAATCCACCAAAAACATCAATGCTGATAGGTTAATCAAATGTCTGACGTCATAGGGTCAAAAGCTGCTTGTATGTCCTCTTACGCGACCACCCAGTACAACTGGTCAGATCTTCATGTAGCGTAGGCCATCGAAAGTATAAAAAGACAAAACGAAATATAGATCTGTATTTTAATCAGATTGTGTGTTTGACAGACTCGCTCTTCGTTTCAATTTCTATTTAAAGAGCTGTTTTCTAAACAAATATATTAAAAAATTGGCTTGGATTGAACTGTTAATGTTATATTTTATAGTGGTGATGCTACAGAGATAACTCTAAAGGACTTAAAACCAGCCACAGATTATTTCTTACGGTAAGTTTATTATTGGATAGTGGTCTGACCTTTGCAGCCATTGGAACAAGAGTGTTTGCTTAGTTGAACTTTGTTTTGTGACTTTTTTGTCAATATCCAAATTCTTAGAGCCAATAAACTTTTTTATATAGTTGTTGTCTGTGCCATTTCTGTACCATGTGATCGTTAGCGAAATACTGATCCGATGGCCAAATGAAACCTACGAGATCATTTGTTGGCCGAACAATGTTTTTGAAATGTAACAAGTTAGAAGTAGCTTAATGTTTGTATTGAAATCCAACGCACACCAGCTAACTTTTGCTGGAAAAATTCTTCGGCCAACAAAATGTTAGCCAGTCTGCAGAAGGTTTTACTAATTCCAGTTCCTTTTTTCAATCAATGGCTTATTTTCCAATTGTTTTTATTTGTTAGACAAACAACAATTTTTTCTAATCATATGGGTATGTTTAGTACCAATTATTCAATTATTTATATATGGGGAAATCCTGAAAGAATTTAGTATTTTAGTTTGTCAATATTCTCTTTCAATTTTTTTCAGCGTGTGTACTGTGTTAAATGATGATCTACGGGGATCTTTAACGGACCCTATCACATTCAGAACAACTTCATGTGAACCAGACTCCCCACAACCTCCTAAACTTGTCTCTAGAACCAAAACTTCTATTATGCTCAAATGGAATGTAAGTTTAAAACATTGTATTTACATAGATTTTACAAAAGGAATTGATTTGATCTAGTTTACCTATAGTATTAGTATTAAAAAAAACTATACCAAAAATATTAATAGGACAGATTACATTTTAAATCAAATATTGATATTACAGATTACACTGTTAAATGAAAACTGTTAGGGAAAAATTGATATAGGATTGTTTATAAATTATAAAGTTAAATGAAAACTGTTAGTGAGACATTGATAGATTACAATGTTTAGGACTATATGTAGTGATCGGCTACAATCCGTTAATAGAATAAGTCATGAAATGTTGCAGAAGGAGAGATAAATATAGTATAGTCCCAATACGTTTTCTATGTATTTTACTGTATTAACATTTTTATACTTTTAGGCTGCTATTGAAAATGGGTCTAAAATTTCAACTTACACATTAGAATATGAACAGGTAATTTTTTTCGTTTTTCGTACACGTTTGTCTATTAGTCCTGAGGTGTAGGGGTGGGTAGGCTTGCTTTCTCTGGAATGCCTGATACCACTTTTTAATCTGAAGAAAACTAGTTGTCAAGTAATCTGAAGAAAACTGCCTATAGGGTTTTGGTAGTCATTGATAAATCTGGTAGCTATTGACTGCCTTCTAGACAATTACTTGAAATAGTAATAATAATTATTGTAATTTTCAGGGAGATAGTTTTGTAGAAATATACAATGGTTTACAGAAACAGTATCGTGTGTCACGCTTACATCCAGCTACAAGATATACATTTAGATTAGCTGCAATCAATGGCATCGGAAAGAGGTGAGTTGAAAAAAATGGCATAGAATTTTAATGTAGATATTAAATATTATTGTAACATATAATGGATGAATATGGCCCTTGTTACTTGGACACTTTAGTTAGCACACTTTTGTCATTATGTTTTAAATGGTATATTGTTGTTACTATCCAACTCCTTGCAGTCACTCCGCAAATTTCATACATCAAGTTACTCATAGAAACAAGCTGCCAAATTCATTTTTGTATTGTGAACTTTTATTGGGATTCAAGTGTCACTATAAAATTCACAATCATCCATCATTTATTGCACTGGCTCTCGAAACCTTGTATGTGAAATCAAGAGGTTTTTTTTAGAAAGTAATTTGAAAAAAGATGTGAAAAATTGATTGGTGACAAGCTTGATGAACTGTTAAGACGACTAAACTGTTGGTTGTGGTAGTTTTGTAACTTGCTATCAGACTTAATGATTGTTTATTACAGTGAGTTTAGTGAACCAGTTAGTTTTTATACTAGTGGTACTGTACCATCACAACCAGATCCACCAATGTTAGGCTCACAGTTTGTTTATGCCTTAACATTATCCTGGATTAAACGACCCAATGATGATCAATTTCAATTACAAATGGAAGATGAGTCATCAGTAAGTATGTTTATAATTGAAATAATATAAGTAATAACAATGTCTTTGAAGGGGCTCTTTCTTCAACAGATTTTCCTTGACATTCCGGAGCTGACAGACATAAACCTTGATTAGAAATATATTTATATAAATACTACTGCAAAAAATATGTTTCATGCTTAAAATATGTTTGTAAGCGTGTGTGTAATAGCTTTATTTAACATCCGCCTTCACTGAGGTGATATAGCAGACAAAAGCTTGTAAGCTATGAATGGGAAAATTTATTTAATTTGGTATCTAATATATACTCTAATTATGGGTATGTGAGTCACTTAGCCATAGGCAAAGTGTGTTTGTAGCATATAGCTATATCCTATACTTAATTTCTTGCTAACAATTTTCTGCTAAACTTATCATTTAAAGAATTCCTTCTTATTTTATTTAATTGTTCATAAGAAATACCATTCATTTAGGGGGGATCACGGTGGTTAAACGGATAAGATGCTGGTTCGCTAGCCGGGAGGTCGGGCGTTCGATCCCTGCATTGCCCGAGAAAGTTTATCTCGATTTTCCGGCGTGGTATCTACCTTGTCAGTGATGCAGAAGGAAGGCCTGACAAGGACAGCTGCCTAGTCGTTTGAATGAGACGAAGAATCGAAGTCCCGTGTACACATTGGAGTGCACATAAAAGATCCCTTGGCCGTTGGTATTTGCTATAAGAGTAGGCCGTAGCGCTGCTGCCCAGGCAAAATTTGCCTCATAGCACACTATATGGCATATGCCTGTCTTTCATTAGCCCAGGTTAGCTGCATAATAGTAGGACGTTAAACCCCATTTCATTCATGCATTCATTTAGTTAAAGACAATGTTTTCAGGTTGCAATATGTAATGTAACTAACCTCAAAGGATCACATCTTTAACAACAATCGAATGATCTGCTTTAGTCCAAATTTTATATAAAACATTAAACTTTTATTTACAGGGTCATGGTTTCTTATCTGTTTATAATGGATCAAGTTTGTCTTTCACAATCCGTAATCTACGACGTAATACAGAATATAAATATAGAGTAAGTTTTTATATCCACAATACAATGAATATTATTTATCTTTTACAAGAGTCACATTTTTTTCCAGTCATTGACTGGTTGGCATTAAATTTAATTATATTGCATGCCATTGCAAATAGGGGGTTGGATGGCTGAGTGGTTAGCCTGCACGAGCTGTATCATAAAGCTTGTCATTGAGTCAACTGGCGTGGTTTCGATTCCCCTGTTGTATGTAGCAAGGAGTAGGGTCGCCTGTCCAGCCTCGTGGGTTTTCTCCGGGTCCTCCGGTTTCCTCTCACTGCTAAAGACACATACGCACAAGCAAATTATTGAAATAAAATTAAACCATATGTTAGTCCCGAAATGACCTAGTTTGCTTGAGTGGACATTAAACCTCATTTTTCTCTCTCCCATTGCATATACAATTTTTCGACACTATCAGGGATAGCAATTTTTCGCGGATTTCCGCCGATTTCATTTCAATTTTGATCATTTCTGTGAATCGTCTAAATCCGTTGAGATAATTTTAGGGGGGGTAAGGTACTCTATTTTTATTCGTGGCTCGTGTCATAAAAATTCTTCTCGACTCGCATCGGGTCAAACTCGATTTGTATTTTCCGCGAGTTATCGGCAAACTCGATTTGTATTTTCCGCGAGTTATCGGCAACTTCCGTTTGTTTGTTACCGACTTTGTGATTGGATGACTGAAAGATTTTGACCAATGAAAATGCTTGTAGCATGTTACTTCTTAAAATTAATGTGAGCGTGGTCAAATCTAGTATCGAGATTTCTTTTACTAATTTGAGCTTTCAGTATACCTTTTTCCGCGGAAATATGCGATTTTTAACGAAAGATCAGGAATCTTCAGTGATGGAAATCGACAAAGATGTTAAAAACAAATTTAGGTGGAATTGGCTTGAGCGGAAAGTCGCCGTAAAGGTGAAAAACGAGACAAAATATGAGGAAATTACCGAATCGCTCGGACAATTTAGCTCATTTAAAGTCCTGTGTATTTTGTTTTTCTAATCACTTACATACTCCAAATTGGTTGTAAATTGGTGAAAAATTTTCGCCTTCAGGGGGGCTAACCGCCCCCCCAGAACCCCTTTTCACGTCTCTAAAAATTTAATTTCAGCTGAAAAATATTTTTCCTGTTGCCGTCCCTGCACTTTTCTAGTTTTCAAGGGGTTCAGTATCCCTCAAATTAATACCTGTTGTCTGACTGTGATTTTAAATCGGCATACAATTGTTTCTTTGTAGTTGGCTGCCAAGAATGACGAGGGTCAGAGTAAATGGAGCGATGTTGTTTGTTATAGAACGTTACCCGAGCAACCATCAGTTCCTGCTAAACCTCAAGTCAAAGGTCGATTACAGTCTCACAGCTTCCGTGTTACATGGGGTAAGTCATTGCTTCAACTGAATCCATTTTTTGTCCAAGAATAGAACGCTGGTCACCGGTCAGTATACAATTGAATCATGAAAATTAAAGCATATGTCTGATAAATCACACATTTATTTTGTTTGCAGTGTTGCGGCTAGACAGTTTTTAAAACTAATGGGTGCTGACCAATGTGTAAATATTACCAGAACACAATCTTTACTCAACAATATGATTTCATTAACTTCCACCTTTTAGGACCAATTTCCACCCAGCATGACACACAATGTACAGCTTCAACAAGCAAGAAAAAAAATATTCAATGAAAGAGCTGTTTCACTTGTCATTATGCTTCCAAGTATCTGTATCACGCTATAAACGCTAGCCGTCAATCCAATTCTGCTAGTGCAACAACATATATTTACGCATAATTTCAATCAATTACAAAAATACAATATTTGGGGGGGGGGGGATGATGAATTTAAGCTTAACTGAATGATATTTTGTAGAGAATTAAATTTTATTTTTCTTGAGATTCGATGAGAGGTGAACTGTAATTCTTGATAAATTTGATTCCAAGATTTCCTATAATTTTTGTCTAACCCCATGATTTTGTAAATGGGAAATCTTATGGATACATATGGTTGTGATATCATGTTTGGTGGACATTGGTCATAACTTAACAACATTATTCAAATATTTCTCGAAATAAGATTTATTCATTATTTGTTTATCCTATATTTAAAAAAGCTAAACCTCTTTGATTTAGGTCAAGTTAAATAGCGACACTTCCATGCAGTATTGCTTTACTAGTTTTTATACGCCCACATTGAAATGTGGTCGTATATTGCCGTCGCCCCCGTCCGTCCGTCGGTCCGGTTGTGGACGCTCTAGAGGCCAAAGTTAATATTCGATTGACTTTAAATTTATACACAGTGTTTAAGCCTATTGATTTTCAGCGATTTCCGATAATAACTGTCAGAGTTATGGCCCTTGATCACTTAAAAAAATCTTGTGGACGCTCTAGAGGCCAAAGTTAATATTCGATTGACTTTAAATTTATACACAGTGTTTAAGGTCATGAGACGAAGAAGCCTATTGATTTTCAGCGATTTCCGATAATAACTGTCAGAGTTATGACCCTTGATCACTTAAAAAAATCTTGTGGACGCTCTAGAGGCCAAATTTTTTATCTGATTGACTTTAGATTTATACATTGTGTTTAAGGTCATGAGATGAAGAAGCCTATTGATTTTCAGCGATTTCCGATAATAACTGTCAGAGTTATGGCCCTTGAACACTTCAAAAAATCTTGTGGACGCTCTAGAGGCTAAAGTTAATATCCGATTGACTTTAGATTTATACATAGTGTTTAAGGTCATGCGACGAAGAAGCCTATTGATTTTCAGCAATTTCCGATAATAACTGTCAGAGTTATGGCCCTTGATCACTTCAAAAAATCTTGTGGACGCTCTAGAGGCTAAAGTTAATAACCGATTGACTTTAAATTTATACACAGTGTTTAAGGTCATAAAATGAAGAACCCTATTGATTTTCAGCAATTTCCGATAATTACTGTCAGAGTTATGGCCCTTGATCACTTAAAAAAATCTTATGGACGCTCTACAGTACTGGACAAATTAATAGCAACAAATTTATAATTGCGGGGAAAATGGAATCTTTAAGAATGAACTGTTGATCAAATGATGACATATGAACATATTCGCGTGAAATTTTGCACACATGCCCACATGGTCTCACTCTTTGCAGTGAATGTACGATCGACGTCGTACACGACGTAATGACGTCATATCGACTGATGACGTCATTAACAAGCATAATGATGTTTTTTTTTTCAGTTTTTGAACATGGGCATGATATAATTATTATCAGGTAGAAATACCAAGTAACATTTTGGTGGTAGTCGACCCTGATGATATGATATATTTCTAATATTTGGTCTGTCCTCCTTTGGCTTTTATCAACGCATCCATGCATCGTGGCATTCCATAAATTAGACTCTTGCTCTGTATTTTGATGTTTTCGGAATGGAACCAGACCATGATTAGGCAGGCTATCAAGTCCACTTTATTAGTTATGGGGACGTCATGTATTTCGCCCTTAAGTGTGTCCCAAAATATTTCGATTGGGAACATCTCAAGTGAATTGCCCGGCCAATCAAGGACCATAATCTATATTTTCTGGAACCAGGCTTTAGAGCGTTTGTTGACGTCATACAGCCGTCATGACATAACGCACGTTCAATGTCGTCATCGTCATTCGATTGTCTCATGGTCATGTCATCAGAGTCGACTACCACCCAAGTGTTACTTGGTATTTCTCTCTTATAATATTTATATCAAGTCCATGTTCAAAAACTGCAAGAAAACATCATGCGGTCGTTAATGACGTCATCATCCGGGATGACGTCATGACGTCATGAACGACGTCGATCGTACATTAACTGCAAAGAGTGAGACCATGTGGGCATGTGTGCAAAATTTCACACGAATATGTTCAAACGTCACCATTTGATCAACACTTCATTCTTAGATTCGATTTTCTCCGCAATTATGAGTTTGTTGCTATTAATTTGTCCAGTACTGTAGAGGCCAAAGTTAATATTCGATTGACTTTAAATTTATACACAGTGTTTAAGGTCATGAGACGAAGAAGCCTATTGATTTTCAGCGATTTCCGATAATAACTGTCAGAGTTACATGTATGGCCCTTGATCACTTAAAAAAATCTTGTGGACGCTCTAGAGGCCAAATTTATTATCTGATTGACTTTAGATTTATACATAGTGTTTAAGGTCATGAGATGAAGAAGCCTATTGATTTTCAGCGATTTCCGATAATAACTGTCAGAGTTATGGCCCTTGAACACTTCAAAAAATCTTTTGGACGCTCTAGAGGCTAAAGTTAATATCCGATTGACTTTAGATTTATACATAGTGTTTAAGGTCATGAGACGAAGAAGCCTATTGATTTTCAGCAATTTCCGATAATAACTGTCAGAGTTATGGCCCTTGATCACTTCAAAAAATCTTGTGGACGCTCTAGAGGCTAAAGTTAATAACCGATTGACTTTAAATTTATACACAGTGTTTAAGGTCATAAAATGAAGAACCCTATTGATTTTCAGCAATTTCCGATAATTACTGTCAGAGTTATGGCCCTTGATCACTTAAAAAAATCTTATGGACGCTCTAGAGGCCAAAGTTAATATCCGATTGACTTTAAATTTATACACAGTGTTTAAAGTCATGAGGCATGAGGCGAAGGAGCCTCTTGATTTTCATCGATTTCCGATAATAACTGTCAGAGTTATGTCCCTTGATCACTTCAAAAAATCTTGTGGACGCTCTAGAGGCTAAACTTAATAACTGATTGACTTTAAATTTATACACAGTGTTTAAGGTCATAAAATGAAGAAGCCTATTGATTTTCAGCAATTTCCGATAATTACTGTCAGAGTTATGGCCCTTTATCACTTAAAAAAATCTTGTGGACGCTCTAGAGGCCAAAGTTAATAACCGATTGACTTTAAATTTATACACAGTGTTTAAGGTCATATGACGAAAAAGCCTATCAATTTTCAGCTATTTCCGATAATTACAATCAGAGTTATGGCCCTTGATCTCTTTAAAAAATCTTGTTGACACTCCAGAGGCTAAAGTTAATAACCGATTGACTTTAAATTTAATACACAGTGTTTAAGGTCATTAAATGAAGAAGCCTATTGATTTTCAGCAATTTCCAATAATTACTGTCAGAGTTATGGCCCTTTATCGCTTATAAAAAGCTTGTGGACGCTCTAGAGGCTAAAGTTAATAACTGATTGACTTTAAATTTATACACAGTGTTTAAGGTCATGAGACGAAAAAGCCTATTGATTTTCAGCAATTTCAGATAATTACTGACTGAGTTATGGCCCTTGATCACTTTCAAAATTTTGTGGACGCTCTAGAGGCTAAAGTTAATATTCGATTGACTTTAAATTTATATAAATTGTTGAAGGTCATGAGACGAACAAGTATATTGTGTTTCAATGAATTTAGATAACTTGAACAGCATGGAGGAGAACTTTATCAAAGCCAAACAAATTCCAATGATTTTCTGATAATTACATAATGAGTAGTTACTTTTAATCAGATTTTAGTGTATTATAAATGTTTCATTACCGAAAAAAGTAAAATATGCGACAACTCTTGTTGACTGCCCGGACGATTTAGCTGCTGTGGGCGTATGTATCGTTGCCTGGCAACCTATGTTAGTTGAGGTATAAAATGGTGACTTTAACTACGATGAAGACAGATTGTTGTCTGACAAAATTAATTTATCTCCATTTTTATATTTGGCCCAAATCAAGGCGGTCATGCTATTTAAAACTACTAGGAAAGGCAGCTTTTTTTGATAAATCTCTCTTTTTCAAATAAGCTATCATGTCTTTCCTTCATCTTTGAAACAATTTTTGAATTAAGTAAAATTCTCTTTACTTCTATCACACTTCTAATATTGAAATCATGATATGTTACCATTGATATGAGACTTTATCTTGCAATGGTGACTGAAAATTTGGAATTCAATCAAGCTTACCCTATAAAAAAACTCTGTCGCTTTCTAAACTCCTACCTCTATCTAATATCAACACTTAAAGCTTAAGTTGGATATCTCATTTTTAGAAAAAACTAACACCATTCATTTAATCTCTGAATCAATTGAATCTCAGAGTCTAATTAAAAAAAAATAAGACAATCAGGTTTTTTTTCGAAAAGGCTCACATAAGCCTTTTGCAATATTTACTCCATATTTCTGAGTTATCCAGGTACTTTTTAGCACCTCCATATATTGAACACCTTGAGTTATTATTCATACACAGATATAAAGTTGAAAATATTATTGGTGACGGTAAAGTATCGTCCCATTCCTTCCATTTGTTAATTCATTAGACATATTCATTTGTAAAATGTTATCATATTGTGAAAAGAAATGTCTAGCTGGAACACTGTATGCTATATTGTGGGGGCATGAAATTGTTATGGTCGATGATTTTATAATACTGTAATGTACTGTCAAAAATGGAATCACGGTTTGTTTGCATGAACATATTATTAAATGACCTGAAGTTACATCAGTTTCTTGTCTGTGATATCACTTAGGTGGAAGCTGACGTTAAAAAAAGCTATTTTACACACATCAGTTTCTTGATGTTTAGTAGCATTGCTGGAATTGCATTAAACCCTGACAAATAGGGAATTTATTTTCATACTTTCTGCAATTTTCAGTTATATGTTGCAATACATAATATATTGTTTAAAGTAAGTGATTGAGTGTTTGGTGTGAGTATTATTATGTTTGATTTAAGCATTGTGTTTTAAGTAAGCATTATAATGTTTGAAATAATCGTTCTGTTTCAAGTAAGCATTATAATGTTTATAATAACTTGTGCAATGTTTAAATGAGACATTTTAATGTTTATAGTAAGTCTTGCAATGTTTAAATAAAGCATTTTAATGTTTAGATTAAGCATTATGTTTAATGTTTAAATTAAACATTATGTTTAATGTTTAAATTAAGCATTATGTTTAAGTTAAGCATTATAATGTTTAGAATAAACATTATGAAGTTTGAAGTAAGCCCGATAATATTTGAAGTAAGCCCTATAATATTTGGAGTAAGAAATATAATGATGTATATTTTTGTAGATCCACCAGCAGATGAAGGTGGTGGTAGAATAACAAGATATATATTACAACTACAATTAGATGATGGTAATGGTAATGGTAAGTTCATACTTATTTTTATATGGACACATTTTCATCATAGATTTATATCGCACAGATCTTGGTTGCTTTCGCTATATTAGCGTATGCCCCGTATGTCAGACCGTAACTTTCTTGATTATGGTCCCTGATTGTACGAAAAAACATGTTTTTAGCTTGTGGACTGTGGACCCTCTAGTGGTCACAATTCTGTGGCAGCATGCAAGAACCTGATAACCCACATATTCCCAAAAATTGAGATAAGCGTTCCATTGAACGTAGATGGGTAGTATCCATCTTGACTGTAATCATGAGGACACTGTGAATATATTTGACATGATATCCAAGTCTATAATAGTTTTAACCTGATATAAAAATAAGCATATTCCATGCAAGAACCTGATAAGCCTCATATAGGATCGAATTTGTGTGCCAACGTATCCATGCAAGAACCTGATAACCCACAATTATTCACACCCAAGGTCATTTATCTCGGGTATATGTAGGATTCTTTCGATATTTGCGCATATTGGATCGTAACTTCATGGACTATGCCCCCCCCCCAACTCCTAGAAATGGAATGAAATGAAATGGGGTTTAACGTCCTACCAGTGGCGGACCAAGGAAATCCTGTTAGGGGAGGGGGGGGGGTAAAAACGTGATGACAAGTTGTAGATGTTTTATAGACAGAGAATAGTAAGGATTTTTTTTATACTGTTATTTAGAGGGGCCCGGCCCGCTAGGGCCCCCACCTGGATCCGAAACTGCGTCCTACTCTTCTGCACCTAACCTGGGCTAATGGAAGAGTGGCATACGCCATACAGTGTGCTATGAGGGAAATTTTGCCCGGGCATGGCCAGATTAGTCATTGAAGAAACCAGGACATTTATTTTTCTGCGCAGACTAAACTAAATTTGGCACGGAGCGGGACACATTGAGCGCCGGAGGCGCAAACTTACTAGGGGTGTTGTCCCCCCCCCCCCCGATTTTTTTTTCATTTCAAGAAGCCGGGGGAAGCGTTTTTAGCCATTTTGTGACAGTAGTTACACTAAAAATATATGTAGTTGAATGGATTATTGACGGGCATTATTTCGATTGTCACATGTTAGTAATATTTGTAGGAGCCGGTCTGTAATTTAGCCATTTTTGGGCTGGACGGTAATTTTTATCAATCAATATATCGCGGTTTCGAGATTATATGACGATAATTTTAAAACCCTTGAAAATACCTAAATATTCCAATATATTGTTTAGCGCCAAATATTGACGTTTGCATTGCGATATTCTCATAAAAATTAGTTCTGAACATTCAAAAATTCTTCAGTGACACCCCGAATATCTTATCTGTCATGTTAATAATGGACAAAACAAAATTACACATTATGCTGTAGGGCCTACATTTAACCGGACTTGTCGATGTCCTGACGTCCAGTCACTAAATATATGCTCTCTTAACTGGTACACCAAGACTATTAAAAAATTTCGAACCGACCTCCAGGCTAGCGAGCCAGCGCCATACCCACTTAGCCACGTGGGCCGTCCTCCCCCCCAAGGCTAGGCACATGGTTCAATTTTATTTCTATAATTTGCTTGCGCGTTGGGTTCTTTAGCAGTGGGAGTAAACCGGAGGACCCGGAGGAAACCCAAGAGGTTGGACAGGCGACCCTGCTCCTTGTCACGTACAACAGGGGAATCGAAGCCCCGTCAGTTGACTCAATGACAGGCCTCGTGATACAGCACGCACCAATCAGCCATCCAGCCCCCAAATAGTGTAACGTGTGCGCTTTAGCTACAAGGTCTGTCATTATTTCGCGTCACTGGAAACGGCATTTCTGGTTTCTGGGCTTCTACTTTTCGAAATTTTCAGGAGTAGGCCACCTGGGTCTCCTGTTGGGGGCTTCATCACCGAGCCCCCCCCCCCCCCAACCCATGGTTGCTGAGTCCACCCTTGATATTCCCAGCATATGTGGGATTGTGTTTTATTTACTCTTGTATGTGTTGTTTCAGTTGATTATGATGCATTTTAAAAGATTAAAGCCAACAAACCTTCAATTTGATTTTATTAATGTGGCTTATCAGGTTATTGCATGGAAAATTTAAAAAATATTATCTCAGAAATTCATATTTTCCCAAAAGTTTCCGTAAGGTTTACAGTTACAAGACTGATTATTATCCAGAATGTTTATACTATGCCTCTGTACACATCACAATCACAAAACATCAAATAGAGATGATAGATTTGGAATTATAGACCCCAGACTTTATTTGCATTTTTCTCAAATTGGATGTCATGTGGCTTATCAGGTTCTTGCATGCTGCCACAGAATTAATAAATGATTTTAAAAATGGTTCAGAAATATCACCATTACACTCTAATAATGGTTGAGTTTGAATGTCGTGAACCGTGAAAATTGAACTAAAACTGCCCGACAAAATGACCACTCCTCGTATGGAAATAGTGTAAAAGTATGCAATACCAAGGTTATGGACCCTCTAGATGTCACAATTTCTACCCAATTTTGATGAAACTTAAAATATATGTTTATATCCCAAAGATCCGTTCTCCTTAAGTTATATGCACATGAAAGCCTAACTTCCTGTATTTATGGGACTTGATTGTACGAAAAATGGCTTCTTTTTTTTTTTTAGCTCATTCTCTGTCAGTCTCTTTTTATTAGCTGGTTTTCTGTCCATCTCTTGCAGAATGTGAACATATCTTGCATGGCAACTGCTCATTAAGTTTATAATGATTGATTGTTATTATTTATCCTGTCAGGTTATGAAACAGTATATGAAGGGTTAGAGAGAGAACACTTATTTGAGCATTTGACCCCAGGTCACACATATAGAGTTCGAGTGGCTTGTTATAGTTGTGGTGGTCAGAGTGAGGTAAGTACTTGCATTTATACATTATACAATATTATAATATACATTTTGCATAATTATTGATAACATTATGTTTTTTTAAAAATCTGTGTTTGTAACTTAAAAGTCCATTCACCTAAAGCGGATGATTTAAGTCAAAGTCAATGCTTTATCATTTACATTAGTGCAATTAGTAATTCTGTGCAAAATTAGCAAATGGGAAACAACCATCAGCCAAGTCTTCACATTAAAACCCATCTCTATTAGATTGTTACAGTCTTGATTAAAGAAGAAAAGATAACAAAATTACATTATATGTTTCCTTTTTATATTACAATAAAATTGCCTGTATATAAATTTGGATGGCTAAATGGTTAATGTGCGCGCCCTGTATCATAAAGTCTGTCATTAAGTCAACTGAGGTGGTTTCGAATCCCGGTTGTACGTGACAAGGAGTAGGGTCGCCTGTCCAACCTAGTGTTTTTTCTCTGGGTCCTCCGTTTTTTTTCCACTGATAAAGACCCATAAGCGCAAGCGAATTATTGAAATAAAATTAACCGTATGTTAGTCCCGAAATGATCTGGTTTGTGTTGAGTGGGTGTTAAACCCTATCTCTCTCTCTCTCTCTCTCTCTCTCTTGATCTCTTGATCTCTCTCTCGATCCATCGATCTTCAGAAAAGTGAGACATGTAAAGAATTATATAATTTGTAAATTGGTTATATTTTAGTTCTCAGAAGCTGCTGTTGTTACTACATTACCTGTTGTACCAGGACAATGTCCATCACCTAAACTACAAGGAAAACCTAAAGCAACTTCTTTACATCTTCGTTGGAGTAAGTACTTCTCAGTTTTGATATTAGGTTAAAACATATATTATGATCAGTAAATAATTTAAAGTTCCCATCAGTTATCAGCAATTACTAGATCATAGTGTAGGATTTGAATAAAAAATGATTTATCTTATTTAACATTAAGTACGGCCTAAATCTATGTAATTTGTACAGTCACATTGTGATACTCGGAATACGAAATGGAGTAGGCTGTACCATGGCTATCTTCATAGCAGTCTGCATGGTATCTGCCCTGTTTCAGTAGGCAGTTGGTGTAGAAATGTAGGAAGTTAAACCCCATTTCATTTAATTTTTATGTTTGAGCACAAAAAGCATATCTGAAGGTATAGTTATCAAAGAACAGGTAATATAGGCTGGAGCTCAATGGAAACTTGACGCACCATTTGGCTCCATACAGCCGGGCAACTACCATCCTTGCTTCTCCCCTAATCTAATTAAAACCAAATCTCAATATAATATTTTTCGTGTTAAAAATGGGGGGTTTGATGGTTAGCACGTGTGTGCTGTATCATAAAACCTGTCATTGAGTAAACTGGCGTGTTTCTGAATCACAGGTTTATGTGACAAAGAGTAGGGTTGCCTGTCCAACCACGTGGGTTTCCTTCGAGTCTTCAGGTTTCCCCATACTGCTAAAGACCCAAACGCAAATTATTGAAATAATATTAAACAATATGTTTGTCCCGAAATGACCTAGTTTTTGTCGAGTGGACATTAAACCCCATTTCTCTCTCTGTCTCTTCATGTTAAAAATGTTCTTTTCTCCGATCACCCAATAGGTTATCCTGATGATAATGGAGGAGCACCAGTAAATTGTTTTGCTGTACAGATGATATCACCAGATAATACAATGAGAGAGGTGTATAAAGGACAAGATTTAGATTGTATAGTGGCAGGTTTGTCACCGGGGCGGCCTTATTTGATACAAGTCAGGGCTTTCAACAGAATAGGGGTAAGTCAAATTCTCCTTTACACAGAGGTGTACGTGATTAACGGCTGTCGATAAAGTCTTGTGAGTTGGGATTGCTCTATTGAAGGTTCTAGATCTCACCTGATAAAGAGTGAATCATCAGGTGACCAAGAATATATGAGATGAATAGGGCTTGATTCTATTCATAACAACTGGCCCAAAGTTCACAAAGCATTCTCAGACTTAAATTAAAAATTGGCTCAAAATAGGTCACCTTATACTAAAGTATAGTCTTTTGTAAAACTGTTGTTGTTTTAATGTACCAAATACACCAATATGAATGAATAAGAAACTATGCGCAAAGTTTTGTGTTTCTGAATCAAATATATTTCTCATAAACAGTGATTAAAAGTTGAGTAATTCTCAACTTAATTCTGAGAAAGCTTTGTGAACTTTGGTCCTGGACTTTGGTTCTTGACTGACTTTACACTTCTTCTCCCCGAATGAAGGGAAGATAACCCTGTGGACTTTATTTATTATTTGATACATAATTTGCTGTTATCATTCTTCTGGTTAACATATTTATTTAACTTTTGACATAATCCCAGTCCATATCATTCTGTCAGTTCACAATCTGGGAGACTCAAATGCATGAAATTGTAGGCCACCGTTGACTTGACGTGATTTATGTTAATTAAAGGTTCTTCAAAATTATTTATATTTATTTTCTTAGCGAGGTTGTTAATATTTATTAATGCAAGGTTTGTTCAATCTCAATTTTTACACTACTGACATTAATTACTACTGAAATATTGGAATGGAATAAGTATCATTTTTATTTATATGACATTTGTGTATTATAGGCTGGTCCTTGGTCTGATTCCCTGGAAGTTATCAGTGGCGCCGGTGTACCAGATGCCCCGAAATCCCCGTCAATAGTGTGTAAGTCTCCACATAGTGCAATAATCAGCTGGGAGGAACCTTTTAATAATGGAGCGGCAATAACAGAATACAGATTAGAATGGCAACATCGTACAGATCAGTCAGATTTCTTCCAGGTACATTATTATTTTTCGATAAAATTCCGAATTCCTGCTTGTACGAAATGTATGCCAGTCTTTAGAAAAGCTTAAAGATGCATTATGTAAGATTTAGATGAAGATTGAGAGCTGGCTGTTCAGATTTTTTATAGTTCAAAATTTCGTTTTCCTTATGTTTACTGCACTAGGATCTGAAATAGTTGCTATATAACCTGCATTCTTGATGATGTGAGGGATTAGTCAATGAAACACTCTGTTAAAGCTAATTTTTGTCTTGAGTTGCACAGAACTGTGGGTAACCACTTAGAAACATCAAAACTGAATGGTTAATCAGATATCTGATGTCATAGAGGCTAAAGTTAATATCCTTTTGATTTCACTAATTTTCAGCGATATATCTGATAATTACTGCTAGAGTTATGGCCCTTGATCACTTAGAAAAATCTCGTGGACGCTCTACAGGCTAACGGTAATATCCAATTGACTTTAAAGTTTATAAACAGTGTTTAAGGTCATGAGACGAAGAAGCTTATAGAATTTTCAGCGATAACTGATAATTAATGCCAGAGTTATGGCCCTTGATCACATTGAAAAATCTTGTGAACACTCTGGAGGCTAAAGTTAATATTTGATGACTTTAAAATTATACACAGTGTGTAAGGTCATGAGATGAAGAAGCTTATTGAATTTTCAGTGATATCTGATAATTAATGCCAGAGTTATGGCCCTTGATCACATTGGAAAATCTTGTGAACACTCTAGAGGCTAAAGTTAATATTCGATCGACTTTAAATTTATACACAGTGTGTAAGGTCATGATACGAAGAAGCCTACTGATTTTCATCGATTTCCAATAATTACTGTCATTTATGGCCCTTGATCACTTCAAAATGTCTTGTGGATGCTCTAGTTGTTACCTATCACGGACCGAAATATCAGAATCTTTTCAGATTATTATAAAATATTTCTCAAATACAAATAAATACAACAAAAATGTACTGGACCTGGGCACAGTTTCTTAGCTGTTGTGAGCGTATGTTTCATTGCCTAACAACCTATCTTTGTTATATTTTTAAATCTTGTGGTTGTTCTAATCATATATATCACATCTATCCGATGTCCTAGTGAATTGATTATGTGAATAAATGTCGTAAAACATATGAAGATAAAAAAAAGACCACCAATAGTCGAATCTAGCTCTCACATAATGTATCTTTAATACAGTAGATTTTTATCCAACATCAAAAGATAATCTTAATTTGTTTTATTACAGCTGTATGCCGGACCTAAAACTTGTTATGAAGCCAAGGGTTTGATACCAGCATCATTATATACATTACGAGTTCAGGTAATAACACTATTATTATCTCTAATGTTCTAAGTCATATAAAAAAAAACATTGCTGTGTAACGTTCCAATTTACAAAAGATATCCGGAAATTCTCTGTGTTACATTACTAAATTGATGGGGAATATTGACGTCACAAGTATTTTGATATCACATTCGGTGAAATTACTAGGAGTAGCCACTCATACAAGCATATTTTAAAAGAACCGTTTATTTTCCTGCATTATTCTTTATTTATTATTCTAAGTAAAACCAGCAACCCACACTATCATGGATTACAACTAGTGAACACGTTTCATTGTTATCATTACAGGCTGTGAACAGTGCAGGCGCTGGCCAGTTTTCAACTCATGCAACCTGTGTTACTCCCCCTTCTAGTCCATCTTCTGTTTCTACAATAAAAACTACCACAACAGCCACATCTATAACTATGACATGGCGAGAGCCGGCCAATAATGGTGCCGACATCATGGGATATAATATAGATATTGGTGATAAAATTATCAACATTGATCGTGTTACGGAACATGTTATTGATGATTTACAACCAGAAACTGTTTACAGGTAAGTTACACAATGTTGGTTTTAACAGTATTCATTGTGAGAATATAATACAATATAAAAAGCATAAATAATAGGATACAAAAACAAGCCAAGTAGGCTTATATTAATTTGCTTCCTTTTGGTTTGGGTGTATCTGTATAATATATGTACAATGTCGAATTATGTATGATAGAGACAACTAATTACATTATTTTAGTTATGGTACAAATAAGCAGATAACGGACCAAAACATCTGAATCTTTTCAGATTATCATAAAATATTTCAACAATT
The DNA here is from genome assembly GCA_917208275.1 of Patella pellucida. Taxonomy (NCBI): domain Eukaryota; kingdom Metazoa; phylum Mollusca; class Gastropoda; family Patellidae; genus Patella; species Patella pellucida. The sequence goes on along the minus strand of OU795038.1, from coordinate 27,611,238 downwards.
TTAATAAATACCACAAAATTGTACTGGACTGGATTATTGTGAAAATTTGTCAATTTTAAGGCCCTTAATTTAGATGAACCAGTCGCAAATGCCATTCAGAAATTTAATTTGCAGATACTAGGTCTGTTTTAATTTTGGTTTGATCATAAGACGGTAATGTTGTCTTTTTAAATCTGTGGTTAGGGTAGGGTATTAATAAAACTAAATACTTTTAAATTCACATACATCGAAGAACTTTCATGGAGTAGCATATGTTTGTATTGATGACCAAAATAGGTGTTAAGTAAAGTTCAAAGATCTTTCAGTGCAGAAATTGGAAGCTGAATTAACTATAAGTTACCTCTGGTAGTCTGACTAGTGCACAATGTTTAATAGCAAACCATGGGGAATAAAACTAGCTCAGACTAGTCATTCGATTTACAAAATGCAATTCGATTGAAATTTGTCGTCCAACCTTGTGGGGTTTTTCACCAGGTCGTCAGGTTACCTCCCACTGCTAAAGACCATACACACAAGCAAATTATTGAAATAAAATTTAACCATGTGTTAGTCCCAAAAAGACCTAGTCTGTGTCTATATGACGTTAAACCCCATTTCTCTCTCTCTCTCGCTCTCTGTTGCCTTTGATATGCTATTTACTTATTCTGTTTCTGATTTATTTTTGTAGAATAAAAATTCAAGCTATGAATGAGATTGGTGTTGGTGCATTTAGTTCTGTAGCCAAAGTAGTCACCCGATCACTTCCTCCTAGTCCACCTAAATTACAATGCTCTATGGTTGGTTCCAACTTTCTCAAACTTAAATGGGGAGATGGCCGCAATCCTGATTCTTTATCTTACACACTGGAAATGGAAAAACCAGACAATAGGTAAGTAGTTGTTTGACTATGGGTCTGGTTCTGGGGACTGGCGGGTAAATTTTCTGAAAAATGGGTTAGGGTTATAAATTTGAAATGGTTCTAATAATAAGAAGTTATTTTATTTTATTTTTCTTTGAAACTTTCAACGAAAGGAGATTTTAGAAAGGTGAGGTATTTGATGCGTCAGTTAAATCGCTAACCCAATTTGAAATTTATTACTAATACTATATATATTTTACTGTGGAAATTGGCTGGTAATGTACCGGTAATGGCTTCTGTGACAATGGTATATGCTGGACTAGATTGTCCTGCCTTTGAATACTTTATAGATAATGACAATACATGTTCTCTTTTGAATTAGGGGATTGGGTGGCTGAATGGTTAGCGTGCTGTATCGTAAAGCCTGTCATTGAGTCAACTGGCATGGTTTTAAATCCCTAGTTGTACGTGGCAAGGAGTCGTGTCACCTGTGCAACCTCGTAGGTTTTTTCCGGGTCCTCCGGTTTTCCTCCCACTTCTAAAGACCCCTACGCACAAACAAATTATTGAAATAAAATAAAAACCAATTGTTAGTTCCAAAATGACCTAGTTTGTGTCGAGTAGACATTAAACCTTATTTCTCTTTCTCTTGAATTGAATTTGGCAGAAAAGCTGCTGTTTGGGTTAAATTCTTCTTGTAGTCTAGAGAAAATATAAAATTGAAAATCATGTTGTAAATGGAGAAATAGGGAAATTTCTTCTTGTAGAGAAGAGAAAATAAATATTAATTGCAAATTGACCTATCGTGATCAGTTGTTTCTCACTGGTAATTGGTCAGGAAAAAGTTTTATTTGATATCTCACCTGACCCAGTCCAGACATATATCACTGATTATTGTAGCATCAGATGTTCGATCGCTGCTTTGACCGAGAAAGTTCATACAAGTTTTTTGGCATTATTCCCCTTGTCAGTGATGCAGGGCAGAGGGTCTGACAAGGACAGCTTTTTAGTGGTTCAGATGAGACAAAAAACCAAGGTTCTGTGTACACATTGGTGCACACGTCGTAAAAGATTCCTTGAAGTTGGAATTTGATATAAGAGTAGGCCATAGTGCTGGTGTCTTTGAAAAGTTTTCCTCATAGCACACTGTATGGCGTATGCGATCTTCATTAGCCTAGTTTGGAGTAGAATGTTAAACTCCATTTCCTTTCATTTCATTTCTATACAAATATTTATATTTTAAGATATGATTATATAAATATTATTGTGTTCTCTAGTTTCAGTACAGTATACATGGGTCCAGCACAAACCTGTAAAGTCAACAGATTAGCCGAACTTACACCCTATAATTTTCACATTTGTGCCAGTAGTGTAGATGGACACGGACCCTACTCAGAAATATACACATTTTCAACATCAAAGGCCTTGCCTCCTGTATTAAAAGGTAGCAATTATAACAATATATTATTATCTGTTGAATTTATATTGAGAATTTACTGTCTTTATATATTTTAAGTCTATATATACCCATCCAACTTTACAACGTTCATAGTATACTCTTTATGAAAAATTCATGGTTATAATGAATCAGTACTACTTGGGATCAGCAACCAGAATATTTTTTTATACTTTCAAGTGTTTGGGTTTTTTTTACATACAAACCAATATCAATCTAAAGTATATATAATAAGTTGATATTTTCGTATTGAGACAATTATATTGGAAACACAGATAATCACACTGCCCAATAGGCTAACATATTTGAGGCTGGTCAATCTGGTCAATGCTCACCCTTCCTGGATATTTTTCTTTCTCATTAAGAGAACTATCATGGTAAAATACATAATGGCAATACTACTATTTATCGTGATAATTCCAAAAGCTGTTATCGTGATTAATCGTGATAAAATAATTTTACTAGATATAATACATCTGGTGGTTGGTCTGTCTGTGTTTTATACCTTATTATGTTATTATGTGTATGTATAGAAGATCCTATAACAAAATAATTCTATATATTTTTAGTACCGAAGGTAACGTCAATATGTTTAACTGGGTGTGTAATAGAATGGCAGGGTTGTCGTTCTATGGGAACAGATACTATTGTCTATCAGCTACAGATGCAGTGTGTCAATGTACCAGATAGTTTTTATAAACAGGTAAGAAATATTGGAACATTTATATCAGAACTAATAACATGATATCATAAGTTAACTTGATTACTATAATTATTACTTGTATCCCTTACTTTCTTATACTTGATTACTATAATTATTAGTATCCCTTATTTTATTATACTTGATAAGTATAAGTACTACTATCCCTTATTTTATTATACTTGATAACTATAAGTACTATTATCCCCTATTTTATTATACTTTATTACTATAATTACTATTTTACCTCACATTATTATTCTTGGTTTATGTTAACTCTTAATACGATTTAAAATCCTATTTCACTATTAACTATATACCTTACTTTATTTAGTATACATCATTACTAAAATTAACTTTATCTGTTTACTTTATTATACTTGATTACAATAATTATTATTAACTTTATTATAATTACAGATTTACTGTGGACCAAATACATTTTACACATTAGACAACCTAGACCCCAAGACAGAATACAGTGTTAGAGTTTGTGCAATTCGACAAGGACTTACAGATGAAGATAATATCGCTGGCGTATTCAGCCCAGGCTACACATTTTGTACACAGAGTCCGGAACCTGTCAAATGTGTGTCAAATCGTACGTCAGAGACTAAAGTTCCTGTGACAAAACCACTGAGTGACCAACAGAAAGCCATGATAATTGTTGTATTTTTTGTTATCATTTCTATCCTGATTGCCTTTATTATACAAAAAGTTATAACGTAGCTAAACCAAGCCTTGTTGTTGAAAAAAAAAACAGATTTATAAATACAAAAAAAAAAGAGGACTATGTCGACCATGCTAAATATATATATATATATAAATATCTAAAAAAAAATAGCTCCAAGTGAACTGTTTTGTGTAATATAAAAATTGTGTATTGTACTAATCTCAATGTAAACATTTTATTATTATGGATATTCTTATTATGGAATATTCTTATCGTATATATATATAAACATATACATATTATATATATATATATATTATATTATAATATATTTTGCCAATTGTAGACTGTAAATGAAGAGACAAATGTAAAACGCATGCCAAAAAATATGTGCAAGTAATTAAATGATACTGACTGATTATTTCCCCTTCTAAAATTTTTTTTTGTTCTTGTATAAATGAAATTACTCGTTATATTATTATTAAAGATATTACTAGTACTTTATCAATTTTTTTCATTGGTATCATTTTTATGTAAATATTTGCATGTAATCCGTAGACAAACTTTACTTATTATATATATTATACAGAATATGTATTCTTATTTACGGAAAAAAAAATAAGCCAATTAATTAATTCACAAAAAAAAAGATACGCAAATGAATTTTAATGTTTTTAAATTTTATAATACATATTAATTATTACGTACATATTCATGTATGTTACAGTTAAGTATGTAACCATTGCATAAATTTTGACCTCTATGTGTCAAAGCATATCTAAATGTTGATATATAATACAAGAAACTGTGATATTTTAAAGATTAACTGTTAGGTATTATTAACTCCAATTCTCTCTCCAAAAGAAACATTTCAAAACCATTACAACTAGAATATTAAGTATGTGTTTTGACGAAACATGATAATCAGTAAATAAATTTACAATGTACAATTTTATCTATGTCATTTTATTTTATTTTATTGTTCAGCTTGAATCCTATTGTTATTTTTGCGCCATGTATTCAGTTCAGGCAATATCAGGTTATTTCACCAAAATTGGTTGGCTTTGCTTACAATATGTAATAAAGATTCTTCTGAATATATGAAAGTAAAAAACAGTATTTCTGATTGCCTATCAAGATGAAATGAAATGAAATGAAATAGGGTTTAAGTCCTACTCTTCTGCACCTAACCTGGGCTAACAAAAGACGGGCATACGCCATACAGTGTGCTATGAGGGAAATTTTGCCCAGGCAGCAGCGCTATGGCCTACTATTATATTCAAATTCCAACTGCCAAGGGATATTTTACGTGCACACCAATGTGTACACAGGACCTCGTTTTTTTGTCCCATCCGAACGTCTAGACAGCTGTCCTTGTCAGGCCCTCTATTCTGCACTGTCAAGAGGAAACCACACAGGAAAATCGAGATGAACTTTCTTATCTGGGTCCTCCAGTTTCCTCCCACTGCTAAAGACCCCTGCATGCATACAAATTATTGAAAAAAAATTGAACCATATGTTAGTCCCGAGATTACCTAGTTTGTGTAGAGTGGATGTTACACCCTCTTCTCTCTCTCTAACTAAGTCTCAGTAGCTGTCCGAAGAACCTCCAAACCAAACCACCATGGATCTTAATGTTACAAGTTAACCAGGTGAAGCAAAACATGAACCCATTTTGCGGTTACAGTTCTATTCCAAGCTATCAGTAGAAACATACATTTAGGGTGTGAAATAAAATGGTTTAATGAAATACTTTTTCACACCAGCCGGGTTAAGGGAGATGGGCTTGCGCCATGCAGTGTGCAGTGAAGGAGTTTTTGCCAGGACTTTTGCACTTCCACATATCTTGCCATTAAATTCTAACTGTCAAGGTCCGTTTTATGGGCACACCCAACGTATATATGTGGGACCTCAGGTTTTTACCCTATAGACACTGCTGCTTGTTAGGCCCTTCCTGCATCACTGGAAATCCTGAGGAGCCTTCATACAAACACTTCTTAACTGCTTTTCTCCATTCAGATCAGGATAACTCTTGCCTTGGAGGGTAGGGTGGATGGGTGGCCTTATGGTTTAACGCTTGCGTACAGACCGTAAGGTCTGTCATCGAATCGAGTGGCCTGGTTTGGATTCCCCTCTGGTACGTGACAAGGAATGGGGTTACCTGTTCAACCTCATGGATTTTTTTGCGGGTCCTCCTGCTGCTAAATTGATCAATGTTAGTCCTGGAATCACCAAGTTTATGTCAATTACTATCATTGGTAATTCTGAATTGTGTTAGTTTTGAACTAAATGATAGTGTGTCACCAGACACAGTTTAATTGGATAATTAAGACCCCAGCATATAGACGATGTCACCATAGACACACACTGCTTTGTCACGGCCACTACATGTCTTGAAATAAGATAGAAACATTAAGATATTATTGAGCAAAGCCCATGAATTAGACTGAGGGATATACAGAATGTTGGTTATCATATTGGAAGTATGTAGGCAGTGAGATCAGTTCAATTAGAGTAGCAGAAGGTGTTGGTAAAAACACTGTTTATACAATGGAGTTTTGTATCTTATCAACCAGGGATTCGAAACCACGTCAGTTGACTCAATGACAGGCCGTATGATAAAGCATGCACGTGCTAACCATTTGGCCATCCAACCCCCTACTGTTAAGGGGTCTTTAATGTGCATGCCAATGTGTACATGGAACTTTGGGTTTTCGTCCCATTGAGAGAAGTCCTTCTACCTATACCACTTACAAGGGAAATCCATGCCAGAAAATCGTAAAAAACTTTCTCAACCAACACTGAGACCTCCTGGCTAGTAGGTCAACATCTTACTCAGAGAGCTACCGCGGCCTCTTTGTCTATACAAATGCAATAGGATCACATACATTCACTGCCAATGTTTACAGAGCAGAGTGAAACACCTCACGGAGAACAGATCATTGCAGTTTATTGTCTGTAATTTACACTTTACACAATTACAAATGATTAAAAAAAACACATAAAACTAATTTTTATTTTCACTCTTTATTTTATTATAACTAGTGAGATTGTTCATTGTAAAACATTTGTTCCATTCTGCTGACTTGCTTGTGATGTTATAAAATTAGAAGCACTAAAAGAAGTTCAGACTAAAAACTTCATTGATAAATAATAAAATTCAATTAAACACTTGAGACAAAATATTGAACTGATATCACTGGAAAATTGGTATGGTTTAACCTGTGTACAACTCAAATCATAGTGTTTAATCTTCATTACCAAGCGTCTAATCAACAAATTAAACACTAGTTAAATAGATGCTTGGCAATCAAAAGTAAACACTATGATTTAAGTTGTACAAAGTTGTACACAACTATAGTTATGAATAATTCAACACAGAAACGAAATTAGGGCTATATACGCCAAGATAAATCATACCAATTTTCCAGTGTATATCAGTCAAGAGATAAGAGTACTTATAATATAAGTATTTTTAGATTTGAAATTGAATAGGATATCCCATTCATAGACTGTACATGTTTTGTGATAAGAAACAAATAGTTTTAAAACTGTAGTTTGGATATAGCTAGTATCTGAGAAGGCGTTCGAACATCAAAGGAACATAACCCAATAACAGAAAAAGAACGATATGAGGCAAATCTCAGTCGAAAAAAGTGTCAATTGTCTTCATAGCATACCAATCGGATTAAAATATAGATCTATATTTCGTTTCATATTTTATACTTTCAACGGCCTAAACTACATGAAGATCTGACCAGTTGTAGCAGGAGGTCATGTCAGGGGTCATACAAGCAGCTTTTGACCTATGACATCAGAAATTTAATTAATCAATAAGTTTTGATGTTTCTAGTAGGATACCCACAGTTCCATGCATCGCACACCAAGAACTTGCTGCAACAGACTGTTTCATTGGCTAATCCCTCACATCGACTAACACACAGGTTATTTAAGATCTTTTCCAAATCCTAATGTAGAAAATACAAATAAAACGAAATTTGGAACAAAAGAAACGAAAGGAAGTAGGATCCGTTTTAATCAGATTGATAGCCTACAGGAAAAACAAACTAATCAGATCTGGATGGCGTAACAGTTGCTAACAGAGGTTTTGTGATGCCCTGGGCCAACTCCTAGTATTGAGAAATGTGGGATGAAAAAAACTTTGAATTCAAATTAAATAGGGTGGCTTATACAACAGCGATAATTTCAAATCGATAAAATCTTAATATTTATTTCAGTCTTTGATTTGATGAACCCCGACTTTGCATGCAACTGCTTCTCGAATCCTAGTCTTATCAGTCAATACAGTGATAACTTCAACACATGGAATGTCTTTTATTATTCTATACAATTATTACACTACTAAAACTTTTGATCTTTTTCTTGTTAAAATTCAAATATTAAGAGTTTTTTTGGACCTATATTAAATACATGTTTATAAATTAAAATGGTCGGTATGCAGACGGATATTTTGCTAGTAACCCATTCTCAGTAAGTTTAACACAATGGTCCCAGCCAAGTCGTGAATAGTTCTGAAATTAAAAGAATAAAATTGAATTAATATTCTTATCATAATAATCTAATATTTACATTAGCAACAATTGCAATCAATTTATCATTTTCCAGTTTTTACTTTTATCACACGAGGGCCAAGTTTTCTTTGATATGAGTATCAAGGCTAATATACTAATATAGGTATTAAAAAAAATAACATGAATGACTCATCGAAATATTCATACAGAAAAACATACACTGGAAGAAAATAGGTGACTTGAAATTTTGATGAATTTATAATGTGAATTTAACCATTCAAGTAATAACAACTAGTCTAAGGAAGGGAAATTGATAATGATATGGTTGTGATTATTCTTCATTTCATCGAAAATCGTGAAATGACCTGGTTAGCAGACATGTTAGCCTTTTGATAACTTTAACCTGGCTCACATAACAACAGTGTTTTCAGCGAAATTCAACATAGTGTTGCCATGCAAAGAATATACAAGCAACATTTTGAAGGGTGATAACTAAGCCTCGAATCCCAGTAAGTTTGAAAAAAAATAGTCTCCAAAACATTCACCTGTTACAGTAGATCATTTATTATTAAACAAGTTGGATGTCTAACTGTCTAACTGAAGTATCACTCAACAGTCTAAAGTTTAAACTACTGGTTTGCATCTAACAACATTTCAAATAGCAAAAGGGGTAAAAGTATTTTAGTTTAAGTAAGTTTAAACAATAACTGCTTGGTACTTCATGATAAACCAGGAGTACAACATAGAAATAATGCGAATGAGAATTCTGACCAGCTCTTTAAAGTTGACACTTAAATTTTTGTTATTAAGGCTCTTATATATGGATTAATTTCTTACCTCTATAAGTTTTGTCTCAAATTCTTTATTGTCACCTTTATCATCCTTCTGTTTACCTAGAAACTTTAAAACTCTACCATACTGTTTTAATACTAGTGCATGTTTAATACTAAAACATAAAACCTGTAACATAAATACATAATGTTTTAATAATAGTACAGTGTATACTAAAACCTGTAAATACAAAACCTGTTTTAATACTAGCAAACTTTTTTAATACTAGTGTATGCCTTATACTAAAGCCTGTATTTAAACATAAAACATATCTTAATACTAGCGTACAGTACGTTTACTTGTACACATAAAAACATAATGTTCTAGGCTAAAACTGTGAACATAAAACCTATGTTTTAATACTAGCTCACTTTATACTAAAACCTGTAAGTATGGCAAAATAATGATTAATTTTAATTCAGATGTTATAAATAATAATTGAAACTTATAACTGTTAAAAGTTTTATTTCAATTCTGAAATAGAACTAAATTGGTAAAAGGTGAATTCAAACTGTTAAAAAAATGTGTTTATTTAAACTAAACATTAAAACCTATCAAAACACAGAGGTTTTGTTCACTCGGTGACTGACCTACACATGATATTTGTGGAAATTTGTATGTAATTTGTCATAACTTTGGTTATGTACAACAACATCAATGGTTTGCAACAAAAGATTTTGATATTGATGATGGAAAGGAAGATACCTTAGAATCTGTTAATTCAGCAAATTTAAGAATAGAGGTATATGTATTATTTATATCTTCTAGACTGATATCAGCTGGTAGTTGTACATCTAATTCACTTGGTGGTGAGGTAGTAGTTCTATCAAGTAATACATCAGCTTGTGCACAACCTACAGCTACATACGCTTCCACCAGATATGATTTCTGTTTCTCCATGTCACTGTAATATAGCAGTTATTCACATATATTATATATAGTTTTAATCTTCATAAAAGACAGGTGAGTGAGAGAGAGAGGGAGGGAGAGATTAATGTTCACTGGACACAAACTAGGTCATTCAAGAATAAAACATGGTTCAATTTTATTCTAATAATCCGCTTGCGCGTAGGGGTCTTTAGCAGCGCCAACTATTAGGCCATCCAACCCCCGGATTTAGAAAGAGTAAGCATAATCTGTAGATTGTTTTTGCAACTATACTCGTAAAACACATGAACTTATTGTGACATGATTGGAACCAATAGAGGTTTTAAGATTTCTTTAAGTGACGTCAATATCAATAGTACTGGTAGACATATTAAAGAGAGAGAGATAAATGGGGTTTAACTTCCACTTGACACAAACTAGGTCATTTCGGGACTAAAATATGGTTTAATTTTTATTTCAATAATTCGCTTGTGCGTAGGGGTCTTTAGCAGTGGAAGGAAACCAAAGGACCTGAAGAAAAACCCACTAGGCTGGACAGGCGACCCTACTCCTTGTCACTTACAGCCAGGGATTCGAAACCATGCCTGTTGACTCAATGACAGGCTCTATGATACAACACGCACGTACTAACCATTCGGCCATCCAACCTCTCTACAATATGGAAAGAATATGGGAATTAAATAATAAACTGGTTGATTTTATCTCTATATTTACCTTTTAATAGTACTAGCATTAGGTCGTATATCTGATTTCATACCAAAGTACTGTAATAAACTATTTTCATCTATTTTAGGTAGGATCTTATTACCTAATTCTATTATCTCGGATAAATATTTCTTCTCCTGAAATAACCAAATTACATGATAACTATATAAGGTAATTCAAGGGTAGACGTTAGTACATAAAAATAACCATTTCTAATTCTACATTTCTAATTATACAATACAAAAATTCACAGCAACAGATGCTGATTGCTGTTTTTTCCACAGGTCCTACAAATTCCTTTTTTCCATGGGTTACATTCTAGCTCAAGATAGAGATTCAAAAACTATTTTACCATTGCTGTTTCTAGAGCTTAAATTCTATCTAGGTGTATAGATAAACTTACCTTGGTTGTTTCTAGAGCTTGTATTTCTAGCTTTATAGATAAACTTACCTTGGTTGTTTCTAGAGCTTGTATTCTAGCTAGTTGTACAGGTATATGATCAGGTAAAGACTGTTTTAATTCATCATATAAACTATGACCAACATCTAACCTATAACAATTATAATCACAGTACAAACATATAGGCTACCATACATGTCCTATTTTACACATGATTGCTGGGTCATCAGATATCAATTGTGTGAAAAACAAAATTCTTTATACAAATTTATTCTAAATGTACCTTCCAATAGCAATAAGCATGACTCTTACTAATGGAAGGGTTAAATTAGGAAGTCAAATAGGTTAGTAATCATTAAGGTTTAGAGAGAAAGAGAGCAAGAAATGTCCACTCGATACAAACTAGGTCATTTCGGGACTAACATATGGTTTAACTTCATTTCAATAATTCGCTTGCGTGTATGGGTCTTTAGCGGTGGGAGGAAACTTGAGGACCCGAAGAAACCAATAAGGTTGAACAGGCGATCCTACTCCTTGTCACGTACAACCGGGGACTATTCTTTACAAAATTTGTTAATAATCTTTGATAATAAATAAACTATTTTTTTTAAAGACAAATTAGTCTTACTTTGAAATCCAAGATGTTTGTAAATCTTGTAGTGCTTCTTGATATTCTTCCTCTTTTGTTTTCTCTTTAGACTTATCTTTATCTTTATTTTTACCACTGTTAGATTTTTTAGGGCTGTCTGTTAGAACATATTTAAATGGTACGGATGACTGAAAAAATAGAAAAAATATATTGAAGTAAATAGAAATGAAATGGGGTTTAACATCCTACTCTTCTGCTCCGATTGGAAGTAAATAGAACCAGTACAATTATATAATATGGGTAAATAGAACCAGCACATTCATATATATAGTTTCATAATCGGAGTAAATAGAATCAATTTCATAATTGAAGTAAATAGAACCAGTACAATTATATAATTGAAGTAAATAGAACCAGTACAATCATATAATTGAAGTAAATAGAACCAGTACAATTATATAATTGGGGTAAATAGAACCAGTACACTTATATAATTGAAGTAAATAGAACCAGTAAAATTATGTAATTGGAGTAGAATCAGTACAATTATAATTGGAGCAAATAGAACCAGTACAATAAAATAAAACCAAGTACGAACAATCCAAACCATTAGACAAAATTCGAAGTCCTAAGTCGGAGTAAATAGAACCAGTACAATTATATAATTGGGGTAAATAGAACCAGTACAGTTAGATTACTATATTATTCTATTATTTATAGTTACTAGAGGGAAAAATATATTCACAACTGAGAACAACATATATTACTACTTGTCTTTATTTTATTCTATTTAACTTGTGATAATAAAAATAGATTGTTGAAGTCTATAGCTACAACATTCTTTCTAGCTATGACCGTTCACTAGTGCCAATAGTGGTGTGTTAGTTTATAATTTTATTTTCCAGGTCAAGAACTATCTTCAATACATGTAGATGACCTAATCAAGGGAATAGATCTTTAAACAATGTAAGTATACAAGTAATTTCAGCTGTATACTGATATTCTTTTTTCTTTCTGCAATAAAGCAGTAAATGTTTCAAATTTTTCCGCATGGACAAATTAAAGAGTAGAAATTAAAGGGAAATAACTCCGTTTATATAACATGAGAATCTGGTAAAAGATTTTTTATAACCTTCAGTTTAAAAATACCTACTGATTTTTTAGTGGTATCATCTTTAGATAAAGCAAAAGTTCCTAATAGGTAATTACCTACTGATCCTCCTTTAGGCATCCTGAAAATATAAACAATAAAATAAATAGACACTTATTAACATTAAACAATATATAACAAAACTGTACAACTTTTATCATCCTGTAATAGATGTAGTGCCATCCTTCCAGTTAAAATATATTAGCGTATTCTTAAAGTGCACATAAGACAACAAACTGAAACTCGGCGTAGTGATGGGCAGTGGTTATTATATGCACATTATGGAAAGTTAACATCAATCTGATTAAAAATAAATCAGCTATCTTCACTCAAAGTCGCAAATATAGACCTCCCGTAAAAACGACTTGGTCAATTATCCAAAACACTCTTAATCCCCTCAGTCCCTAGTGACGTTACAGTGTACAAATGCATATTCGGAATGTTTATTCCTTAATTACCTATATACAGCCGGCGTGTGTATTCATTAACGCCTGACTGGTTCCTTAATCCCCTAATTAAATAAAACAACTGACTACGGAATAGTCTGTTCTTTTAATTTAGAATTTGTTTTATAAAGCCGATTGCTGTAGCATTGTCTTTTTAATCAGAATAAGACGACCGTAAACTAACAATTGGCTTCTGATTGAAACACGATTGGTGTAGAATTGGTGTAGCCGGCGCTACGTACATCTATGAAGCCAATTGAAGTAATTAATTGTCGGCATTTAAGAAACGAAATGGTTTTGAGTAGTAATCATATAAATAAATCATTAACACGTGTTATTGGTCATTCTATCATACACCAAGAGAATGGAGGCAGAATATTTAGAGTTATCCTGTAGCAGTAGTTCTTTTAGCTCTGGCAATGTATCGGATACAGATACGTCGCGAGAAATGATAACTATAGCGCCATATATTATGTTTGAGCCGTATCTATCTGACTGTGGCTGCATAGAGGATGGCGATGTAGATTATACCGGATCTAATAATGAAAACCATCCGATTGTTGCGAGACTAGATTCATTGATTTCATTAAATTATCTATTTACAGCTTTTATAAATAAATTGATTTCATTAAATTATCTATTTACAGCTTTTATAAATAAATTGATTTCATTAAATTATCTATTTACAGCTTTTATAAATAAATTGATTTCATTAAATTATCTATTTACAGCTTTTAGAAATAAAAGAATTGATATTACATGTACACAGCCTGCCCTATAGTAGTAATTCACACACAAAGGATATTTAAACTAAAATTGCTTCAGCATTCCACAAAATTTACATCAGTTATAATCGAGAGCCGTTTTCGTTCAGTTTGGGTTTCAATAACAGAATTACCTCGTGATATAATCGTATATGTCCATGATACAACACCTCAAAGAAGACTTGGTGTGTTCTATTTTTAGGTTCAAATAATCCGACCATATCAGAAAGCATGCATTTGCACCTTTCACGGTGAAATAATCGTATATACGACCCATGAGATGCCATGATATAACTGTCATCAAAGGGAAGCGTGCATGCACCAATTGGAGACTTGCTGTGTTCTATTTTTAGGCTCAAATAACCAGACCATATCAGAAAATGTGCACGAATAATAATAAATGACTAACGATTTTTTTATATGTAACGAATAATAAATTACATTTTGCATTTTGCAATTCTAAATTAATTCAATGTTTTTAAGCGCTTTATCAATCAGATTCACCAATCAATTGTCGTCAATAATCTTAACTCGCTGAGCAGAATGGGTTCGATAATCAACACCAGATTTAAAAAAAGGCAGGTTATCGTTTATTATTTAATTGAGAATTTAATTGGAATTTATTTAATTAGGTGATTGGCGGTTGTTGAGACCGCGATTAACACTGCTAGTTCTCCTTTGTTTTGTTTTATCTGCGAGTATAAAACTTGCCAAAATGTATTGTTGAAAATTTGTGCATATTTAGTAATACTTTATTGTTTTTCTTTTATCAAATAGTTAACGAGCTTGATTGACCTACCACTTACCAGTGGCTTTTTCGCACCAATTTATCGATTAGTATTGACATCTACGACAAGCATGTCGTCAAGGTGCAGCTCACTGACTATTAACAATTGGTAGGGGCTTGTAAAAAAAAAAAATTGCATGTCGTGTAAATATTTATTTTGTTTTTGTGTAGGACTTCAGCATATTATTCGTTTTAAATAAATATTATATAATTTCATGAGAAACAATGATTATCAAAGAACCGTAAGTGCAACTAATGTTTTATCGTTTGGTTGAGCCTTTTACTAACCACGTGGTTCTTGTTTTTTCTTTCATGTTTTGAATATATATATATTTCCCAAACGTCGTATACCAGAGTCCCAAACTTTGTATATCCGAGACCCAAACGACAGATATCAACTCTCGCGTCATGTTTTTTTTTACTACTCCATAACAATTAATGGTGTGTTAATTTAATAATAAACAATGAAGTTTATTCGACAATAAGTACAACTCGGTTAATTAACTGCTTCTATAATAACAAGTGGGATGAAACAGCCCGATAGAAAATCAGGTGTGGGATGAAACAGCCCGGGGTGAACCGGTCGTGGGATGAAACGACCCGCATCCGCCAATCCGTAATTAAATTGTTGACAAACGCAATCCACTCTTTCCGTAGTATTTCGTCTTTGGGAAATTTATGAAACGTCGGTACATTATTCCCCTTTTCTCTGCTGGAATTTCCACAACTCTCAATAATACAACGATAATTCGGCATCTTGAAATACACTCGGAAATATTATAGTAACAAATAAAATCTATTACAATTCAAGACGAGAAAGGTCTGCGTTTGAAAATGCTTTGAATTATATAGTGATGTGTAGCTTACATAATTACGAGCTAATGATTACCGACAATACACACTTGTTAACTGTTGGTATGTTGATACAGTGATATATTATACAGGCAGTGATATATTGGATAGATAATGTGTATAGTATGTGTAGTGCCTGTGACGTCATTAGCCAATTAACCGGATTAAGGTCGTTCATGAAAATTTAAAAACCGTTTTTGGCTGTCCCATACTAAAACGTAAATAGCTCAGTTAATTTTAATCAGATTGATTTGAACTTTCCGTAATATGGATTTAGTAATCATTGTTTATTATAATATGGAATAAAAAATTATGATCTTATGTGCTCTTTAAGTTTTAAAACCTGAAACCACTTCTATTTTTGAATGTAAACTGGGACATGTGTGGATATAGGTAAGAGGTAAGAGAAACATTATAATGAAATATCTTTCTACTATCAAAGATGTTTGACAATCTTGTAAAAGTGGGATACAGAATATCCGTCATTTTATTAACAAATCATTGAATATGAAAAGACATACATGTTACTTCTTCCATTTCGTATCATTGCTAGTTCAGTCACTTTTTTAAAGAGAGAGAGAGAAATGGGGTTTAACATCCACTCGACACAAACTAGGTCATTTCGGGACTAACACATGGCTTAATTTCATTTTAATAATTCAGTTGCGCAAATGGGTCTTTAGCAGTGGGAGGAAACCAAGGGACCCGGAGAAAACCCACGAGGTTGGACTGGTGACCCTACTGCTTGCCACATACAACCGGGGATTCACAAACCAAGCCAGTTGATTCAATGACAGGCTTTATAATACAGCGCATCTTTTTAAATCAAGTGAAGACAACGTTATGGAATGTATGAATGAATGAAATGTGGTTTAATTTCATGTCAGCACCAACTGGGCTACATTGCTACATGTATATTGTGAAAAAAAAACCATTATGGATGTGATGTACCTACTAAATATCAAGAGATCTAACCTGTCCATGTACTTTTATATATATATATACTTACTTGTCTTCTGCTAATGGTGTAATAAATACTGGATTCATTGAACCTTTTCTAATATTTATGTTATTAGATTTTTTACCACCAGTCATGGCCGCCTGCCAACTACCATAGATATCTAACTGTATAGAACTTGGTAGTTTATGATGTAATAACATTATCATATCTTTTAATTTCTCTAAACTATCACGTTTCTCATGTCGTACTTGCATCAGTAGTGTATAATCTCCCTTCTCTAGTTTTACTGTATACTACAAAACAAAAATATTGGATGGATAAATAAGGAAAACTATTTAACAAGATATAGACAGTACAAACCACCCCTAAATAAACACAAGACAAATTATAAACGAATGTATTAAGCCTGGTTTAAGTCTGAATAAACCAAAACCAAAATATCCATGATATCCATTCTATCTGATGGGAGATGATTGGATTAAAAAGAGGCCCATCAAAAGTTTTACCTAATAACTATAGGTGATGCTGGCTTGTATATTATCTCAGAGGATGCAGAATGTGAAATTCTCAAACAATCATACCCTTGTGAGAGAGAGAGAGAGAGAGAGAGAGAGAGAATAAAGTTTAAAACCACTTGGCACAAACTAAGTCATTTTGGGACTAACATGGTTTAATTTTATTTCAATAATTTGCTTGAGCGTAGGGGTCTTTAGCAGTGGGAGGAAACCTGAGGACTCTGAGAAAACCCACGAGGTTGGACAGGCGACCCTACAACTTGTCACATACAACAGAGGATTCAAAACCATGCTAGTTGACTCAATGACACGCTTTATAATACAGCACGCACGTGCTAACCATTTGGCCATACACACCCCTTCAAATTACAATCAGCACTTCAAGCAAACCCTCGATTGAAGCATTAGCAAATGTGTAAAACATCCAATGGCAGACATGGTCATGTATCAACCGGGGATAGTTTACATACTATGTAAATATTGAGAACTATAATATAAATGAGAATTTACCTGATGAGGATAAGCATCTCCAGTAGCAATTAACTGTTTATTATTATCAAATATCATCCATATTTGACTCTCATATTCAGATTCATATAACAAATCTGATAACATAGAACACTCGGGCATTACTTCACTACTTTTATTCTGAAAATATTCACAATTAATCATTTCAATCAATTATTTCTTGGGGAAAAAAGCCCCTACCATCAAAATAAAAGTAAAACATTCTAAGAATAAACTAGTGCCCTCAATATTAGTTATAAACAAGTGATAATTGAAATTGATCATGTTTTGGTCTGTTAGGTGACCTTACTAAATGATGATTGACAGTGGTTCGATAGATGTTGATCATGTTTTGGTCTGTTAGGTGACCTTACTAAATGATGATTGACAGTGGTTCGATAGATGTTGATCATGTTTTGGTCTGTTAGGTGACCTTACTAAATGATGATTGACAGTGGTTCGATACATGTTGATCATGTTTTGGTCTGTTAGGTGACCTTACAAAATCATGATTGACAGTGGTCCGATAGATGTTGATCATATTTTGGTCTGTTAGGTGACCTTACTAAATCATGATTGACAGTGGTCCGATAGATGTTGATCATGTTTTGGTCTGTTAGGTGACCTAAGTAAATCATGATTGACAGTGCCAGTGGTCCGATAGATGTTGATCATGTTTTGATCTGTTAGGTGACCTAAGTAAATCATGATTGACAGTGGTCCGATAGATGTTATTAAACTAACCTGATGAAAGTTATAAGTTAGTTCTAAGGCATATATTTGTCTGTTTTCAGGTAGTTGATCTCTAGTTCCTTGTAAACAAACAACTTTATGTTCTGTTGGCCTATAATATAAACAATCATTATATTATATAACTTATCACCTAGTAATTGTATTAATTATAAATATTGTGTTATGACATTATGGTACTCAATCGCTAAATGTCTTCTGTAAGAAATCAAATGGAGTTTAATGAATGTCCTACTGTTCTGCTCGGAACTGGGCTAATAAAGACGGACATACACCATACATTGTGCTATGAGGGAAATTTTGGCCGGACATCGGCACTACAACCTACTCTTATACAAAATTCCAACTGTCAAGGGATCTTTTACGTGCACTACAAGTGTACACAAGATATCAGTTTTTTTGTCCCATCTGAATGACTAGACAACTTTCCGTGTCAGGCTCTCTGCCCTGCATCACAGAAAAGGGGGAACCAAGCTGGAAAATCTGGATGAACTTTCCCGGCCAATGCATGGAACGAACACCCGACCTCCGGGCTAACAAGCCAGCATCTTATCCACTTAGCCACATCAGAGTTTCCGATAACCTGTATTTTCCGGTTTTATACCGCTAAACTTTAACCTGTACCGGTAAATTATCTTCTCCTCGGTCGGTCCATGGGACCAGTAAACAATGATAACGGAGTTTCATAACGTCAACAAAATTAATTGCTACTTTATCTTTCCATGCATAACTCGAGTCAGAAATCTATCACTGCTCAATGAGTCAATGCTTGCATGATCTGCTGAATAGCTTCCTATTAAAACCATATGGAAACTAAGTCCTTTGAAACTCTATACAGAAATACACGATCTCAATGTTGCATGGAATTCTTCGCCTACCATATTAGGCATGGCTTACTACGAAATGTGTAAGGTGGTTGATTTAGGTACGAAATAGCTGTCAATACATGGACTGTATGCGTGCAGCACGAGACGGGGAAGTCGGCTATGACTTTTTATAAAGACAGAACAATGCTCCAACAATATAATCAAAAGATTCCCCCAGAAATTCCTCCAGTGTAAATTAATTTTAAATCCAGTTGTAATTTATTACTTAATTCACAATCAGAATGTGCCGTTACTGTGAGACAACGAATAAACTAGTTCCTGACATTACGAGTCAGGAGGATCTTCAATTTGCCCCCCTCGGCAAATGTTAATTGTCACGTGTTTTTTACCTATTTCACATTTGTACTGTCTGCTGCGGCTTCTGTTGTTGTTTTTCGTCAATATGAGTATCGCTATATTATGCACGGGAATTGTTGTACTAGGGAATTTTTAGTTAGCCGTTAAAGTTGTAAGGTTAAGTCAGAACATGGGAATGTCTTACTCAGCTCATTTACGGCGTAACTAAGATCAAAGCGAATGACTTAGTAAATGTTGTTTATTGCCAATTTAAACGATTTATTCCAAAATCTCTTTAGCACAAACTCAAATAAATGTACTACAGTAATATATACAATCAGCTATTCAGTTTTCACGCATCAATTATAATTTACTTATCAACAATCACAAGAAAAAACCTCGGAAGGCAGTACAGATAGAATTTATACGGCATCCGATTAATCGGCACTGATGCGATTTTTGGCTTACCGATTTACCGATACAAGCATTTTTGTAATCTTGATAACACTAATATCTACCGGGAATTCATATGAAGTGTGTATTTATTTGAATACATTACAAGACTGGTAAAATTAAAAGTTGACCGGTATTTTTCACCTCTATACTATCGGTACCGTGTATCGGTAAATTTTGAAGCTAGCAGAAACACTGCACAGTGACCCTTATCTTCTGTAAGAAGTATGGTAAGCCCGACTGTGATGGGAGAGAGGGAATGGGGTTAAAAAAATCCACTTAAAAGGTCATTTTTGGACTCAAATGCGCTATTATTTTATTTTTATAATTTTCTTGCATGTAGGGGTCTCTAGCAGTGGAAGGAAACTGAAGACTCAAAGAAACTTCAGGAGATCGGACAGCTGACCCAATCCCCTCACGTACAAGTGTGGTCTTGAAACTTTACTTAATAACGACCTCTGTCTGATGTAAATATAAATAATAATATATACCTGACTGGCTGAACTAATGTTTTTAACTGGATTGATGGTTGAACATCTTCATGTTTTAATAAACTTCTAATATTATATCTAGTTATACCATCAGCAGCATGCTATAAATATACAATATAAATAATATTATCTATTTCAATTAACCCTTAGAACCTGAAATGCCACAAAACCGGCTTGACCTTGTATCGTATATACCTGAAATATCGGTTTTGCGACTGTGGGCGTTTGTCAAGCTCCAATTACATTGACATCATAATTAATATGACGTCCTGTAAATCCAGGGAGGGACGTGCAACACCCCATGTATAGTCAGTGTTCAAAGGGTTAAATATTGTTTGCTGACCTGTCGCACAATAATAAGCAGTAATTGTATTCTATAGAATTATGATTTGTGTATGTTAAAAATCTACAGCAAATAAAGTTTTAAAATTAAAATAAAATATTTGACACAAAATCTGTTTAAAAAGACGAGACTTTTCCAACATGGGTCAAAAAAAAAATTGTTGGTTTCACTGGATTTAATATGTTGAATTTCTTTTTGTGGGATGGCAATATCTCATACAATTAGCAATTGAATATTGAGTGTTTGGTGTTCATGGGGTTATAATAACCTTGTAGTAAAATATATACACCCAAAACAATTAATCTACAATTTGATCTATATATATATTTATGACTGTCGTTCATATGTCTAAGGTTTTGGGTCCTAAGCTTGAACCGCTGAGGCTGAAATGTGAGATGTAATGGCAGTTCAAGTCAGAGAGTATTACTTCAAGACAATATTACTTCTGGTGCAACGGTGGGTCAAACACTAATAATTGCTAAATAAAACAAACGAAATATTGACGAGATAAAACACTTATATATATTAAACCTACCATCACTGGTCTAATAACATCTAATTGAGCACCATAAAATATAACAGAGTAATCTAGAGTTACGGTTCCTAGATTAGCCCACCATTTAGCTAAACATACTTCTAATGTTACTTCTGGCTATAAAATATAATCAAATAGTTAAACAATATTACATCTAGACAAACATCAATACATCTTATAAAGTATTTCTTTTGTTTCTCAAAGGGTTGTACATATGTCATAATATCTGCTTTTGAGGAATTTTGATTTGAATGAAAAATTGAAGGTAAGGATGTGAAACCTTTTTTGTATGATCATATCCTGGATCAAAAGAGAGAGAGAAATGGGGTCTAATGTCCACTAGATACAAACTAGGTCATTTCAGGACTGACATATGGTTAACTTTTTTTTCAATAATTCGCTTGCGCGTAGGGTTTTTTAACAGTGGGAGTAAATTGGAGGACCCGGAGAAAACCCACAAGGTTGGACCAGACGACCTTACTCCTTGCCACATACACATTAAGTTGAGTGACATGGTTCTAATTGAATGCTTGTATGCGACAAGTAGTAGTGATGACAGTCTAATATAGTGAGATTTTTTCCCCGTTTCCTCCCACTGCATGGGAATCAATTATTCAAATAAATGTACAGGTAAGCTAAAGTAAACCATATATAAATCTTAATTACAAAACATGTTTAAGTCAAATTCTAAACACACGAATAAAATTCATAATGTTACAACTAATAGAACATTTTTACTTTTTTGAAGACCGTAAAGTCAATTCTTACCAGGACAGAAAATGCTTGTGTTGTCTCCCCCTGATCTGTAAGGGTAACAAATTTTTCAAACTCGTGTGTTTTATATTGAGACTGTGGTGATATCTGTAAACAATGTATCATTATTCTACAACTCTTTTCATTCTCTTTAGATTGAATTTTAACAGCTGAAAAAAACCAAAAACAGCAATCAGTGTTAAAAATAAACAAGCTTATAATTAGTTAAAACTTAAAACTAAAGGTTTCTGTCAAAATGTGTAACTTAATGTTTCTGTCTAAATGTGTAACTTATGTTTTTGTCAAAATGTATATCTGATCTTGCAGTCTAAATATGTAACTTATATTTCTGTCTAAATGTGTAACTCATGTTTCTGTCTGAGAATATGTGTCTTATATTTCTGTCTAACTCATGTTTCTGTCTGAGAATATGTGTCTTATACTTATATTTCTGTCTAAATGTGTAACTCATGTTTCTGTCTACATATGTAACTTTTATTTCTGTCTAAATGGTCTTTTCAGTTGAGTTTTGTGATATGTGCACATAATTCTGGGGGTAGAAACAATGTTTAAATGGAGTGACCTCTCACAAAAAACAATGGTTGAATTACTTGAATGACGTAATAGCAGAATAATTATAAGTGATAGTATCATTGCATCACATGAATGATGAATATGTGGTGACCTTTATTCAGGTATAACTATTTCAGTACAACCAGTTCATGTACTTAAATATGTTCATAAAATAAATAAACAATTCACCTGCAAATGAAGCACCGGCAGGAACGTGTATAAAATGACGCTGGATCTGGCCAGGTTTAAAGGTCACTTCTTTATAAGATAAACTATAATTTACTTCATCTGTTATTCTTTAGATAAGATAGAGAAAAAAAATATAGTTTTCAGTATCTCAATATCATCCAAATTCCTCGACATTGAAAACAGGTTTATTTTGCAATTTAAATCAGCATTGGTGTTGTGATTTGACAGAAGACCCTACTCCTTGTCATGTACAACTGGAGATTTGAAAGCACGCCAGTTGACTAAATGACAGGCTTTATGATACAGCGCGCACATGCTAATCATTCGGTCATTCACCCCGCCACCCACCGCCCAACCCAGGGACTGATAAACCATAGAAACAAAACCACAGCAATATGGCATTTTGAGACAAATAAAAGCTATAACGTGATTTCTGAAAAAACATAAACAATTCTGTCTAAATTTTATTATGAAAGTCCTTTAAATATTTAACCACATTCTCAATCCTAAAGTTTCAAATAAAACTCTTATCATTTGAAATATGGGTGATACCTATGTAAAATGTAAAGGAATATTACGTACTTTTCAGGAACAATAACTGTCACCGGTATTCTAAATAACGGCCCTTTAGCTGCATATTTTATATTATATGCACATACCTACAATAACAAATAATAGGATGTAATTTAATTCATGTGAAAAGATATGGGAGTTAAAATCTTCAAATTAACGTATACAAAAGGGTGAATCGAAACTACACCACTTGACTCAATAACAGACTTTATAATCAAATGGCATGCCTTATCTATTCGGTCACCCAACCACCCAATCACCCAAAATAAGATGAAGAAATTGCATACGTTTAACAAAAAAAATCTGATATTATTTTTGGAATAAAAATTAGCTCTGATTGGGTGTACAAGCATCTCAAGAAAGAATTTAAGATGTTTAACAAAATATATTACCAATAATGTTGATGTAAATTTTAAATCCTGACTTGAGACTGTGAGCCAGCAGACAGTCCGACAATGGTGGATATTTCAAAATAAAGAGAGAGAGAGAAATGGGGTTTAACGTCCACTCGACACAATCTAGGTCATTTAGGGACTCACATATGGTTTAATTTTATTTCAATAATTTGCTTGCGCATAGGGGTCTTTAGCAGTAGGCGGAAACCTGAGGTCCCGGAGAAAACCCACGAGGTTGGCGGACAACCCTACTCCTTGTCACGTACAACCAATGATTCAAAACCACGCCTGTTGACACAATGACAGGCTTTATGATACAGCATGCGCATGCTAACCATTCAGCCACCCAACCCCCCAGCAAGTAGACAGACCTAAAATGGTGGATATATGAAAATAATAGATTACCTCTGTATAGTGTACACCAGCAGCGAGACCAGTAGAATTAACTTTTATAGAAATAGGTCGTGTTGTATTCATTAATTCTAAATGTTTTGGACATTCTACCCAACTTTCTTCACATAGTAGACTAAGTTGTAGACTCAACTCTATCTTCTGATCTGGAACTATTACAAAGAAGAAATTTTGCATTTATTGTTTAATTTTAGGACTACATGCAAACCTGTCTGGCACAAATTCTGACTTTCTCCAGCATGATCCCTCTGCTGCCGGACATGTTGTTTGGCACAGATTTGTCTCTTTGCAGTGTTTTTAATGTCAGGTGGAACCACTAGTTCAAAATGTCAGGCATTACTTCATTAATATACATGTTATAAAGAACTCTACAATCAAATAAATAATGAATTTAGTCTAAAGCTCTTTATAACTGACAAGGTGATATTTTTTTGTATAGCTTAATGTACAACCAGCGTTATATTACATGACTATTCTATTGGTACTTACCAGTTTTACTTTCTAAGAAGACAGGTTCAATAACAACTGCTGTTTCTATTGGTCTACCGTGTCTCTCCATTTCTCTAATATATATACCATGTTTATTACCTTGACAGGTAATATTAAAGTGTACATTATCTTCTATATTACACTCAGTACTACTCATATACTCATATGCTTTCTCTACCTATAATATAAATATACATATATACACACAAAACACTTTCTTTAAATATAAATAAACACCTTCTCTACCTATAACATAAATATACATGTATACTCAAACACCAGGCCCTGGGTTCACAAAGCATTCTCAGACTTAAGTTGAGAATTTCCTCATCTTTCAATCACTGTTTATGAGAAATATCTTTGATGCAGACACACAAAACTTTGCACATAGTTTCTTATTGATGTATATAATACATTAAAACAACAAAAATTTGATAAAGGCCTATATTATAATGACATACTGGCTACCGTGTCAATGTGTCTCTTCTAGTAGACAGTACATCCTATTAAAATGAAATGGGGTTTAACATAGTACTGTTCTTTTGGATTCTATATGTACAATGTACATGTATGCAAGTTAAAGTATTTTCTATATATAATTTAAATAATACAACTCTACCTGAACTATTCCATGACCCAAAGCAAAGACTTCAACTCCATCCACTTTTTTAGCAGTATTTTCTAAAGCTCTACGTACACTATATGGTGTGTATTCTATATCTTTAGCTTTAAGGGCGGACAGAAGAAGTGCTAAAAAAAAAACCAAAAACAAAAAATTATTCTGGATTGTCGTAATTTGCATTGAATTTCAATACTATCAAAATATAAAGCTTTCATAATAAAGCATTAATAAAACCAATGATGAATTTTGTAGAAAATATAGATACTAAACAATAAACTAACCTATGGCACCACAAGCATTGGGTGAACTCATACTCGTTCCATTCATTAACTGAGAGCCACGTAAAGTCCAATTAGGAACTGATGCTATAGCACCACCTGGAGCACTTATTGAAACACCCAAAGCACCATCATGGCTGAAAAAGGAACCCATAATCAATGAAATTTAAAAACATATTTTAACTACCAAATATAGAGTGAAAACAATGTAGGAAGTTGTGCATTAGAATCAAGCTTTCACATAAAAAAGATAATGTAAAACAAATTTATTTGTGTCCAACACTTCATAAATCATAAATTAAAAGATCTAAAATGGTAGATTGAAACAGTCTTCGTAAATTTAATCTTGAATGTTGATTATCTAAATCATTTGATTTTAACAGAAAGAAAAGGCAGTCTTTTTAAATCACCAAAATAAATCTAAATTTGTCTAAAATATCTTGATTGAATAAGAGAAATGGGGTTTAAGGTCCACTCGACACAGATTAGGTCATTTTACTATTTACAAATATAGAAATGTTGGTGGATCTTACCAAGGACCTCTAGAAGACCATGTATAGTGCATTGATGGTAATTTTTCTCTCAGAGAATATTCTGCTGCCATCATTGATGGAGTAACATGAGCACCAACACCTGTAATTACATCAGAATTAAGAATATCAGAAGTTAAAGAATATCAGAATTAAGAATATCAGAAGTTAAAGAATAGCAGAATTAAGAATATCATAAGTTAAAGAATAGCAGAATTTTAAGAATTAAGAATATCAGAATTTTAAGAATAAAGAATATCAGAATCAAGATTGTGTAACAAAGTTAACTGTTGATATGTAGGACACTGGTACAGTTATTAAAATCATGTGAACAGCCGAGAAAAAATGGTTTTTATTCCACAGTAATGGTTGGTGCACCAAGATAAGTTTTACCATACCAGGCAGGGTTTTATGTACATTGTCTTTTGGTAGGCAGAATTCACGACATATCTTCAGATTTTCAGATTTTTTTAAAGTATGTATTATTTTACGAAAATTCAAAATGTCTTTACTGATAGTTTTTGGCAAAGAACAAGGAATATGGATCATAAATATTTCATTCTGTGAACTGTAATTTTCCCTAGAAGTGTTATAAGCTAGTGATTAGGCTACAAACCTATGATAGCATGAGTGGTGCCCCCTGGTGTACCAACAGTAGATAACGCTGGACCGTTATTACCAGCACTAGATACAAATATCACACCATGTTTAGTAACAACTTCCGATAATATACTACACACTCTCCTGTAATAAAATATGATAATATACTACACACACTCCTGTAATAAAATATAATAATATACTACACACACTCCTGTAATAAAATATATAGAGAATCTCCTACGAGTGTTTTCAACACAAGTTGATAAAGTAAAAAAAAACGAGGCTCTGCCGAGTTTTTTTTACTTTATCAACGAGTGTTGATATTTTTGGGTATCAAAAAACACGAGTTGGAGATTTTATTTATCACCCAATCCTTTCTTACATGCACAAATAAATAAATATAATTCTTTCCTAAAGATTTCACATTTACCGATCCTATTTACATTATAGCGTAGTGATACATCATTTTTTGACAGCAGTTTAGCTATTGTATAGCCCTGTATACTGACCCAGTTTTTTCCTTCACGGTCAATTTAATAAAAGCAGTTTCTTATTTTTTTTTAAAAAGTCACTCTTTACTTAAGGGGAGGCACTGCTCGACAAATATGAATTTTGCAAAAAATGACTTCTAATAGTGCTATCAACTTAAAATTTTCAGTAATTGGTCAAATGGTCAAAATATGGCTAGTCAGCAATTTTGGGGATATTTGCAATACTCGGTTGCCATGGACATGAAAAAAATCATTTTTACTACGGTGCCCTGCTTAAAAAAAATCGTTCTCTAAAAGTATCGAAGATAGAGGCTTGGACCTTTTTTTAAAATGTTGCCATGACATTTCTCTGTGCAAGTATCTATATAGTGATGTTATTGGGTCCTGACATATTTCTCTATGTCAACAAAAATTCAATTATGAAAATTTTTGCTTCACTGAGCCGACTTCAAATGTCAATTTACTACACTAAAAATTAATTTAGAGTACTGAAAATCCTTATTTGCATAGAACTAACATTACTAAAGTATGTGTGTAAGTTTCAGACATATCGGATGTAAACTTTTAGAGAACGATTTTTTGTTAGATTGTCGACTGTTGATATTTTACATTTTGAGAAATCAACACATAAAGTTGAAAAGACGTAATGGGCCTTGTCGTTCCTATTGCTTATACAAGGTGCATAGAATCTATAGACTTTCTAACACATCATTTTTATCTTCGGTCGTCTTCGTTTTTTTATTTTTTTTCACAATTCTGGCCTTTGAATTGGTTTAAACCACGAAATTTAGTCATATTTAGCCAAAAATAAGAAAAACAAACAAAATGTCCGCTAGCGGTCAATTGCTACCGGAAATTGTCGGAGATTCACGATCAATGCTTCGCGGAGCCAATAATGGCCATTGCGCATGCCCAACGTTTAATAGGCATGCGCAGTGGCTTTTTAACCTATAACCCGTTAACCTCTTTCTTTATATGGAGTTTTCCGTCAAAACAGCACCCATCATCGACCAATCATAACGGAGAAAGAATAAAATTTTCCGAAGGTCTATTTATAGATCCGTAAAATAGAGTTAAGTCCCTTTCTAATGGTACCAAACATGTCGGCCTTCGCGATTTTTACCGCAATCAAAACAGTGTTTCAAAGAGCATTATTTTATGAATTCATAAGGTAAAACAGAGAAATCTGAATTGCAAAAGCATTAAGAAGGATATTTTTTCCATTAAAAAACATTTTATACGTATTTTTTTTAATAACAAGTGAAATAAAAATGAATAAACTTCACAAATATGCAAACATAAAAAAATCGATAATTTGAGTCAAAATTGACATTTGTCGACCTGTGCCTCCCCTTAAACTAAGTGGTTTCTTTAAAATAAAAGAAGGTAGTTCCTTTTTGATTGACCAATCAAATTTATGTAAAGTGATCTCACTACACTGTGTATATATCACTAAAGTGATATTACCACACTGTAGATATCACATTTAACACACAAGCGATATCTACTGTCAAATGTATTATTGTGTGATAAAATAATATACTACACACTCTCCTGTAATAAAATATAATAATATACTAAACACTCTCCTGTAATAAAATATAATAATATACTACACAATCTCCTGTAATAGATGGAAACGTTTCTGTTGGGGAAATAATTTTCTTCATAGCACATGAAAATTTTCATTACCCTGAATGGTGCAGAAAAGTAAAACCCCATTTCATTTAATGTGGTGAGAGTTTGTATTTAGTAAGATTATATATTAGGTAGCAAAAGGGCCCAAAAACCTGTTATAGAGAGAAAGAGAGAGAGAGAGAGAGAGAGAGAGAGAGAGAGAGAAATTGGGTTTAAGGTTCACTTGACACAGACTAGGACTAACATATGGTTCAGTATTATTTCAACAATTCGCTTGTGTGTAGGGGTCATTAGCAGTGGGAGGAAACGGGAGGAACTTGAGAAATCCATAAGGTTTGACATTGCCAGTAGACTCAAATACAGACCTTGTGATTTTACTTGTAAGCATTAAACCACTAAACCACCCAATACCCCAAAATATGTTAAAGAGATTTTTCAGAGAAACCCTTAGTAGTGTGATAATGATTACCCTGAATTGTTCCAATGTGAGGCTTCCCCATAACTGTAGTTGATTAAATCACATTTATGTTCTATAACTTTTATCATCTGAAATAAACAAATATATATTTATTATGTCAATAACATAATTATAATCAACATCTGGAACATAATCTAGCCTAGTATAGCTATTAAAAAATAATAACTAGGTCATTTTGAGACTAACATATGGTAAAAAAATTCATTTAAATAGTTTGCTTGTGAGATTGGCCAGGTGACCCTATTCTTGTCACATATAAGAGAGAGAGAAATGGGGTCATTTTGGGACTAACATATGGTTTTAATTCTATTTTAATAATTCGCTTGCGCATAGGGTTCTTTAGCCGTGGGAGGAAACCGGGGCGCCTGGAGGAAACCCACGAGGTTGAGAAGGAGCCCCTATATCTCCATGCCACATACGCTCACGACACACCAGGGCTCGAAACCACTTAATTAAACAATTGAAATAAACATCTTTGATAGCTTCTGAAAAAAAACATGGATTTATTCAACCATACTTACAGCTCTGACTAAGGCTGTTCCAGTTTCCATAGAACCTAATCTACTATCACCAATCTTGACTCCAATAATCTGGGCACCGGGAGCTAATCCATTTCTCTCTGGTTTATCCGGGAAATAACCAGCTGTTATACACGCTACGTGGGTGCCATGGGATCCTACAGATAGAACATCAATTGACTTTACTAAAGGGATTTATTAGAAAATTTAAAAGGGGCAAATTTGATTATATTTATATCTTCCTGATCATTAAAAAACATCAATATTTCAGCCAAAAATAAGTTTTGTGGTTGAAAAGATGACCTAATTATGCTCTAAGAAACATATTGTTAAAGAAGTCTGCAGTTTTAAAAACAGAAAATCACTAGATGCTGCTTGATATACAAATCCAAAGACGTATATTCTACCTACCTGCATTTGCACAGATCTCCAGAACATTCCCATCATTGTGTATATTCACAGAATAATTCAACATGTCTAAAATAAATAAATACAGGTATGTAATTCACATTAAAACTTATTATAGTAAGGTTCTCTCTTAATGATATCAGGCAGTAATACTAATAAATACACCTAGAAAACTGAAACTTTGTTTGTTTGTATGTTAATAAGGATGCATTATGCAAGAACTAAATCTGCTTAGTGAAGGTCTTTATTTTAAGTTATATCAACTATTATTTAGAATTTTTTATTACATGACAAGCTCCAAACCAACGGATGGCAGAGAATTAAATGAATTATAACATTTAATGATTTAATTTATAAAATGGCGAGGCAAGGCTAAGTCTCAAATAACAAGTACTGTTTTTACGATAATAAACAATCTATGCCACATCTTGTCAAAACAGTGATAATTTTGCTCAGAATAATGTAATGTGGATGAAATTTTCAATATATTGATTTTACATTATTTACTTTTGAACTATTATAGTAAGAATGGTCAGCTATTTATCTAAATATTACATAATGCATCTTTAATATAGTATTTGGAATAATTAGGCAACACACAAACATCTAAAAGATGCAATGTGTTAAGTTGTTTCATAAAGTTCATCATTCTACTAACTAGATATTATTATTAGTGTTATACCTGAATTATTTATTCGACCAAATTCATGTTCTTCTCTAAAACTAGCTAATAATTTACACTGATCTAATTCACCCTTTTCACTTGTATCAACACAGGCTCTGAAAAACATAAAATAAAAGATGAATGAATGAATGAAATGGGGTTTGACGTCCTATGCTTCTGCACCTAACCTGGGCTATGAGGGAAATTTTTGCTCGGGTAGCAACTGAATTCCAACTGCTATGGGATCTTTACGACGTGCATGCCAATGTGTAAGTGGACCTCGTTTCTTTTTCCCATCCGAACGACAAGGCAGCTGTCCTTGTCAGGCCCTCCGTCTGCATCACTGACAAGGGAAAACTGCGCCGGAAAATCAGGATAAACTTTCTCGAACACCCGACCTCCAGGCTAGCAAGCCAGCACCCTACCAACTTAGTCACATGATCCCCCAAAATAAAAGTTGAAATACTGGCATGTATGAATAATAACAGAATAATCCATCAGCAGTACATCAATATTAGTAATGTCTTTAATAGATTATAACAGGTTAGGATTCGTGGGAAAAGCTATAATTACCTCCAAGTGTTTCCATCATGAAATACAATACAGTCAAAAACTGGTCCAACATCAACCGATTTCTTGTCGAAACCTGTCAATATGTCTACCTGGGCCTGAAGATCTTCACGAATACATTTATCTTCTGGTGACTGCAAATTTATTTGAAAAGAATTGTTATTATCATTTATAAATTGTGTTTATTAATATATTGTTAAATAAGATGCTGTAAGCAACATATAATAAGGTAGAAATCATACGATACAGATGACCAAAAGGAACTTTATCAAGCAAATATATATATTTTAAATCACTCTGCATGTACATTGAACTCAAACAGTGATAGAATTTGTTGAAATTTAAGTCTGTTTCAGTTCAAAACAAATTTCAAAGTATCTATGCAAACACAAATGCTTTTTTTTATTCAACTAGTCTCTCTAAGTCTTGGTACAGTTTATAAAAAGTGAGACAAATTCTTCAATATATCCGTGAGATACGGATGTTTTAAGATTCAGTACGAGTTGTACATTATTACCCATAGTGGTTTTCAAGGAGTTCAGTGACTCTTGTATGATTTTTTGATCAAAGTAAGCAGTTGCTTGGATTTTCTATAATAAGGTGCTGATGAATCTAGGAATTTTAAATAATTAGGTGAATCTAAGGCTATCTGTAATATAGTATTACAATCAATTATTTTTAAAGGGACGATAACACTCTTGCTGGCCAGACAGGTCCAGAAAAAAGCCTTATTCTAACTACTAAATGTAAGTGTCCTACCACTCCTACCTGTTGTGTAAATTATCCATTACATCCTTTTTTACTTGTTCAGAGGGTTCGAAAATATTTTTAAATCTAAGTTACATTTGAAAAAGTTTACGTAAAGCTTTTTTAAAATTCGGTGTGTTAAGATAAAATTTGTATCATCAATTAATTGGAATATTGTAAAAAAAGTACAATTTGTTGACCAGAATAATGATTGGAACATATTATTGAGTTACAACAAGAGTGTTATTGGGCCTTTAAAAGGGGCATTAGGGTTTATGCCAAAAAAATCTTGAAGGGGGGTACAATTTATACGGTCAACCAATAAGCGTCCGTCCGCCTAATACCCCTAATAAAAAATCAAAAGAAGGCAGGGTGTACATGTATTGACCTGAATGGCAGAAAAGATGCACTCTATCACATCTTGAGATTTATATGATATTTCATTAGTTACAGATCATTTTAACACTCTTTCTCTTACACAAAACACACTTTTTGAAAACATTACTCAACTGACTGAAGGGGGGTATGCACCCCCATTCTTCAAGCAAAGGGGTGTTCTTGCACCCCCTGCAGGCCTGCACCCCCCCCCCCACTGGCTGAAACCCTGGGCATGATCATGTATTTGTCTTACTTATTGATTAGCCACCATATTAAAGAATGGTCTTATTTGGATACATATTAATACTAACAATGCACTCTATCTGTAACATTAATATATTCTTACCAAATTAGAATTGCCACTGTTTTTATTATCAAAATTTTCTAATCGTTTAACACTATCGGCCAGTGCAACTCGATGTTGTGGATCCCATTGCTGTTCTTTCCGTTCCTTCAATATACGATCTTTTAGACCTTTAGGGTACAACTCAAAAAGAACTTTTGTACCAATATGGTACTGTCCTGTTGGATTCTTCCATGATGCTGGAATCTATAATGAATGATTAATAATGAATTTGAATTAAACCCACAGTAAAAATAGTTATGATATTACCGAGAACTGCCATCGTTCCGCTGTAGTTATGTTTTAAGTACGGTACTACATAATTACTGGTAGTCTGAAATATGCTTTTTATTATAAAGTGTACGGTATTCAGTATTTGCTCTTTAGGTGGAATATCTAAATGATAGTATTTAAATATGACTTTCTGGCATGTTCATACAATTTGAGATCATTCACATACTTCCCAACACTTCACTAAGCAACCTCAAAGATATTCCTTCTGAAAAGCAGGAACTGTGCTTATCAAAAAATTCAGATTTTGTTAACTCAAACCTGCTCAAACAAGGGTTTGAACCTGGGGTATTTACCACTAAACTACATACTGTCCCCTTCTTTAAATTGTACAATACTATAAGTACGGTACCTGAAGATTTCTGCCTGTTAACCCTTTAATAACGCCATTCTGTGCTTCCACAACAGATGATGTGTTAACATCTCCAGAGCCTGTAGCATCAATAAGATCTACAATTTTAGGTTTACCACTTGGAGTTGTCTGTAATATAAAAGAAGCAACATTCTAGCACAATTTCAATTTAGTATACAGGTTTCTGAATTTTTTGAGAGATTTCAAAATCTGTCCATTGCAACTTATCCTAAAACTACAGCTTACTGAACACACAGGCCACACAACACGAATCTTAGTCTTAGATTCCAAATTTATGAATATTTGGGACTGTCAATTGAAATACCATTCCTAGGTAAATAGCATTATCAGTCAATCCTTTACATGAAATAAGGCCTACTTTTAATTTCTAAGCTGTTGCTGTACTGGTAGTGCAGTAGTTAAAAAACTTTTAACGTTAAAATTGGTACAGTCTAAGACCCTTTACGCAAGTTCAAATACGCTTGTGAAAACGCACAATTACCATTACAGTTTGGTAATTCTATGACAAATAATGAAGACTGGACCACTAAAATAGTTACCGAGCAGTTTTTCTTTGTGGTAATTATGCGTTCTACATATGCATAGCGATGTATTTTGTATGACATATTACACTTAAGCGGCCATGAGTTGCCACGAAAATTCGCGAGTAAAAATTCCGCGTAGCAGTTGGGTTTCATCAAATCATATAATTATGCAGTAAGGCTTCACCTTTATTTCAATTGGAATTGATTTATTATATGTTAAGCTCATGTGCAGTACTGTTTTTGGGTCAGTTAATGTGTCAATTAAGGGACCTATAGGCCAGAAATTCTTTTGTAGTCATTTAAATTTAACTAAAAAATTTGCGCCAAGGAACTCTATACGACAAACCACTGAGTCTGAAATGGGCAGAAGACATCAGTAGTGGAATCATTTCTAGTAGTGCTGTAGTACAGGTTAAGGTAGGCCTATACTTATTTTTTTGTTACGTCTTTTTTGTAAATCATTTTAGTGAAGCCTGTACCACCCGGGACTGTACAGCGCAGTGGACACTTACGGCTGGCACCCGGATCCATTCACTTGATTTGATGATTGTTTAGTGTTTGCAATGTCTATTTTCTGTCTTGTCCGCAGGTTTATTTTCTAGATTTTTTTTGTTTGTTTTGCGTGTAGTGCAGTCCTCCTGCATTTACTATTAGATACGGTATTCATTTGATTTGATATATATCCATTTGCTGTTTATTTTGCTTGGAATTTGCAATGTCTGTATAAAGTTGGTGTGTCGTGGTTTGTCTTGTGGCTTTTAGTTTGTGTCACGTCAATCATATTCATGCTGTCCTCCTGTATTTTTTTTTTTTAGTTAAATGAGTGATGATGAGTCTATTTTGGTTGGGTTCTCAATATGTATAAGCTTTCACTATTAAACAAATTTAAAAAGTTCTTGCTGTCAGTATTGACCCATCTATAGTAATTATAAACTACATTGGCAAGTTAATGTCACTGTACTGTAGATCTATAAATAATAAAACAAAAAGCCCAGCCTAACTTTTGCCTTTGCCTTGAGGCTATCGGCTATCTCAATCAAAAACTGCAATTCATCAACTTGTCCTCAAGAGATGTGCTATTTACCTGTAAACCAGCAGCCCCTGGATCAACACCTGTGTCTAAGATGGCTATCAGGGTCCCATCGCCATTCCATTCAGGATATTTAGTTATAAAGGCATCAGCACAAGTTTCTTTTTTAGGAAGAATACCTTCCACAGGAAAGGAAACGTCAACAAGGTCCGCCATGTTGCTATCCGTAATCTTGATCTATCCAGTCTTATTTCTGTATTTCGCGCCGCATCCGCGTTAACCCTTTGAACACTGCCGTTGTTCCAAAATAACGCCTTAGCGGTGACGAGAAACTTCCACCTTATAATAAAAGAAATTGCCAACTACCTTTATTGCTTATGCAACACGCCTACCTCTATATATAGAGACCTAACAAGTTAAGCCGAGATTAATATGTCAGTGTCACAACTATTTATAAATAGTAATCCACAAGGAAACCGAGAGACAGTTTTGCATGGTGAAAAAGGGGATCACAACCAAGGACATTATAAATACACAGGTGTAAAGCCCGGATAATCTATAGAAAATTCTTCAGCTACATAGAGTTTAATCACCGGAGATTTAGTGTTCGTCATAAATGTTTGATTAACCATTTTAAATTTTTTGGCTCTCCTCAACAAGCAGCTTAGTCACATAATAGGAACATGCATGCTGATCCGATGATGATTTCAAAAAAAAAAAAAAAAGATAAAGATTTTCTTTTTAAAAAAAATCTCGGTATACGCTACATATTTGATTGTTGGTGTAAAAATTAGTTTGGGCTTTTTGTTGAAAATTTGTTGTAATTATTGCATGATCTTTATCCCATCAATATTTTTGTTTTAGTTTCACAATAAAAGACTCAATAATGATTTCATTTCAATTTCACACCAAATTGTTCTGTATGACTCGGTTACTAAATAACAATATTTCGTGATTATTGTATAACATTTTCATTCCGATATTTAATTCGGATCAGGTCTTTTCATCCCAAAACCGTTTTCCCCGGGCTGTTTCATCCGGACGGTTTCACGAGTAGCTACTATGGCATAACAACACAATTCCAAATTTCTTTCAACATTTTTTTTATGATATAGAGCATATATATATAGGCTATTATATGGAATATTTTTTGGGTTATTGTATAAACTTGGGGATTCAAACGGTTAAAGACCAGTCACACAAAAAAAGACGTTTTGTTTAGCAGGTGTATTTTATTACACCGCCTCTGTTTACTCGCCCGCATGATCGAACAACATAAGCCTAATTATTATATTTAAAAAAATCCCTTGTTTCGGATATTTACATCTAACCAAACTAACTGTTAAAATGAATGGAAATCGGGACAATGCAATGGGCTTATTATAGTAAATAAGTCGACTAATAGTCTACCATTGCAGAATAATGATCTATTGATTTCAAATAATATACATGTAGACAATGTAATAAATGATTTACTTATAACAAAGGATTTATATACACGGAACACTATGTTTATATATAGAGAGATAAATGGGGTTAACGTCCACTCGACACAGACTAGGTCATTTTGGGACTAACATGGTTTAATTGTATTTCACTAATTCGCTTGCGCGTAGGGGTCTTTAGCAGTAGGAGGAAACCGGAGGCCCGGAAAAAACCCACGAGGTTGGACAGACTACCCATAGCCTATTCCTTGTCACGTTCAACCGGGGATTCGAAACCACGCCAGTTGACTCAATGCCAGGCCTGATACAGCACGCACGCGCTAACCGTTCGGTCACCCAAGCCCTCGGAATTCTATATAAATATAGCGTCTGTAACCGTGGACTGTCTTCATATTCAGCCCCGAGCAGAACAATAGGCTATTAAACCCCATTTCATTTAATTTCATTTCTGTTTCTTTATGATTACATTGTCACTTGTAAAGTGCCCCTGAACATGTTATATGAAAGGCATACTTTAAATATGTGGGACAGTAGATCTTTACTTATTGTCTTCCAATGGCGTCGAAAAAATATATTGATTTCTTTTGTTCCATCTCTGAGTGAACATTGAGGTCAATACAGATAAGTATATCCAGCCCAGGTTACCGTTTTCAACAAGAGAACAAATTATTTATAGACCGACTTCCAGGATCAATAAATCGATTATTGGACAGCTTATACGATTATCATTGTTTAAAAACAGACAACAACCATGCAATTAAAAACAAAGAACTTCGTCACACATAGCTGATTAAAATATAATAAGAAAATGTACATTGTTATTCGATACAAGTTTCTTACTAAAACTGTGATCACAACCTATATTTCATATTTTCAATTGGTACGATGGGAATATAAAATAGTTTCTTTTTATCGTATTGACCGGAAATAGAATGGGGTTTAACGTCCTACTAATGAAATGCAGTGTACGACCTATTCTTTTTTCGATGTCCAACTGTCAAGGTTCTTTTACGTGCACGTCAAAGTGTACACAGGACCTCGGTTTTTGTACCATCTGAACGACTACACGCTGAAAAATCCCAATGAATTTTCTCGGTCATCACCAGGACCGAACCCTGACACCTTCAGATTAGCGAGCCAACGTCTTAATCACAAAGCCAGCCGGGCTCCTACACGTGAAGGGAGCC
Organism: Patella pellucida; assembly: GCA_917208275.1. Taxonomy (NCBI): domain Eukaryota; kingdom Metazoa; phylum Mollusca; class Gastropoda; family Patellidae; genus Patella; species Patella pellucida. Next base: position 27,573,408 of record OU795038.1, on the reverse strand, counting down.
GCATGTATGAATGGATGAAATGGGGTTTAACGTCCTAATAATATGCACCTAGCCTGGGCGAATGGAAGACGGGCATACGTCATACAGTGTGCTATGAGGGAAATTTTGCCCGGGCAGTGTACACGGGACCTCAGTTTTTCGTCCCATCCGAACGAATAGGCAGCTGTCCTTCCAGGCCCTCCTTCTGCATCACTGACAAGGGGAAATCACGCCGGAAAATCGAGATGAGGAAGCCGCATGAATATGGAAGAACGATTACTCGTTTATTTTAACGAAGAATATTACGTCAGCAAGTAGAGTAACAAATTGATAGGGCAGGGAGTATAACTACATATTATCATATACCTCTAACGGATTATTTCTGACATTTCTTCGTATTGAATACTGCCAGTCCTACATATCAATTTGAAAAAGAAATTAAATAGGGTTAACTTCATACTTTTCTGCACCAAATTGACTAACTTTGGTATGAGGATGATTTTCCCCGGACAGCAGCGGGTGTTTTCGCCAATGTATCGAATTTCCATTGCCAAGAGTTATTTTACGTGTACGCCAACAAGTAGACGAATTAACCTCGGTTTTTCTTTCTATCTGAACAACTATACACTTTCAATGCTAGGCCCTTAGACCTGCACCGCTGGCAAGCGGAATCCAATGTTCTATTGAAGAGATGACAAAACATGCTAAACAACCCCCGTATCACTGAGCCTTATCGAGGGGTGTTGGCCGAGATAGTTCATCGGTATTTTCCGGCGTGGTTTCACCATGTCAGTGACGCAGGACAGAGGACCTGGCAAGGACAACCTGTCTAGTCGTTCTGATGGGACAAAAAACCAGGGTCCCGTGAACACATTGGCGTGCACGTAAGATATTCCTTTGCATGCCGTGGTTCCGCTGTCTGGGCAAAATTTCCCCATAGTACACCGTATGCCCGTCTTCGTTCGCCCAGCCGTAGTTAGGACGTTAAACTCCATTTTATTCCATTTATCGAAGTGTCGCAGGAAATAGTTATGGACCGTGAATGTGCGGATAAGACGTAAAAACAGTGATAGGCATAAACGTTTGCATGTGCATGAAAGAACCTTTGTTACACAGACTTGTTGGGCATTGCACAAGTAACAAGAAATTAAAGAAAGTTAAGCACAGATAACATTTATTTGGAAAACAAATTATTTACATCGATAGAAATTAAAACGGACAAATAAGTCCCTCTCGAACAATAAATAAAGGTACATAATGTATTCACAATCTCAAAAATAGTTCCGGAAAGTATTTTAAGCATAAGTCATCGGCAGGTTTATATCATTTTTCTGCGGAATGTCTTTATACGTAAACTGGCAATCAATTTGTCGGTCATGAGCCTGATTGTCATACGGTAACGATGATGTTGGAGGTCCAGGCCACGCACATGGCGGAGGATTTCCTTGCATCCAGTTTGTGTACCATAAGTAACTCTTGGGTATATTCCATGGTTGCCATGGTGACGAGGATGCCAATGGAGTATCTATTGGTTCCGTCTGGTATGAAGACACCGGACTTGTATCAGGAGTTGATTTTCTTTCATCGTCTGAAAAAACAAAACAATAAAGGCTTTATGATACAGCGCGCACGTGATAACCATTCGGCCATCTTTACTGATCCCTAGGTCACGTTATCAATAAACCCAATCTAGATTACCCACAAACCTGTTACCCAGGCCCCTCATATAGGGGGGGGGGGGCATATGCACAGGAAGTGACACTTTCAGAGGGTAGCAAATTATCCAAGTACTATGATATTTATGGACTATCTTCCTTGGAGGTTGAGATACCAAATCACCGACCTTCCCATCACCAAAACATGTTTAAACCAGTTCATATTACAGCAAAGAGGGGGTAGAATTATGATTTATCCAAGATATATTATTGGGTTATATGATCAAATGAAGGGTTAAAGGAGTAATAAACATAAAAGATGTTGCCACTGGGCTGGGCGCCACTAAGGCTTGCGAGGGCCCTGGGTTAACCATGACATTGTATTTTAAAATATTTAGGCATGCATTATATAAGTTTGTACGATTTACGGTTATTTATTTTTTATCTGACAAAATATCCTGCTGTGTTTTGGCAATAGATTTTATTAAAAAGCTCAAAATTCCAAAATTTACGTCTCTAGTTATGTTAGATTCTTATCTGCATGAATTGTTATTCGCTCACCTTCGTCTGTGTGTGGATGAACTTTTGGGGCAACCCCTTTCCGCCATTTAGCTCTTCTATTCTGAAACCAGACCTAAAAGGAACAGTACAAAACTACGTGTATTTGCAAAGTTTATATAAGATAACTATTAGAGATTCCTTATTTTCCTATATACCACAAACGGAATTAATATTCATTGTTAAACAGGAAACTTCTGTTTTTTTACAGAAGTTTGGTGATATTTATAGATAAAATGTTTTATTCCATTCTATAATGGACTTTATAATTCTGTTATTTTACGGGATAAACGGTGGAATGACCAGGAATTTACGGATTGTTTCTGTTTTGAAATGCAACGATAAGTAATGGTACACATAATCAGTCCTAATAATTAATATGTTAAAGTATTCATTTAAATATATTAGCCATAATATAAAGAATCATATTTTGTAAACTTTGGTATATTAATTGTCGAGTATATCTAGTTTACATTTTTATGAAATCTGTAAAGTGTATGTTATTCATCATACGGCTATCAGATTGTAAATATTTCCATAAATGTGTCAAGCTATGTTTTAACGCTCATGTAAGGCGCAGAACAGTAGGACGTTAAACCCCATTTCATTTTAACGTTCCGTGTGTCTATAGGTTGTTTTATCTGGTAATCAAGCACGCCGGAATTAGTATAACCGATTGGCCAGTACATATAGAGAATCTCCTATGAGTGTTTTTTGATATCAAAAAATATCAACACAAGTTGATAAAGTAAAAAAAAACGAGGCTCTGCCGAGTTTTTTTTACTTTATCAACGAGTGTTGATATTTTTTGGTATCAAAAAACACGAGTTGGAGATTTTATTTATCACCCAATCCTTTCTTACATGCACAGATAAATAAATATAATTCTTTGGTATAGATTTCACTTTTATAGAACCTAATTACATTACAGCGTAGTGATACATCATTTTTTGAAAACAGTTTAGCTATTGTATAGTCCTATATACTGACCCAGTTTTTTCCTTCAAGGTCAATTAAATAAAAGCAGTTTCCTTTTTTTTTATAAAAAAGTCACTCTTTACTTAAACAAAGTGGTTTCTTTAAAATAAAAGAAAGTAGTTCCTTTTTGATTGACCAATCAAATTTATGTAAAGCGATATCACCACTGTGTATATATCACAGTAGATTATGTAATTTATCACACAAGCGATATCTACTGTCAAATGCATTATTGGGTGATAAATAGAGAATCTCCTACGAGTGTTTTTTGATATCAAAAAATATCAACACAAGTTGATAAAGTAAAAATAAACGAGGCTCTGCCGAGTTTTTTTACTTTATCAACGAGTGTTGATATTTTTTGGTATCAAAAAACACGAGTTGGAGATTTTATTTATCACCCAATCCTTTCTTACATGCACAAATAAATAAATATAATTCTTTGGTATAGATTTCACTTTTACAGAACCTAATTACATTACAGCGTAGTAATACATCATTTTTTGAAAGCAGTTTAGCTATTGTATAGTCCTATATACTGACCCAGTTTTTTGCTTCAAGGTCAATTAAATAAAAGCAGCTTCCTTTTTTAAAAAAAAAAGTCACTCTTTACTTAAACTAAATGGTTTCTTTAAAATAAAAGAAAGTAGTTCCTTTTTGATTGACCAATCAAATTTATGTAAAGCGATATCACCACTGTGTATATATCACAGTAGATTATGTAATTTAACACACAAGCGATATCTACTGTCAAATGTATTATTGGGTGATAAAGAACTGTATAAGCCGGTTTGTCTCTATATGGCAGAATTTACATACCGGTACTTGGAAGTTAATATTTCCGTCTTACAACCGGACCAATCACTTACGAGTCTGTGATAACTTGCTTTCGATAAGGAAGTTCTTATATTAGCGCAAAGAGCTTACGGACGTTACATAAAACTATTTCAATGGTTAATTCAGTGAAATTTTTATCACCGTCATGCTCTGGAACAAAATTTACCAGTATTGTTTTGTATTTGTATTTGAAAATGAAAATGATGTCAATTGAAGGATTTTCTGTAAATTACAAGAATACCAAACAGAGAAATAAATTTCCTGGTAATTTTTATTTCCGGGATTTTTTATGTTTTTTCAAGGATATTTTTGTTACAGTGTAGGTTCATTTCGGGACTATCATATGGTTTAATTTTGTTTTAAAAATTCGCTTAGGCGTAGGGGTCTTTGGCAGTGGGAGTAACATGGAGGACCCGGAGAAAACACACGAGGTTGGACAGGCGACCCTACTCCTCGTAACGTACAACCGGGGATTCGAAACCACGCCCGTTGACTCAATGACAGGCTTTATGATACAGCGCGAACGTGCTAACCATTCAGCCATCCAACCCCCCAATTTGATGAAACGTAAGATGTGTAGCATAATAAGCCCCCCTTGACTTCCACCATTTTTTTTAATGAATGGGGTCTATATCGCAACGCTGAATTAAACTGCTTCAAAAAAAAAACTGTTTTAAAGATCTCCGTAACCAATAAAATACATTACACCTTACAAATTAATATTTACAAAGGCTCGATGTTTCTGTCTCTAGACGACCCAAATTGTTACAGAGGAAGATATCCAAAGCGCTGTTATGTCGCTTTAAGGGGCGTGTGTTTTTTTCTATGTAAGCACATATGGGTCTAAAAGCACAAATGGGTCTAAAAGCATATATTAATATAATATGAGTGTATATAAAGAGATTAATATTCAATTTTAAAAAAAAGTAATTTCTAATCAATTATGTTCAGTGCTTTTTTTATTATCATTTGTGAATCAGCCATTACTATATTTACTGTCGCATTTTAATTCAGGGTATGATTTTCTGTTTGCGTTGATTTTGCAACGACACGGTACACGACTCGTGTGCAACATTTTAAAACGTTCATTGACATTCCACGTTTTCAAAGCAACATAACAACATCACTATTGATTGAAATGGACTTAATATAATTCTAAATTGTGTTTTTAATTTCAAATATTATGGAAAATATTGAGTTAGAGTCGTAGCTCCTTAAACTATAAAACAGTATAGACTCGTATCAGCAATCGAAAAGGGAAAAGCTGTGTTTTAGAAATTGTTATGTGCATATTCTCGATTTTACCTGTACTCTTGCCTCTTGTAAACCAAGTCTTTGAGCTAATTCTTCTCTTGTAATAACGTCTGGATAAGGTGCTCTACGGAAAGCTTTCTCCATTTCTTCTAGTTGATGCGGGGAAAATGTAGTTCTGTGGCGTGGCTTCTTATTTAAACACCGGTCTAATTTATTAGCCGCCGATACGGAATCAAATCCCCATTCATTTACTCCATTTACGATGAAATCTGAAATAAAAAAACCAACAGTCCTGTATACAGTGGCGAAGGCAAGAATGGGGATGGGTCTCCCCTAGAACATCTCCAAAAATGCTTGGCGGAATAAACTCTGTATAAGAAACACAATAAATTAATTCAATTTAACTTCAATCAGAAAGACAGAGAGATGAGCCGATGGAACTTGGATATTCGTCAATGTCAATGTACTTACAGAGTGACATCATATTATCTCGAAGACTGGTGTTCAGCAGAACACGTGAACTCTTTAGTCAATCAAATTGCTTGTATATAGAAGGCGGTATTGTGTGGTATATTTAAAACCGAAGTGTATGTAAGTGATTCATGTAAGTCTGCGAACATCAACGCCGGATTAACCATGGTGGGGGCCCTGGGGCCTGGAACATGTGGGGGGCCCCTGATCACCGACCGCGAGCGCCGAAGGCGCAAAGCCCCGCAAGTGAGGTCTGGGACAGTTCCGTATGTAGGATTGTAAAAGTGGGGATGCAGCAGAGTGTTTTGGACGCCAATAGGCCTATAATGCCTGAGTTACTGAGTGCGCAACGGTGCGTGTGTGTACATGGGGGTGGGGTCTGGAAGCCCCTCCCCCCGAAAATTTTGAAAATTAGACTGTCACAAACGCGTTTTCCACCCACTTGGAGCTGCAATCAACGTCGCTCCCGTGTGTCAATTTCGGCAGCGCTTTTTCTCATTTTGATGTTAAGCACACCAAAATGAGAAACTCCTTATCCTCTAAACTAGAACTAGTCCGAAACACCATAAGGCTGTCTAATCATGTAATTTGGTGGCGGCGCCCCCAAAGACCAACAAGGTCCTGTGAAGTGAATAAGGGCGACCAAAACGAACGACCCAGAAAGAGGTGATAGGTGAGGCCCTTGTCAGGGGTCCACCCTAAGAAGATTATGGAAAATAACGATGCAGGAAATACGTTTTTCTGCCATTGGGTTGATATCTGAGTGTCAATTTCGGCAGCGCTTTTTCTCATTTTGATGTTAAGCACACTTAAATGAGAAACTCCTTTCCCTTTAACTAGAACTAGTCCGAAACACCATAAGGCCACGTGGATAGGGCGACCAGAACGAAAATCTCTAATCTTGTAATTTGGTGGCGGCGCCCCCAAAGACCAACAAGGCCCTGTCAAGTGAATAAGGGCTACTGAAACGAACCCTTTAATGTCATGTGGTGGGTCAGACGCCGACCCAGAAAGAGGTGATAGGAGAGGCCCTTCGCCTATGGGGGCGGCACACTTGTCAGGGATCCACCCTCAGACAATTTTAAAAAATAACGATGCAGGAAACATGTTCTTCTGCCATTGGGGTGATATCTTAGTGGCAATTTTATATTTTATATGGCGGCAGATTTTTTAGCAGAGGCGTTTGCTTCTGGTGTCCGCACCTTGGGTCCGCGCCTGCGGTGGCGCCCGATAGCCTCCACAGAACAGATATAAGAAAGTTTGGATCAGGTGTAGGCGACCGACTCATCAGTGCTTTGGAACATCACTATGTGATCATAATCAAGTGTATTATTTTATAATTGAAAGGTTGTCATTTTTTTTGGAGGGAGCGCCTTTTTTCTCGGGAAATTTTCAGAAATTGGAGGCCGGAAACATGATTTCCTTGAATTTAAGGCATTTAGAAGTACCTCCCCCAGAAAAAAAAATTCTGCTACAAAATTAGCGCATTCTGGCGTTATTTCAGTGGACCAATCCATGCGAGTGCTATGAAATGGTGGCATTTCTAGAGGAGGGACTGGACGCAACTGAGATTTTTTTGTAGGGGACCCATAATGTGGGGGGCCCTGGGGACTGTACCCAATGGTTAATCCGGCCCTGGTGATAAATGCGAGTGCTATGAAATGATGGCATTTCTAGAGGAGGTGGCTGGACGCAACTGAGATTTTTTGTGGGGGGCCCCCTAATGTGGGGGGCCCTGGGGCCTGTGCCCCATGGTGCCCCATGGTTAATCCGGCCCTGGCGAACATTGGTTTTATAATGCAGGCTACTCTCTGGCATTCTCGTATTTCCATTTTGAGATCGTAGCTCTCATTAAGGACGGCAAAAACTGCCCTTGCCGATCACCAGTCTTTTAGCGCTGGGTATTGGGTGTTGATTTCAACTGCGAAAAAGCCATTACCGGTACGAATAGGTATTGGATATATTTCAAACATCCCTGTTTACAAATATGATTGAATTTGATTATACACAAATAATATTTAAACATAAACGATGCCATGAAAGCAACATATTTAATGTCGTGGATATTTTTCTATTTATATATTATGTGAATGAATAAAATGGGGTTTAACGTCCTATATATACGCTTCGGCACCTGACCCGGACTAATTGAAGACGGACTATATTATGAAGTTGGACATTAATTTAATTCATTTAAATAATCATGTTTTGCAACGATTCGTTTCCACCGTGCATGCCGATATTTGACACAAACAATACATATTAAATGTACAGTACGTTGAAAAGCATCTAATTATTACACTGATAATTTATTTTTTATCAGCATGGAAAATAGACAGAGAAAGGGGAAATTGATATAGAATATGGCAGAAGAAGGTTCAAGTTTGTGTTCAGGGTAAATGATGAAAATCTCATGTTGCTTTTCCTTTTAATAGAATATTTAATTTAATTTCCTGATATAATAATATTTCTACCGTATTGAGACATTCATAGTATTTTTTGTTTTAAAATATTGACCAACTCCAAAATTATGCATGGAGACCCAATATTTCCATGAAACTATATATCAGAGCTTTTTAATCGGGTCCTAAGCTATAAGCAATCCTAAACGTTTGCCCAACGTGCAATTTCTTGGCGTTTTTCGCCAAAATAAGAAAACGAAATCGAATTATGTCGTTACCTGCTGCGCAAAATATTGCGCCTCGCGAGCCTTTAAAGATCCACTATACCAAGAAAGTATAAAATGAAGTTAATTCGAATTGTGCATGAATCGAGCACTAACGATATACATCAACACCATATATTATACACAATTAAATCTCAATGGGAGGGCATATTATTGTCTGAAATGTGCTTATCAACTTTTTGAATCGTTTACACGATTGGGGCGTATTTCTCTCAATAACATTAATTCTTCAATTCAGACAAGTTTAACACCAATGTTGGGAGAGAGAAAAATGGGGTTTAAAGTCCACTCGATACAACTAAGTCATTTCGGGACTAACATATGGTTTAATTTTATTTAAAAAATTCGCTTGCGCGTTGGGGTCTTTAGCAGTGGGGAAAACCAGAGGACCCGGAGAAAACCCACGAGGCTGGACAGTACAACCGGGGATTTGAAACCACGCCAGTTGATTCAATAACAGGCTTTATGGTACAGCGCGCACATGCTAACCATTCGGCAATCCAACCCCCCGCCGCCAATAGGTGGGGAAGTGAATTGCAGAGTATGCATAACAGAAAATCTTGCACAAACGTTGACCATAAAAGTGCATCATCGAACAAGCATTTTCACCCCTGCAAATTATTTCACGGAAATTTAAAGCATCTGAATAGCGACCGCTATATAATTTATTATCTATATACGATAAGGGTAATTATTGTTATATGGTTGTAATAATAGGAACTGTGGCGATCAGTGTCACACTAATAGATCCGCTATAGTATTATGAGTCATGGTATAATTGGTTATAATATACCAGATGAACTATTCTCATCATGTTAATAGTTTAATCACGTTTATATAGTTACTACAGCCTTCCTCTCGTATTAAAAACTTCGTTTCGATTTTATTTTAATTTCAGTAAGAACCATGAAAGCAAACGTCAAGATTTGTTTCTGCTAATGCTTTCCCAACCCTCGGGTTGCTACATACCACCGATTGTTCTTTAATCCTTAAATATGCCTCATCCAAGAGCTAAATCTGCCATTTGAAGGTCTCTCTACGGGCCGAAACTTTAATTTTATAATGTTAGATGCATTATTATTGAGGCATATTTGTTATTAACTTGCCAATACCATGGTTAACTCTCGATGCCACCGAGTGCTCGAGATTTTCAACGGATTTAAATAAGATATGTGGTCAATGATTTAATTACAAAATGGATAATCGGGACTTGGTTTATTATGTTAACAACGATAGCGATGGAAATCGAGACTCGAAACAGTCCTAACGAATTAAGTCATTTCACTTTAATTGTAAAGATATCCCCTTTTCATTAGCTAGCTTTTAATTATTGTAGCAAGAACTGTCAGCTATTTATCTAATTCTTACACAATGCATCTTTAAGTAACCATATCAAATTTAACACGCATAATCCACGCGAATATTATACTCAGACTGTTTATTTAACATTTAATTAAGAAAATATAATCAAAATATGAACGCTAAGTAATGTCCTGATTTGGATTCAATAAGATTTCAAAACAGGCCTATCATTTCATGTTCGTTGTCAACAAATGACGGCGGGCTTATTGCAAAAAAACGAACAGCATATATCAATGAAATTTCAATTCACATACCTTCGTTAATACTGGAACAGAATTTAGCTGATAATTATATTAGAAGATTCATCTTTCACAATTTGTAGTTTACGAGTGTTTCATATTGCTTAAAATGGTGTATCAGGGCTTTAATTTGTTTTAATCGCATGTTTCTTAAGAAAGGAATAATGATCAAAAACGAAATGTCTTACATATTTCTATTAAAGTCACTAACATTTTATAACAAAGCATATACTTGATAATTTAACAGAGGTAAAGTCATTGTCAAGAGTGTCTCAATATTTTCGGTGTTGTTTATTTTACAGTGTATTGTGGACTATAGAACCATTGGGGAAATACAGTTTCGTTTTATAATAATCTAACAATTCCTTGAATTGAGAAGTTTTTATATAAAATTTTGGCTTATTATGAATTGAAATTTTATAATGATATATTGAAACATTGAAACATATATAAATAAAAAAAACACACTAACTGTATTAACAAAATGTCGGATAAACTTTTTATCTTTCACCTTACTACATACCCGATACGTCAGTCAAAATGGAAAGACATATCGGTATACTTTTAGTGAAAAAATGATGCAATCTATAAGTTAAAATATGTAAGGATTTTCAATTTTCTTTAATCTAATAGACATTTAATTTGCATTACTCTCCCAATTTTCGCCAACAAGTGTGATTTTTTCAAAATAATGTGTCGTTCCTAACTTCCTATAATATATCTGATAATGATATCAAGATTTTGCTGAATTGTGTTATCACCACAGTTCATAGAACTGATAAAAAAGTGTTGAATACACATAGAATTGTTTATTAAATCTTAGAATTTCGTAGGTTAAACTTTTTAAACGCAGACCCAAATCTATTGCGTATCATGAAAGAATGCTCAAGAAAGAAACATGGGTTACTTATAGTTGAATGAGACGAAAAAAGTTATAAGATTAAAGGAGCCATGTTATCTTTTACATTGTAGCATGATACCTTGAAGATAGAACAAATTATAATCTATAGAAATTAATCTAATAAGTTAAAACCAATAAATGATAAAATAAAACCAGTTAAGAAGGAGTTAAAAAACACCAAATTCAACCATAAAACACAAGTATGAACCATAAAACAATAAAAGATGAGTTAAAAAAAAATGATAAGCTAAAACCATAATGATAAATTAAAATTGATCAAGGTCAAGTTAAAATCAACCGAGCATTTAAAAAAGTAGACTAGTAATTGACGAGGGAGTTAAAAACGATCAATTAAAACTAATAACGAATATTTCAAATCTATAAACAATAGGATAAAACCAATAAAAATGGGATAAAACCAATAAACGATGTGATAAAACCAATTAACGACAAGATAAAACAACTACATTTTAAAACGAGATAAGTTAAAACCAATAAATGATAAGTAAAAAATGATAAAACCATGGAATATGAGTTAAACAGTGATATACTAAAACCAATAAGAGTTAAGATAAATTCCATAAACTGCAATCAATCGATAAGCTCAAATCGAATATTATAAGCTAAAAAAATGATCAGTTATAAACATAATTTAAAACCATTTACGATTACTTAAAATCTTTTAGCGATAAGCACGAATCAATCAGTTAAAATTAATAAGTTCTAACTGATAAGCGCTTATCAATAACTAGTCACAGTTGAATTTCGTTATGAAATGGGTAACATAAAAGTGTCAATACTATAATGGATATACAGCTACATTACTCTAGAACTACAAGCTCTAAATGAAGTGTGGATCCAACAAATTGATATTAATTAGATAATGATGATCAGCAATTAATAAAAGAATAAATCAGTATTTGTAATTGATTGAATTAATTTTGATTGAATTAATTTAAAAAGTTCCTCACCCTTTCTGCTGTCCGTATACATTTTTAGGCAAAGTGAAATCTGTGACACAACTTCGCTCACTTGCTGACAACTAACAACAAAAACTTGTACGACTGAATTGCCAGCTTATTTATATGATGGTGTGGTCGACAGAAGCAATGAAGTCATTTCTAATAACCTTCTATTATGGTCGCTTCATGCACGAGAGAAAAATTCGGCTAAATTTAATTGATCCAAAGTGCTCTATTAATTTCGTCATCAGCGCCAGTGATAACCTTTTCACAATAAAAACTGCCAAATCTTAGACCCCCGCCTTAATTGACAAACTATTTTTGACTACAAATTTAATTGGAGTTTAATTTCGGGCTTGAAATCGGGACCCGGGTTTACATAATATCGGCTTCTGTTTGTTCATATACACTCATGTAGGCAGGAGTCGCGTGGTTGGCGTGTGTGACCTCGGGGGGTCAAACACACTATTCTACGTCTTGTTGAAAGTGGCCTGACTGTCGCCTTCACACGAGCCGATGAGGGAAATTTATGAGCGCTTTTTGTGGTGGATAGTGATCATTAAATTAAAGCTTAAACTGCAAGTTGACCTTTTCCTCTGTTATTTGTCCACTGTTAATGACGGTCACCACGGGCAAGCGGACAAGACACAGGAAGAAGTGGTCACTCAATTGTTTATGTGATGCTTATTACAATGGCTTTTGTTATCGACGTCCATCGGCAGTAAACAAATCGTGTCCACCCCCAAATCGCCGAGACTATAAAATTCCAGTCTTTACCCGCATCGCCCCTAATAGATTGTAATTGTCCTTTCGTTTTCCATGTTCAAGTGGTTAGTTAACGATGCAAGGCAGGTGTTGCGACAGACACTAAAATTAAACCTCAAATATTGTCGTATTTGTATTATTACTAATCATACAAGTTTAAAAGGGTGGAGACAGTTATATGTAACTATAATAATAGATTGCCCCTGGGTCGAATGTGACTGCAAGTCATTAAATTGTCGGTTTTGGTTTCAGAGTTCCATATTATTTGTAACATATCTTCTAGTTCAGCTATCTTTAATAGCAGGGCAATATCCTTGTAGCGATGATAATCATTTGTTAAAAGAATAATCCTTATTATGTATATCAAAATTCGTAAAAAAATCTTTAATTAATATATTATGCTTTATTTTTTTGACACACTGATATTTAATTTATATTATCAATAACTTCTGGTATATTGATAAACTGGTATCGTTTTTTATTTATATTGATAAACTTATATTTATGCCTTATTTATATTGATAAACTGATATTTATACTTTATTTTTATTGATAAACTGGTATCATGTTTTATTTTTATTGATAAACTGGTATCATGTTTTATTTATATTGATAAACTGGTATAATGTTTTATCTATATTGATAAACTGATATTTATGCTTTATTTATAATGATAAACTGATATTAATTATGCTTTATTTATAATGATAAACTGATTTTTAACCTTTATTTTTAATGACACATATTAATATAGATATACTTATGTTTTATTTATATTAATAATCTTATATGCATTATTTATATTGATGTATAATCTGTAGATGCTTCATATATATATTGGTAAACTGATATTTATAAGTTATTAATTAGGGTCGCCTGGCCAACCTCGTGGGTTTTCTCCGGGTCCGGGGATCACGGTGGCTAAGTGGATAAGGCGCTGGTTCGCTAGCCTGGAGGTTGAGTGTTCGATCCCTGCATTGGCCGAGAAAGTTCATCTCGATTTTCCGGCGTGATTTCCCCTTGTCAGTGATGCAGAAGGAGGGCCTGACAAGGACAGCTGCCTAGTCGTTCGGATGGGACGAAAAACCGAGGTCCCGTGTACAAATTGGAGTGCACGAAAAAGATCCCTTGGCAGTTGGAATTCGATATAAGAGTAGGCCGTAGCGCCGCTGCCCGGGCAAAATTTCCCTCATTGCACACTGTGGCGTATGCCCGTCTTCAATTAGCCCAGGTACGGTGCTTAAGCGTAGGACGTTAAACCCCATTTCATTCATTCATTCATTTTCTCCGGGTCCTCCGGTCTCATCTCACTGCTAAAGACCACTACGCACGAAATATTGAAATAAAATTAAACAATATGTTACTCTCGAAATGACCAATTTTGTGTCGAGTGGACGTTAAACCCCATTTCTCTCTCTATATTACTTAACCGAAACCCATATACTTTATTAATGCTGACAAAGTGATAGTGCATGTTCAATCTATATTGATAAAACGATATTTGGATTATGCAATAAGGAGGGAAATCTGAACAAACATTACTGAATTCACAATACCGGTATGTATACGGACCATTTCAAAGTTTTGCAGAGTTCGATTGTTTTAAACCTTGAATTAACCTACATTTATGAACATGGTATTGAGAAACATTCGTCATAAAAAAAGAATAGTCGTAGATGTATTTCAGTTATTTTAGAATCCATCTTTATACTGTATCTCGGTAGAAATTTAGATTGAAAAGCGATAATAGGCCTGAGCTTTATTCGAATTAAATTTCATCATCATCGTATAGAAATCTAAAAATCTAAAAAGGGACAGGTTGATGATACAAAAAGGAGTTTATTATGCACACAATTTTTACTTTGTGGTACTGAAGGGCACCCGGCGAAATATAAGCGCTGTTGCACGTTCACTATATTCTATTGTCTAATGGTCAGTTCTTAACTCTTATTTCTCTGGAACATCTTAAAGGCATTACCGTGGACGAAATTTCGATTTAGGACCCGTGGCGAGAAAGCGACTTATTTCGGCCATTCAGCTTCATTTGGGCCATAAGCGGAATCATCCGCTATGGCCGCTCACGGCCACATATTGCTGCAGCTAGCCCAGGATATGTAGAAAATGAGGGGTCAAATCCATATGTGTGTGGCCCGAAAATAGCCACACTCTGTAGCCCTGCTGCCAGATTGCCTAGTAGGTTTTTATTTAAGTTGCTGCGGGACCCCTTTCTAGTGCGGGGTCCAATTTCGGGAAATTGTTCATAACCCGGACCTGGGCGTCGAACTTGTTCTTACTGTCTCTAAAACCGCAATTATTCATTACATTTTTTAAAAAAATAAAACTTACTTGCATTGGTCGGCGAACAAGTTAACACTTCAAAATAATGTCGAACTTAACTGGTAAGAGTTATTGAAAAAAAACTGTATTGGAACTTAATGGTTTTCTTTTACAAAAGCAGCCAATTAGACGTTGCTGGAGCTCGAAACGGTCTTATAATTATGGTATTTGTTAAAAACAAAAAGTAGAGACATTTCAGCTAAATGTGTTAGGAAGCATGTTCTATGCCATACAAAGTTACTTGTGGATTTATTTTTCTACTGAGAATTCGTGTTCAAATTTTATTGATGATTGCATTAAGATAACAGGGTGTACGTTTTTAAATTAAAATTTAGCCCGTATAATGGTGAGATTTGGTACCGATCTTCCAGTTATTTCTCCAGACGTTAACGCCATCTAAGATGTAAGCATGTTTTGTTTGCCGGCAAGCTATGTTTTGTTTATAAGAAACTACATTTTACGATGTTCTGCTTTATGCACGTAGCCTACTACGGGATTTTGAGGAAGACGCTTTGTTGTCCGACAACCTATATAATTTTCTATTGCAAATAATTTTATGATGCGTTCTTATGTAAAACACAGTCTGTGTTCCGTTTGGTTTTTTATATAGCCTCTACTTAAAGAATATCTGACCACTTGTAGTCATGGTGGCGCCAGGGGTCATACGAGCGGCCTTTAACCCTATAACGTCAGACATTATTAACCAATCAGCGTTGATGTTTCTATAGTATAGGATACGAACAGTTCCGTGCATCACACGCCAAGAGCTCACTGAAATAGACCGTTTCATTGGCTTTTCCATCACATTAACCAGGACGCCGGTTTTATAATAGCTCTTCCAGATCCTACTTAAGTAAAGACAAGTAAAACGAAATTTTGAAATACTCAGATTTTAAACCACGCTCCCTATCCCCCTCCCCCACCTGTACGATGATGTATATCACGTTGCCTGGCAACTTTATTGTCGATATTGCATAACATTTAGTTTGTAACATAATATAACATGCACTAATTTTATTTAAAATTTTAAATTATTCTATCAATATATGCATTTTATGACCACACCCCTAGACGGTAAAACAAATGATACATATATAGAAGATATATGAGTAGGGAAAGGAGAATTTATCATTGAATGTGTAATGTGTGAAGAACGTTAATTGGTGATGAGTTATGAATAGCATGACATTTTCCTCGTCGCCCGCCTCGATCTATTATTATTTTGTATAGTTTAGTTAGCATTTAAGTGAGAAATCTTTTGGAGGAACCCAGTCTAAATAGCATAGACAGAGACCAGTCGGAAATTAAAGCGTATTAAATTTTGAACTATATCGACATTTAATTGTCATGAAAGATCAAATTTGAATTGAAAGGTATAAAAAAGACTTGAACACGCCTTCCTAAAATTGCAAGTAAATTTAGGAAGTATTAAATTATATGTTGGTCATTACAATGTATCTCACTGTTCGTTTAACACACTGTGAAAAATGCTATATAATTAATATAATGCTCCAACTACATATACTGTTCTGCTCCGACTGGGTTCATGAAGACGGACATACAGTGTGCTATAAGGGAATTTTTGGCCGGATAGTGGCACAACGGCGTATTCCGAATTCCAACTGCCAAGGGATTTTTAACATGCACGCCAATTTGTACACGGCACCTCGTTTGTTTGTGCCATATGAACGACCTTAAGCTGTTCTTTGCCAGGCCCTTTGTCAAGGGGGAACCATGCTGGAAAATACCGATACACTCTCTCGGCAAACGCAGGAATCGAAAACGGAACATCTAGCGAGCCAACGTCTGGCTTCCTACAGTATACTGGGGGGGGGGGCGGAAAGCCAGATAAAGAAACAGTGTCTAGTCGTTCGAATGAGGCAAACAATCAAATCCGGCGTAATCGCTGGAGTGTACGTCATAAACCCTCGGCAGTTTGAATTAGATGAGGGTTAGACGGAAACCTCGATATCAAGACAAAATTGTCCGTTATAGAAGACTGCATGTCGTATACGCCTGTTTTTACTACAGTACTCGATGGTTATCTTGTATTTATTCGTCAAAGGGTTAATGTGAGAGTGGTGAACAGAATTTAAAGTTTAGTTTTCAAGGTGAATGGCCGCTCCTGTATATAACCATAATAATATATCAATCAACAGATTTGTCAACATAACATGAACAGTCACCTTACAACTATTTCTTACTAAACAGGACATATTTCGCTGCACTGTGAAAATGTAACCATAATTTGACGGGATATTGGGTAAATTAGATGCAAGATCAACGATATTTATAGTGAAATGCAGAGAATACGTATCGGTACTTTATCCGAATATCATTAACGGGACTTATGCAAAATAAGTGTCCCAAATCTATAATTGATGTTTTCAGTTAACAGGCAAAATTGAAATTCATAGGGAATCAAAAGAAAAGTTTATTACCAAATGTATTTGGAGATGTTTGTTGAATGAAATGGGGTTTAACGTCCTACGTTTCGGCACCTATCCTGGACTAATTTCCGTCTTCAATTAGCCCAGGTTAGGTGCAGAAGCGTAGGACGTTAAACCCCATTTCATTCATTCATTCATTCTTGGCAACTGACATTTTAAGAGGGGTATATATAGATATTTATTGTGTAACCATGGCCACTTTACATTTGAGAACGCATTCCATTTGTGCATGATAGGGTCCCCCCAAGCATTCCAAAATATCGTTTAGTTTGCTTTAATTGAAGATAACTGGCTAAAAATACATGTATACGCGTTTATTTTCAAATTTATACAGTGTCTCATATCCCATAAAAAACACATGAAATTCAAAATTTTAATTATGTCATAACTTATTACATAAAAGACCTTACCCGCATATCTGTGACTTTCGACATTATAGCAGTATTGCACTAAAATTCGATACAAATTGTAAAATAAACTACTCTTTTTATACGCCCACCTTCCCGAGTTACCCACCTTTTCTGTAACCTTGTAAACGCGATAGAAGATACAGATTTTAACTGATATATATTCCAGACCCAATAACCTTTCGGCGTCCCGAAAACTTTGTTATCGCGATAGAAGCTATAGACTTTAATTGACGTTTGCCTCCAAATTTGAAATGAAATATTGGGATCATGAATTGACGAATCTAGGGAAAAAAGTCACAGAAAAAAAAGTCACAGTAAAAAAGTCACAGGAAAAAAGTCACAGGAAAAAAAGTCACAGGTAAAAAAGTCACAGGTAGAAAAGTCACAATTTATATTGTTGATAAGTGTGAAGAACTTGGCCATGAGATGTTTGTACAAACGATCGTGACCGATTTCATAGACAGTATTTTGCGCTCTTTGCTTGTCGTGTTTGGTAGAGACGTGGCAGCCAAAGGATGCTTCTACCACCCGACACAGTCAACCTGGCGACATGTCCAGACACTAGGACTAGTACGCCACTACAAGGACGACAGCGAGTTCCGACTGTTCTGTGGAAAACTTGACGGCCTGACGTTTCTACCCGTAGCTGATGTGCAAGAAGGTTTGGAACATCTCTATTCAATCAAACCTGATGGTCCTCCTGCAGTCGATGACCTCCTGGCCTATTTCGTACGAACCTATGTGAATGGTCCCTATCTACTATCTTGTCGGCCAACACCATCCATCCATCTGGAGAGTGGTGGAGTTGTTCCAGAAGGAATCAGCCACAGTCCAGACTGTCGTCGCCCAGGATGCCATCGGCAATCGACCCGTCAGAAAGGTCAAAAAGAAATTTGTAAAGATGCAGACACAGCTACGAAATATGTGCAGAGATCGTGTCAGCGGTGCCAAATCCATCCCATTTTGCCTGTGTTTTTTTTTACCTAAGCAACTTTGTGATTTTTTACTGTGACTTTTTTTCCTGTGACTTTTTTACCTAGGCAAATTTGTGACTTTTTTACTGTGACTTTTTTTCTTGTGACTTTTTTTCCGCGCACCGAATTGACGAGTCCCATAGTTTTTATACGTTCCACGAATTTCCGTTTCTTAGTTATGCCCCCCTTTTCCGTAAACCTTGTGGGCTTGATAGAGGCTATAGAGGTTTTATCGAATTTACTTTCAACCCCTATCGATTTTCAGCGTTCCACAACCACCCATTTTGGAGTTAAGTGAACCTTGTGGACGCAAAAGTGGCTACAGTTTTTAACAATTTTTTTTTAAAATTTGAACTTTTTCGATTTACAGGTATATACACCATATTCCCAAAATATTAGGAACATGCTAGAAGCCACCTATTTGGTGTGACGCCGTGGGCCTCTGAGAGTATGAACCCTGTGGCTATCTAGCCAGTTGACAAACCCAATTAATTTTCAAATTTGGCGTGAAAAATTAGGATCCGAGTTGATGAGTTTTCAAGGACTTTCATTTCCAGAGATATATTACGTCAACATTTAAAGTTTTCCAATCGAATAAGCTGCTGTTTATGGCTATATATTTTTTTAGGAATAGCTTGTGTGTGCTTATCTTCACGATTCGTATGAATATCTTTAGTTTTCCTAATTGAATATTTCTAATTTATTGAATGAGTACGAGTGGTTTCTATAGACAACACCATCTTCAGACATTGCTTACTGTCGGTACCTAGATATTTTAGATGGCTGTTTTGATGGTAGGATAGGATAGTGTAGGCCATGGGACATTATAATCGACCCCCCCCCCAAAAAAAAAATATAAATCGAAATAGCCCAGAATAATGATTTCTTAGGAGTCTTCTTAGCTAGCCACATCCTCAGCCCCTCCAAAAACATCCGTAGCCCCCCCCCCCCCCAACAATTTTATAAGCTGGCTTCGGGTCCGATTAGAATATGATAGAGTAGGATATGGTAGGGGATATTAAGGATGGGATATGGTAGGATAATGATTAGGATAGGGTAGACAAAGTGTACACATCTAATTGTAAACAAAAGAGACTTGAGAGTTACAAGAATAAGTGAAAGGGTATAATACTGACACGCCGTGAAAGCAAAAATAAATGACGATTTGAATTGATTGTAAATTTACAAGACAGTACTTTATAGTGTGTTAATGCCACACATAACAGCTGGATGGTTCACGATAATTAATGATAATTGTCCGCAGTTTAATAATGACTAACCCGAATTATTTAATCATTAATCACCTAATTAATTAATAACATGTAATTAGATGCGTTATAATATATTATAGGTCTATTGCAGATTTTATCTTCATAGCGTCTGTATGAGACTTAAAAAGATGGCCTCCTTTCATAAACAATGACGACATTTTGAATCGAGCATGATAATTCGTGACAATTGAAGCGATTCATATCTTCTTGTTCTAGAACTGATATCGCTTCGCATCACCGAGCGAGAGAGAGGTAGAGAGAGAGAGGGAGAGAGAGAGAGAGAGAGAGAGAGAGAGAGAGAGAGAGAGAGAGAGAGATTTTTTTCACATGACACACATAACATACTAAAAATACGTTATATTACATCCTGACATTTTGTCCTTATAATCAGGCCCGAAGCCAGAAACCAAAATTTAGCCGACATAGGGGGGCGAGGAAGATAAATTTCCGACGACAAAAAATCAATGAACGAAGGTCATCGCAGACTGCCGTAACAGGAGGAGGGGAGAGCACGAACATTAGAACATTAGAAGCTGAGAGAGTGAATTTTGGCCTCTCTGACCGGCGAATGTGTCGGAAAATTAAGAGTTTCCAGCCGACCTTAAAAGAGCTAAATCGCTAACATTTGGAGCCTAGAAATTCATAAAAGTGGTTCGCAACGCATATAATACTGTAATATGAATGTATATAAACTGATTTACATTCAATGGTTTCCGTGTTTACTCAAATTTCAAATCAGTTATGTTTGGCGAAATAAGCCAGCAACGTCAATCATGTGCAAAAGTCGAGCGTCTAGTTATTCCAGTCTACTAACTCCGTCTGACTTATTGCAATGTGTCTAGCCTCGTCCCTCGAGTCTCTCGATACAACTGGAGCTGAAGCGCATTATGGTACACGATTCGTGTACCAATGTTAAAAAAATATTTTTTCTTAAATATCGGATATCAGAAGCTCATCTTTTCCCGGTAAGTTTACATCAGCAATGTTGATTTAAATTGACCAATAATTCGTGTTTTCGATGTCGACGGTTTTGGAGGATTTTGAGTTACGGACTTAGGTCCTTTAACTATCTCTCGGCCGAATTTGAGAGGACATGTCGTACTAAAACTCTCCCCCGGCGAAAATGCGAGATAGCTAACCAGCGATTTTTTTCCCGACGGGGACAGAAATATTCCGGCAGGAACGCCCCAGCCCCCCCCCCTACTAGCCTCGGGCCTGTTTATAATTCTATATGACAAATTTGGAAAGATTTTTCAGAATTCAAAAATTATTCCTAAGATTTATAACTATTTACACACAATTTATAAAACTAACGAAATCTTTGTTAAAAGCCACATTAGAAGACTGCACAGCTTGAGTACTAAAATTTAAAATGTATATTTCTGGCATTTGACAGACAATAATTTTATAAATATGACAAATGTTGAAATGTTAAAGTATGAAGATAAGTAGAAAGAGTGTATATTTATGTATACAATAGGTAATTTATAGCCTCTATATAAATGTCATTGTTTTATTTATTGAGGAAAGACACGTCTTAATTTTATTCATGGGGAGTTGACACTGGTTATTTTAAAGTTGCTGTCAGGGCTACATTTTATAGCAAAGCGAAAAAAATAGGCCTCTAACTAAATAGTGTCCAAATACTTAAATTCGTAAAAGAAATTTAAGAAATATAAATAACAGTGTAAATAATTCCAAAACATAAATATTACCAATAATTTTATTGTATATTTTTTTTTAGAAATCCAACAAACCTAGTTATGGGACATTGTGATTTTTTTCTCAAACCGCTTTAATTAATATAATTCCGCCGTAAACCATCGCATCCTGTATTCTCTACTTTAAACAGATAACGATTGATGTTAACCCCTCCCCTTTAAACAACCCTCACATCAAATAGAATTTCTTGCCACATACAGCTGTGGTAGGACGGAATACTGAATTCATATGTAAATCGTCGCCTTTATTTATTCTAATTTGAGAAAATTACACCATAACATTAAGGTAGCTGAAGCACCATTATACATCCATTGGTCAATTTTATTCGCTTTTGTTGTCAAATAATTATACCCATTTGAATATATTTTTTTGTTTCGAAATCAAATGTTGTATGAATTAAACTTTGAATAGCGGTTGACAATCTCAGATTTCACTTTCGAATCTTTCACATAGTGACCATCAGTTAAGAGATATTATTAACCAGATGACTCGGTCATGAAATTCCCGCACCTGTTTTTGTGAGATAAAAGGGAAGGCCCATTCCTGCGTTGTTTGCCATTACACTAGACTGTAATATTGAAGGGGCATAATGTAAGATTAGATAAAGAGCTGGGAGTTCTCGCTATAATAGTTAAAAAATAGTTATAAAAAGAAAATAGGCTGAAAATGTCCGTCAAATTAAGCAAATTGAGCAAAACTATCGACGATACAATTTGTGTCTACACTCTATGGTCATTACTACCGTTGTTACAATAATAAACAAAATCTCGATTATCCATTTTTACGAATATGTCATCAACCACAAAACGTATTCAAATCTAAAGAAAGGGCCTAAAGAACGGTCCGAAATAGGCAGATTTTGCTCTTTCAGAATGCATGTTTACAAATTGTACACGTATTAAGTATTTAAACAATGTCTACTGGATATTTTGGATATAAACTGAGTTCAGTTTACGAGCAGTAATGTTTCCCCATAATCCTCGCAGTGTTTCGTTTGAGCTAATCCCACTTGACAGTTGACACGGCTGTAATAGAAGCAAATTTATGTTCCAAATTGACTGCTCTATATAGCCCGATTAACAACCAATAGCTAACTGCGTAACAATATCATTACGCTTTAAACAGAGCTCCAAATATACATAACAGTACGCCATGACTCACGGTTTTATTATGTCCAATAAACCAGTGCATAGCAGAGCATTGCAGAAAAACTAATTGCGTGACAAACGAGGCTATCAAAACGCACACAATGTAAACAATACTGTTTGGAGTCGAACAATACTTTAATACTTTCGCCGTTTACAATACCTTAAATCATAGAGAGAGAGGGAGAGGGAGAAAGAGACTGATGTATATATATATGTATCGTAGTTGTAATATTTTGTATACATTATTAATATCTGAAGACGCCCTTAGAAGGCAGATAGCTAGCTTATAATTTAATGTATGTCATAATGAAGTAAAGTGGAAGATTTTCTTACCTGGACGTATATTTTATTTATTTATGTATATATATATAATATAGGTCTATTGTAGATTTGGTGATACGACATCAAGAATGTTGGGGGTTTATCACATTTGGTGGACTTGACAAGATGGCTCCCTATTATAAACTATGACGGCAATTTACATAGAGCATGATAATTCGTGTAAACCGGAGCGATTCATATCGTTTTGTCCCAGGCCTATATACAACATTACGTCTCTGGATATCATAATTCTGTATTCTGAATTTTTGTTCCCCTATTGTATACACTACAAGCTCTGTTAGGTCCAGATAAAATACAAATCGTTGAAAGTGCCATATCAAACTCTGGACTACTTCCAATGACAAATAAACCCATTGGCTTTATTCAGGGATGGCTGAAGAATAAAACAGAAAAAATGTCACACTTGGATTAAAAATCAGCTTACACGTTATCGGTCAGATCATTTTATGGTATTTTAAAAAAAATAAAATAAAGAACACTAGCAGACAATGATCTTTATAGTTTGCAGGTCGTGGAACACGGGAGCCATACGAGGTCTAACAGCCGCTCGAGTGCTCTTTTCTTCTTTTCTTATTGAAGGCAGTTCGTTCGTGACCAGAATCAGATCCGCACGGTAGTAACTTGACTAAACTAGCTGGAAACTACGAAGCTGTTCCAGATATTATAAGATAGTAAGCTGGCACTGCCAGGCAGGATACGCCCACATTTTCGAGAGATGGTTAGAGAACAAGCAAAACCGAAAGTGATTTTTCCTACAATCAAAGGCTGTAATTCATTATGTTATAAACATGCATTTCAAGTTTCATCAAAATCGAATCAAAATTGTGACCTACTCTGGGTCCACAACCTTGATATACCATATTTTAACACTATTAGAGTACAAACGGCGGCCATTTTGTCTGGCAATTATGGTCCGATTTCCCTGAAATTCAAACTCAACCTTCGGTATGGTGTAACGGTGATAGAGTCAAGCTTTTTTTCAATCGGATAATAATCATAACCTCCAGAGGGACCATAGGCGATTTTTCGGGCAATCAGGGGCCATAATTCAGAAAGCTACGATATGATATGCGCAAATAACGAAAGGGACCAAGATCTTTGGGTTATAACCATGCATTTTAAGTTTTATCAAAATTGAATCAAAATTGTGACCTATACTGAGTCCACAACCTTGATATATCTTTTTATAACAGTATTCGCGTACATGCGGCGGCTATTTTGTATGGCAATTTTGTTCCGAATTTTTCCGAAATTCAAACTCAACCATCCTTAGGGTGTAACGGTGATATAATCAAACGATTTTTTAAATCGGATAATAATTGTGACCTCCAGAGGGACCACAAGCTAAACAAAGACGATTTTGCGTATAATCAGGGGCCATAATTCAGGAAGTTACAATTCGATATGCCCAAATATCGAAAGGAACCAAGATCTTTGGGTAATAACCATGCATTTCAAGTTTCATCAAAATCGAATTAACATTGTGACCTCTAGAGGGTCCACAACCTTGATATACCATATTTTAACAGTATTCGCGTACGTATGGCGGCCATTTTGTATGGCAATTTTGGTCCAATTTTACCGAAATTCGAACTCAATCTTTCTTAGGGTGTAACGGTAATATAATCAAACGATTTTTTAAATCGGATAATTATTGTAACCTCCAGAGGGACCACAAGCTAATCAAAGACGATTTTGCGTATAATTAGGGGCCATAATTCAGGAAGTTACGATCTGATATGCGCAAATATTGAAAGGAACCAAGATCTTTGGGTTATAACAATGCATTTCAAGTTTCATCAAAATCAAATTAAAATTGTGATCCCTACAGGGTCCACAACCTGGATATACCATTTTTTAACAGTATTCGCGTACGAACGGCGGCCATTTTGTATGGTAATTTTGGTCCGATTTTTCCGAAATTTGAACTCAAACGTCCTTAGGGTGTAACGGTGATATAATCGAACGTTTTTTTTTAAATCGGATAATAATTGTGACCTCCAGAGGTACCACGAGCTAAAATAGGTGATTTTTCGGACAATCAGGGGCCATAATTCAGGAAATTACGTTCCGATAGGCGCAAATATCGAAAGGAACCAAGATCTTTGGGATATAAACATGCATGTCAAGTTTCATCAAAATCGGTTCAAAATTGTGACCTCTATAGGGTCCACAAGCTAAAAACGTGATTTTTCGTACAATCAGAGGCCATAATCCATGAAGTTTTGATCCGATACGTGCCAATATCGAAAGCAGTCGAGATCTTTGGGGGATAAACCTATATTTCAAGTTTCGTTGAAATCGGGTAAGAATTGTGACCTGTAGAGAGTCCACAAACAATTGTGGACGGACGGACGTCCGGACGGACGGACGGATGTCCGGACAGGGGCGACGACATAATACGTCCACATGAAAATGTGGGCGTATAAAAATTATTAATGATTCTATATCTCTAACATGAAGGTGTGTTTTACTTTCAGAGATTTAAAACAACCCAATATTCAACTGTTTAGCAGAAATTATTAATAAACACAAAAACATAATATAATTATTATTCTACTTAAAGCAACGTTTCGTTTATGGCGTTGAAAGAACCATCAACGAAACGTCGCCTTGATTATAAAAGTAATTATTCTCCATATTATTTTTGTGTCATATTATGTTACGTGTGTCAATTGCTAAATGCAATCAAAAGAAGATAGAAGTTTTTATTCGGCTATATTTGATATCGGTATAGACCAGGGCGAAATACTGTCACCCCTTTTATTTATTATGTCTATCAACACTTTTGAAAATATACGAGAATGAAGATTCAGTTATCACCAGTGAATGGAAATTAATTTGTCAAATGAGGTTAAACGTCCACTCCACTCATGGTACAATTTTATTTCTTTAGCAGTGGGCGGAAACAGGGGGGGGGGGCGGTAAAAATCTACGAGACTGGGCAGGTAGGCCTATTCATATACTAGCTTGGAATCAAAACCACAGCACTTGACCCAATGCCAGACCTTATGATATAAATCGCCCCCCCCCCCCTGCCTTAATACAATGACTTACGATTATCTTTTGGCTTTATTTACATTACTAGAAAACATGTAAAACATTAAAACCATATAAACATGTATATTTTGATAAAGTTTGATCGGAAAGTATAAATTTGATTTGTAATT
Organism: Patella pellucida; assembly: GCA_917208275.1. Taxonomy (NCBI): domain Eukaryota; kingdom Metazoa; phylum Mollusca; class Gastropoda; family Patellidae; genus Patella; species Patella pellucida. The sequence continues at coordinate 27,546,937 of OU795038.1, read as the reverse complement.
TCACAGCCGTGCATCAAACTGGTGGCATTAAATGAAAAACACAACATAAATTGTAAATTGCTTCAATTTGGCCTTTATTGTCATATTATTCAATTGCATGTTCATCACAAATCCTGTTTCTCACGATGTCATGTCCATCAACTATAGGCACAGTCATTCTGATTATTGATTATTCAGTTTACATAATATTTACCATATAACCTATACTGTACACGTGCTGATTACATTAAATCAGTTTTAAAGGGACACATCGTTGTAAAAAAATATATAGGCTAAGAGCGGAATGAATGAATGGTATGAGGTGTAACGCCATACGTTACTGCATTGCATACACAATAAATTTGCTACACACGGGCGCCGGAACGGCGCAAAGGCCAGGGTACCGAAAGATAGAGGGGGTGGGGTCCTGCCTCTAGAAAATATTGAAATTTGTCAATTCCGGGAACGCTGTTTGGAGCGTCTCTAGCATTCCAAATTACCACATAAAACCCTTTAACATACATGTTAATGAAAGAGTCAAGAGCCTGATTTTTCAAAATTTTCGTATCACGACAATTCATCCCATAAAAATTATTTTTAATTTGACATTCACTACACCAATCTTTATCGAGAAAATAGAATAAGCTTTTTGAACGAGACGGTAGATTTAGAGACACGATTCTAAAATTTTCATTCAAGTGTCCTGGTTTCTTTCTCTTTTACGCACTTTCTAACGTGAAGAAGAGACCCCGTGTTTTGTCCCTTGTCAGATCCTCCGTCCTGTACAAGACCCCGGGGTAGCGAACCAGCGTCTTAGTCGCTTAGCCCGCGGCTCCCACGTGAAGTGCACAGCTGTAACTTTGCATGCATAAGTCGACTCAGGGGTCGTTTCCGTGTTCAAGGTAATGTTAATATTACATGCAAAATATAATGCGAAATTACAGATGTCTTTACATCACACAAAAGATTGAAGATGGATTTTATATGGATTGGTACTTACTGGTTATTTGTATGATCACTAGTGGGTCCCGGCCCGGTATGGACTTGATAATATTAACCTTTAAGTCCCCAAGGCAAAATGTCCCACATTGCACACTGTATAACGCCCGTCATTAACCCAGTCGGGGCAGAACCGTAGGAAGTTAAACCCCATTTTATTTATCTCCTATGATCTCCCAATACTACCAAAAATCAACTCATTCCTGTAACATAATGAGCCATTACTATCAAAAATGAGATAAAAGTACAATTATTGGAATAAGAATACGCCAGTTCGTGGAAAACAAACAGATTTAATGTTTTACGGTTCCGCCTTTATCACTGGATAGGTATTTCTTTTACGGGGAATTAAGTTATTGATATTGAAAAAATTGAAGGGATTCTGTAATTTTTTGATAATAATAATGTAGTTTGTAGCAACGTGTAGTATTGTAGATGTCAATATAAAAATTACAAGCGATTGCCATGCAAGATACGCCCATCATGGGACATATCAGGATGTTATGGTCCGATATGCACGGATATCGAAATCTCTATAGGGCACACAACCTTGGTATTACATACTTTTACACCATTTGCGTAAATGGAACGGCCGTTTTGTCGAGCAGTTTCAGTTTGATTTCCACGAAATTCGAAGGGTGCAACGGTGATAAATTAAAACGTTTTTTTTAAATACAAAACGGATACAATTTGTGACCTCTAGAGGGTCAACAAGCTAAAAACTGGAATCTTTGTACAACCAGGGGCCATAATCCAGGAAGTTATGGTCCGATATGCATGAATATCGAAAGGATCCGAGATCTTTGAGATAAAAACATATATTTTAAGTTTAATCAAAACGGTGTTTTAAAAGTTAAAAAAATATGCCGTTTCGGTTAAAACCAAGGAATTATTCGGTCACAAGTTCGTGGTAAAGAGATTTCGTTTCTCACATTTGATATTTTTTGAATAGCGGTTTCAGACGAGTTGTGTGCCCCTGAATTTGGTTATCTCCCTTATATAAACATGGACTAGTATAAGACCTGTGAATAGTGTACGTATTATTAATATTTCGATAAAGTTTTAATTTGATGGTGTTTTTTGTTTATCTTTATCAGATTTCTAGTGACACGGCATGTATTTAGCAGTCTAGATGATTGGAATGACGGCGCTCAAAAATATATAATATCTTCACGGGAATCAAGCTTTAAAAAATAAGATAATTACAACATAAGGAAAATAGAAGTAACAAAGTATGTCACGTGTTCGACTTATCAAGGAAATGTTACCAAGTTCTTACTATGTTTCCGCTTCTTATCAATTAACCCAGTTTAGGCGCAGAAGAGTAGGACGTTAAACCCTATTTAATTTCTTATCAAGAAAAATCTGAAACTCGGTTAAACTGGGTATTTTTTGGTCTAAATCCTTACTTCAAATTTCTTTTAGCAAACACAACATGTAACTTTTGAAGTGTCCATGCAATCAGTATTTACCAGAAAACACCAGAGGATTCACATTACACGTAAGTTAAAGTAGCAATGGCGTTATTGCGTAATAAAACAAAACATTGCTCCATAGTATCCCACAAAGCCCCGTTATTCGTACGCAGTCTGTCATTGAGAGCCCAACAAAAATCAACATTTGTTCACTAACATTAGAATGAGAAAAAAACAACCTCACTTGTCGCCACTTTCATTTAACGAGTCATAGTTTGGACCTGGGTTTCAGAATTCGAATTTAATGAGGGTAAAGTAACGGCATACATTCATTGACCCTGTATTACCCAAATTTTAAGCTTATAATATCCAGTACCCTTATGATATCCAGAAGTAGACAATCAGGTGACAATCTGTTAAAAATATAGATCTATGTTCCATTTTGTTTATTTTTATACTTTCGATGGCACCCACTACACGACCGCAGTGTACTGAATGGGAGATATGCCACAGTCTTGCAGATATCAGCTTGTCATATCAAATACATGTACACGTTAAACATACCCTTATCAATATTTTTTGTCCTTCGTTCATAAAAAAAAACTTTATTTACGAAAAGTCATGTAGATCGTTTTTTATCTATCCATTGACTATTTTTCTGGGGTCATAAGCAAACCCTTTTCGGTAATGTTTAACCCGAGACCTGCTGGCTCGTCACAGCCGTCTTCCATTAGCCCAGGCTACGTGCATAACAGTAGGACGCTAAACCCCTTTTCATTTCAATAAGTCACCGAGCCACAGCCTGCTTCGGGTTTTGATGTTTTTTCTTAGTATAATTTAAAGACGGGTTATAAAAATAATACAGCTTTAATGATGTTATCTCTATGGCTATTTATCGGCTGTTTTTTTTTAATATATTATAATAAACATATGAGCTACATTGGTTAAAACTATTATATGGTATCCATGTTCTTGTCAAAATATAGAGCAATCACGCTTTTAAAAAAATTATATCATTTTGTATTTACATCAAAAACAAAAGTTTACAGTTGCTGTTTGTCATTAATATAATAAATCTTTAGTTGATTTAGAATGTATTGCCACTTTCGAGGGTCGTTTCACGTGCACGTATTATACGAGCGACAAGGCACTGTTCATTGCCAGACCTCATTCCTCCACCACTATCAAGGGAAAACCACACCTCAAAATATTGAGGAACTTTCTTGGAAAACACCGGAAGCAAACCCGAGACCACGGATTTTAATACTCTAGTTAAACCCGTGGTCGTGACAACCATGATAGACCACAGTTCGGATAGGTCAGACTGTAGTCGTAACCGAAGGTCACCCTGGTTAGCAAGTTAGTGCCTTATTCACAGAACTACCGTTGATTCGACAGTGCAACATAGGGTGGTACTTTTTACCGCCGACCACCGCCGACTACCACCGACCACCGCCGACTACCGCCGACCAATACTTTTTACCGCCGACCAAATACTTTTTACCACCGACCGTCGTGAAATTACCGCCGACCAAATACTTTTTACCGCCGACCGCATTGTAATGACTTTCGACCGTAATATAATTACCGCCGACCAAATACTTGTTACCGCCGATCAAATGCTTATTGTAACATGCTAAGAGTGAACCTCGCATTTTGATTGGTCAATTAGACACCATCTATTGGACAATAACACCCTCTGTTTTAGTATTTTCTTTTAAAATCGTAAATAGCATGTTACAATGTCGATAAACACTTCATGTTTTGCATTTAGAGGGGTGTTATTGTCTTGGGTCCTAATGATCTCAGGACATGTCTATTGGACAATAACACCCCTCTAAATGCAAAACATGAAGTGTTTATCTCCTAAATGATGACTTTATAAAATTGATTAAATCATTAGTGACAAAATAAATAGATTTTTTTAAATACACAGAGTTTGATAAAAACAAATATAGATTTTATTATATATAAATATGGTCGACAATCGAATATTGCAAGGTGTGATTTTCAATGTGCAATTGACTGGATGTCCCAGAAGGCTCCAGCTCTGTATGTGTGTGAATTTTCAATTAATTAATTTAAGATCTATCCTGTATTTTTCTGGAGATTATGAACTTTGTGTTCGCTATAAAGCATATTCTATTTCCAAACAAAAGTGGCGTTGTTTCAGCGAAGAGCAAAACGAAAAATGTGTAGAAGTGTTCGCACTAATAGAAGATGGGCCTAATAAGCAGAAGCTGATATATTTGCCCTTCAATATCTAAACTATACTATTGTCCTTACATATCCTTCCATATATATATACGTTTTGGACAGTTGTACGGAATTACACCTCAAATAAAAGAATAACATTCTTGTTCAACTAGCTGTATTCTTTTTTTATTTAAAAAAAAACCAAACGTAAATTAGTGGCATTGCCGATTAACCTTGTGGGGGCTCGGGACAATTTAGGCAGCGATTTCATTGACGTTTAGAATTCGTTGACAATTTGAGTATTTAAAACAGACTTTTTCTCTTATGTCCCACTTCGAAAGTCATTACAATGCGGTCGGCGGTAAAAAGTATTTGGTCGGCGGTAATTTCACGACGGTCGGCGGTAAAAAGTATTTGGTCGGCGGTAGTCGGCGGTAAAAAGCATTTGGTCGGCGGTAGTCGGCGGTGGTCGGCGGTAAAAAGTACCACCGGTGCAACATATATATCAAATATGCACACAGTCTACCAACTGCAGTGAATTTTAGTTGTAAAGTTTACCTCCTACCCATAACGTTTGCCTCCACGTCTTAATGATCGAGATTAGATAGCCCTGATTGTCGTACATGAGGCATTGCATCCTTTTTTTGTATAACGTTTATTCAATTAATTGACTTAGGGTAACAAATACATGTGACAAAACAACATGATACACATATTCACATACCACTTTGGTCGGATTCACCATTGCGAAATGCTTCCATTAATTCGTTTGGTTTAACGCTAACCCGATTGATGCGGGCGGAGGGAAGGGCGAATTATGGTAAAGCGTATTGGAATGATTGGTTAAGGGTTCTAGCCACTTAAATACAATTGTTTGATATAAATTTTACTCTTCCTAGCAGAACATCGTAATGGTAGGGATTTAGTTACATTTCGGGGGAAAACGAAAGGAAATTGGGGGGATTTAACGGCACTAACTACGGACGTGTTTCCGTAGACAAAAATGACTCGTGAATGGTTCGTGAAAAGCACAGTCGTAGTATAATATATAATTATTTGCACTGTTCTTCATTTTCTTGTTTCAGTTTTATAGTAAATTTATACAATATACCAAAAACAAATTCAAATTTGTTTCTAAATAAAACGGATAGAAAGGGGTATACTTGTGTAATTTTTATAAAATTATCTTGAACGGTTATTCTTCGGAATTATAATTATACACCAAATTTGTTAAAAATGATGAAATCAACAAAGTTTTGCAAAAATATTCAGCGGTTCCTAAGTTTTGCTCCATAACTTAACTGGGTTTTGGGGTAATTAACGGTACTACATCAAATTCCCCAAAAAATGAAATATTTGATCAATATACCAAAATTCATGTCGAAAAACGAATTTAGTCGTGTTATCAGTAAGTTATTAGAAAATATAGATGGTCATAGTATTTAATTTTTTGCTGATATCCATTAAAAACCACAATTGCGCTGAATAACAGTTTAGTAATACGGAAAGGATATAGACCACTGTCATAGAACTCCATTTTGTTCACATACAAAACAACTCGTATATAACGTACTTAGTTTATTGACCCATGCATATTTACTACATTATACCTCTGGATATGCTGAAGCCACCTGCAGACCGTGGACATTAGCATTATCATAATTCTGTATTCTGAATTTTTGTCCTGCTATTGTATAACTACAAGCTCGGTTAGGTCCAGATAAAATACAAATCGTGGAAAGTGCCATATCAAACTCTGGACTACTTCCAATGAAAAATGAACTTATTGGCTTCCATTTTCCATCCCATGTAAATGTGAATTCAATCAGGAATGGCTGAAAATTAAAACATAAAAATGTCACCCTGGGATTAGAGTGTTCTTCTCTTCTTGAAGACAATTCGTTTGTGACCAGAAGTAGATGCTCATGGTCGCTAAATGACGAAGCTAGTTGGAGACTGTGGATTTATTCTTGACGAAGTCGAACTTTTTAATAGAAGCTTATAGTATAATTTCTAATTTATTTACAAATTGATTACCGTAAATAAAGTTTCCTTAATAATGTCTTTTTAAGCAACTTATAATTACAACTAAATCCGTCATTTCATTTTTATTAAATAATATAAAAGCATTTAGATTTACTATTACCTCTTTCTTATTAATATAACCTTTGTAATCTATTCTTCCACTTTTCTCCAACTTGTAAAATCTTAACCAGTTGTGAAACCCAGACACAGAAGAACCTTTAAATTCTCCTAAGAAAACATGTTCAAATCCACAGCTACTCTTAGGTCCACCACTTGTTCTTGAATACAGGTCAAACCACAAGGTCTGAAGTTGATGTTTAAAGGCCGTTTGATCTCCAGTGATATAATCTAAAATCATAAGATTTACACATGTTGGGATGTCTTTGAATTTTTGTTATTTACTTTATTTCAAGATAAATACTAGTATTTAAATACACACAGGTATTCGACTATATTTGATATCAGTATAGACCAGGGCGTCATACTGTCACCCCTTTTATTCATTATGTTTATCAAAAGTTTTGAAAATATACGAGAACTTGCATTACTGTTCGTCGATTCAGTTATCACCAGCGAATGGAAATTAATTTTTCAACTTATGAGGTTTAGCGTCCACTCCACTCGACACCAACAAGGTCATTTCGGGGCAAACACATGTGACAATATTTTTTCTTTAGCAGTTGGCGGAAACCGGGTGGCCCGGTGAAAATCCACGAGACTGGGGCAGGTGAGCCTATTCGTTGTCTCATCAAGGGTTGGAATCGAACCATATTACTTGCCAAATGCCAGACCTTATGTATAAATCGCCCACCACCGTAATACAAGGACTCACTATTGTCTTTTAAGTAATTATATGTTATCTGCATGACATTCGTTTTCATTACAGCATTCAGAAATGCATCGATTTCCGATTGTTTCTGGGATGATGTTGCTTCGTGAGTAGACTCTTTTGTAACATAATTATCCCAAAGATTTAAAAGTGTTCTATATGTTGGAGCCGACAGTTTAGCTTCATTTATATAACTAAAAAATCTGTAAAAACATTAAAACCATATAATAAACATGTATATTATGATACAATTCTGATCGGACAGTTTACATTTGATTTCAAATTTTACAGCCGTTTATCAAACTGGTGGAATTATTCAATTTCATGTTCATCACAAATCCTGTTTCTCACGATGTCATGTCCATCAACTATAGTAACAGTCATTCTGAATACTGATTATTCAGTTTACATAATATTTAGCATATAACCTATACTGTACACGTGCTGATTACATTAAACAGTTTTGAAGGGGCATTATTATGTTTTAAAGGGGCATTATTATTGTCAAAATTATATAAGTGTGGAATGAATGAATGGTATGGGGTTTAACGGCATACTTTTTTGCAATGCATACACAAAACAGTATGTCATGAGGCATCCCGACAGCACACGAATTTCAAGTGTTTTTTTTCTTTTAAGCACACCCCAACGTGTATGAGGACCGCGGGTTCTGCCCATCCGAACAATTACGCGCTGCCTTATCAGACCCTCCGTCTTGCACCATAGACTATGCATGTATAGGCCGAGCCAGGCGTTGTTTCCGTGTACATGGTAAAGTATGCATGATACGCAAAATATAATGCAAAATTACAGATGCCTACGCATAACACGAACGATTAAAGATTGATTTTGTAAGATTTGGTACTTACGGGTCATTTGCGTGATCACTACTGGGTCCTGGCCCGGTGTGACCTTGGTAATTGACTTTTAAGTCACCCGTACCGAGTCTGTTTGAGTCTGCATCCCATAATACTTGAGCGATGTTAAACTGATTAACATTAACTGGAACATATGGTGCCTGGGTGTGAGGTGCGTGGGTATTGACAACTCCTCCACCTACTACACGGAACAAAATCATCAACATTAGAAAATAAAGTTCCACTTATGACCACAGCATATTTAAAGGGAGGGAGAGAGAGGAATGGGGTTTAAACTGAACTAGACACAAAACTAGGCCATTTCGGGACTAACATATAGTTTAATTTTATTACAATAATTGGCTTGTGCGTAGGGGTCTTTCGCAGTGGGAGGACGCCGGAGGACCCGGGGAAAACCCACGAGGTTCATATAGAAAGGATATTTCCGATAATATGGATCTTTGTATCAAAAAACACTGATAACGGTTTATATTTAGCTTGTATTTCATGTCAAGATCAACATTTTCTAAATTGTTATGAATCAAAAACTATTTACCTTTACATATAGTCCAATAATCAGAACAGCAATTATTGTGAACTTCACATTCTGTATTACAGAAACAATCAAACCCTGCTTCATAGCCATCATCACATCTAGTGTAACAATTATCTCTGTGAGTAACTGAAAATTATAATAATGAATTAATAACGAGTAGATATTTGTTATCATGTTGACAGTTTGGCGACCATGGAATCTAAGACTTGTCAATCATTACGTAAAATCCCATCAAAGATCTGATTTCTGTTCTTAGTGAGACGTTTTTGGAAAAAACTCATTACATTATTGAGGGATAACCAATAGTATCCATAAACGCTTGTAAAATGAAAAATCTTTTTCGAAAATATATGGTCTTTTGATATGCCTGAAGTCCATGGGAAATGCTCGATTCACAGTCCAGAACGTCCCGGAAAGACAGGGTTGCAATCGAGTGACGCGGAATTCAGTCCTGTCACAGTTATGCCAGTCCCAACAACGGAGGTGGTGTGAGTAGAATCGTGACGTAACAGATATGTTTCAGCTGCTATGATTGGTTGAGATATTTTTTATGCAGTCGGCACATACGTTGTACTCCTTAATTCTCCTTCACTCTCGATTGGCACTATTTTCGGAATTGAGAGAATTTAGTTTCGGAACGTTCAATCGAGTACGCCCAATACTTATATAAGGGAGATAACCAAATTCATGGGACAAACAACTTCCCTGAAACTGCTTTTCAATCACTACACTCGGCAAACCTCGACAGATTCCACGCATCTTAATCTCGGCTGTATGACCATTTCCGCCATTTTTGATCTATTTTAATGGTTCCGAATGCAATAAATGGCTGCCTCCAGAAGGATTTCTGTGGAGAGTATATTATATCAACAAACGTCACGTTTGGCATTGGGTTTGTGGAATTACCAGGGAATTTGATCAAACCAGCAGCCTTGAGACAATATCTCTGCTTATTTAGGTATACGCACTCTACAAAAGACGTAATTTGGGATTCTTTTGTAAAAGCGACACGTTTTCCTGTTTGAAGTAAACCGGTAGCCGCATCGCAAATATATGGTCGTAGGTACATAACAACTACTGTCATACAGTCGAGTGACTCGAGTCTAGATGTAGGGTACCAGAATCTGTTGAGATTTGCCGAGTGTCAATCACTAGTCAGTAAATACTAAATCTCAGAAAGATATCTACGATATTTTTTCAATATGTATATTCTGACAAGCGTATTTTGTATCTTTCGTCAGAGAAAAGGTGGTTCGCATAATGTCAATAATAATATATAATAATAATCTCGTCAATTTTCAAGGGTAGCAAATTAGGCCTGAGGCCTGTTTTCGATTTGGCCCTTTGCACAGATCGTGCGAATGATTTCGATCATTACTGCATAAAGAAACCGAAGACCTCGGGGGAAACCTGTCTGATCGGACAGGAGACCGAATATCCCTCTCACTTACAACGATAAACAAGTCTTATCATTTTCTTGAATAAAGATTGTAGACTCGTTGACTAACACTAATGATTTCCCCATTGACTTTAATGATAATTCTCGTCTTTTAGACCGGCACTTACTTATCCCAAAATTTTCGTTGGGTAGGACGCTTTCTGTCACAGATGGAACAACATGTGGCAAACTTTTGCCTAAAAAAAGCATGTATGGGGTGCACCATGAAAAACTTGAGATATACCAGCTGGAAGTAGAGATTAATAAAACATGCCATTTTCAGCCCTACATTTCAACGTAACTAACCCCATAACTCTTGTATCCTTCCGCCTCAAAATCATGAATATTCACAAAAAACTTGCAGAAAATTGAAATGTGGGCGTACAAAAAACAATCATTCCAAGCACTAGTCAAAACAATTGTTGTTAAAATAAATAATCCCACACATGACTTATCTTTAATAGTAGTTATTTCAAATACAACTTGCCTGAAGAAGCTAATTGACATAATAACAAAATACAGAAGCGCTGAGCCAGCGCATATTTTGGTGACGCCATCTTATACGGGTTCCGTTCGAAGAACTGTTTCATAATTCGATATAGATATTCTTATCTTATAGAGTTTTATAATCATATAGATAGTGTTGCAGATAGCGTCACATGAAGGAGTGGACATGTTCAAAGAAATTTCACTTTGTAAACATTAGTATATCAACAGTGTTACAACCGGGCCTGTAGCCACGTGGGGGGGGGGGGGGTATGCCTTAAAAATCGAATTAGACACCCCCCACAAATATTTCGACAACAATGATGATTTTGGTAGGAGAGTTCTTAGCTGGCCACATCCTCAGCCCCTCCCAAAAATTATGTAGCCCCCCAATCTATTTTATAATGTGGCTACGGGCCCAGTTACAGCGTAATTCCTGAACAAATTCAGGATGTTCGCCGAATCATCAGTACAAAACATTTGAATGCTACCTTATTACTACGAAAATGGCTTCAAACAACACATGAGCCACTACTTAACTATGTAATTTAATGAAATAATTTTCTAATCTTTTTCTCGTTCTTCGAGAATTATGGTAAAACACAGTGGTCAGAAATAAAAACACCACCGCATTCGGAAGATTAACACAGTTTATTTCAAATCTTTGGGGGTTTATTGTGTCAGGGTGTTTCAAAAGTTAAAAAAATGCCGTTTCGACTAAAACCAAGGAATTATTTGGCCACAACGTCGTGGTAAAGAGATTTCGTTTCTCACAATTGGCATTGACTGACTGATTGATTAGCGGTTTCAGACGAGTTATTTGCCCTTTAATTTGATGTTTTGATGTTCGATTACAAAAAAACAATGTTGACTTTCTTTCTGAGTAGGTCTTCGTAGTATGTGGGGCCATTATTTGAGGGTAGCCATTTTGTGATAATATTCCAATTTATTTTTTATTTTCCCCTTATTTATAATGTTATCGGCAATGTATTAATATTGGCAGGGTTCATGACTCTACTTCAGATTTTTTTCCCATCATTTTATGGTGATATTTCAGAGATGGCTTTCATTTTTGTCGGGGAAATCGGACAATGTGTTTATTTCAATAAGGTAGTAGTGTCTGGCGTCAAAATGTTTTTCGGGGTCACAGATTCCATTCCTGACATTTATAACCTTGTGAAATGATCAGATGTTCATATACTTAGCATATTTCCAAAATGGCTGTCATTTTTGGCGGCAAAATAGGACGATGAGCTAATATTGATTAAGTAGTCGTCGTTGGTGTCAATATATATGTTTACAAGGGCACAGAATCCATTCCGGTCAGTAACAACTGTGTAAAATGATTATAAGTTCGCCTATTTTGAAAATTTACAATATGACGGCCATTTTGGGCGGAAAAATGGAACGATGTGCGGATATTGATTACCAGGATATGGTAACAGGATATATTTTTCGGGGAGCAGATTCCATTTCTGCCGTTTATAATTGTGTAAAACTATCACATGTTCACATGTTTAGCATATTTCCAATATGGCTCTCGTGTCGGGCTGGAAAATAGGATGATGTGCTGATTTTTTTATGTAGTCGCGTTTTAGTGTCAATATTTGGAATAAGAAACCGTGATGGCATAGGTTGTATTATCAACTGACCATAAAATGCATGTGGAAGGATTCATTTAGAGGTGTGCTGTTGCGTTGGAAAAACAAACTATATCACCACTCAAACCACGCCGTGATCCGTCATTAATGTCATCTCTGCCATTGAAAATGGCAGTGATGTCAAAGTAACCAGCCACGTCGTTGTGTAAGGGGTGACATACTTTATGGTTCCGACGCAATAGCATTCCACATGCTCGCTCTACATTTATCTTGGAAGTCAGTTGATAACATATTCTTTGCCATTTATAGCCACGTCTCCACCACTATCATCCACGTTACTGCCAGGTTAGAACGAAAGTTGTTAATGTCAGAAATTGATTCTGCACCCCCGTAAACATATATATTGACACCAAACACTACCACTTATTCAGAATCTGCACATCGTCTCATTTTCCCGTCAAAAATGCCCGCTATCTTGGTATGAACATGTGATTATTTTACAAGGTTGGAAATGTAAGGAATAAAATCTGTGACCCGGAAACATAAATTTTGACACCAAACACTACTATTTAATCGAAATCAGCACACCGACCGATTCCCACTAAAATATCATCATGAAATGATGGAAACAATCTGGTATATAGTGATGAACCCTGCCAATATTAATACATTGCCAAATCACAGTTGATATGTCGATATCATTATAAATAAGGTGAAAATATAAAAATAATTTGGTATATTATCGCAAAATGGCTACCCTCAAATATTGGCCTCCCGTACTATGAAGACCTACTCAGAAAAAATGCCAACATTGTTTTTTGTTGTAATCAAACATCAAAACCTACAAAATGAAGCTTATTCCATGATTTCTACCGGAAAAGCCGACGGATTTACATTGAACATCCCACTATAAGCATTGAATATTCGCTAAGCCGCTACAGTCACTGATAAGGAAGATGTGACGACACGTTTTCTAGGCAGTCATCTTTCACAGAGATATTAGAGGACTTTCGTAATCCTCTGTGAAACCGATTGTATATAAATATGGAATTTTAGTATAAGTTTCGAAATAGTTTTTCCATTTTGTAAGGGGGTGTGAATAGTAATATTTATATCTTGACGGTGACATTTTCCATATGACTGATATGCTTCATGCTAGTAAAAAGAATATTTTTAAGAACAAGCAACCTAGTCGATTATAATAGACGGCGCACAAAATATATAATATTTCTTCATGGGAATCAAGCTTTAAAAATTGAAATTACAATATAAGGAAAACAGGAGTAACAAAGTATGTCACGTGTTCGACTTATCAAGGAAAGGTTACCAAGTTCTCAAAGGGCCAATCGCGATAACCTTTGGGGAATAAAACTGCTTAATTTTGTGTTAAAATCTTTTAAAACCCATTATCTAAGGCCGATCAACAAAATCGATATTTGTGATACGCTTGTAAATAACTTAAACCGGACAGTCTGCATCTGGAAATCGAGACCTTTGTATTATACAGTATCTGCATAAAACTAGACTTTTTTCTATAAAAATAATATGTAGGTGAAATTTATCTTTTGTTATCAAGTACAATACATGGGTCATTCACTGTATAGACCTCTCAAGAAACGTAAATCGATTATCAGGTCACCCAATGAAAAAAATGACCCGAAATCTTAAAAGGGTACGTGTCCGGATAAGCAGTGTTGACGTTCACGTCCAAACGACTCAATATTTTCAGCTTAAATTTTCAGACAATGTAAATACACCATGCTTATATATTTTGGTCTATAAATTTCACAAATACTCGGACTTTAATTTTTGAGACTCCGTTCTTATCGGGATTGACCCTTTAAAATACGGGCAACGATCAATTTAAAATACAGATCTATGTTTCGTTTCGTTTTTTTTTATACTTTCGTCGGCCTACAGGAACAAGCTAAATATACCAATGTCAATGTTCTTTGTCATGTATAAGTCACTGAGCCACAGCCTGCTTCGGGGTTTAATGTTTTTTTTCTTAGTATAATTTGAAGACGGGTTATAAAAGTAATACAGCTTTAATAATGTTATCTCTTTGGTAATTTACCGGCTGTATACATAGAAAATATATAGAGCAATCACGCTTTTAAAGAATATATCATTTTGTTTTTACATCAAAAACACACATTTACAATCGCTGTTGGTCATTATAGAATAATAAAATGTTGTTTAATGCCCTACCTTTCTGCGCCGAGTGGGACAATGAAGACGGGCATACTCCATGCAATAGTGGTTATAGGTTAGCGTGCGCGCGTTGTATCATAAAGCCTGTGATTGAGTCAACTGGCGTGGTTTCGAATCCTCGGTTGTACGTGACAAGGAGTAGGGTTGCCGAAATGATCTAGTTTGTGTCGAGTGGACGTTAAACCCCATTTCTCTCTCTCTTACATGTGACAAAAACATGGTGCAAGAATTCATTTGGTTTGACGCTAACCCAATTGATGCGGGACGGGATGAATTATGGTAAAGGGTATGAGAATGATTGGTTATTGGTTCTATAAGCCAATTGAATACAATTGTCTAATATATTACTCTTCCTGTCAGAATATCGTCATGATAGAAATTTTAGCTACATTTCAATCTAATTTTTTAAAAAAAATCGGAGGAAAACGAAAGGGAATTGGGTGGATTAAACCACACCTACTATGACTTGTTTCCATAGGCGAAAAAGATTCGTGAATGGTTCTAGAAAAAGCAAAGTCGTAATATAATATATAAATATTGGCACTGTTCTTTATTTTTATTCTATAGTAAATTTATACAATTACCTCAATATCAATTATACAATTCTTTGTTGTTTACCCTTTGTTCTCATAAATAAACGCATTGAATACGATAAATAACGTTGGCTATACAATATTATATAACATTGCCAATACTCATTTACCCTACAACGGATAAGCACTGAAGCGAATTTGTTGAGATTCAAAACACTTTTCGTACACTTATATCAACTTCTAGCCACCTACAAAATTTACTTTGAAACTAATTAACAAGACATCTAAAAGATTTTGGAAGTCATTACCCATGCTCAAGTTTAACGGAACAGCTTGGATTGAAATCATATTTCGTATTGATAATCTTTCCTGGCTAGTCATTTCTCAATATTATATTCATAGGAGGTCGTAGTAACATTTTAGAATCCTTACCGTCTATTTTGCACCGTGATTCTTCTTTGATCACCAAAAGAAATCATTTCCTGCCCCAACCGACACATATTTATAATAATCCAACACTATTTTCATGTAGAATTCGACGTGAGAAAAACATCAACATCTTGCATTTAAATCTGACGGCCATGTTTACTAACGCCTGCGCAGACCGGTTCATATCTGCCCTCATGTAATTTTCGTTTCCGGTAAAAATTCCATTCCTAAATTTGGAATATTGGCTGAGGGCAGATATGAACTGGTCTGCGCAGGCGTCAGTAAACATTGCCGTCAGATTTAAATGCAAGATGTTGATGTTTTTCTCACGTCGAATTCTACATGAAAATAGTGTTGGATTATTATAAATATGTGTCGGTTGGGCAGGAAATGATTTCTTTTGGTGATCAAAGAAGAATCACGGTGCAAAATAGACGGTAAGGATTCTAAAATAGCCTTAGAGCCGAGATAGGAAAAAGCTTTTTTTCATACTAGTTCTAGAGCCATCGCGTGGAGAACTCTGTCGTTCGGCGTAAAAGAAAAAATATATAAAAGCCAACGGTTTTAGAGTTCCGAAGAGAACTAAATGTATTACAATTTATCTTACTTTCAGCAAAATCTTATTAACAATTATTTGTATTTGAAAGTGTGATGTTTATATCCCCCAGTTTATATAAATGACCGCAATTCTGGTAGAGCGCAAAACAATGTGTCTGGCATTGATTTCTCAGTACTTACATTAACTCAAAACGCTAGCTGCTATAATATAGTCATCGTCATGCAATTTACTACTTAAACATGAATAATGCAAGCGCTAAATCTGCCTATTGCAGTTTTTTCTTTAGGCCTTAAATGTTATCTATATTATTAATTAGACATTCATTAACTTATCAAGATCATAATCAACTATCGATGTCAACGTTAGCCTGTGATATTTAGTGGATTTGAATACGTTTTGTTTATTAGTGTATCAACGGTATTAATAGCGACTGAGGCCTCAAATTGAATAGCTAATATATCGATTAAATTAATTTGACCGAAATGTTCAGCATATTCTATTTTCATTATCTATAGTGAGAACTGTCATCTCTTTATCTAATCTTACCTAATGCCCATTTAATGACCTCAACAATTAAATGGGTAGATTATAGTATGAATTTCATTTGAAGTATCTCATAAGCTATAAAATGTATTCTACCCCAGTCAATGGCATAACACATCTTTAATGTAATATGTGTATGCACAAAAACAAATATATAAAAAGAAGCGATAGCCTAACTCGACAACAATACTGGCAAAAAAGATCAATGCAAATGGCATGCGTAATTTCTACAATATACCCAGTTACTTGAAGTCAGTATATCTGCAGACACGTTACAAATAATAAAACATGAATTTAAAAAATGGCACTTTTCAATACATTGGAAATACAAACACATTTCCCCATTTTCCCAAAAGGAATTCACAGTTATGTTTGAATCAATGCTAAAATTATGATTTTTAAGATTGATCAATGGTGACTTTTATCACATCAGTAATATCAGATTGTTCTTTAGGGCTAATACTGTTTTGTCCATCTTCTCTATCTGTGTCTCTATCAGTACCACCCTTTTCTGTAATGAAAAATTGTTCCTCCTCGGTTTCTGAAGGAATGTTTATGACCTGTGACAGATTTTGAGACGAATTGACTGTCCTTAAGGTACACTCCGATGGTTCATTATTCGCGGAAGTCGAACAATTAACGTCCAGAGTTTCATCGTTTTTAGCAGCAATAGCTGGATCGGTTTCATCGCCATTTGGGTTTTCTAAAAAGACGTCACAAGTTTCTTGTTCAACGATCTCTTCGCCTACGTCATTTGGATAAACAAGATTTCCTTCGGTATCAACCGATGGAGCTTTGACCGAACGATCGATTAATACGGGTCGCGCTTTTGTATCTCGGGGATGATTGGGTACTATTTCTTTATCTTGCACATTAACTTTTTTTGAATGAGTTGCTTCAGTGACTGGCCCTGGTGCCGTGATATTCTCGCGAATGAGACGTTGTCTTCCTACTTTAGAGACGGATATACCTTGAACAGTTGGTAATCCGGGTCCTGTAGAAAATCTGTTACTTCCCATTCCTTAAAAAAAAGAATGAGTAAAATAAAATCGATAATTAAATTCCTGAAAGCAAATAGCGCTATTCTAAAGCTATGCGAGGCGGTAGACAACTCTTATTAACTTAAAGGATACAGACCACCATTGACTTTAGTCTTAATTCTGGTCTCGTTTCCCGTCTCCAACGTTTCCCAAATTTTCGTTGGGCTGAACGCATCCCATTATATTTATGGTACCGTAATGGTGGAACTGAATTGTGGTCTACCTTTGAACGGACAATTCTTAACAAGTATCAAAGTTAGTAAATATTACGGTATTCTAAATAAGAATTCTGACTGTTTTGTTTCAATTTTGGATGATTGGTAAACATGTGAACCCAAGCATGACCAAAATCTCCAGCCTTTCAAACAAAATCAAAAATACACAAAAGACGTCATTTACCGTTCTAAAAGCGAATATAAACTATTTTATTACTAATCAGTTAATAATGCCAATTGGTTTAAAGAACTCACCTGTAACTTTTGGAGGTTTTCTGAATTCATTTGCTGTACTTTCAATGTGATCAACATTGTCGTCTTCTATTTGTAGTTCTTCCATTTCATCAGTGTCCGTCCATGCCTGATAAGGCTTTCTTTGCGTTGGCGTTGGCATTCTTTTACCATATCCTGGCGCCGTCATTGGTCGACGCCGGAAAGGTGTATTTATTCTAACTCCACGATCTGATCTTGGCGAATCTGAAGTCCAACAGAAAAGAGTAATCAAGTGAAGAACTACGTTTTCAGAGAACACATTTATATTTGATTATAAGTAACTTATAGCAATAATAGCATCACTGAACACATCCATGTCGGTGATTTCGATTTCATGTGGTATATAAATGACTTATCTCATTACTATATAATTTATAATGTCATTAACTATTTACATTCTTATTAACTGTTTTTATTAACTATTTATATACTATTAACAATTTGTATTCTTATTAACTATTTATATGAAAATTATATCATAAATCTATACCTGGTGGACCTGCAGGACTTTCCTTAACACTTGAAGCTTTGTTTATAAAATATCTGGTTGGATCGGTACGGGGCATGTAGATACCATATAATGACAGACTTCTGATGTCAACACAATGTGCTCTGAAAAATAGACCAACGAAAATTAACGTCATGTCTTATATCTACAAAAAGTATTGTGGCATCAGTTCAGATCCATAGATTATGCTTACCAGTCTGACACTCAATGTTCAGAGTCTCTAACACTTAAAAGAGGGAGAGAAAGAGAGAAAGAGATAGAGAGAGAGAGATGGGGTTTAACGTCCACTCGACGCAAACTAGGTCATTTCCGGGCTAAGATGGTTTAATTTTATTTCAATAATTCGTTTGTGCGTAGGGGTCTTTAGCAGTGTGAGGAATGAACATGTATCTACTTCCACCTAATAGTAATATTGTACTGGTAGCTATTTCTATATTATAGCCACACAGGACCCGGACTTACAGGATATGAATACATTGCTGCAGCGGGATATGAAAAAAAGCTACATGCCGTCAGATTGCCTGGAAGTTTTTTTTAGTTGATGAGCTGCGGGAGTCCGTATCTAAGGCGGCACCCAATGTGGCGCAATTGATAAAATGTAAAGACAAAGTTGATTTATTTTATTTTAAACAGAAACACAATAAATGTAAAATACACCTCACCCGTTATAACGTGCGCCCGTTAGAAATGAATGAAGAGAATCGCCTTCGTTTCTGTAAGATTCCTTTACCGATGATAATATACTTGAACTCTTCAATTCATCAGCACCTACAAACAATCATATTAAAATATACGATTATAGAGCAGAATAAACTATAAATTATAAGAGATGACGATTATGCGGACGTTAAAACACGACGACGACGACGGCGATTATGCGGTAAAGTCAAATGATATATAATGTGTTTAGAGAAATGCCAAATGCTATAAACAACTTAACATCTTTTAAGAATGGACAATTATGTGGGAAAAGCAATGCCAAATGATAGTGTTCGGCACGAATATTCGAATATTCGCTCGTCGAATATAATATTCGAATATTCGAATAGCAATCACCATATTCGAATAATTTCGAATATCTACATTATCTTTTCTATTAGCGTTCAAATATTATTAAAGGCGACTTTCCTTGCCACATCAACATTCAAAGCTTATTTCGATTACCCACACTATATATTTCTATGGATTACCTAACTGCAGATTGAATGTAAGGGGGGGGGGGCGTATGGTTGGCGTGTGCGCGATGTATCATAAGATTTGTCATTGGTTCAACTGTCGTTTCGATTCGTCGGTTGCACGTGGCAAGGAGTAGGATCGCCTGTCCAACCTCGTGGGTTTTTTCCGGGTCATCTGGTTTAATCCTACTGCTATAGATCCCTACGTGTAAGCCAATTATTGAAATAAAATTGAACCATATGTTAGTCCCGAAATGACCTGGTTTGTGTCGAGTGGGCGTTAAACCCCATCCCCCTCTCTCTCTCTCCCCCTCTCTCTCTGTTTGTAAGGGTGCTACCCCTTCAGAGATAGCTATTCGGTAACTAGCCAGGGACCCCGATGCTGAATTCTGATTCTGGGTGATAGCTAATTATTAGTGCGTGACATCCTTGTAAAACTTTACATACCGTACGTCATATGTATAACATTGTGATGAATTTGCTTGGATTCGTCATGAAGAAACAACTGGGTGAACCCACTGGGCCACATTTATCACCAACATGAAGGGACTGTTTTTTGCTTATATAGAAGAGCGACTAGACGACAATGATTTCCGTGAAATGATACAGTGCTAGACCCACGAATGAACTAGATGCCTTTTATTTTGGATGCAGCGCTGAAGAATAACTATACATTGGTGATGGAAAATCTTGTTTTGATGTCGTGGTAGGCCGATTTCTTGTGTACAAATTGGCAGTTTACGTAAAAGATCAACTTAACTCAAAAAAATTTTGTGCGTTGTTCGCGAGTCAACAGAGATTTCACGTATTTAATAATTGATTAGGAATTATAATAAATTGAAAATAAACCCCTTTCAATATATTGAAAATATTCGAATAGTATTCGAATACTATTCGAATACCAATTTCAAGACCCGTCGAATATTCGAATAGTATTAGTGTTCGAATATCCGAACACTACAAATGATAATACCACAGATATTCATAACGGTAAATGAAATGAAATGGGGTTTAACGTGCTACTCTTATATCGAATTCCAACTGCCAAGGAATATTTTAGGTGCACGCCAATGTGTACACAAGACCTCAGATTTTCGTCCCATCCGAACGACTAGAAAGCCGTCCTTGTCAGGCCCTCTCTTCTGCATCACTAAAAAGGGGGAACCACGCCGGAAAATCGAGATAAGCTTTCCCACTTAGCCATGTGATCCCCCACAACGGTAAATATTATCTGAAATGTGACTACTGTGTCTCGTATAATATTGTGTCTCGTTTAAACGATTATAGTTAATCCAGTGGAGTCAGTCAGAGTTGTATTCTGAAGTCAATAAAACGGAATTAATTCTAGATGGCTTAGTGAAATAAATGAAATGAAATGAGGTTTAACGTCCTACTATTCTGCTCTGACTGGTCTAATGAAGACGGTAGTCTACATGGACATGATTAACTAGGTCCAAATTCAGATCAATTCAAGATAACTTACGTTTCATTTGTTCTTTTCTCTCGTCATAGGCATTAACTGGCGGAGTGCTCCCTCTTTGTCTAGCCCGTAACAATCTATAGAAAAACATGTATGGATACAAATTATTTATCAAAAATTCGATTTTTAAAATCCAAGTTTTTTCATTTTTTATTCCCTTAAAACACAATCAAATATAAATGACCGTTTAGATAGATAAACCTTTTCTCAATAGCATATCTTTTAATTGCTACAACGAAATAACATAGGAAGTTCATTCTGTGCTACCAATATACCAGTGGTGTTAGCTGGAGTTTCCATGGGCTACTTGGAGTATTTTGGATGAAAATCCGACAGAATTTATAACAATTTGTGTGGGTGTTATTGTGGGTATAATATTTTCAGCTATTATGTAGTTAACCCGCAGTCAGTTCCCAGTGACTTTCTGAACAATTGGTAATACTGTAACTTACGTTGTTCTAGTAGGTCGTCCATATTTGAGATTAACATCATCTAAAGATTGGTCTCTAAGCTCGGTTTGAGAGAGATATTGATGGGTGCGATTAGGACGATAGTATAATTCAGTTTCACTGGTTATGGTTCGCGTTCCACTGGCGGAAGCTGCGCGTTTTATTTTATTCTGAAAAATTTGAGAAGACTGAAAAATACAAATCATTATTTTAAGATCTTCGAAAGAGAAGTACAGGACACGTTACGTATTACCCTTTAAAAACTATTCTGAATATACACATTTAATCAGCTATATACATCGATACGACAATCTTATTAAAATACAGATCCATATTTGGGTTTTCTTCGGTTCCTCCGGTTTCCTCTCACTGCTAAGGGCCCCTACACGCAAGCGAATTATTGAAAAAAACATTGAACCATATTTTAGTCCCGAAATCGACCCCCCTTGTTCTTCCTCTTCCTATCTCACTCTCTCTCGATAGCCTACACTAAGTGAAGATCTGACTATTTGTTTTGGGAGATCGCATCAGAGGTTATACGAGAGGCTTTTGACCCTATGACGTCAGCCATGTGATCTTTCTATTTGATTACCCACAGATCCGTGCATCTCACGCCAAAAGCTCGCCGTAACAGATCGTTTCATTGGCTAATCCCTCACATTATCCAGAGCACGTCAACGATAACAACTCTTCAATATCCTAGTGAAGTAAAGACAAGTAAAACAAATTTTTGAACAAACCCCCCCCAACAAAATAGGATCTGTGTTCTAATCAGATTGTGGATATGACAGATTTAAGTAGGTACAACGAGAAAAAAGACCTGACCAATCATTAAACCTGTATATAGGTCTACAAACCTTGCAAGGGGAGAGCAATCTGTGTAAAAATAATGGCGATTCTCCACTATTCGTCGATTCTTTATGGACTTGTTCTACCCACGTTGGGGAGCCATGAACCAATAGGATTTCTTCCTTAAAAAGTCTATCTATGTCTTCGGCTAATTTCTTCTGATATTCACCACCTTTCTCAAATGAATGAATACTTAAAGGGTATTTCTTACTACCTGAAAAAAAAATAATACGAAAACATCAATACAATTATATAGGACTTGGAGTTATAGCTTCTTGGGGAGGTTGGATGACGGAATGGTAAAGCACGTGCGCGCTGTATCTAAAAGACTACCATTAAGTCCAATGGCGTGGTTTCGAATCCCCGTACGTGACAATGACTAGGGTCGCCTGTCCAGCCTTGTGTGTTTTATCGGGGTCCTCCGATTTCCTCCAACTGCTAAAGACCCCTACGCGCAAAGACAGATTCTACATGAAAATAACAATAATTAATTTATGAAGGATTTGTATGGTTTCAAAAATACCTTATCATTCATAAAGTCACAGTTATTACATCAAATATGTTTTCTACACTCTGATTGATTATTATTCAGTCTTAATATGGAGCTGTAATTTGATCGTATTAGAATAAAATTATGCACCCAAAAACCGATCTTTGTCTGAGGTATAAGATTACCGATTGTTGCCGACAACGTTTTTCGTGCAACATGATCGCACAAGGGGTAAGCTTCAGATGTTATAGAAATTATTAATTAGATATTTATTTACATGGCAAGCCCAATGTAGACCCTCGAATAGCTTGGATACAAAGAATTTGTTCTTTATGTGAAGTAAATACAGTCGGCGATGAATATCACTACTTATTCAATTGTACTTATTTTATTAAAGAACGTGAAAACTATATATCCAGATATTATTATACAAGACCGAATACCTTTAAATATAATATTTTTTTAATACAAACAAAAAATTAATAATTCTAAAATTATGTATGTTTTTAAAGATAATACTTAACAAATTTATTATGTCCATTGACTAAGAAATTAAAAGCCTCCATCTTGTAAATGTGTAAATAACCTATCGCTCATATGTATTTGTTCTGAGTTGTAAATTAAGTCCTGGGGTCGGTTGCTAAAAACTAAGTTATTTTAACGATCCGTTAAACTCTAACGGACATATCTTGGTAACGTGTTGTTTGTTAACTTCCCGTTAAATTTACTACAGAAAACACTATAGAATACTTTATTTTTGATATTAGCATAAATCTGTAGAAAAGATTTGCAACACAGATTGTTCGGGGCCTTTATTTCCAGCAACAATCTTTCTCTCCGTTAAAGTTAACGGATCGTTAAAAGATAATAGAGCTTTGAGCAACCGGCCTCTGTTCGTTTCTGATACAGCTTAAATTAAAACAGTCTTCGATTTAATAATTAAATCAATAAATGGCTGATCTGACAAGGTTAACATTTACCGTTAGTCGCTGACGTCTCTACCGGGGACTGTCGGTGAAAGGAATGTTAATAGAGGGCACTGTAGCCATTGAGAATGTTACTTGATAATGGAGAATATGTGGGTTGCGTTATCATCTGTCAAACAATTCTCGTAGACGGTGTAGACACAGTTAATGCCTATTTCTAGTCCAAACTTCCAACTGTGACAACTCCGTTCAAATTAATGTAATTTCTCATCAATTTTTGAATTATTACACTTTAAATCTTTCCGTCCGCTTCCACCTTGGTTGATAAAGTATATAGTCCGTGTTTTAATAGACAGGAGCGGGGCTTAGCAGGTTGATCTACTAGTATAGGTGGGTGGGGCAGTGTAACTACGTTTTAGCTGGTCATTTTTTGCTGGGAATATAAATGAAGAGAGTAGAAGCAATGGTTACAATCTGAATGTCTACTTCCACCTAGGCCTTTTCGCTGGTCTCGCAAGTCGAAAAAATGTCAAATCTTCCGTTAATTACTCTGTGGCTATCACGTAAATAACATTCAATATTACACCCAACAACGAGTTGTCATAAAAACAGACCCCAGGGGACAAATAAAATACCATGTCGTGTGGTTCAATTGTAGTTATTATAAGCAAGTGTAGTGATGACATACATGAGTTGTTGTGATTATAATGTAAGATTAAACAGATTTATGTTTGTAATTTTAAGTTAAACGAATGACCGAGATAAACCCGGTGTTAAGGAGATTAATATTCAATACAGTGTGTCACGTTTCAAGAGATAACAAAGATATATTCACAAGTCCTATCTAATCCTTTATTTAAAATTTAATCTCTATTCTATTAAATGATATCCACGTAAGATTTAAAGGGACAATCCAGAAAATAATTTGGAGAAAAACATGCTTAATTTTGCGTTAAAATCATTTAAATTCCTCGACAATAGGGCCGAACAACTAACTCAATATTTGTGATACGTTTTCAAACAACTTAAACCCGCCAGTCTTCATCTGGTAATGGAGACCGCTGTCCCAAGCTGTATTATGCAGTGTCTGGACAGAACCAAACTACTCAAAAGCTTTCCTTTATGGGGATCACAACGAAAATATCTCGTATAACGAAGTCATTTTTAAACAAGTTCACAAGTATTTTAAACTAACTAAACGCTTGAATAAATAAGAATTAGCTGGCGATGGAGATTAATGCTAAATGAATATGATGATAATGGTGATGACGATGACGACGACTTACTTATGTAAATATGTAAATATGTAAATATGTAAATATGTAAATATGTAATATATACTTGTACATTATGTACATTTTAGTAATTGTATTGTTATGTGTATTTAATATATTTATTAAATAAGAAGACGAATTAATATAAGCCCTTGGTTTGTTTTCGAATCCTTAACTTTTGTCAGTGTATGTATAATATATATCTTATTTGAATAAAATATTGTTTAAATGAAATGGGGTTTAACGTCCTACTGTTATGCACTTAAAATATTGTTTAAACCATTAGTTTATAAAAATAATGTGTAGGTGAAATTTACCTATCGTTCTCAGGTACAGCACATGGGCCATTCATTGTATAGACCTCTAAAGGAACGGGAATCGATTGTCACCCAGCGAGACAATTGATCCGAAAGCTTAAAAGGGTTACCTGTTTGGATAAGCATTTTTGACGTTCACGTCCAAACGACTAAATATTTTGAGCTGAAATTTTGAGACAAGGTATATATACACCATTCCTGTATATTTCGTCACTTACATTTGATACGTACTCAGACTGTTATTCAAAGGAGAACGTCTTAAGAACTTTCAATTAAATACATTTAAAATCTTGACTTAAAGCGCTAAGAGATTTCAAATATTGACGTAGCCCACCACCGTGTTATCAGATTTCATATTTGTGATCAGGCGATGTATGATTTTAATCATGAAATACTGTCCTTAATGTGATCCAATGAAGGGTCTTAGTTATTTCTTCATGTTTGAAGATTTATATTTTGTGTGGGTGTCCAGAATAACCATATTATCAGACTTGCCTAGTTCAAATAGATTTTGTTTTGTACGCGAAGCCAGGAAGTCATATTGTAGGCCTAATCTATTTTATAATATGACGTAAATGTTACGTAAACCATGCAAATCCAATCTTTAAGATCTCTTAATCGCTTTATACGTCCACAACAAAAAATATCCCACACAATCAAGTAAATGTATTCTTAAATGAGGAGTTAGTTCATAGCGGTTTTTATGAATACTTTTTAATTAAAGGCAGTTTCATTCAATTTAATCGCATTAAACTAAGATTATACTTAAAGGCTAATCCCGATATTTGTTTTGGGAATAAAACTGCTTAATTTTGTGTTAAAATCCCTTAAAATATTCGAGTCAAGGGCCGAGGAACTAATTCAGTATTTATGATACGTTTTCAAACGACTTAAATCCGTCCGTCTTCATCTGGAATTTGAGACCGGTGCCCCAAGGTGTATTTTGTGGTATCAGGATTAAACCGAACATTTTTTTTTTTATAAAAATAATGTGTAGTTGAAATTTGACTTTCTCTATCAAGTACGGCACATGGGTTATTTACTGCATAACCCTCTCAAGTAACCGTAATCGGTTATAAAGTCACCCAACGAAACAATTGACCCGAAATCTTAAAAGGGTTACGTGCCCGGATAAGCAGTTTTGGCGTTCACGTCCAAACGACTCAATATTTTAAGTTGAAATTTTGAGACAAGGTAAATACACCATTCCCCTATATTTTGGCGTTTCATTTTCATACATTCACAGACTTTTATTTTTGAGCCCCTGTTTAATACGGGATTGTCCCTTTAATAGCTGGGTAGGGATGCCCAATATCTCAGCCTATATATTGTATAGCTGAAGAGCTTAGAGAGCTAAACATCTTTGGATTAAGTTGATAAAATTATAAAAACATTTATCTGTGTGATTTATTATTTCGATTAGTGATGAAGCAAGCTCAATGCGATTAATTTCTAGTTTCTGAAGATTAAGCAAAAATAGACTCAGGGCCGGCGGAATCAATTCTTGAGGGGGGGGGGGCATCCCTATAGGCGAGGGTCCAGGGGACGCAATAACCTTAAGAAAAGAGTATTTGTGGCCAAATATAGTTTTTTTGGGGGGGGGGCTGGGTACTCAAATTTGGTTTACTTTTTCGTTTTTCGTTTTCTTTAAATTTGTCAACAGCGAAACGCAAAATCGGCGATATCTTAACACTGAGTTGACCCATGTAAAATTTTAAGAGAGAGAGAAAGAGAGAAATGGGGTTTATCGTCCACTCAACACAACTGGGTCATTTTGGGACTAAGTAAAATTTTAAACAAAGACATATTTTCATTAAACAATACCAACTAACACATAAAATTTACTGAACTGACAAATTAAAGATTGTTATGCAATGATGTGTGTATTACTCCCTGGGGATCACGGTGGCTAAGTGGCTAAGGCGCTGGTTCACTAGCCTGGAGGTCGGGTGTTCGATCCCTGCTTTGGCCGAGAAAGTTCATCGCAATTTTCCGGCGTAATTTCCCCTTGACTTTGATGCAGAAGGAGGGCCTGACAAGGACAGCTGCCAAGTCATTCGGATGGGAAGAAAAACCGAGGTCCTGTGTACACATAGGAGTGCACGTAAGAGATCCCTGTATGACGTATGCCCGTCTTTCTGTTAGCCCTGGTTAGGTGCATAATAGTAGAACGTTAAATCCAATTTAATTTATTAAATTACTTCCCACCCCTACCCCACCCCACCCAATTCACCTCAACACACAACCGGCACTGCAACACATGTGTTCGAGGTATAAGAAAATATTGTAAAATATGATTTATCAAATATCGATCAATAAAATGGCTATGAATAATGTTATGTAATATGTTTACCGTTTTGACCACTGTGTGATCGACTTCCATATTCCTTTGACTTTTCTTCAGCGTCGAATGATAAATCCACACTTCGCAGACGTGGCTTTTTGGCGCTGTAACTCTTATTCGTCATAATTGGTAGCTGTCCAAGAAGTTTGAGATCATAAACCGTAATGATTATGTATCTTCGTCCATTTTTGATCGACCGTTAATCTCCTACTTACGTGTTAGAGCCTGTGTTCTTTTCTAACTATACATGTCGTCCGCCATATTGTTTAGCTAGTGGTTGTCAATGACAGTCAATTGTCAAGTCTTCAATGTGATATCGTCTGCTACTTGTTGTGTTTACCCATTTCGTGAGGCTTCTGTATACATGTGTAAAATACTAGGGTTAAGGTCGTGAGTATTCACGTTAATCCTACACCAATAAACACACAATCCTAAACGATCCAGGTGAATTGAAATAGCCTATAAATGCATGATAATGGATTTGACCTTGGGTGATCTCTAATTCAATGAAATCAAGACAGTGGGTGGCGGGTAGACGAGACTGACATTACGTCAGAGACGAGGACATTTAATTTATTGAATATTAAGTTCACATAGGGTATTTAGCATTTTATTCTTTGATAAAATGCCATTCTGAAATAGGTTTTCGGGGACATCGCCCACTCTGCCCCTCTCTCTACAAGCCAGTGCATTCTTACCACGGCAGGCCCGGGACTGTGCGGAGCAATGGACGCTTACGGCTGGCCCCCGGGTCCATTCACTTGGTTTGATGTTTTTTTATTTTTTGCAATGTCTATTTTCTGTCCTGTCCGCGGGTTTATCTTGTGTGTTTTTGTTTTATGTGTAGTGCGGTTCTCCTGCACTTACATGTACTATTAATACTGAGTATAACCCACTTCAAAAGTTAGTTTAAATATGAATATATGTTTAATTTACAGTGTTTGATAAGAATTGCATTCTTAATTTGAATGAGTGACTTCATAATAAAGACAATAGCTAACTAATAACGTCGTTACATGGTTGTCCAGCACTTACATAGGTTGGACTTTTGGGACTTTAGTAACAACCCCACATGGATACCGAGAGTTTGTATTTTTTCGAAATGGTATTGTCAAACTTCAATAGTTTCAAAAAAGAGAAATCCTAGGTATATTTCAGTGAATAGAACATATTGATTATGTACGATTTTCTCTCTTTTTGGTAGTTTCAGTGATTAAAAAGTTCTCCAGCGTGGTTTCCCCTTTCAATAGTAGTAGTCGTCCGGGTGGGACGGAAACCCGCAGCTCATGTGTAGACATGTTGGCCATGATTATATCTCCCTTATAGTACACTGCATTGCGTATACCCATCGTCCTAAACATAGTCGATGCAGAAAAGTAGGACGTTAAAACCCTATTTGAACTGATTTCAATTCATTTTCCACCTTTCTTCCTAGTGTAGTAGCCTGTAATATTAATATGTGTTGCATCTTTTGTTAACGAATAAATTTACCTTCGTGTTCAAGTATAATTTGAGTAATCATAAATACAACATGGTGAGTTGGATTTTCTATCATCCTGTCGCTTTTCTATTTGACGCCAACATTTATTATCATGAAATAACAAATGTTGAAAGGAAAAATGTTTCGTACGTTTTTAACATCTTATCTGCTATTAAACCAAAAACGTAATTGTCTTGCCTCTTTATACAAACTACTGAACCAGTTTTTAAATTCTTAGAAATAGAGTACAACCAGCTCCGTTACAGAAAGGTAGGTTAGAGCCAGATCAAGAGAGAAGAATTAATATTGGTCGAACCCTTTATTGTGGAGACAGACCACCATTAAATTGTAGTTCGTCTATGTATAGCAGTTCTCCCCTTTTGCATGCCCATTTTTGTTATTTTTTGGGTCTAGAATGGACGAAGAGTGTTTGAATCTGCCAGGTTTTGGTAAATATTCATGATTTTGAGGTGGAAGGATAACGGAGTTATCGGGTTGGCTACGGCAACTAGTTACATAATTTGGGTATGCTTCTTCAAGTCTGTGTATCTCAAAATTTTGGTGGTCAATCTGATACACATTTCAGTGCAAATACATGGCCATTTGTTCCTCTGTCTATAGTGTAAAGCATTCAGCCCAACGAAAATTTGGGGAAAAGTTGGAGTTGGGCAAAGAGGGCAGAATTAACATTGAAGTCAATGGGGAAATTAATGGTGGTCTGCATCCTGTTGTGGTCTGCAGACCCAGAAAGAGAGTTACCTCCCTTTACACTATACTCTTCATCCAATTAATGGTCCACCATTCGGCAAACCTCGACAGATTCCGGTGTCCTACATCTAGACTCGGCGGTATGATGAAGTCCGCCATTTTGGAACTATTTTAAAGGACCCGGATAAACATGGTTGCCCCCAGGAGATGGGTGCCAGTCAAGTCGTCCACAAGCGAAGTCGTCCACAACCGTTGGTGGAGTCGTCCACAAGGCATTGGTGATGTCGTCAACTATTAGTGATGTCGTCCACAACTAAATTTGTTTATGAATTTGTTAATGAAATTGTGACTTATAGAATAAAACGATTTACTTTGTTGTTTATTTGCCGGGAGAAAGGGTGACCACGCAGAAAAAAACTATACTAATTAAAAATACAACTCCAAAAAACGTATTATAATATCCAGAAATTATTTACTTTGATGTTTATTTACCGAGAGAAAGGGTGACCACGCAGAAAAACTATACTATTTACAAATACATTATGTGTCCAGACATTATACTAAGTCGTGTGGACGACTCCACCAACGGGTGTGGACAGTGGACAGCTTAACCAGATTTTGGAACTTTTTTGTAAAAGCGAAACGTTTTCCTGTTAGAGTAAATCGGTAGTCGACAAGCCGCATCGCAAATGTATGGTCGTAGGTACATATCAATGACTATCATACATCCGAGTCTAGATGTAGGTTATGGAGAGTACCGGAATCTGTCGAGGTTTGCCGAATGATGGTCCACATGTCGTCACGTCAAATCATATCGACATGTGTACACCCAACGTGTACATCTCCATCACACAGCGATAATAAGTAGAATTTTGCCCCAACAGCGGCAAAACCATTCCAACCGTCAAAGTTTTTTTTATATGTTCGCCAACGCGTACGTTTGACTCGGTATTGTGTTTCATTTGTGGGGGGGTTGGGATGGCTTAGTGGTCTAGCGTGTTTCGCTTCGACCTCTAGCTGGCCGGTCACCTCTGGTTTTTCTTCCCATCCGGACGACTATACCAGACCTTCTGTCCTGCATCATTGACGAGAGGGAAAAACGGCGGAAACTCCGGATGAACTTTCTCTGGACTTCCAGGTTAGCGAGCCAACACTGTACTCACTGAGCCACCGTGACCCTCATTTGTAATAAACACAGAAAAACCTATCCAATAAGACAATGGGGAAGTAACGAGTAAAGGCCGATTCACATACGATAAAATAATAATAAAAAATGTGTATAATAAACTGAGCATGCGTAATGGAATGTCATTCAATTTCGACATAATTGATTAGAAATTGCACGATTTTAAAACAAATTGAACATAAATCACTTTAGATACATCCATTTTACATTAATGTGTGCTTTTAGCTCATTTTCGTCTATTTTTAGGTTCTAAAGAATAGAGCCATTAACCCTGTAAATCAAATAACGTTTTGAATTAAAACAATGGGGCGCCTACACCGAAGTTAATTGGACTATAAACGCAAGTGTTTGGTTTATATAGAACATATTCGTCAATAATTCTACATTTTAATTAAATTCAGCCTAAAATATGCTGTTATGTTTGTCACGGGATATTTTATTCAAAATAATTCACATAAATGTATTCGTGGTGAAAGTAATCACGTTTCTCCCCGGATATTTACAATAAATTGCTGATTGTGTCAAGGATCTTGGGTGTATTTGGATTCAGAATTAAGTATGGAAATCCAGGTTAACCAGCTATGAAGAATTTGCTATTATTTTACTTACGATCTATACATCAAGTACGCCACTTGATTTAGAGAGAATCTGCCAACGCATTGGTCCGCTCTTTAATACTTTCAAGGCTAGGTTATTGCAATAGCTTACTTTTCGGAATAAACAAGAACCTTATTTCTAAATTACAACTAGTGCAAAATACAGCTGCCAGAAGAAACTGTCATATCACTCCACACTTAAAAGACCTACATTGGCTACCAGTTGAGAGTAGGATACAGTTCAAATTAATGTTTATTACCTTTAAGTGTCTGCGAGGAACTATCTCTCATTATGCGCCATCCAGATCTTTAAGATCCCAAAATGAACAAAAGCTTGCAGTTTCAACTTTCAGGCTTAAATCTTTTGGACACCGATGTTTTGCTCACTGTGCGCCCCAATTGTGGAACTCATTACCATACAACATTAGGAACTCAAAAAGTCTAGAATGTTTTGAGTCACAGTTAAAGAAACACCTATTTTTAACAGCCTATGATTAAATTATTAATATAGACTCAGTTTGATAGTGGAGAGCAAAATACGCGCCATGATCGTTACTTTACGTAATGGAATGAGCGTTCAATAAAAACTCACATTATTATTATTATTATAAATTAAGGTTAGTAATTATCACCTCATTCTATTGTCGTGAACTTTGAATTTTTAACATTTCCTTTTTAAATTTTCAGGTTATTTTAATCCCCAACATGTCACAATCATTTCACATACAATTTTAATTGACAGTTGCATCATTTTCCTAATGCATGCCTGATAACATCGCAATAGTAGTATGAGCGCTGTTATGGCAATTTGTTTTACGCGTGTGATCTTATTGAAGGGGAAGAAGAAGGGGAAGGGGAAGGGGAAGAAGGGACAACTATTATGCAGATTGCCGTTGTTCTCACTAGAATGCGAGAGTGCGCCGTACTGTATGTCGGTTGCGTATAATGGCTTCCACTAATTTGGGAGGTGGTCTTTTCCTGGGAGGTGTTTTTAATACCTCGTCAGGTAAGACAAAGATATTGTCTGGGGTAATAACGGCAAGAGTATTATCCCTGAGATACACCAGGGTGTCCGCATTGGAATTTTCATCGAGGCGTATGATCGGAGCACCGTCTGCCATTCTGACGATGAGAAATGAATGTTGTATTATTTTATTGTCGTAAGGACGAATCCATTTGAGGGGTATGACGTCACGGACGAGTCAATTCATGGGTGACGTCACGGACAAGTCCATGCTTGTCCATGGGTGACGTCACGACAGGGATAAAAGCGAGCGACGCGAGAGATTCTGGCATTTTTAACGCTATCACCGAGCCGATCAAGATGAGATTTACATTACGTCCCGTCGATAGAAGACACAGTCGCTTATTTAGAACCGAATCGCTATGTGTGGACATAGACTTTTTGGAAGATTGGTCCCACGTTCCAGCCGCTGAGGTGCCACAGCAACTACACAACATCTTCCAGGCCATCATAGAGGAAAATCGTCAAACCTTGAACGCCAGAGAAAGTGACTACGTTAGAAGTTAGACTCAAAACACCTATCTGGTTACCGTTTCGTGAGTATCGGTTGTTAAAAGCTGAAGGCGTTTTACAGAGAGTGGCAGCCGTTTCACAGAGCAATGAAGAATTTCGACTCGATCAAAGCATGTTCATGAGTATTTGTCACGTGTCTCTTCCCGATGGTAGAGGTAGCGGTGGAACAAGCGTGAAGAAGAGACACAGCGCTAATTTTGACGAGTATTTGAAGAAAAAGAGATGCCTCGTCACCATTAAGTATACCGATGACTTATGTTTCCAGCGAGTCATTGTCGTCGCTCGTCACTATGCAGACAAACATGACACACCTGAATGGGAAAGAGAGAAGAAAAGATAAGTCAATAACACAGGACCCCAAACATGGCAGACGAGGAAAACGGAAGCACTCATCGATGCCGTCGGTGGAACCAAGGAAGCCTGCATGGGTGTGGAAACGTGGGAACTGTACGCCAAGTATTTGGGAGAACAAGGGTACCAACTCAACGTTTTCTCTCAAGCCATCTTTGGTAAGGCGATCTATCGTGGAACAAAACACGTCACCGGAACACCAAAACATCTGGACGTGTATTTACACAGCAGACATTATGACGTTATTACCTCCATAACCGCCTTTGTGGAAAGATCGTATTTCTGCGACACCTGTCAAGTGGGATACGATCATGTCGAGAAACATTCGTGTCACGTCATGTGGCAAGGACGCAAGACACCTGGTCCACCCTGTCCACCCGATCTCAACACAAAGACGTGTTACCGATGTCATCGTTTGTTTATGAGCCGGCAGTGTTTTGACAATCACCTTGCTACCCGTTCCATAGCCAACTGCAGTATACGTGGAAGAAATGCGAAAAAATGGGACGTCATCAAAGCCAAGCGAAATTTAGAAGAACATCGAGCAGTCCATTTGCTGATTACACTGTTTTGCTTGAATACACTATTTTGCCTATGGCGTTTTTGGGACTTCGGGTTCTGTCTTGTGGTTTGGATTGTTCGTACTTGGTTTTTATTTTATTTATATCGATGGGGAGAATACGAGTGCTCCATAATATGTCCATCTGCCGTGACTTGCACACGGCCGCAAAACAGTTTTGTTATATCCAACCGCTAAAATCACCCATCGATATGGACAGAGACAGGAAGACACAAATCGACAAACAACAGAAAACAACGCTGACCCGCTTCGTCTTCTTTGACTTTGAATGCCAGCAAGATACCGGTAGGACATTCCCAACCTATGTGTCCTACAAGTGTTGTGTCACCTTTCCATCGATAACCAAGAACCCCGTGAGCACTGTGATCAATATTGGAATCGTCAACGGATAATTGATTATAAAGGTCGAGACCCACTGCTAGGGAAAATGACAGTCACGAAACGAGTCCCGTGATTGCCTTGGCTCACAACTTTAAAGGTTACTACGGACTGCTGATTTTACAGACGCTGCACAAACATTCCGTGGCGCAACCGAATGCCATTATGCATGGTGGAAAACCGATGACCATCACTGTCGGCACGGTCAAATTCATCGATTCCATCAACCTTTTACCGATGGCTTTACGGGACATGCCCAAAACCTCCGACCTGCAAGAACTGAAGAAAGGTTATTTTCCTCACCACTTCAAAAAACGGGAGAATGAAGATTACGTGGGCGCCTATCCTCCCAACACCGATTACGATCCGGATGGTATGAGTGTGTCGGAACGAGAGAAGTTTCACGCGTGGTACGAGCAGCACAGTCACGACATTTTTGATTTTCGCCTGGAAATTTTAGTCTACTGTCGCAGCGATGTGTATGTCTTGCGCCGGTGTTGTGGCGTGTTTCGCAAGATATTCCTCATGGACACGGGAATCGACCCCTTTGAGAAAAGCCTGACCCTGGCCTCCGCCTGCAGTCACGTACTACGCACACACTACCTTCAGAAAGACACACTCGTCGTCATTTTTCGATCCCTGATGCAGGAGCCGAAATCGGGTAAAGACTGGCATCGCTTTCAGCCTCGACAACAGTCGAACAAAGCACTTCGTTGGTTGAAATGGGAACAGCATCGACGAACCAGACTCCCGTACCAAACACTCGACACCCGCTACGGTAGTGAATTCCGAGCCCTTATAGTTTGGATGGTATGGACAAGACCACGGGTACAGTGTACGAGTTTCACGACTGTGCCTTTCACGGTTGTCCCAAATGTTTTATCGGGTCCCGTCCAAGACGTTCAACATAAACATCCTTACGATCCATCACGCAGTATGCGAGACTTGTACCAGAAGACCCGGGAACATCACCGTCAACTCCAGGAGCAGTACGGTATGCAGACCATCCGCGTCATGTCGGAGTGTGAGATGGAGAAAAGAACAAATACACGATCCCGAGATGGACCAATTTCGGGGTAGATTGAAAGATCAGCAATGGCCCCCTCCAGAACCTCTAATGCCCCGTAACGCTTTCTTCGTCGGGAGAACCAATGCCATTCAACTGTTAGTCAACGAGTCGGCCGAAGAAATGCGCTACATCGACGTGGTGTCTCTCTACCCCTACATCTACAAGTACGGTGCGTTGCACATCAAGGAACCAGGAACAGTGGCAGCAGTACGAAGGGTTGATCCACTGTTCCGTTTTACCGCCTAGTGGCCTGTACCACCCGGTGCTCCTGTTTCGACGCAAGCAGTAATTGGTGTTTGCCCTGTGTCGAAGCTGCGTCGACGAACACATGCAACATGAGGAGATTGCAGAATACCAACCTTGTGATCACACCGACGAACAGCGAGTCTGGGTTGGTACGTTTGTCACCCTGGAATGCACTGGTTAATTGGACATACTAAGATCGTGAGCCATTATACGTTACGTTATGTAAACATATTTGGTCCAATTTGATGCCCTGTTTTAAGGACAATGCCTTTTTACCACAGTTCGCGATTGGTAGTTAATCGGAATATTAACCAATTTAAATTAAGAACAAGAATTTCCCCCTCTTTCCAAAAGTGAGTCGTGTGTAACTCTAATCAAACGGAACACTGCAAGTATTGGGGATACAACTTCCTTCTTTAGAAGTTCGTATAAATTTAACTTATATGTGCTAATGTCATGGTAAGGCCACATAAAAAAAATTAGTTGGTGATCGTCCTTTTTTTTCAAAAAATGTGGGAGGGAGGGAGGTTTTTATTTTTATTTTTGTTAATGAATATATATATATACAGAACAAGCAATTATACTTCAGGAATATTAACCTTTCAACTTATCTGCATATAAAGGATCTCCATTTGCATATATTGTACAGATTAAATATTTGAACTTTAGATATTCCGGCAGGGATTCGATCAGATAATATAATTAAGAGATTTATAACTGAACACTTAGGCCTATAGGTAGTGCCGACTGTTTTTTTTAATGGTGCAGGATATCAAATGTTACAAAATGTTCCAATTCATATCATGTTTGGATCGATATTCTGGAATTTTAATACATATGCTCTATTGCAAGCGAAGATATTGGCATTTGAAATTTGGCCGACGTGTGCAATAATTTCAACCACGGTCCTGGTTGATCAAAGCTAAGACTCGAAGCGTCTGGGACCGCCATATTTGATTTATCACTGAAACGTTTTAATCTGTTTAATATCGGAACAATCTGATGCCATCCAAAGTTGATTAAGTCCAAAGTTGATTAAGGCCTGGATCAGTTAATTAATGTCTAATTAATACTTTAGAAAACATTTCATGCCCAAATAAAGACCTGCACTAGGCAGATTTAGCTCTTGAATAATGCATGTTTAATACACAATAATTTATGTTCCATCATCAGTATCTTAATAGGGGGATCTCGCTGGCTAAATCGGTAAGCTCGCTAGCTTGGAGTTCGGGGGCATTGGCCGCGAAAGTTCATCCAGATTTTCCGGCGACGTTTCCCCCTTGTCAGTGATGCTGGACGGAGGACCGGAAAGGACAATTGTCTAGTCGTTCGGTGTGCACGTAAAAGGTCCCATGTGAATTGTAATTCGATATAAGAGTAGGCCGTAGCACCGCTGCCAGGGGAAGATTTCCCTCATGCCTTTCTCTATTTGCCCAGTTTAGGAGCAGAACAGTAGGAAGTTAAAGGGACAATCCCGATAAGAACAGAGTCTCAAAAATTCAAGTACGAGTATCTGTGAAATTTAGGGACCAAAATATAAAAGCATGGGATATTTACATTGTCTAAAAATTTCAGCTGAAATTATTGATTCGTTTGGACGTGAACGTCAAAACTGCGTATCCGGACACGTAACCCTTTTAAGATTTCGGGTCATTTTTTTCATTGTGACCTGATAATCGATTTACGTTTCTTGAGAGGTCTATACAGTGAATGACCCATGTACTGTCCTTGATAACAAAAGGTAAATTTCATCTACATATTATTATTATAGAAAAAAGCCTGGTTCTATCCAGATACTGTATAATACAAAGGCCTCTATTTCCAGATGCGGACTATCAGGTTTAAGTTATTTACAAGCGTATCACAAATATCGGGTGAGTTGATCGGCCTTAGATAATGGGTTTTAAATGATTTTAACACGAAATTAAGCTGTTTTATTCCCCAAAAAGTTATCGGGATTGTCCCTTTAAACCCCATTTCATTTTATATTTTTGAACTTTCTATTGTGTCACTTTAAAATGTGTTTTCTTGAAAATTAATCAAATTTTATCAAAAAATATATTTTTCAAATAAGATCGCAGAAACCGCTTCATTCTGGCCTTTATTCATAGAAATTGACAGAAAACTAGAGCAGGTAGGATACAATTGATATTAAGTCGACGGCCATAATTATTTGATGGCATCATAGTAGAATATCCTACCACGTGGTGAGTGTCAAAGTTCAGAATACTTACTTCGGCACCCACTAAACAATTCTTTAAAAACATTGTCCACATTCTATATTATGGTAGAACGGGAATATTTGAAATTTGGTATGAAAGTTGTGTGTACATATGTCCAGATGCTCACTGAGATAGTTAAAGAGGAATATTTCATAAACAAATTTAGACCTCTGCTAAACAAATAAAATGGCCTAATTGATCTCTTTTTGACAAGTAGCTAACTGAATAGTGTATGTACATATTATAATATTTGTTTATTTAATCATCACTATTTATTCATTCATTCATGCAATGTAATGTACCTCTATTGTGACGTCACAAGGGTAACCTTTCAACGTTATAAGTTATATTATCAATGGCTTCCTGATGAATGCTGATGCTATATTTAAACATGTAGAAGCAAATCGCGTGTTATTTTTATATTTTATACTATAATATTTAATACTGTACATTAGAACAACTACTTACTACAACTATATATATATATAAAAAGTTTCTTTGAACTACTCCCAGAGAAATATAAATACAATTACGTTGAAAAAAGAAATAGACACATGTTTATGGTTAACGTTTTCAGTTTTCTTGAACCTCTTCAGACCATTTTGATTATAATAATATAATATAATGGATAGATCAATGTAAATATGTCAGACAATTTTAATTATATAAATATAATGTATATTATTAATACATATTATATATATATATAATATACCAGTTCGTTTAATATAACTCTTTTGCCAACAAAAACGTATAATAGTTTTATGTTTGTTCAAAATATTGGATCGGGAAAGAAGATAATAACGGCAATTCAATTTCATACGAAATTGACCGTGGAGATAGTTAAACTTGTGTAATCAACCATTACATAAAACCTAATTTAATATATTTTAAATTGAGTCATAGTCATGTAGATATTACGTTCCTGCTAACATGCATTCATGGACTAATTTTGGAAGATATGCGACGACTAATATGCATACTGCACACAGCGTTCCACCTACGTCAATACCAGAATAGAACACTGTGCTAATTGGAGTCCATATTAAAACGCTCGCGTCATCATTTTGGGGCGGGGCCATGGAGGTGTGGGCGGGACTTATCGAACTTACGTCACCTGTGTTTACAAAACAAGAGTGAAAATAGACCGTCGCACATGGTTTTTGTAAACACAAAGTCAAATTTCAAGTTCTGCCACTCGGCTAAAAACGATATATAATATGTGCTATGGGTAATATTGCAATACATTCTTTACCATTGTTAACTGTCAATATGTTTATCTATCAAAACAAGGCCTAGATACGCCTAAATCTTTCTTCGCAAATAAAACCGCATCTGTGAACTTGTCGTCTATGGGGGCCGCCATGTTGAATAATTAAGGGACTTTTTTGTGGTTCGGCTCTTGATCAGTTTGACATCTTTCATACACACAACGGCCAAATAAACATATTTAATTTCATTCAATATGACAATAGAAGAGAAATAAATACTTCTCAAAACTTCTAAAAGCATACTCGGTGTTATCGACTAAAATCGTCGATGTAGGAATTAAAAATGGAGGGTAATTAGGTTAGGGCCTTTTCTCAGCCGAAGCTAGCAGTAGATAGGCAGCCTAAGTTTGGGATGGACTAATATGCCGTTGTGACGTCACAGTGAAGTCATGACGTTGTAGAGACATACCGTCGCAATTTTTGGACTCGCTGGTACCGACTTCCTATATGTCCCCAATACATTTATGGTATCTAAATCCAATAGTTTTAGAGATATTCGCAATTTCTGATCGACAGCCGCCATCTTCGATTTTGTCACGCCCCATGTCCTTATTTGGACTCCGATTTTGGTAAACTTTCTTTTCCTTACCTAGAACATCATAACGAGCCAATAGAAAACAAAAAACCTATTGTTGCAATTTGTTCTACGTAAGACATCATTTAGCCGTCGTTTGACCCGCCTACATGTCATTCCGAAAATCTGTTGTTACATTTATTCGAGAGACTGTTCCATGTAATTCAAAATCGGCAAGACCTATTCCCATCTAAATATTATAGTTCCAGGTTGTATTGTATTCCAATTATTGTATTTGGTGTTGTACGCATGCGAACGAAAATGTCGGCCATTGCTGCCGTTAACGGGTCGCAATTTGTTATATGTCATTCAGTCCCACGCATTTTAAGAGTATTGGAACACGTGTCATAAATGCGCTCGTTTCATTAGAAATTTCGTAGCCTGGCTACTATTTGGAACTTTTAGCATTGGTTTTAAACATCGTAATAGGGTAAATTTTGAAAATAAAAAATAAAAAAAAATTCTGGTCGGGTAGAATTTTCTGGGCGGGCGAGGACGATCACCAACTATTTTTTTTTATGTCGCCTAATGGCTGGTTTATATAGCTGAATCGCCGTCATGGATTATTAGGCAAATACTTGAACATTCTCTCCGTGTTGACATACCAATCGGTCTTTTTTTTAAAATAGAACTTCCTCTTTGATGTAGGTCATAAATATAATCGTCGATTTCACTGTTTTTATACATTGATTACAACGGGTGGATAACAAACTGTCATCTTTCAAATATAAACATCATCTCAGCTTTTAAAACGGTTTTATTCGGTTCATCTATATAAAGAAAAAGGGAACGGAAGAAGAAGAAGACACTTATCGGTTTTTTTCGGGTCATCTATATAAGAAAGAAAGAAGAAGACACTTAGCCTTCTTTTATCTTTATAAATATGATATATATGTATATAATAATAATAACATGGCCTTTGAATTTTCCCGTACTTAAATGTATGTCTCATAGTTGAGTATAGGTCACACGATGAAGGTAAATATATCAAAATAAATATGTAATTTGTAGATAATAGTTGACGGGGTGTCATATACATATGATAAATAGGACATTTTATCGATTGTAAAATACACAGTGCTATCAACGTAGTTAGAAATTACTATTAAAGGGATTTTACCTCCTTTTTATGATTCGAATTTTTCAGGATTACGTAATGGGCCATAATTTACGAATGATTTAAAACGCATTTTTGTTCATCAAATTAATAATTACACGTCACTCAATTAACCAATACATCTGTTTATTGTTTGTACTACTTTTTTAAAAGTGTACGCAGAAACGGGCCCGTAGCCAGCTAATAAAATTCGGGGGGGGGGGGGGGGGGCTGATGATGTGGCCAGCTAAGAACACTTCTAAGAAATCATTATTGTTAGAGAAATATTTGAGGGGGGGGGGGCGACTGATTCGTTTTTTTGTGGGAGTGGGAAACAATAGGTATTTCGAATTTTGTACATTTTTCGGTGTTTGATACTATGAAGAGCTCAGTAATAGCATGTTGGCCATGTCGATATAGTTTACACTGATTAGTTTCAAGGTTAGTATAATTATAAACTGTACTGAATATTTAAAATTAAAATATTATTTCCTTTCGTTTGATTTCCACCGGAAGACAACGCTACAAAATATAGTATATTGAAAGAAATAACCCAACAAGTGCGAACATTTTATTATTAATGGTCATTCAATTTGTTTTATATGGCTGAGCAGGGTGGGGTTTGGGCCCCCTCTGCTGCGGTGTATATCCCTGAACACCGAGCATTACGTCATCGCAGCGTGACACCCCCCCCCCCCCAAAAAAAAACCCAACAAAACAACAAGAAAACAAAACAAACAAGCATGCCTAGTTTCGTGTCGACCGTACTTGAATTGTCGAGGTCTGAGGTGAACAACATGATAGAAAATACATTTGATTCTATGCAAGGAACTTTAAAACAGGGTAATCAGGATGAACATGTCGTCTCTGGCCATGCTTAATATAGGCTACTTGTAATTCAGAGCCTCGTTTAACATGGTGACTAGGCACCGCCGCCGCCGCCGCCGCGCACTGGCCAAACCGTGCCGCCTGCTGAGCCCAAAAGTTGAAGACTGGGCGGCAACGTACATACATTTTGGAAATCTCTGACAAGGTTTTTTCCCATGTGTTTATTGGAAGGTTGTCTGTTTGATGGTTGAAACTGTACA
Organism: Patella pellucida; assembly: GCA_917208275.1. Lineage (NCBI taxonomy): Eukaryota > Metazoa > Mollusca > Gastropoda > Patellidae > Patella > Patella pellucida. The sequence goes on along the minus strand of OU795038.1, from coordinate 27,504,556 downwards.
TATCACTATAGAATGATGCGTATAGGTTTATAAAATCGTCTTTCTAATTGTTTTATGGGTATATTTCTGTCTGTGGCAGTGTTTTGATCTCGATTTTACGGGTTATTAATCGATTCGTGGTTTAACAAGATGCCAAAACTAATAGTGTATCAAATCTCCGAAACTATTTTTTAAGTGCTCAGAGACTGAGTCTAAGGGAGTCAAATTTTAAATTTTCTTGGGGTGGGGGGGGGGGGGGGTCTTTCTCATACCTGCGGTGTTCGTGCGTTTCGCACCTATGGTGCTCGCTGGTCGGGCAGCGCCCAACATTGCCGCGCACGACCAAATCCTTAAACGAGGCTCTGTTGTAAATTGAACGAAATGCCACTTTAAATAACCATGCCCGAGATAAGACTTTTTAATTGGCCTATTTAGATACGTCAGATCAAACTATGAACAAAAGATGTTTCCCGATTATACGTTTATGATATTCACCTTAGCACGAGGCACTTGATAGTCGGTTCAATAGCCGCGAACACTAAGCTGTGTAAACAGCCTATAGCGGTGTACCGTATCAGTACAAACAAAAACAACTTGTTTTGATGAAAAGGGATCAACACTTGATGCGCAAGAGTTTATTGAGCCTCGATCGTATAATAAAATAAAACTATAAAAAACGATAAAGATTGATGAAGATATATGCAGAGGCATATCTAGCGGGGGGGGGGGGCAGAGGGTACATTGCACCCCCAGAAAAATAAGGTGTCCCGAGAAATGTCGCCCCCCCCCCTCCACAATAAAATTCGACAGTCTTTCAATTATAAAATGATACACTTGATTATGAGCAATATCAGTAACTTAGGTATTGTATTGGCGCCCCCACTATGCTGCACCCCAACTTATAAAATCCTACTGCCGGCCCTGGTTATATGATGGTAAACTAACGTGTGTTTTAGTTCAAGGAGATACACCACAGAAACTGATACGCACAAGCAGTCGTGAGAGTATTCTAAAAACGTAATATGTCATGGCATTTACTAATATCAAAAGGTGAAAGACCATTCTCCAGTTACGCTGATCTTTGCTTTTCTCTTAAGATTTGGTTCGGCATTGAATTGGAATCTAGAAACAAATGCTTCGCTTAAAAGGCGTAAAATCTTCTAATAATTGAATTATTGTTGTTACATAATGAAACAAGAACACGGGGGTTGGTTGACCGAATGGTTAGCGCGTACGCGCTGTATTATAAGGTCTTTCGTGAGTCAACTGGCATGGTTTCGGTTCCCCGGTTGTACGTGGCAAGGAGTCCTCCGGTTTCCTCCCACTGCTGAAGACCCAAACGCCCAAGCGAATTATCGAAATAAAATTAAACCATGTGTTAGTCCCGAAATGACAATGACCTAATTTGTGTCTAGTTGAAGTTAAAACCCATCTCTCCCTATCTCTCGCCTCTAAGTGAAAGAAGATCAATAAAATAGTTTAATTTCTGCGTCTTTATGTTTTTTAACACCTATCTCCGAACATTTGCAGAAAGTGTGACGTGATTAGTATCCTATCAAGCTTCGGTGGTTGACCTCCAACTGTCACTGCCTTGGATCATAAAACCTATACCGTGTAGTATTCACAAAAAATTGTGGACAACGGACCAATGGACCATTCGACGGACAGTCGGGCGGGGGTTAGAACAACATGTCAACTTATGAACAGTGGCCATTTCCTGAACACCTCTATCGGCCCCACCCCTACAACGCCCCTTGAATTGACAGATGTTCACTTGAGCAGATTTTTGCTATTTTTTCGTACGTTTAACCCTGCTCCCTTAATGATCAATGTCTTTCTTCCAGAGTCTACAAAACAATGCCTGATCTTGGTGGGATCTAGGAGGCCAATATATATCATCTTTAGATCTCTTGAATGTTAAAATATTGAAATCTGACCATGTTTCGTATATATCTGGTTTTATTTTTACTTCTGAGCGAATCAATTCTTAGTGCTTTTAATTATACCCGCCTTGTGTGACTGATTATTATTCCACCATTGCTGATAAACTGGGTTTTAATTAATATTATTACGTATGTTATGTTCGTGCCGTCTGGCGTGATCTCAGTATACTAGTCTATATTAGTATACAATTTCACGACTCTCTCATAACGCACCGCGGTCAGGTGTTTGACCCAACCTGTGCAAATTATCTGGTGACCTAATACATGTAGACAAAGGCCAAATCATTATACCCGTGTTTGTGGTTACTTGGCCCCTGGTATTGGCATGGAGACTTCTATAACCTTTATGGTAGCTTAATTACTGAGTAATTATTGGTATTTAGTTCTTGGTTCTTGGCCCAATAGCAGACCGAACAAATCTAGGTTTGTAGAGTGAATATGGCGAGTTGGTGTGGCGAATCTATTTCCCTGTTTCGATCTCCAACCTTTTTTTTCAAGATGTTTCTGCACCGCACTTCTCTGAGATAAATTCTTTGCAGGGCCCTCACAAGCCCATGTGGCGCCACAGGGCAAAAGTTTCCGTGACGCCCCGGATACATCCCAAACTTAGGCTTCCTAGGATTAGACTTCATTTATAGGATTAAAGAAATTTTAAAATGCAATTTTTTATACTTTTAACACTTTATATAATTAACTTTTTTTTAAATCAATTTATATGTAAAATTAATGTTTATTTCCCCCTTCAAGCTTTTACTTGGTTGAAAATACATGTTATAATACATCTTTGAAAATCATATTTTCTCCCTCTCTATTTGCGGAAATATAAACTGCTTTACATTGGTTGAGGGGAAGCGATGGCTCGTCATTTGCTATCTCAGCCTCCAAGGAGACTAATTCATAAATATCCAAAGGGGGCTCCGGCCCCTTTTGAATATTTCTGGTATGCACTTTAGATATTCCCCCTCCCCTCTGCTTCCCGCAAAACCAATCAGTGTCGCCCTCGGGCATATGCCCCGTCCCCCACCATGTGAGGGCCCTGATTCTCTGCAAAGAAAATATTAGTTATATTTAACGCGGTGCAAGTAACTAAAATGAAATGAAATGGGGTTTAACGTCCTGCCCTACGGTCTACTCTTATATCGAATTCCAACTGCCAAGGGATCTTTTACGTGCACGCCAATGTGTACACGGGACCTCGGTTTTTTCGTCCCATCCGAACGACTAGACAGCTGTCCTTTTGTCAGGCCCTCTGGGCGGAAAATCAGGATAAACTTTCTCGGCCATTGCAGGGATCGAGCCAGCGCCTTACCAACATAGCTACGTGCCCCCCCCCACCCCCCCCCCGGTGTAATTAACACTAACACGATATCAATACTCTTTTAGAACACCCGATGCAACTTCCCATTTCGGAGTTTCACGCCTAAACAAACTGAACTTTCGTAATATATCAGTGAAATGAAAAGCCGCTTTTACACATCCACTCCCTCGTGTGGTTTGTTTTGTTTTTAAAAAAGCTAATCACGATTTCCATAAATCTTCATTATCTCGATCAATAATAATCTATAAAAGATAGGCCTACCTTATTTAAGATTTAGATAAAGGGCTGGTCCTTGTTGATATAATAGTTCAAAATTAGATAATGTAAATTAGATTATTCTAAGCCAAGTTGTCAATGTTTGTAGCTTTGCCAAAATATGTGTATTGATTATGTTTCATCGTAACCACGGTACTGGTATATTCGGAGATTTGCCTCGCTTTCCCATTTTAAAATTAAATCATTAAATGACCGAACCGTTCCAATCTATATGTTAAAGTTGATTATTATTTGTCATGTTAATAAATGTCTCATTAATACTAAATAATAAAGAAATGCCTGCAATAGGCAAATTTAGCTCTAGAATAGTGACATAGTGTAGCTTTAAAATTCCAATTTCTTTCATCGTGTTATATATAAAAAGTTGAAAGTGATATTAATCTCTTTGTAAATCTAAACTACGTATAGGTTTTTTTTAATCTTTGGAATTTCAAAGCAACACACACTTTGTGTTACTTCAGGAATACAATTACGATACCCGCGGTTTCTTTCTCAATTCGGTGCCTTTGATCAGGAATGGTAACTAAAATTAGCCCAGTTTACATCAACCTAATTCTGTCAAAATTAGTGTACAAGTTTTCACTTCCTTCTTCTTTTTGTTCCCTTCCTAATGATTACAGGGGGCCTGATCGATTTTTTTCCTGTTTTATTGCACTTGCCTCGTCGATTTCCCTCTACCTGTTTTCGAGTTTTTGCCACATTCTCTTCCTGTTTTGGTTTCCGTTTAATTAGATTGTTTGCGGGGATGGGTTAGGGCTGTCACTGCCTACTCTTCAAAACGATACTCTTCAAAACGATCATAACGATTAGACACGTACACCGTTAAGATGGTCCGAATTTTAACACACAGTGGTGGGCCATTATAATCGCAACATAGCACGAAACTGTTAGATTGCCATCAGGGAGCAAGATACATAATAAGCGGAACGAAACCGGTAATATTTGAGCAATGAAATGGGGTTTCACGTCTTACTGTTCTGCTCCTAACCTGGGCTAATGAAGACAGTGTGCTATAAGGGAAATTTTGCCCGGGCAGCGGCGCTACGGCCTACTCTCATATCGAATTCCAACTGCCAAGGGATCTTTTACGTGCACGCCAATGTGAACACACGACCTTGGTTTTTCGTCAGAACGACTAGACAGCTGTCAAAACCCAAAGTCACCTCTGAGAACTGGGGCGGGTACAATAATTCATTTGACGGACAGGTTGTCCAGTAACAAATGCCAACGTGAAATCAACGAGTATTACTTGCTTGTATAATCCAATAGCCTATAGATAGCAGATCATTTTCATAGATAAAAAATGGAGGTCCCTATAGAGCTCTCAATGAAATTTTTGTGCAACTCTAATGTCACAAAATATACCCTATATACCTGGGTCGTCGTAGACATCACACGCTGCTCTGAGTGTATTTTTGCCCCCTGCTTCGATTCTAGACCAACCAATTCGCCCTGGGAGGTTGTAGCACGCCATTTAAATGAGATAATTCAATATCACTAAATGTAATATATCACCTCCATTATTGCATCCACTTACGCAATTATATAGTCACGTGGGATAGTTTTCGATCAGATATCGTGTATTGATTGAAACTTTAGGGAATTGTCTTTATTGTCTAGACTAAAAGAACGGGAAAGGGGTAATATGTTATTTTATTTATACACTTTAGTAAAATTTTGTTTGTTTATGTATTCCTGTGTCCTGTGGATAAATATGGGCGCTCGATTTGGTTTAGGACTTACGTTCATATTCAAATAAGGGAGATAATCAATTTCAGGGGCAAATAACTCGTTTGGAACCGCATCTCTATCTGTAGAAATATTGAAAGGGGAGACCATTATTGCACTTTCTAGACAACGAGGTGGTGATGAAATAATGGTTTTGACTAAAAGGCGTATTTTTTAAATGTTTAACAGAGAAAGGCGGGACCGAAGAATTCGAAGAAGAGAAGACAGAAAGATATGTCTGTCTAGTTGAAAACGTAACCATAGTAAATAAATACACATGTGTCAGTCTCAGAATGAGATACACAAGGAGACGTTGAACCCTAGACAATACCCTCTCTTGTGCTGAATAATTTTGAACGAGCTTTATTCTGACCCACGCAGGGAACCACTATGAAATGTACTTCCTTTATTTAAAACAATACTACCGTTTTAATGGATAAAAATAATCGTAAATCTTGGAGTACGTAGCATGTAATTTCTTCTTAAGATAAACCAAGACACTCTACATTTCAATCAGCGAGACATCCAGAAATATAACTAATGACGTCAAGTGTTTTAAAATATCAAATACGTCAAGGCAGATATATATAAACTATAACGTAGAATGTAAAATAGTCACGAGGGCTTACTTTTTATAATTATCGAATCGGTGCACTTTGGCCAAATTGGAAAAAGGCCTCGGGCCTAATTTGCTACCCTTGTAAAATAAGGCGCTTATTATTATTATTATTATTATTTACTGGATAGATTTAATGATGAGTGTTCACAGTAAATAAAACTCCATATTTCGTCGTCTAAATCAAATTAATTAAAGTGACGATGATACGCTTTCGCTTTCTTGATACCATTTCTCGTTGTATACTAATGTCGCAGGTACCAGCAGAGTGCCCGGTAGTACGTGACAATGAGTAGGGTCGCCTGTCCAACCTCGTCGATTTTCTCCGGGTCCCCCGATTACCTCCCACTGCTAAAGACCCCTACGCGCAAGCGAATTATTGAAACAAAATTAAACCACATTATGTTAGTCCCGATATGACCTAGTTTTGTCGAGTGGACGTTAAACCCCATTTTTATCTCTCTCTTACCAGCAGAGTGTATACCAAGTCGCCCTTAAATACTCGAATTATCTCTATCGCAACATTAGTGGCCATGGTTCAATGAGTAAGACATCGCCGGGTGGGAGTGGCTACTGTGTTCGATTCTGGTAGGTTAATCGGAATTTACCGAGGTGCACATAAAATAACCCCTGGCAGTTGGAATTCAGGATAAGAGTAGGCCGTAGTGCCCGGGGAAAATTTTCCTCATGGCACAGTGTATGGCACGCAGAACAGTCGGACGTTAAACCACATTTCATTTCGTTGTCGATTTCCTTTTTGCGGTTTTTGATGCTTTTTCATTATAAACCTGAAAAAAGTTCTGGTTATATTCTCGTGGCCGCCGGTTAGTGAGAATTTAAATGAACTTCATAGGCGAGATGTCAAGACAATAATATTGCCCAAACAGGCTTCCATAGAAATTTTATGGCGATCTTTGTCCCACTCATTTACCTTTTCAGGTGGATACCTGCAGTAACTGCAGGGAACAGTCATACCGCGAAAGATTTATTTGATCGAGTGGGCTATTTATATAGAAAAACGTGGTTCATTACCTTTCTAAGTAACGATCCAATCCACAATTTACATAATAGAGTAGTTAAAGATAGTAACATCAAACCATGTATTCCAGATCACACAGCAGTTATTGAAATGGAATAGCGTACACGGTGCATAGCAACTTCTGCAGTGTTCGTGTACTGAAAATAGGGCAAATTGGCAAAAAATGACAGATCGACGTTTAGACATTACTTTCCGTTTCGTCATACATTGTTATTACAGGAATTATTATGGTATTACAGGAAATATGATTCTTTGATGAGCAGTGTTAGACGAATCGGTATAAGAGATTTTTTGAGGCTGAAATATTTTTAACTGAATATAGAAATGAAAAGATATGGACACTAACGTATTATCTTCTGTGCCAAGTAGATTCACAAAGAAGAGCATACAGTGTGCTATGAGTGGGGTAAATTTTGCTGTGGAAGCGGCGATACGTGAATTATGAAATGAAATGGGGTTTAACGTCCTACTGTTATGAACCTAACCTGGGGTAATGAAGACGGACATACGCCCGGGCAGCGGCACTACGGCCTAATTTTATATCGAATTTAAACTGCCAAGGGATATTTTACGTGCACGCCTATGTGTACACGAGATCCCGGTTTTTCGTCCCATCCGACCGACTAGACAGCTGTCCTTGTCAGGTCCTCCGTTCTGCATCACTAACAAGGGGAAACCACGCCGGAAAATTGAGATAGGCTTTCTCGGCAAATGCAGGGATCGAACACTCGACCTCCAGGCTAGCGAGCCAGCGCCTTACCCAATTAGCCACATGACCGCCCAACGGCGATACAGTCTACTCTGAACTCGCTAACTGAAGGCCGCCTTACGAAAAAAAATCGAGGTCCCGTGTATACATAAGCGTGGACGTAAAAGATCCCTTGACAGTTGAAATTGGAAATAGTGCCGCTGCCAGGGCACAATTTCTTTCACAGCACACTGTATGGCGTGTACCCGTCTCCATTAGCCCAGTCGGGGCAGAACAATAGCACATTTCTTTTTATATCATTAGTCCGGTCGGTGCTGAATAATAGTACGAGAGAGAGAGAGAGAGAGAGAGAGAGATGGGTTTTAACGTCCCCTCAACACAACTAGGTCATTTCGGGACCAACATATGGTTTAATTATATTTCAATAATTTGCTTGCGCGTAGGGGTCTTTAGCAGTGGGAGGAAACCGGAGTGCACGGAGGAAACCCCTATCACCATGCCACATACGCTCACACGGGGTTCGAAACTACAGCTGCAAGCCAGAGGTGGCCGGCCAGCTGGAGGTTGAAGCACTCTAGGCCATCCCAACGCACCGAATAATAGGGCGTTAGACCGTATATTTTTCCCATGATCCTTCTACTGCTAAAGACTCACACATTGAAAACAACTATTGAAAATGTGGGTCCTTAAATGACCTATTTGTGATAAGTGCAGGGCAAATGAAATGAAATGAAATGGGGCTAAACGTCCTTTTTTCCACATGCAGACGGGTTTACATCATACAATGTGCTATGAGAGAAATTTAGCCTGTCAGCGGCGCTTCGGCCTACTCTAATTTCAACTGTCAAGGGTTCTTTAACGTGCACGTCAATAGGACCTCGGTGTTTCGTTCCATCCGAGCTACTAGACACTGTCCTTGCCAGGGCCCAAGCGCTCCGTCTCCTCTACCACTGACAAGGAGAAACCGGGCCGGAAAACCCGTGACCTCCTATGGTTAGCGAACCAGTATCTTAAGCGGCCTACACACGCTCAAAACTTTTGACAAAAAAGTTGACGTCAAATTGTTTGACACTTCTCTGTCGCCACAGACGATGCAAACTTATTGAAGCAATATATAGTGCACGCGAAATTTTCGCCATGGACGAATCTACAGCCTTGACCCTTGCACTAGCTTTAGGGACGGAAAAAACAAAATCGCACCGGACAAAATGGTCTAAAATATGCGGGGTTTGATCTAATGGTCTATACTGAAAACTAAAGTTAATTCTCTCTTGAAATGTATTTATTATATTTTCAGCGGAATGCATATATACTTTTTGTAGCCTTCACTGGCTGAATTAAAGAATAAATGAATGAAATGGGGTTTAACGTCCTACTGTTATGCACTTAACGAGAGCTAATTCGAGACGGACATACGCCATACAGTGTGCTATGAGGGAAATTTTGCCCGGGCAGCGGCGCTACGGCCTACTCTTATATCGAATTCCAACTACCAAGGGATCTTTTACGTGCACTCCAATGTGTACACGGGACCTCGGTCTTTCGTCTCATCCTAACGACTAGGCAGCTTTCCTTGTCAGGCCCTCCTTCTGCATCACTGACAAGGGGAAATCACGTCGGAAAATTTGAGATGAACTTTCTCGGCCAATGCAGGGATCGAACACCCGACCTCCAGGCTAGCGAACTAGCGCCTTATCCTGAATTAAAGAGAATGGTGGGGCTTGGTGAGTGTTTAATTGCGAAATACGCCACGCTTGTGATTTCTTATTTCTGTTGCTGTAATCATCGCTTTTGATTTTCCAAAGTGCGGGGAGCTGTCTGTAGCGATCAATGACCTCCTATAGGAACTTTTTTTTCTTCTTTTATTGGGACCATGTTGATGTGCACGCGAAGAAGTCCGGGCGGAGAAAGAAAAGTTGCGAAATATTTTGACGTGTTGCAACACACGACTCAAAACAGTTTCAGCAACCCTTAGTTGGGGCAAAAAGAATCTACTGAATTTGATTTCATCAAAATTTGATGTCAATCTTTTTTGGCCGTCAGTCAATATCACCAACAGACGATCTAAAAACCTGTCAAAAAATTTGACGTCAATTTTTTTGTCAAAAATTTTGAGCGTGTGTAGGCCGCTTTACTCACTAAGCCATAGCAGCGCCCATGGGGAGGACAAATCACAATGTCTCATAATATAAAGCATACCAAAGATTGTTTATTTTTCTATAAAATGGTCGATCTATTTCATGTATCAACGACGTGCAACAATGAAAATAATGACGTATTATCGGAATAATAAACTATATTACACAATAACATGTTACGTAATTACTTTACACAAACAAACAAGCGTAATCCGAATCGTTTTATTATAGGAAATATTTCAATATCACAGACTAATTTTCTTAATGAGTTCGTATAGTTCGATCTGTTCTAGATGCAGGGGGGAACTGGCATTTTTTTTATCCTGTTAATGAGTATTTATAAAATGTTTTGAACAACAGACTGTCACATAAACTAACATACAATGATAAATCTAAAAAGCAGGAAGTGAGAGACATTTAATAAGAGAACGTTATATTGTATCTAATAGAGCTTCCAATCTCGTGCATAGAGAAATACATAACATAAAGTTATCGATCGAATTTAGCAAGCCGACACATCTATCTTGACAACATCTCGATCTAAATTTCTTTCCACCAGTCTTCGCCTTTAAACTTTCTTACGTACGCCAAAAGACCGGTGTTGAATTTTACGAGACAGCGTCATAAATTAGTATCGCTTGTGGTAGAAACAACGGCTTTACAAAAAAAAAACAAATCGTAAAGCTTAACGGTCACCATGTGGTCAGCCGCGCGATCGGGTGCCGACTGACTGCGCTGATGACGAAAGAGCGAGAGAGATGGTAGTATCATCTGACTACTGAAGCGATTAATCAAAACCTGGTTGAATGACAAGCCCGAGGCTACTCACTGATTCTAAACTAAAGGATAAGATTGTTGTTATTTGTTCAAGTTCATGGCGTTATCGGTGACTAAACTATTCCTAGCAAAAGTCGGCATCTGTGAGAGAAGCATCATGGCGGGTTGTTTACTGTTTGGACTCAATGCGCGACATAGGAATTGATTTTGTCCGTGGAGCTACCCCTGTCAAATATTTTTGTATTGCTAATGATTTATTAGAACAGTGACTGGATTATTATTACAAACGCTAACAACTGGACAGCGACAGAAAGGATGTATGTCCGGCAAACAACAGACAAAATGGCGGCGTCGGAGGTAAGAAATATTATATAGTTTACTGGCTAAATTGAAAGGCTGCGGTGTGGCGTTGTCGTGGTATTTATACCGTTATAACTGGCGAGTGTATAGTGTGAGAGAGTGTGTAGCAGCCATTTTACGATAGGGCATTATCTTGACCTAGTTTCGGCTTAAGTATCAACACGCTATTTGAGGCATAACGGTCTGTTTGAAGTTGCTTTCAAAATGAGGAAATATGTCGCCGAATAACTAGTCTAATTGTAGGCATGTGTGAATCAAGTGGACAATTTTAACACATCGTTTATGTATTTAGTTCAGGAATATATTTTGTGACATCTATTATAGTCTAAAACGTGGTAAAGACAACGTATTTCAACTAGGCTGGTATGTGTATTATTTTTATTTCGCACGTATGTATTTGGCTATTAAAGATATATAGCCCAGGTCCAACATTAATGCGGTCTATCTAGCTACCACATACCGAGGCAAGGCCTAGATTTATAATTTATAGCCGTAGTTTGTTGAAAATAACCCGGAACATCATAAATCTGCAGCTTGTCTGTTTCAGGCTTACTGTATAACTGTTTTATTTTGTTATGATATTTGAGAATTATAGCTATACAACCCGGTTGAGAACTAATAGCCGATGAGCCACAAACTTTATTTTAATCACGTATCGAGTTAGAAATATGTTGTAATTGATTCTAATTCGTTTAAAATAACGCTGTAAATTTGTTGAAATGTTAGTCGTGAACTAATTAAATCCTTTCATAATCGGAGCCTGGGAAGTTCCTCGTGATAAATCCCATTTCATTAATTTCATATTAAACCAATTAGTCCACGGAAATAAGTTTAGTATGCAATGATTTGTTCTATGTATTATTAATATGACAATGAATATTTAAATTTGCGTACGTAGCTGATTTATGTAGTTTTAACCTCAAATCCTTGGTCGATGCGGGCCCGTAGTCGATGCGGACCCGTAGCCAGCTTATAAAATGGGGGGGGGGGGCTACATAATTTTTTGGAGGGGCATAGGATGTGGCCAGCTAAGAACACCCATAAGAAATCATTATTGTTGACGAAATATTGGGGGGGGGGGGGACTAATTCGATTTTTTATTGAGGGGGGGGGGGGCTTACGGGCCCGAATCGATGCACATTAAAGGTTCGCGTAGTTTAATTTAACATCTTTAAGGATTAACGTCCACTTCCACCCAAGGTGATATCGTAGACAAGAATAATTATGCACTGTAATATTGAAGTAATATGCACGGTTATTTTGAACTACTCGATTGACCGTTATATTAACTTTTATTGAAATTATAGATTTTTACGCCGCTATGAAAGTTGAGTTACATATTTATATAAAAAAAATTAATAGTATATTATATACACCCTTATATCGAATTGATAGTATATATATAAGCCGTTATATTGAATCAATCGTATTTACACAGTTATATAGAATTAATAGAAGTATACACCGTTACATGTATATTGAATAAGTACCGTTATTTGAATAATTAATAGTATACACCGTTATATTGAATTAATAGTATATTAATATACACCGTTATATTGAATTAATAGAAGTATACACCGTTATATTGTATTGATAGTATATTAATATACACCGTTATATTGAATTAATAGAAATAAACACCGTTATATTGAATTAATGGTATATTAATATACACCGTTATATTGAATTAACCGTATACACCGTTATGTTGAATTAATAGAAGTATACACTGTTATATTTTATTAATTGAATTATATAACGTTATTTTGAATAGTATTACTGAGTTACTAGATCTATATCAAATTATATTAGTTAACGTATTAGTCCGAACACTTTGACGGACACTTGTTTGCAAGCGTACTGATACTTTTTAACGAATGGGATATAATTCGATATTGATCGCGTTTAGATATTAATGCGTTTTTATGGGCCCACTTTGAAGTGTGATCGAATATTGTTATCCCTGCCCGCTCGTTCGTCGATCCGTCGTTCACAATTAGTTGTGGTTCATCCAATTGACTTTGAAATTAATACACTGTGTATGTGAATATAGTCTTCCCTCCTGCCTGTCTGTCTGTCCGACACACTTTTTTAACACAATAACTTTCCTTCTAATTGAGCTAGAATGTTCAACCTTGGTGTAGGTGTTTATTAGGTCATTTCCTTGATGGAGTTCAAAGATAATTGCATTAAACCGCATTTCATTTCATTTCCTAATTATGTAAAGAAGCTAATTCATTTTCAAGGATTTACGATGATTCGAGCGACTAAATTTATCACCTGATTACTGTATTACACATCTTCGCACCGGAAAGAACAAGAAGCCAGTGTCAAATTTTAATTACATGTATTTGTGATTATAGAGTTATTGGTTGTTTACAGTTTGTCGTCAATCTTCCCTATACCTAGCAGTTTTTGGAAACGTGTTTTGTTTCCTAGCAGCCTATCGTTATTAAAGAAATCAAAATACTTAAAATTAACCGCTCCCTTTCGGTTTTGATCAACTCCAGTGCACCAAGACGAAGGAAATGTAAACGAATTAAAAGGTTTGTAAGGATAAACGTACGGGAGTAATTAAATGGGATATAACTACAGCTGTTTTCCCTAACCTAAATATTTTTGATATAATGACACATCGGCCTCACGTGGTCCGGTTTTCACCTCTTATGTTGGCAATTCGATTAGTAGGCCTAATATACAGTGTATTTCTAGGTTTATTAGCTAAGTATACAATCCTAAGTAAAAAATTCTAATTTAATTACCGGTAACCTAACATTATGTTTGGTTCTCATTTTACCCAAAATACAATGTACTATCCTACCTAGCTCCACATGTTATTTACACTTTAAAGGTGATGTTCCAGGCGTCAAACGGAATTGAGTTTAACGTCCGATTTGGACAAATCTTGAAATATAAAGGCCTACTGATCGAATTGCCAACATAAGAGGTGAACCCGAGTTCTTCGGTTTCTTCCTGCAGTAATGATCGGAATCATTTGCACGATCTGTGCCAAGGGCCAAATTGGAAAAAGGCCTCGGGCCTAATTTGCTACCCTTTTAAAATGACGCGATTATTATTATTATTATTATTTAACCGGACCACCTGAATGTTGTGGAAATGAAATGAAATGGGGTTTAACGTCCTACTGTTTTGCTCCTAAACTGGGCTAATGAAGACGGGCATACGTCATACAGTGTAGAATTTTTGACTTATCGCAAACCACACAGAAACTACAAGTTTGTATATCTTCGCAAAAGTACCACAAGAGTTCCATTCACGAGTTGCACCATCTTCAATAGAAGGCCTGATCTCGCTTTAACTACGTACATCTTATCAAGCCCTTCACGTAATACACCCGACTATTTCGGCTTTAAGTTTGATTAGGTATAAGCCCAGCTTGTGAGCCTATCAGATTCCTTGATCGTCGTGAATACCAAGCCTGACGCTTTCAGGCTTAAATGTCTATATGTGATAATCGAGTTACACTGTTCAAGGTCTAAACTGTAAACATGTAATGCACGTCTAAAGAAGCGAATCCTTTCCGCGTTAATTTATTTATTTATGTATGATAAAATGAAAAATGTTTTACTGATTTACATTTTCCTATAAATAAGTAACATGTCACTTAAGTTTTACTGTAATGCCGTAACATTTGCGCTACATTTAAAACAAAAAACCCCAGCCAATTACGAACATGGCGAAAAAGCAGCTCATTTCACCATGGGCCGATCACCGATTTCATATTTAACAAAATGATCACATTAATTCCGTAATGAATTCGACATGTGGTAACTAGAGTATGACAGGTCTACTAAACAATGCACAGATAACGACTAATCTTCAGGGCATTTTAAAATTAGATAATGATACATAACTTAAATAGAGCTATTTCGAAATTATTATGCATACATATTTCCGGTTCAAATTATGCCTTTGACGTCATAGTATGACGTATTACAATGGTCGCCTTCATTTCTACATGCTTCTCAGTGTGTTATAAAATGTCAAATTACTTCCTGTCTTCATTTGACTCCACTGATCTTTATTTAATAAATAGTCCAATCAACTAGTCACGCGCTCATATCCTATTTTGATAATAATTCACAAAGATATATATTTTTAAAACCTATTTTAAAGATATGGTTTGGTGACTGGATTGTGGAAAGTGTGCACTTTAGATCTTAAAGTTGTGGTTTCTATGATCGGTTGTACTGCTAAAGACCCCCGTGCGGAAGTGAATTAGTGAAATAGAAATATATACCCCAAAAATGTTAGTCCCGAAATGGCTTAGTTTGTGTTAAGTGTACGTTACACTTCAACTAACTTGTGTATCTATAGCGTCACGGTAAATCTAAATCTTAACTAATACTTGTGACTGTCGTTGTTTGTCTGCGTGTCTCACTGCCTGTTCAGCGTTGGCGGTTACACTAACGGCTGTCCCGAGGCTGACATTTTGTGTACAGGGGTCGCTCGGACCGGGGAGTAAAGTAGGCCTGGTGGCGATGGCCTTCTACTTCCGGGTTCGGTGTAGTGCTACTTCCGATTAATAACTACGCCGGGTAAACCGCTAGTGTCATAAAACCGCCCTTGTTAACACACCAATCTTTATAAAACACAGATTTTATTTCGCTTTATTTTTTTTATAGTTAAAAATTTCGTTTTACTTCACTAGGAATTGGAAGAGTTGTTATACTACCGGCGTTTTGGTTGACGTAGGGGATAAGCTAATGCCATGTATGGAGTTATGGGTAAACCACGAAACGCTGATTGATTATTATAATCAATGGCTGACGTCACAGGGTAGAAATCCGCTCGTACGACCCCTGACAAGACCTTCGAGTACAACTTGTCAGGTCTTCATCTAGTACCATTATTGACCTTTGGCATTGGCAATGCGACTGACATTTAACTATTCAGAATGATCAGATAAGATTAAGAAGTCTAATTTTTATTATTCATGACCAAGGTGTAGTTCAATTCGTGATGTACAACACGTGTTATGTTATTATAGTGCACTTTGTACGGTAGTACGGACCTTATCATTTTCTAGATTTCCTGGACTCAGTTGACCTTAATAACAAATGCCTGCGTTTACGGTTAGCCGATCGCATCTTTTTTTTCCCTTACTCAGTATTTAATCTGTAAAAGCTCGAAAATAAATAATACAATAATACAAACCCCACAAAAAAAAAAAATATAAAACATAAATTGAACTTGTTTTCGACCGACCGATCCTTTTTTTGGAGGCCAAGTAACCGTAAACAGCTACTCTATTTTTTATAGGCCAAGTAACCGTAAACACAGATTTTTTTCTTGGCCTTAAATAACACACAAACAAACAATTAAATTCACATAAAATCAGATTTATGAGCCCCCCCCCCATACTCTCTGACTGGCAACGTGTTTCTGATTGATCGACAGAGAATGACATATATTTATCTATAGATATTTGTAACTGATATCCTATAACTACATAGCGAATAAACAATTTATACAACGTTATACACACGTTGAAACTGCAGATAATCGACGTCAACCACGTGGTCTGCACAATCACCAATCTTGAAAAAAATATACGCGAAATAAAACATTTAGGAAATATGATTTGTCATTTAAAAATACGTTAAACCCCATCTCTCTCTCTCTCTCTCTCTCTCTCTCTCTCTCTCTCTCTCAAACAGCGAGTGGCCAACCACATCGTGTGCCAATGTCTCATTGTACATTTATAGGCGTCGCTATAGTATTTGAAGTAGTTCAAGTATTTTGTGGTCTCAAGGAAGGTTGTCCTGAAGAGGAACAATGAAACGACGCGGTAGTATTATTTACAAGACAAACCGGATGTTCGCAGTTTGCATCATTGTTCACATATGGATGAACTGTCTCAGAAATAAATCGCTCAGGCATATATTTTACAATAAATGGTCCCTCTCTTGAAGATTTATAGCTAAACAATAGTCCATCCTACTATTCTAACTTTTGAGTGTGTTTCCTCGTGTTAAAAACGAAATGGAGAGAGAGAGAGAGAGAGAGAGAGAGAGAGAGAGAGAGATAAATGGGGTTTAACATCAACTCAACACAACTAGGTCATTTCGGGACTAACTTATGGTTTTAATTTTATATCGATAATTCGCTTGTGCGTAAGGGTCTTTAGCAGTGGGAGGAAACCGGAGTCCCCGGAGGAAACCCACGAGGTTGAGAAGGCGCCCCTATCTCCATGCCACATATGCTCACACCAGGGCTTAGAAGAAACACAGCATAACGCTTTAAAAGGACTCTTTTGATCAGTGTTTTAAACCGTAACTTATAGGTCATTAATAAAAGAAAAAAAGTCCGTAGACACATAAAACATTTGTCTAACTTTTTATATTATGTCTGGCTGTTCATGACAACTAGATTTGTTTTGGGAAAAACGTGTTCTCATGTTCTTTTGTTATGATTACGGCATATTGCAGTTTTGATTGATTTAACGGGTGTCTATTTCAAAATCATTTAAACCATGTGATTTGTGTCACGTTCTTCTCTTCCACGCCTTCAAATGTTAATTTGTTAAATAATTTAATTTATAATGCACTTCATCAAAATTTAATTCTTGTATCGGGATTGATCCGCACGTTGAATGGAGAACAATCCCGTACAATCTGAAGAAACCAATGACCGTTGCTTTGACCGATATGGCTAAACCATTGATTTGATATCACTATCAGGGAAGGAAAATCGATGGTTCCAGACATTGATTGCACAGTACGGTACAGATCGGAGATTCAGTGTCAATCAAAACTATCTAATTAAGTCGGCGATCTTGTCGAATCCATTTTATGGCCGCCTTCCCATTTAAGATGTCACTGGTAATTTCAGATCGTCCGCATATACTTTATAGAACGTGGACCTTCTACTAGAATATCTGTAGCTTTAATGAGCTTAGAAATGAAACGGGGTTTAACGTCTCACTGTTCTGTTCCGAGCTAATGAAGGCAGACATACGCCGTTAGGGGCCTAAGAGGGAACTATTCCCAGGACAGTGGCGCTACCGTCTACTCTTATATTGAATGCCAACGACAAGGGTTATTTTACGTGCATGGCAACGTGTACACGGAACCTCGGTTTTTCGTTGCATGCAGGCAGCTGTTATATCAGTCAGATGCGACGTAAAATCGACGTCCCGTGTATACATTGGGATGCATGTAAACGATGCCGTGTCATCGGGCGCACTTTAGCTCATAGCACACTGTGTGCCCGTCTTCATTAGCTCGGGACAAAACAGTAGAAAATTAAACCCCATTTCATTTCCAGGTTAGCGAGCTAATGTGGCTCCATGGACTAAGAAGGAACGAAGTAGATCGTTATATATTATTATCCTTGTACACTATTGCGTTTGGACAATGTCCTGAAACTGCATCAAATTTCCTTGGCCGAACGGAAGTAATTAAATAGAACAATAATGTAATAAAACCCTTGTAATCGATAAGGTTAAGAGTTCACTAGGCCGCATACTATATACATCTAAATTATATTATTCTATCTATTACCTGGGGTGAAACAAAGTAGATAAAATAATTTGACTGTTCTTTATAACGTTTTTTATGACAAAAGAAATGTCCTTTATAGCGTTTTTTTATGACAAAAGTAATGTTTGTGGAGCGGAGGTGTTAAATTATACGCGTACTAGGGAAACTCGCCCACGGATAAAGTCAGCGTATGTGACACAGAAACAACGACTCTTCTTTAGAAGTACAGATCAAACCCTGTGTTCTTTTGTTTTAATGACATACAACATCACGATATGATCAGATTTTCCCTTTAATATTATAATAGAAATAACATCTCGGCATGTTTGTTGTGTCTAGAACGATCGTAGGCGATTATGTACTTTTGGCGGTTTCGTTGTATCTAGACTGATGGCAGTTGTTATGTATTGTGGCTGATTTGGTATCTCAATGATGATGGCAGAGGATTATGCACTTTTGCTCTTTTGAAGGCAGCCGGTTGTGTAGTTTTTAGAATCTAGAACGATGATAGTCGGTTGTGTACTTGTGCAAATTTAGTGTATCTAGAACGGTGATAGTCGGTTGTGTACTTTTGCTGATTTAGTTTATCTAGAACGATGATAGTCGGTTGTGTACTTTTGCGGATTTAGTGTATCTGGAAGGATGACAGTCGGTTGTGTACTTTTGCTGATTTAGTTTATCTAGAACGACGATAGTCGGTTGTGTACTTTTGCTGATTTAGTTTATCTAGAACGATGATAGTCGGTTGTGTACTTTTGCTGATTTAGTTTATCTAGAACGATGATAGTCGGTTGTGTACTTTTGCGGATTTAGTGTATCTAGAACGATATTAGTCGGTTATGCCCTTTGCCCAAATTGGACGGGACCGGAAATTGGCAGGTCAAGAGGCTCAACTCACCCTGGGCCCATATTCACGTGGGACCCAAATCGGATTGCCTAAAACATTTATGGGGTCTCCTGGTTAATTTGATGTCACGTCTGGGGGTGGAGTGCGGCGACGCTAGCTCGTTAACCTGGAGGTCGGGTGTCCGATCCCTGCATTGGCCGAGAAAGTTTATCCAGATTTTTCGGCGTGGTTCCCAATTGCCAGTGATGCATGGCGGGGGACCTGAAAATGACAGCTGTCTAGTCGCTCAAAGGAATTGGCGTGCACTTAAAATATCCATTGCACACTGTATGGCGTATGCACGTCTTCATTAGCCCAATTCGGAGCAGAACAGTAGGACGTTCAATTTAATTTTATTTCATAATTTATAGAAGTTAGATAGACGTCTCTCGCTCGACTATTGAACCACATATTTGTCGCTCGTGTCATAACTTGTGGTATTGTTATTATGAAAGCGTGTAATTAAAACCAGCTCAATGCAATATCGATTTTAAAACATGAACATTTCTGAATATGTTAACCTCATTTTTATGAATTGGAGAAAATTAAATACGACCTAAAAGGCCAATCACTTCTATGTTGACAGATTTTTCCGAATTAAATATAACGGCTGGGGTGTTGGTGGATTTATGGTCTTCTAGTCATATTGAAAATGAATAGGAACTCTTAGTCATAGCACGTCATTTTGAACATCAGAACCACCCCTTTATTATGTAGCCATTTTAAAAATACGATGATCTTACATTCTTGGAACTAGGAATATGCACATTATTTGTTTATTGTTCGCTGGTAACAAATTGCATTTTATTTAAGATATCCAATTTATCCCAGTCTATCTACATGTCGGGTCATGTCAATTAAAATACGATGTAGATTTCATTTTCGATTTTGCGCCGGTTTAAGATTTGAAATTGCTTTACTGAAATTACCCATGATTTTATTTTTGAAGAAATGTGTTAAATATATTTTAAAGTTTTCATTTCACTGAACATTTTATCTACAGTACAGGTGGGCCTTTACCGATGGCAAAGTTGTATGTATATTTTTATATAAATACCTCTTCATATTTAAAGCTAGAAAATTGCTTTAGATAAATTAAACTCGGTCAAGCCTGTAACTCGCATGACTCCGTGTATATTGTAAGTTTACACCTTTTATGTGTGGGCCGTTTGAATACATGTAACACTACGGACAGGGGGTAATTTTAACTAATTTTACAAATCAGTTCACTCAACAGATAGACAGTCTAAAAACGAAGACAATTGTGTGATATATGTAGGCGTATATTTTAGATAATGATCAAAAGAGAAAAAAAGGAGTCTAAAATATTTAAATTCAATTTCCGCATCTTCTATACAATCCTATAGCAGACGTGTAGTAATTATATAAGTTAGACATATGGCAAGTACGTCACAAAAATGTTCACCTTTAGCGTGTTTATTTATAACGGTAAAGATTTATAACTGTTACGAACAAGCTGTAGATGTTAGACTAACCTTATAAATAAACCCACCGATATAAACACACCACTTGAACTATTTAACACTAGTGACGTAATTTCCTAAGGTAGGACGTGACAAAACGTCTCGCTGATATACGATAATATGGTGTTTTAACACAAACCGGGAGTAAGTGTTGATGTTTTTCACAAATATTTGCTTTCCTTACTCGTTTTGTCTCGGGATATTTTGTCTGTAAAATTTTAGAATATTGGAGTGGGGGTTGGTATCGCACCATAATAATATTACCATGGTAAATTTGAGACTAAAATACGGTTGTTTTATTTTTTTTTCTCTTAATTGTCCAAGAGATGGGGGGGGGGGGAGTGGTCTAGAGTGTCGCGCTTCGATTTCTAGCTGGCCGGCACCCTCTGGCTTGCGGCTGTGGTTTCGAGCCCTGGTGTGAGCGTATGTGGCATGAAGATAAGGGGGGGGGGGCTTCTCAACCTCTTGGGTATCCTCCGGGCACTCTAGTTTCCTCCCATGGCTAAAGACCCCTACGAATTATTGAAATAAAATTAAAACCATATGTTAGTCCCGAAATGACCTAGTTGTGTTGAGTGGACATTAAACCCCATTTATCTCTCTCTCTCTCTCTCTCTCTCTCTCTCTCCAAGAGATGGGAATTTTGCCTGAATCGTGGCATTTCACTCACCGTCTTCCAATTAAAGCTTCCGGGGATTTAAGCAATGCGTATTAAAGTGGAAGCTAGCCTACAAGGCTACAAGTACTTTGACTTGGCGATAAGGTGATTGCGATGAACCGCGTCTGATCGTTTGAATGTAACGAATTATCAAGAGCCCATATTCACATTGACTTGCACGCAGATGAACCACTGGCTGTCAAATTCGGAGAAAAGTGGACGGAGATTTCATTAACCCGGATGGCGCAGAAAAGCTCGTATAGATTGTAATTGATGTGATCAAATATCGATTGTAATTAATGGCATTATGGCATTAGGAGTGTACCAAACTAAAACGGTGTTATCATTTGTGACCAGATATAGATTGTAATTAATATCATTAGGAGTGATCAAATATAGATTGTAAATATTCATGATCAAATATAGATTGTAAATATTCATGATCAAATATAGATTGTAAATATTCATGATCAAATATAGATTGTAAATATTCATGATCAAATATAGATTGTAAATATTCATGATCAAATATAGATTGTAATTAATATCATTAGGAGGGTACCAAAATAAAACGGTGTTAAGATCTGTGATCAAAAATAGATTGTAATTAATAGCATTAGGAGTGTGCCAAAATAAAACGGTGTTATCATCTGTGATCAAATATAGATTGTAAATATTTATGATCAAATATAGATTGTAATTAATATCATTAGGAGGGTACCAAAATAAAACGGTGTTATCATCTGTGATCAAATATAGATTGTAATTATTTAATATCATTAGGAGGGTACCAAAATAAAACGGTGTTATCATCTGTGAACAAATATAGATTGTAAATATTTATGATCAAATATAGATTGTAATTAATATCATTAGGAGGGTAGTACCAAAATAAAACGGTGTTATCACCTGTGATCAAATAAAGATTGTAAATATTTATGATCAAATATAGATTGTAATTAATATCATTAGGAGGGTACCAAAATAAAACGGTGTTATCATCTGTGATCAAATATAGATTGTAATTATTATCATTAGGAGGGTACCAAAATAAAACGGTGTTATCATTTATGATCAAATATAGATTGTAATTATGAAAAGAGATATTTTGTTTGGATCAGGAATTGTTCCTCGTTCGTTAGTATACTTATCTTGTTTTCCTGGGGGTTACGTTCTCCGAGAAAAAAAAGAGACGTGTGCCCCGCCAATTCAAGAACATGTACGATCAACACGAAACGTGACATGCTTGTTCCTTGAACTATTGTAGTATGTACATCTGTTGACTGACTTTGATTTTTGATACCATGTCATAATTCCAAGATGGCGGCGATGACATCATACCCGGTTCCTAGTCATATTGTATTATCGTACTTTATTAAAATTTGTACTTTTCATTTATAATCTTCATATACATGTAATCTTTCTTTTTTTTTAAATAAATGTGAACATGTAACACATGTTTATAGATACATGTATAGGTGGCTTGTAATCAACCATTATTAATCAAAATCAAAGTCTAATATTAAGTTTACACGGCCTTTAATAGTGTTTATGTATCCACTATAATTAAAAGAGAGGATAAAATTACCCAACCACATCAAATCAAAGTAGTCCTCTTACAATTACTCCAACGATAATCATCGCTTCCGCCTCCGTTTACATTTTCTCATTATTTGTTAGGATAATGTTGCATATCGTTTTAAGTCCACAATTACACTGCACTTGCAAACCTATGTCATGATGACGCAAGAACCCTTTGATGTTTTAAAGTATGTTACAAGGAAACAATAAGTAGTTTAGTAAACGGGTTATGGATTTGTTTGTGTTTAAATCTAGGTTTATGTTGGGCAAGTTTTAGAATGATTTAATTAGAAACAATCGTGATTGTTTTGAAGGATTGTGTCACGTTCATCAATTACTCGACAGTCTATGTACGAGTTTAGTATGGAACATGACGTAGTCACCGCGATTTTGATGTGGCCCCCTAGAACAAGAACAACAAAATGGGTAGTGCTTGGGACCCGGTTCTTAGACCATAAAATCAAGTATATTAAGGTTTTGTTTACAGAATCATTTGTTCGTGGGAATAACGCTTTTGGATGATATATTTGACCTACTGAGTACACTAAGTTTAGATATACTTCTGTCATTATATATGTTTTACAGCTGTTCTAGATCTCTGAACCTGTTATTTAAAACATACATAATGTAAGCGCTAAATCTGACTATTACACATCTTTATTTGAGTCTTTTAAGACTAATCCACTTAAAATCATAGCCATCCGATGACATCGATAGTTAGTTATGGCCTTGTAAAAATGTTAAATAAATTATTAATCAGACTTGACTTTTATTAACATAACAAGGCCATAACTAACTATCGATGTCATCGGATGGCTATGATTTTAAGTGGATTAGAATGGTTCGACCATGATTTAATTTAAGAATGGGAAAGCGAGGCTAAGATCCGAATAACCAATACGTTGGTTACAATCAATACACACATTTTGTCAAAACTATAACTATATATATATACCTATGTATTGATGACTTCTCTCAAAATATGAATGAACTTTTGTATATATTCATTTTGCATTATCTATCTTTGAAATATTATAGTGAGAACGGCTAGCCCTTGAACTAAATTTTACATAATGTCCTGTTATGATTTAAGTATATCGTACGCTATTTGAAAGTTTTGTCAGATATGTTGCGATTGTTTTTTTTCAGGGGGATCACGGTGGCTAAGTAGATAAGGCGCTGGTTCGCTAGCCTGGAGGTTGGGTGTTCGACCCCTGCATTGGCCGAGAAAGTTCATCTCGATTTTCCGACGTGATTCCCCCTTGTCAGAGATACAGAATGAGGGCCTGGCGAGGACAGCTGCCTAGTCGTTCGGATGGGACGAAAAACCGAGGTCCCGTGTACACATTGGAGTGCACGTAAAAGATCCCTTGGCAGTTGGAATTCGATATAAGAGTAGGCCGTAGCGCCGCTGCCCGGACAAAATTACCCTCATAGCACACTGTATGGCGTATGCCCGTCTTCAATTAGCTCAGGTTAAGTGCATAACAGTAGGATGTTAAACCCCATTTCATTCATTGTATTTTTTCACGTCCATCGCGATATGCGAAAAAAAAAAGTTTCGATCATACGAAAATTGCTAGTCCTGAAATTTTTCGTCTAAAATGACATAGAATATGTTGGCCTTTCAGAATTTTGTTTATGAAAAACGAACGGTCACTGTGGAATTCGTCTGGATACAGCGTCCGCTGTTCACTGTCTGTGACCTTGTCTAAGTATTAAATGAGTTTATCGAGAAGGCAATAATGTTTATATTGGGGTTTTCAGACGGTAACACTTCGATCAGGCTAGGAGTTGTCATAAAAATGACTAGACAGTTCTAATCACCTACAGAAATTAAAGCTGACCGATACCAATCTATAATATCAAAGCTAACTAGGGTGGTTTTAATAATGTCTGTTATAATTCCTTATACGACCCCTGGATGACCAAGTTTTAGTCGTTGTTAACAAGACATACAGTATAAATTACATGAGCGCGTCTCTTTAATAATTGATTGGCCGGATGTATTGCTCGACCCCCCTTCCCGTGAACTCGTAATGTTTACAGGAAAGAGGTATAACATAATATTACATGTAATTCAAACGAATGTCTCTTGTGAAAGGAGCTACCGTAGAGGAATTTATATTTTGTAATAGTGAGTGCACGAGGACCACATGGCACGCAAACGAAGCCGACAAGACAAACCTGTGGACAAGACAAACTGCATTGCAAGAAATGAACAACAGATATCAAATCAAGTGAATGAATCCGGGGACAGTCGTAAGTGTTCATTATGTTGTACAGTCCCGGGCTTGTAATGACACAGGCGTCATTTATTTTTCTGGTTAGCAGCGCTATGTCGTACTCTTATTACGAATTACACCTCGGTTTTTCATCCCACCCGAACGGCTAGTAAAAGCTGAACGGAAATGTACCATTCGTTTCTGGGGAATCTAGCCGGCCAGTCTGAATTCGGTTCCTAAATTCCTCCCCTAATGGCCTCTGATTAGCTGGATTTGTTTGAATGAAATGTTGCCGATTTCTCGCCAATAAGGCGTCGGTTCGTCGCATGAGTTATACTAATGATGCTTGGAACATTTTCCGTACCTGCCGATTTGATGATTTACCGTGAACTATTTTTAGCAAAATGTCTGAAAAAATGCGAATTTGAGCCGCCACCTTGGATCTATGTGAAGCGACCGGCGGAAGGATACATCATCTGATATTCAAAATGGCCGACGTATGGGCGGCACGATTCCCCAGAGAGAAACGAAGGGTAAAATTCTTTGGGAACTCGAGATTGGAACTATTCCTGTTATAGATTAAAGTTTCACAATATTGTACATTACAAGAGAGTCGAAATCCACATTGTATTTTTGAAAATCAATGCTGCAGTTATTTTGAAGGTCGTGTGCCTGTCCAAACATGCGCATTATCGTTAAAATGATAGCGTTTCTGCAATATTGTGATGGGTACAGACCTTATAACACGTATCTGTCATTATTTTAGTCATGTTATGTTTCTAGGTGGTAGAGTTACATGTACACACATTTAAATGATGTCATTGTTTTGTTTGGACAGTAAAGTTGGAGTAAATACACACTCAGTATAGATATCATAATATCAAAGGCTCAATTCCACTCTTGTTGTAACTGAATAATATGTCCTAATCTTCATTCTGGTCAACAAATTGTACTATTCTACAATATATCAATTAATAAATGATACAAATTTCATCTTAACACACATAATTTTAAAAATGAGAAAAATTCCACTAACTGGTTTGAAAAGCCTAACGTACATGTAAACCCTTTCAAATGTAACTTGGATTTAAAAATATTTTCGAACCCTCTGCACAAGTAAAATAGGATGTAATGGATAGAGGCAGAGCCCTAAACTTCTAGTACTTAGAATAAGGCTATTATTTATTGTCTGGAGCTGTCAAGCCAGCAAGAGTGTTATTGTCCCTTTAAGGACTCTTGTTAAACTAGAAGTGTAAACATAAGATGAGCAAGCGATTTTTTTTATTCTAGTAACCACCATTATTCTCAACTCTTCGGCATTCATAATTATTTTTGTATAGCTAGTCTATCGAATATTTCCATTGACTCCTTTGGCACTCATGCAGAGCCTACATGCCTGTTAGAACTTAATCGCGTTACAGAAAAATAACAGTCCAATTTCACATATTAGATTATAATAGCGACATTAGTAGGTTACCTAGCGCGCACCTTGTGATAAAGAAAGTTAATTGAGGATATCAATCCACTTGACGAGAGAGAGAGAAAGAGGGAGAGAGAGAGAGAGATAGGGGGTTTAACGGTCACTCGACACAAACTAGGTAACTTCGGGACTAACATATGGTTTCATTTTATTTCAATAATTCGCTTGCCGCAGGGGTCTTTAGCAGTGGAAGGAAACCGGAGGACCCGGAGAGAACTCACGAGGTTGGAATTGCGACCCTTCTCCTTGCCACGCACAACCGGAGATTAGAAACCACGCCAGTTAACTCAATGACCGGCTTTATGATACAGCGCGCACGTGCTAACCATTCGGCCACCCAACCCAAGAGAATGCAATTTTCTTCGAACAGAAAGTATTACTTTAATCGAAAGGTACGGTTAAGTCAATACATAATATAAAGGTAACGCCTGACTAATCCTCTTTGGAGGGTGTGCCATTTCATGCGAAATACCGCGGAACAATTTTAACACCGTCGTGGTGCCTGATCACGTGAGATAATCGCACCGCAACCAGACGAACAAATCCATTTCGTCTGCCAACACGATCTAGCTATTTGAATGAGTGAATTTTCTTCGGGTGAAGGGAGACACGGTGGATCAGTAAGTAAGACGTAGGTTTGCTAACCTGGAGGTCCCTTGGTTAGTGGAGAAAACAGAGGGCCTGGCAAGGAACTACGTCTAGTTGTTAGGATGGGACAAAACCACAGTCCGCTTAAAAAATTCCCGATGAGCTGCTATTGCGGTGACAACGTTAGCATAAAAATGTAGGTTTTTTTGCCATCTTTAATTTCAATTATATATATAATATATATACACCCGGACAAGTAAAAGATGTAATATGACACACATCGTTATATGATATTTATTCAGATTATAATCTACACCCACACGTGCGTGTAGTTCTCAACAAAACAAAAATGAAATCTAAAGAGTATTTCTCAAACTACAATGAGCGTATCATAGCAATATCTATTTGCATTAACGAAAAGTCACGCTCTTCTTCGGTGAAATGTATTTGCGGAAAGCGTTTACGTCAAGACTCACAAAAAATGTGTGTTGTGGTTATTGTCACAGATGCAAAAAAAAAAGAACCAACATTAAATTTAATTAATATTACACGGCTTGGTTTTAAGAAAATCCTTTAAATCTTTAAGAAGATAAGAATATTGACATGATCTTAATTCTCGTGAACGTTTATCAGTATAAAATGAAGATTAGCGAGGATTGATATTGCAAGTAGAGGTAGATCTGTAGTAAGCGACATATAAATCTATTTATAAACATGGACCACGTCATGGCAGTCAGCAGGCTCGACTAGATCGCCATTTTACGATGTAATGTACACGATGTTGGTCTTATTATTTATGTAGTATAGTTTAATGTGAGTAGACATACACTGTATACATTCTAATATTGATAGGCTTTGGATATACATGAACAACAAAGGTACGTGCCAATGTTATATATAATAAGTAATTGGAAATAACGGTGACATATTTATATACTAAAGCGTATATATATATATAATTTTGTAGTAAAGAAGACGGCCAGTAGCGTATTAGGAGTTTAAAGGGATAGCAACAGTTCATAAAAAAAGTTTGTTAAAGTGACGATTCTTGTACATAGTACAGAGTTTCGTGAAATATTCGTTGATTTCAAGAAACATAAAGTTGATTTCAAGAATCATAAAGTTGATTTCAAGAATCATAAAATTGATTTCAAGAATCATAAAATTGATTTCAAGAATCAAAATGTTGATTTCAAGAATCAAAATGTGAATTTCAAGAATCAAAATGTTGATTTCAAGAATCAAAATGTTGATTTCAAGAATCAAAATGTTGATTTCAAGAATCAAAATGTTGATTTCAAGAATCAAAATGTTGATTTCAAGAATCAAAATTAAAATAGAAACCGTTTGTGATCTTAACTGTTTTGGATTTTAAACAAATCATTATCGAATCATGGATATGGTATAAGTGTAACCATTTTGTTTTCCTCAACACCGAATCTGTATTATATTTTGATTTACATGTTGGTCTGACATACCATTACCTAGCTGTATTTTCTTGCATAAACTTTTGTAGAAACGCCCCCACTTTAAATTTCGTTTACAAATAGATAGGATTGCATTCTTTAGTTGGTGTGTTATGGGTATATGTTACACATGTGCCGAACAGTCTAAGGATGCTTTCAATAAATACGACGTGAATATTGTTCTCATGAACCTTTTGAGAATAGAGAAATGCTAAGAACAATTTCAGGCCATTGACATCGTTAACAGATCACGAAGATCCCAAGGGTCTATAATAATTAGGTATGTCTAGATTGACATCTTCATCAGATGAAGTGAGTCTTTAATCAATTTTTAGCACAGAATCGAAGAAAATTCGACATTTCACCTTTAAATATTTATAATTTGTTTTTACCACGTCTGTCTCGTACTTGTGAGAAGTGACCAGATCTGAGCTGCTTGTTAACCTCTTTTTAAGCAGACGATCGAACATTCCCGTTTAAAAATGTAATTTTCGATTTGACGTTATTACGCCATTTTACCGCGATTTCGTCTAATAGTTTGGATTCAGCTATGACTGGCGTTGCGCCAGGAAGTGTAAGCTTACTGTTCCGGACACCTGTTACCACTGTTTGTCATGTATTTTGTACACGGCGAACAGTCCATATGCTGATTACACTACTTTGCCTGATTACACTATTTTGCCTCTACCGTTTTTTAGGACTTCGAATTACACGGTGAACAGTCCATATGCTGATTACACTATTTTGCCATATTACACTATTTTGCCTACATGTATACCGTTTTTTTAGGACTTCGAATTTTGTCTGATGGTTTGGATTGTTCGTACTTGGTTTTATTTTATTTGGTATTGTCAAAGAGTAGTAAGAAGTTTTATTTTAATGCCTGTGGATTGTTCGTACTTGTTTTTTTTAAATATTAAATTACACCGGACACGTAAACATTAGGGTGCTAATTTTAACACAGATGTAACTAACATGTAGATATAGGCCAGGTGCTTGGACCTTCGACAATTAATCTATTTCCGTTGCGTATGAAGAGGGGGCGTGGGAGTATCAATATTTAAAAAATGACATTTCTTGACATTGTCAAAAGATGGCTGAAAGAGCACGAGTGGGAGGGGGAGGGTTACAGATTGTGGCGTTTGGTCGCCAAACAATGTGCCACACAGATTATTTCCCATTTAATTGTCCCACTATTCAAATTATTTGCATTTATTTTCTTATTGAGAGTGACACTGCCCCTTCATAGGGTTATGCGAGGAAAACTCGACATTATAACGAATTACACCGGAATACGATTAATCATATTAATACAGGCTGTGTAATGCATATTATTGTAGTGCGTAATATGAACTAGTTTGGCTAGCTATACGATAACAATAGGATTGTTACAAGGATATATCACGTTGTTGGCCCGATTATATATTGATTTATAACCATATTCCTCGGTATATTTATCGACGGAGAACTAGGATAATAAAAGATGGGTGTTTGATATCATAATATTACAATTACAACAATAATAAATACGCATCATAGAATGTAACAGGTTGTTCATATTTTGTTCGCCGTGTTACGAGGAAAGAAGACGATTTAAAATTGGTTTGTTCGCTCTTCTACTAGTTCGGAGCAGAACAGTATGACGTTACACCCCATTTGATTTCGTTCGTCTACCTTCCTGTCTGTCGGTCTGTCGATAACACCCTTTGGACAAAATAACAAGAATATTGTTCGTTAGTTGAATGTCTTGACTGAGTTCGATTATGAGATTTCTCTGCCTCTACTAAGCATGCATAAGCAGTTTGATTTGTAAATGCTTTAGGAGATAAAACTTTGATTCTAATTGAGAGAGGGTGATGGCGCTAGGTATAAACATTGTAGTTTCATTAAATCAATGCCCTGACGATTGATTGATAGGTTTATAATTTTATTAAATCAATGCCCGGACTTAGTACGACAATGCCTATTGATTGATAGGTATATAGTACCATTACATCAACGCCTTTACTTAGTTCGATAATGTCTATTGATTGATAGAGACTTTTAATCTTGTCTTTGTTTCATTACGTTGGCACCTTTACTAAGTTCGATGGTGAGCATTATCTGCTTAGGCCAAGTACAGATACTCAATTTGATTGGCCGAGACTTTCGAAAACAATAGCTGTACCTCTGATTGAAGAAGTATGCCCAATCTTGTTTATATTATATGTTAAACGAGGTGCGTATGTTGACTGAGTTTGCTGATGGCCAATTCCAGTACTATTAAGTACAGATAAGCATTTGGATTGGCTGAGACTTTTGTTGGACACGATCATTTTGAATCTAATTGGACGAGAGTGACGAAACTTGCTATGTAGTTTGACTACATACCTTGATTAAGTGCGATAATAATTTTTTGCTTGGGTTAAGCAGACTGGCCAACAGTATGATTGACGGTTGCTTTAAATAAAGATAAATGGGCAAGTGAATGATGAATGTGATATATTTATTAGAGATTAGGACCGGAGACATCAGCATCAGTGCTGACTTGTTTAAATGGTTATTGATGGATCCAGACATCGATTTGAAATAAATTTGCATGTTATTTGTATAACTATATCACGAAACCGATTCACATAGATTTAGTAAGCTAATAGTTCGTTTTGGTATAAACCTTCTTCTTACCCGGGTGTTATGTGCTGGGGCACTTTACATTTATTGTCAATTTCGATCAACTTTTACTTATATCATAATGTTTATGTTGCACGAACTTCCAATAAAAACCTTAGCAAATAGACCGAACAAAGTTTTAACAATATCTTCACAGACATGAAAAACAACAAAGAGACACGCAAATATATTATTTTCTTTTAACGATTTTTTTATATAAATTGTGTTAATAATTGAACAGAAAAATAATAGCTATATTTGTGTAGGCGAATGAGATACGCGATCGATCTGGATTCTGTTTTCAAACAAAGCAAATATTTGTCTTTTAATTCGAAATTCAGATATGTTATGTCAAAGAATGTGGTCGATGTAGTTAGTTGTTCGTTTAATGGTAGATTAGATATTCCATCGATTTTACTCAGTTAAGACAGTTTATTGTTGGATGTAGTACTTTCCAGATCACAGAGGAGGTCAGGTATTATTGACCTGTTATCTTGTAGCCTGTCATGCATCAAGATAAAGCGGTCTATTGATTTATCGACCGTTCCTTTAGTACGAATAATCAGTTTGTTAGACATATCCATCTCAGCAACAGATCAATTAATGTTTACGTACTGTTGAGTACATGCTTTCAATCCAGCCATCTATTCATCCACCTCTTGCTTAAAAATTTAAAAGTCTTTTTTTATCTTTTCAGTATTCACGGATGATGAATATCCAGAAAACAGCCAATAGAATGAACCATCTACATCCCCAGATGTCTTTTCCGGGTGGACAACAGATAGCTTATCATGCAACACCTAGAGGTTCAATTCAAACGGGTATTTCAGCAGCCTATGGCAGTGGCATTCCCATGGCCCAGCATCCACAGCAGAATTCTAAGGTTGTGACACAACAGGAAATACAAGCCTCACAAGTAACAGTTGGTTTCCCATCGAGACAACACCATGGTCAAAATCAAAAAGCCAGCTATCCACATCAAGGTTATCCATCCCCTGTTCAACCCACTTATTCAGCTGTGGGTAAAAGTGAACAATCCTCATTTCAAAGAGATCATGCCATGACCCTAGCGTCGTACGCTCATTCCGCCATTCATAATCCAGCTACAGGACACAGGTCGGACAGTCAGCAATTTATTCCTAAAAACTATGAAAACTCTAGTACTCGCTATGTGGGACATAATCAAACACACGAATCAGTTCATGCCACTGGACATTTAATGGCTCAACCTGAAACAGTCAAAGTATCATCTAGTCAACGTGAACATTCGATACACTCCAAGGAATATCACCATAATATACGTGCGACACAACCGCCTACATCATCTGCTCAAACACAAATGCACCTGTATCATCACGGCGAAGTTAGTGCACAGAAAGCTGCGTCATTCCCACACGGATATTTACCAACAGCAGACAGGCGAACAGATACTCGTGTGGGGCATCGCGTTTCTATGGAATCTCACCGTATGACTAGTGAACCCCATCGTGTTGTAAGTGAACCCCATCGTGCTCTTACCGATCCTCATCGTGTTGGTTCCGAATCTCGTCGTGTTATTAGTGAATCCCATCGAGTTGTAAATGAACCACATCGTACTGTAAGTGAATTGCATCGGGCAGTTGGCGAATCACATATGAGACATCCACAAAATATACGAGGGTTAGTTGAAGCCAAAGCTCACCAACAACCGATTAAGCATTCGATACATCATAATATCGCCCCTTCCAGTATTCATAAAGAGCATAATAATGCAACCTTCTCTCAGAGGCAAGGCAATCACGGACATTCAAATCCGAATTACTCTTCACAGATTCATACCCAAAGAATTACCTCTGGAGCCAGGGCCATTGTTGCTGAAACTCCTTCAGGGCAGGGATCAATTCAAACGGGTGTGCCACTTGACCTCTCGCGAGTTTCCGAAAAATCACAACCTGTGAGTGAAAAAAGCGACCGGGAGGCAGATTCACCCCTTGATTTATCAATTAAAACGAGGAAGAGGTGTGCGGATACCAGTACCACAATTGCTCAGCATAGTAATGAGGGACATGAAGCTAGTTATAAAAGACCACGACTTGAAACTCCACAACTCTCCGTAAATCATGTGAATCAGCACTACAGAAACCATTTACACGAATCTATGGAAGCTACTGGTAAAATGGGACTTGCACAATCACTATATCAAAATCATTCCCCATCTCTGCAACAGCAGCAGCATCATCAGCATCCACAACAACACAGTCATCACCAGCATCAACAACAACAACTCCACCAACAACAGGTCAATAAACACCAGTCTCCACGTTCGCACTTTAAAAATTTGGATGTATTCAAACCAGAACACACTGCAGCTACAATGGCACCTCAGGTATCTAATTTACCATCCACAAAAGTTGCAACAGTTGTCGAGCAAAATGCCGCCCATCGCCATCTTCAGAAAACTCACGGGGCGCTTTTTCCGCCACCTAAAGTGAAGTCAGTTCGAGACACTAAAGTGGATCTATCACCGTATCCTTACAGTGTATATCCTGCCAGTAATCAGGCATCGGTAGTCAGGTGCAGTCCTGATAGTACGATAGGACAGAATCACATGCTTTCTAAACATGCAGCACAGCATATGTACAGACGTAATGTAGACAGCTCAAATATAGATATGAATCACGAACATGTAAAACAAACAAATGTAAGTAAACCTAATTCTCCAAGAGGACATGTGCATGCTGTAGAAAAACAAATACCTAGTGCTCAAATCCAAAATAATGCGAAACCTTCCCCTGTAGTGAACGATTCAAAGCATGGGATTAAGTCAGCTCAACCTAGATGTCAGCCCACGGCACAACAATCGCCCAGTCAGCATAATATTTCTCAACAGCGGCAGGATTACACAAAGGCGCAATCAGGGAAAGCTGACGTTCGTACCAGCCCTGCACAAGTCAAGCCCGAACCTCACATGCAGCTATTCCCCAGCTATAACAAACAATCTTTGCCGGGACCTTTGCCACCTACTTTAGTCCCAACAGAAACAAAAAGCAGGTCTGCTTCTCAAACTCCGGCTATTTACAAAACTCATGTAAAACCACCGGAACTTATGGGTATGCCGAAGAGTGAAAATGAGAAATCCATTACCACCATTCAGCCTATAATTAAACTGGAGGATAATCAAGCCAAAGTTGACCAAACCCAACCAGAAACACAATCAAGTGAAAATGTAACTAAATCCACAGAATCTACAAATGATTCGTCGACATGTGATAATTATTTGGAACCATTATCTATTGCCATTCCTTCTACTAAGACCAATAATACAGATACGAAGTCCCAGCAAATAATTGCCCCTAAGATAGAACCTAAACCAATGCCCTCAACAACTCCTGCACCACCTAAAATCCTCTCTAGAAAACAGATGATCATGAACGCCGTGATCAAGGATGAAAACCTGAAGAAGTACGCAACAAATATAGCCACACACTCGTCCAGAAAACCTCGCCACGGTAGTGAATTCAAGACACCAGGGGGTTCACCAGCTAGTCCACCATCTCCGAAGATGCCTATTCTAAGTCCACAGCAGAAGACTCTCCCGTCTGTTTCTCCACTTCACAATGACCCTCCTACACTAGATCTTCCCGATTATCCTTCAAAACAAAAACTTAAGGGACGAATTCCACATTCAATTCCAAAACGAGCGATAGAGAAAGGCAAAATTACTTCAACAAAGACCCCACAACCACCGCAAGTTGATATTACTAAGGCATCTACTGACGTAAACAAAGATCAAATCGGAACAACATATGCTCGACCCGAAGCGATTCGTCGTAATTCCTTACCCGAAAAAACATGGATGTACCAGAAAAATATCCCAGTTGCCAATGTTGCTCCTTTCGTGCATTCTGAAAATAAACAGGAACCTAACCAGCAGACAGACGCGGTTCGTACCAGTCAACCGGTAACAGGAAATCTTGACGAATCTGTAAAATCGGACGATGTTACCACAGACGATATCGAGCGTAAACCGGATGTAATTACAGATATCTGTAGAGAAACATCTAAAATTAAACCCAAAACAAGCAAAACTAAGAAACAAAAGAGGCAAAGTGATAAAGTACATGTAGTATCACAAGATAAGCTTAAGAGGGTACAAAAACAGCTAAGTTCGACCGACACTAAAATCAGCCACCCAGCTCCTGAGAAAAAAATACAACGAAGTGTTGATGTGCACATCCGTTTTTCTAAACTTCCCTCCAAAGCGAGAAAACGTGCGCGTGATGGTAAACGTGTAAGGAGAATAAATCATGTTACGGAGGAGAAGAACTCGGAGGAGAAGAGCTCGGAAGAGAAATTGGTTCATGAATCTGATATAAAAGACGGGGAGATCTTGGACAAAGATGATGAAGCTAAAACAAGTTCACCTGGTAACCTTATGTCCGATCCTGCATTACTGGATAGGGAGGAACGGGCTCTTAGGGTAAGTTATCATCTTGTATTTTGTTCATTAAATTAGTATGGTTGTTGGGTTTTATTACAGATGATATTACTATCGACTTTTGAACTTGTGGCGGTTTTATGGTATAATAGAAGCAAGTAGATGTATATTTAAGTCATATCCCTTTGGACATACCAATAAGAGCTTCAAAGAGTTCACTAGTGGTTTTTAAATTATTAATTATAACTATCGATAGTATTAAATGATTAGTTAAATATATATAAGTAAAATCCATAATGCCTGCTGGAGGCTGTTGATAGAATTGTGTGCTAGTATTGAAAGCTGATCCTAATCATCGGTGCTGTCAGTCGTTCTTATAGTAAATAGGAAGTATGTACATGCGGCCTTTATACACTTTCCATTACTTTATGTCACCATTTTATGACTTCTTCACATTTACAGAGGGCAATTGATCAGTTTACAAAGATGGAGAATGGAAGCAAATATCAACATAGCCAGAACAGACACAGACGAATGTCTAATACAAATAAACGCGTAAGATGAGGTTTCATTATCCAACTAGATAAAATGACCTTAAAGGGATACTCCCATGTCGGTAACGGCATTGTTATTCAAATCAACGTAATCAGAACATAACGTATTAACGTAGCATACACCAGACTATCCTAAGATGTTTTTTTCTCGCCTAAACAAATTTAACTCCGTTACTATTGGCACCATTTATAAATCTGTGAGAAAGATGCTTGTTCACTTTTAAAACTGTGCGGGAGAAAATCTGTACAATAGTTATGGTTTAATCGTTTTTTGAAGTAAATAATTATGTTGGAAATTGAGCCCTGAACTCGTGAAAGCAAAATCGATTATATTTTAATACTCTCCTAATGCCGACATAAAAGTACTAATGTTGACATCTGGCAAATTAAATGACGTCAGATTTAATGAAATCGAAGCCTTAATTCTCCACCCACTTGAAAGAGACCCCTTTAATCCCTTTTAGTACTAAATGAAATGATATTATTTTGGGAGAATATCCCTTTAAGTACAAAAACCAGTAAACATGTTTGTTGGTTGGCTTTAACCTATATTCCACCGATATATTTTACGTTATGGGAGTATTAGTTGTTTGGAAGAATTGTTTCTAGACGAATTGGCTCAATTTGCTTTTGATAATGGAAGAAAACAATTTTGGGAAAAAAATCGACTTGCTTTACGAGCAGATGTTGATCTTAATTAAACTGGCAGATACATGCAAAGATTTATCGATGAGCATTCCATCATTTGACACCCCAAAGCTCCCTTTCGTGTGATTTTAATTGGAATCTATAGTAATGCTTTTGTGGCAAGTTCAATTTATTGTTTGTATTTTTACTTTTATTTTTTTTTAAAGGCACAAGAGTTAAAGCGGAAAGCAATCGGCAGGAATAAAATTCAGGGTAATTATTTGTTATTTATTTAAAATTCCGAAAGAGTCCTGGGACCTGTTTCATGAAATTTTAACTAAAATCTAATCCAAATTTTAGTTATTTGATTGGATAATATTAGATTGATTGGCCAATCAAAATTGAAGTATCTACTAAAATTTGGATTTTATTTTTAGTTAATATTCCGAGAAACATGGCCCATATAAGCCGTCTGGTATTTTCATCGGGGCTCGCTTTAACTACGTACATCTTATCAAGCCCTTCATGTAATACCCTGAATATGTATGCACTACGTTTGATTGGGTAAAAGCCCAGCTTGTGAGCCTATCAGATTCCTTGGCCGCCACGCTTGCAAGATAAAATGTCTACATGTGATAATCGAGTACAAAGTTCAAGGTTCTTTCAATGTCAAGTTTACCGTGTGGTTCGCTATGTCACGATCTCTGATTGGATGCTACTGTTCACGTGTCTGCAGATAACGTAGCTATAATGTCGGGAACCTGCAACGGCCAGATGTTGTACAACTCGCAGTCGTTGCTTCGGGAACATGTGATACTTCGTGACGAGATCGGTACAAAGTTCATTACACAGACAGAGTGCTACTCTTGATAGTGCCGGGGATCGTGATGAAATTACTTTAAATAAACACATGACTATTAGCGACCTTACAGACACGTTGAGTCATTTGGCGATAAGATTGACTTTATTCATTATTTTAAGTTCCCCTGCACTAACTATTATATAAACTGGGGGTTGGGGGGGGGGGGGTCGTCTAAAGCATGCGCTTAAGATCATAAGGTCGGTCATTATATTAAGTGATATGGTTTAGATCCCACTCCCAGTCTTGTACGTGACAAATAGTATGTTCGTCTGCCCAACCTCGTGGATTTTCTTCAGGTCTTCCAAATTCTCCCGCAGCTATAGAACCATAGAATTATAGAAATAAAGTTATACCATATTTGAGTCCCGAAATGGCCTAGTTTCCCCATTTCCCTTATATCATTGTATAGGCTGTTTTAAGTAGAGGTCAAATAATATTGACCTTTAAATATGTTTGTAATCGGACCAGCTGATAAAATAAGATCCCCCATGTTAATCGATTCACTATACGATAACATTAAGTGTCATCAACCGGTCATTGACTTACATATATCTATATATATATATAGAGAGGGAAAATAAAAAAAATGGCAAAATAAAACTACATATTTTTTAAGCTAGCGCTCTCACAACTTACGTTGCTGGTCAGGCTTTATATATATATTTGTAACATACGTTTCATAATATTTAAGCGTAATCCTTCCCTAAGCCGACAGGACTTTGACACGACCGTCACGGATTCTCCCACGCGGTTTGTAGTTGATATCTTTACTTAGTAAAACAAACACACCATTCAACGCAAATTCAGTTACTAAAATAAATTGGCTTTCCCAGTAATCACAAGGTAAAACACAAGTCTTCAACCCAAAACACCATCATTAAGCGTTTTCTCCAAAGCCTTGGGATAATGTCACCTTGTGCTATAGTACCCCCACCTCCTCCTCCCACTTCCCTTACATTTTAATTTCCTAATGAACTAATTAAACTCATCATACCCCACTTGACCTGGAGAACTTGGACCTGGATTTAGCAGACCCATCGGTGAGGATTTCCTTTGGTACCATTAGTAAATAAACACCTAATACCCCCCCCCCCCCATATTACTTATATAAAATGGACATCAAATATACCAAAAGCGGAGGGAGACTTTCAAAAATGACACTCACGGGATTGCCAAC
This sequence comes from Patella pellucida, assembly GCA_917208275.1. Taxonomy (NCBI): domain Eukaryota; kingdom Metazoa; phylum Mollusca; class Gastropoda; family Patellidae; genus Patella; species Patella pellucida. The sequence continues at coordinate 27,465,511 of OU795038.1, read as the reverse complement.
GCTGTGCTGTGTGAATATGGTACCTTTATTTAGTACTGAATGCAACCACAAAAATCAACACACATAAAATGGAAATCAATTTGGAATTTATTTGCGAAACACTAATGGGTAATAAATGTGTTGGTGTGTAACACAATAATGGCTAAATGATTATTGACGTTACACCATCACGTATATTTTCATAATACTTGATACGTGGAATAACGTGGTAAATTATTTTGTTAACAACCATATTTTATTACGTGGTAATTGATCTAAATCCAATTAAATTCCAAGTATCCCCTAGTGTAGGAATAAAAATACACATTGTTATGCCTTATTTATCGGTAAACGTAAATATTCCATATCGAGTTGACATTTACATAAGGCATGTTCAAATGAGATCGTTTACAAAGGTATTGCCGAGATATGCACGATTCAACACTGTGGTGATTTTTTTCCATATAATTGTTAAGAGTATGGATATTTTAATGGCATATATTTTAAATATAAACATTGTCTAGGACATTGACTTGGAATTTTTGTCATAAATTTAGTGATCTACATAATCAATAAAACTGTATTTCAAAACACAATTACATATTGATTGAAACTTACTTTTAACATTTATTCTAATCTACCGGTAATTTGTGATCGATAAAAGAAAAATCCGTCACGCCATGTTTCATTACTTATTACATGTGACATATTTGCGTTGGAAAAATATATCAGACAATAGTGTAATATAGTTACCGGGGCTGCACGAATTTAAGCCCACCCGTTATTAGGCAAACATTTTTAAGTCCATGTTTTGACTGTCTTTGCTAATAATTTTGCCTTGGGCTTATATTCGACTAAAATGTTACCTGATAAAAACAGGCAACATCCGTATTTAAGCCCAGGGTAAAAGTGCTATGTCATGCACTAAATCGTTTTGTTGTATGTATCATTTACGTATTTGCATTTAGTCTTGTAACAAAACTCGTTCGTTTGTCTACAGGAGATATTAAACCTTTCATGCCGGAATGTAAATCATGGATTATATTTATCAACCAAACACTGATTAACGAAAAATGTTTATTTTTATTGGCATTCACACATACAAAGTTTTATAATTGATTATCAAGTTGTCAGAAGCTAAACAATAGAATGCTGTAGCATAAAGCCTGTCATTTATTCAACTGGCGTGGTTTCGAATCCCCGGTTGTGCTTGTCAAACCTCGTGGGTTTTCTCCGGTTTCCTCCCAAGCCCAAAACCCCTACGCGCAAGCGAATTATTGAAATAAAATTAAAATATATATGTTAGTCCCGAAATGACATAGTTTGTGTCGAGTGGAGGTTAAACTCCATTTCTCCCTCCCTCTAAACAATAGAATATATTTTTGGAGCAAGAACTTGAAAAAAAGGCATAAGGCTTATTTATTGGATTGTTTAATAGGACGTCGCAATTTCAATATGGCGACGTTGACGTCATGATCGGTTCCTGATTCATATATTACTATCGCACATGTTCTATACAGTTGTATGAATATCACCGCTTCATTAATGTCTACTGTAATCATCATATGCATTATTCTTTTTTTTTAGGTCGCAGTTGCAAGAATACATTCAGGGGACGCCCAGGTCTAAGGCCACGTGGTTTTATTGATTTTAAACCGGAAGTATTGAATTCACGAACGAGACGTTCAGGTACGTTTGTGGTCAAGCGAATCCACGTCATGCGAAAACACTATGGTTACCCAGCCAGACAAAAACAAAAACGATGCAAGTGACAGTGTCGATATTTTGTTTGCCAGGCTTAAACATTCCAAGTGTCAGGATAGATATCTTTGACAGCTTGACTGGGCACCATTTGGTGCATGACTGTAAATTTTATTTTGTAGAGAAATACTATGTTGAAATATTAAAATGAAGATATAAGTATGTGAAGAAATAAACAATATTTACTTCTATGTAGTCTATTATCCGGTACCAGATGACTCGTGTTATCCACCATTACTGATGACGCAAATCCTTTTTCGGAGTCTTGTCCTTGTCGGTACCACTGCCATTTGTATGAATGTACTATTGGTTGTAATGTTTGCTATTATACGTTGTTATTGTAGGCAGAAGACGTATCCCGCGCTTTAACCGTAACGCCGCGTTTGAAAACCAGTTACAACGCCACCATTCTCTTAAGCTGTCCAGGCGACTTCGACGAGCTAAGCGACGTCAAAGAATCGAATCAGACACAGAATTTGAGAACGATGATGAGGAGGACGAAGAAGCTGACGAGGACGACGATGCCACCGAATATGAATTTGATACTGATGACATTAATCAAGATCGTGTGCTACGGAAACGGGTATCTTTACGCACCCGCAAACGGCCTACAAGACGCCAAATCATAGATGATTCAGATAGTGACCAAGAGAATGGTACACCAAGCGACGACTTTTCTACGGACCACAGTTTCTTGAGTAGTACCAGGAGGTGTAAACCAAGTCGCGCATCTCGAAACAGAAAGAAAACTCGTTCTACCGTCAATAAAGATACCGGTACGCCGGTCATACAATCAGAGGTAGGCGGTGCTGTTTTTTGTTGAAGATTTATAGGGTACTCTGCGTTCGTATTTTTTTTTATCTTAATGGATCATGTACGAAAATTCCTTGCATGTCTCATGCACCCCAGTACAAAAATAGTATTAAAAAGCGCTTAATCATGTAGTGATGACGCAAAGTAGAGTATTAATGAAAATTATTGGCGTCTGTCCGGATTCGAATTTGTGTACACCAATTTCCGTTATTAAAAACTACTTAATCGAGATATGATTGCTTTTTAGTCTATATTAGTGTATCCGTGTATATAAAATTAATCAAATCTTCACGGTATTAAGAGGCAATCTATACTTAATTTTTTATAAGCCTGCATAAACATTCTGTAATGATTTCAGGAATCCACCGATGAGGAATTCGATGCGGCGTTCTGCTATCTTGGGGAAGACGTTCCACAGCACGTTCCAGCGGAGGTGAAGAAGATAACGATCAATAAAACAACTGGAGAAACGGGGCTACACAGAGCTGTTCATCTCAGTTATCAGGTAATCTTTTTCATAACCACTCTCAATTACTCCCTCAGAAAATCCATTCACATTACCGCTGTGTCAGTGTAACCCATCTGGACTATAAATCTTTTTAACATGACAAATACTTGGTGGGGGATCGATAGATACAACTCGACTGTTAAAAGCAACTAGATATTATTACTAGTAATGTTACTAAAAGCCCAGGCATGTTTTTAGAATACATCAATCTTATTAAGATAGTCTAAAGTAGAGAGATTCTAAGATATAACTGATGAAATTATTTTTTTTTTTTTTAAAAATCAACTTTTGCTAGGGTGTCATCCGCGATTTACCTTTTCAGATTATTGGTAAAAAGAGCACGTAAATAATATAGAAAAATCCCAAACACGAAAATAGATATTAAATCTTAATTTTAGATTGAACCCCACCCAACCCATTATCTACAAGAACTGAAAAACATGATTTTAGTACATTTCAATCGATGCAATGCATTGTGTTATCTTTCCAAGCGGGATCCAAATTGATCTGTTTTCTCCCAGGGCAGCAGATATCAATTAGACATTGATTTGATGGTAGAGAAATTAATGTATTTTTATCTTTTATGGATACGAAGTACATATAAAATTAAGTATTAAATTTGGTCAATGACCAAATGTGACCCCCAACTGGAGGTCCCCCCCCCCAAAAAAAAAAACAAACCCGATAACATTTTCTGTGTTGCAAGAATGATTCATCTTTAAGGCTTAAAGGCTTGTGTGAATAGTGTATGATATCATTATTTACAGCCCGTAAGATTGCGAATATAAATATCCCTATTCACCGGTAATTCAACTCAAAATGCTTAAAGTGACATTTTAACTTCTGTTTTTTTAATATCCTGAACTCAAAATCTTTAAAGTGACATTTCAACTTATGATTATTTGTATCCTGAAATTATAACACCCAAAATCCTTAAAGTGGCATTTCAACTGATGTTTTATTCATTTCATAACGAAAGTTGCTAAGACTATAATATTTGTCTTTTCTTAAATAGAGGTTAATAGACCAATGGTCTTCAATACCAAATCGAGCCATGTTTAACACTCCTTCTCAAAATAAACACTGAATGCAAATAATTGAAACACAAATACCAGAATACTCGACCTTTAAAAATAAGGTTGAAGGGAAATGAATTTTCCGATATAATTATAAATGCATTATTTATATAGCGAGTATATAACGACTATGAGATGAAAAAAACCTATGTTGTAATGAATTCTGTAATTATATATCTATATTAAAAACTCTAAATGACTTCCTGGTTATAATGATAGGCTAATTCAATATTCGCACCAATAATGACGAGGCTTCGCACGTAGTGTAATTACATCCTCTACCACATAATTAACTACTTGAAGAAAAACTCGGTCATTTTATAAGACCATCGCCCCTGTGCGTTTTCCCAGCGCCCAGGATTCCTTGTGAGCGCCCTAGAGATAACATTTTTTTTTCGAGTCGTTTATATGTTAATATATCGAAATATTATTGACAAGTGGCGATAGAGAGACACAAACTAGGTCATTTCGGGACTAACAAAGGGTTCGATTTTATTTCAAAAATTCGCTTGCGCGAGGGGGTCTCTAGCCTGTGGGAGAAAACCGGGGGACCCGGAGAAAACCAACGAGGTTGGACAGGCGATCCAACTCCTTGTCACATACAAGCTGATAATAGAATGACCCATTGACAGATCTTATGATCTTATACTTGCGCCTTAGATCAGTCGGCCACCAAACCCAACATTGGTGTTGCAAAGTAGGCTTTGAATGTCAGTGATTTCGTTATCTCCCTCTGTCCTTTCATCGATCCTTAAATCGGCCCGTATTACGAATTGTATATACAGACTGCAGATATACAATCCGATTGTTTTAAAATTCATGAGTCTAAGATATCTAGGGATTTCCAAATACATACAACTCAATAATTATGCGATAACTTTTGTAGACTGTCCGGACGACTTAGCTGCTGGGGGTTTGTGTTAAGTAGTCTGTCGAATTTACTTTATTTGCAATCTTAATAGGTTGATCGACAGCCGGGATGATGAATTTGTAGTGTGCGTATGCTTCCAGACTTGGCAACCTTTTTTTCTTAAAAATTGATTTTTAAAACCTTTCAGTAGACTTGTTTTCCAATCTAAAATAGCTTTATATGTTTCGTCATTAAAATTGGTATGGTTAACCATTCTTCCGGCTTGTGATTCAACACACTGTGAATTTGCATGTGTGGCAGATGTGAATGCTATATTTACATATATGTACGTGTGTTAAATTTTTCGAAAAGAAAACAAATATCCAAATTGTTAGCACGTATCATACGGGCTGTCATTGAGTCAACGCAACTGGCGTGGTCTCGAAAATCCGGTTGTACGTGATAAGGAGTAGGGTCACCTGTCCAACCTCTAGGGTTTCGTCCCACTGCTAAAGATCCCTACGCGAATGCGAATTATTGAAATTAAATTAAACCGAAATGAACTAGTTTGTGTCGAGAGGACGTTCAACCCCATTTCCCTCTTGTATGAAACACTGGTAAGGTCTTCCTCGTGAACTTAATCTTCGTCAATAAGAAAACTCGTTCTAGCGGTGTATGATACGGTTGACCTATTTACTATGTAGATAATATATATTATTAAAGCTGCACTAACAACAATACACTATAATACTAGTCGATATTATAACCTTCGACCTAAATATTTAATAACCATAAAATCAGTGAAGGGAACAAAAATGTTTAAAGCGACAGTATAAAACCAGTTAACAAAACGAGATTTTTTAAAGAGGCAGTATAAAACCAGTTGTCAAAACAAGTTTATTTAAAGTGACAGTATAATGTCAGTCTGCTTAAAGTGAAACTAAAAGTAGAACAACCCAGCAAAATCAGAATGCTTAAAAAGGGACCAATAAGACCAGAAGACAAGTCAAGAGCACAGGATGGTTAAAGGAGCAGTATAAAATGATAAGAATTTTAAAGTGGGACAAAAAATTGTCAAAACCCCCCAATAATATTTAAAGTTTTAACAATAAATAAGCCACCAAAGTTAGAATAAACAGGATGTTCAAAGCGGCATGATAAGAATGTTAAAACTGACACTATGAAAATCATCATGTTTAAAGTGACACGGGCCTCTTCCTTTTCGTGTACCGTAGTTAGAACGTGTGATAACTAGTCTTGAAGACAAGGTTGAATACTGATTAATTTTGACTCGTATATAAAAATAATTACTCTTCTTTTAATATATTATGGTAGTTTTTCAGGCGAGAAACACCCATGTGTCTAGACCCCATTATTTACAATTTGATAACATTTGCGGCTCTATACACAAACCTAATGGCATATACAGACTTAAGTTAAATACGGTGGTTAAAAAACACTGGCGGTCATTAAACAGGCCTCGAACTTTGTCGTCTGAACCCAAGTATGGGGCAAATAGCCCAGTTTAAAACCATAGCTCACTGCTTATTTTTGAAAAGCCTTTTTTGAGCCAACATGGAAATTAGGTCGTATGTTGCATTCGGCCTGTCTGTCGTTTACTATTTCTCCCGAACTCTCTACATAATTATCTGATCTTTGGTGGTTTGAAAAAAATGTATGTGCTTTGGACATTTTCTAAAATACATAGCAGCTTTTTTTCTTCTTAAGAACTCCACTTTAAGCTTGAATCATCTAACATCATATTATTGGCAGTAGAGTTAATCAAGTGTAATAATTCGCCGACAAAGAAATAACACGACGTCTGTGATCAATTTACCTAGCTTAAAGGTTAAAGGTACGCTTGTAACATACAAGTTGTTTATGGCCGTAAACTAACAACACGAGCGGTATTCAAATATCTCTTCTAGTTATAATGCTTGGTCCGCCATTCCTAGCATTGTATAGTGGATATTGACAAAGATGATCCACAATAACCAAGGTTACCATAGACCCGTCCGTCTCTTACGGCCAGGTTGGTCAGTATCGTAACGGCGCTAATATGTCACTAGCATCTGTCCAAGTTACCTCTGTCATAGTTGAAACTTACTCTTCGAAACGCCATTCAACTATATTGGTAGATTTTTTCTAGTATAGTTTATTTCAACCATTTTGGCCTGTCAAACCTCGTGGGTTTTTCCCCCTAGTCGTCCGTTTTCCTCAAACATCTAAAGACTAATACGAGCAAGCGAAATATTGAAAAGAATTGAACCATATTATTTTGCTAGTCCCGAAATAACCTAATTTGTGTTGAGTGGATGTTAAACCCCATCTCTCCCTCTTTCTCGCTCGCTCTCTCTCTCTCTCTCTCCCTCTCTCTCTCTCTCTCCCTCTCTCCCTCTCTCTCTCTCTTTTAGCCATATTGGTCTTGCCAAACCATTTCCCCATGGGCTTGATCGGACTGTGTCAAAACCCGTTTTTAAATGCAGTCTTGTCGGCCTACTTGTGTCCGATTAATTTATTTTCGTGATTCTAAGAACGTGATGTTGTGCTGTCAAAATTACTACTTGATTTATTGAACAGTCGATGTTGATGCGATGGAATAACGTGACTTTCATATACCTCAAACAAAATATATTGCCTTTAAAATTAATGATATTTCTGTAACTTGATATAAATGTAATCTGACGCTTTCATATTAAAGTTGATATTTTTTACGCAGCTGTTAGCGTCACTGTAATGCTTATCACGAGTTAATATATATATTAGTCTGTTTGTTTTTTTGAACGAATTTATTTTCTACTCGTGTTCTGGTGTAAACCGAGAGCTGAATGATAATGCGATATCTCCAGTCTAAAGAGACGGTCGACCGACATATTGCAATCAGTTAATATAGTATATACAGTATATGTATGTTGTTGGCGGTTTTTTTTGGACTGCATATCGGCTTTTTAGTCCCAATTTTAATTTTATTATGTTTCGTTATGTCCATAGGTGGAATGTGTTTTACATGTAAAAGAATGTTTTCGGACATAATATTTTTGGCATTCCTGTAATGCAAACAAAAAAAAACAACAAAGAAAAACAAACCCTATTTTTTCCCACTGGATGCGATTTCCGACGATTTGTCTTGAAAATGGATTTTTTACATGTGTGTGTGTGTGCGAGATCTATTTCCTCGCTTGAGAGCGTAAAATATACCGTGAACATTCAGTCATTCAGATTCATATGTACGCAAATCACCTGAACATTAAACAAAGCCCGGCACATTCCCATAAAAACCCGACACCCTTTCCCTTCACAGCCCGACGTCGCCCCTTTAAACTCGACACCGTCCCTTTAAAAACTGACACCGTCGCTTTAAAACGTCAGATAGCTAGGTAAACTAGCACGCCGTGTAGTAATGTTTACACTACGTGCTCGTTTACACATTGTCAATGTCGGGAAGGTCAATGTCGCCAAAATTATTTACTTTAGTTGCCGCGCCTAGCTAATACTGTTTTAACCCACTGGTGAGCTCTCAGATATGTGCGAATGTATATACGTAGGTGTCTTGACCCCGAAACCACCCGCCATTCGCAGATTAGCTCCAACTTATACTCTCATTAAAGCTGCCACACCACGCGATAAGTTTTTATTTTAGTTAGAAACGCCTACGTAAGCAATTTGCCTTATTTATTTTTACAAATAAAACCGTGAGCCATTTGATGTTAAAAGCCAAACAATATCGTCTTTTCAATCATGTTTTAAAATTGAGTGATGGTTAAGAATTAAATTGGAAATGTTATTTTTATGTACGGCACTTTTGTAGATGTCTGATCGAAGTGATAATAATGCGTTTTACAAAACGAATACAATGTACGTCATGGCATTTTTAAAAACACCATTGTTTAAAATTTTAAAGGTGAAGAAACCAAGGTGAATCGGGGCGGAAATAAACTAAACGCCTCACGTCAACAAGAATAATTAGTTATAGTTTAGATCGAGAATACGCCTACACAACTATTAAGACTGGATTCGCGATTATAATGAACCTAACGTGGTCGTATATTGTCGTCGGCCCCGTCCGTCGGTCCAGCGTCCACAAGAGAGCATAACGTTAATATCCGGTTGACTTTAAATTTATTATGTTTAAAGTCATGCGACGAAGAATCCTATTGATTTTCAGCGATTTCAGATAATTACTGCCAGGGTTATGGCACTTGACCACTTCAAAAATCTTGTGGATGCTCTAGAGGCCAAAGTTAATATCCGATTGACTTTGAATTATTTATACACACTAATTAAGGTAGCAAGAAGAAGAATCATATTGATTTTCAGCGATTTCCGATAATTACTACCAAAGTTGATCACTTCAAAAAATCTTGTGGACGCTTTAGTTATTATCCGATTGACTATAAATGTTACAGAGTGTTAAGGTCATGAGACAAATAGTTCTGTTGTTTTCTAGCGATTTCCGATAAGTACTGCCTGAGTTAAAAAAAAAAAAATCGGAAGGCTAGAGGCTAAAGTTATCACCCGATTGACTTTAGATTAATACACAGAGCTTAAGGTCTTGAGACGAAAAAGTATATTGAGTTTCAAAGAATTTTGATAATTTGAATAGCTAAAGCCGGATATTAAATGTGGAGGAGAACTTTATCAAAGCCAAAAAAATTCTAATGATTTTCTGGTAGTTAGGCCTACTCTAAATCAGATTTTAGTGTATTATAAATGTTTCATTACCGAAAAAAGTAAAAATATGCGACAACTCTTGACTGTTCGGACGATTTAGCTGCTCTCGGCGTATGTATCGTTGCTTGACAACCAATCGTTTGATGTTTTGATGAGGAATGGAATAGGGTTTAACGTCCTACTGTTCTGTACCGGGCATACGCCATACAGGAACATTTCGAATTTCAATTGTAAAGGGCTCTGTTACGTGCACACTCATGACGTGTACACGGGACCATGGTGTTTCGTCCCTTTCGAACGACTATTGGCTGTCCGTTGCCAGGCCCCGGCCTATACTGGGATCTAACACGTTACTCACGTATTGTTAAAACATATTGGATTGACTAAACAGCTCAGTGTGAAAGGGGCGGGGGCATCCGGAACCAATGCCCCCTTTACACATTGGCATAAATCAATAGAGGGCCACAATTCGACAAATCCTGTCATCCGGTGTGGTACACACAGTTTGAAACCACCGCATATTTGTTTATTGCTTGCATTGTCTGTACATTTGTGTCCTGTCCGCGGGTCTATATACACTGACAAAAATCTCGTTAAAACAGCGAAAGTTCCACAACGTGAAGAATGACGTATTCGGACCCTATACCCTATGGGAGTATTATGTATTCTAAATTATCAAGTCTTTGTCTGGTGTAATTTGATAGATAAGTTTACATTAATAACATAATATATCAATGCTATATATATCATCTGGTAATATATCTAACAGACTGGTCTCTTAGGACATCTGAACTCATACGTTTAATGGGTGCAATGAGTAAGACGTCGGCACGCTAACCTGGAGATCTCGTATTCGGGCCTGCATTTTCCGAGAAAATCCATCGGGATTGTCCGGTACAGTAGGGCGGAGGGCCTGGTGAGATACACCGCATAGTCGTTCGGATGGGGCGAACAACTGAGGTCCCGTGTAAATATTAGCCTACATAAGAGTATAGGCGAAGCACAACAGTAGGGTGCGAGACTCAATTTTATTTAAATACTGGTATCATGAAGCATAATGGCCGATTTTTGCCTTCCTAGATAATCGATTGATAACGACTCCTGATAACCGACCCGATAACAAATACAACCTGTTCAACTATCAGCCCTCAAAGTCAAATATCCTGGCATTGAAAAAAATAACCTATATAGTTTTTGTCTGCACTAAGTAATAGATTTGCACCGGTTGTTTACCATAGGTGCGGCTAATTATGAAGAATCGTCGAAGAAAAACTTAACCACTGCCAAGATGTAAGCATAGGGAATATTTTAGCTTCGTTTCCTCCCACTGCTAAAGACCCCTACGCGCAAGCGAATTATTAAAATATATCGTACTTTATGTTAGTCCCGCAACGACCAAGCTTGTTTCGAGTGGACGTTACCTCCCTCTCTTTCTCTCTCTCTCCCTGTCTCTCTCCTTGAAAATATAACAAGATAAAAACAACAAGTTTTTAGACTGTTTTGACCTACAATACATATTATCAATACATTCATCGTATAAGACAAGTATAGACAAACCTATACTTAACGGGAAATGTGTTTTTTTGTCTTGATGACGTTTAATAACAGTGTCTCGAGGCTAATCTATTATAGAGTCATGTTTACTGTCTCCAGATAGAACATAACATTGACCATTCCACCTTAAAATAGCTGACAAACAGTCTATATAGGCTTCCATGGTTATACTTAATTATATTTACCAGCGATGTTTCTAATGTTATTTATAGCCTCAGGTTTGATTTATTATTAAGATAAATAGCTTTCTCGTATCTCCTTGAAACTGTTTTTAAACCGGGACTCTAATGACATGCACTTAATGGCGTCTACTTTTCTAAATTCAGACATTCGAAGTAAATAGAGAATCTCCTACGAGTGTTTTTTGATATCAAAAAATATCAACACAAGTTGATAAAGTAAAAATAAACGAGGCTCTGCCGAGTTTTTTTTACTTTATCAACGAGTGTTGATATTTTTTGGTATCAAAAAACACGAGTTGGAGATTTTATTTATCACCCAATCCATTCTTACATGCACAAATAAATAAATATAATTCTTTGGTATAGATTTCACTTTTACAGAACTTAATTACATTACAGCGTAGTAATACATCATTTTTTGAAAGCAGTTTAGCTATTGTATAGTCCTATATACTGACCCAGTTTTTTGCTTCAAGGTCAATTAAATAAAAGCAGCTTCCTTTTTTTTTTAAAAAGTCACTCTTTACTTAAACTAAGTGGTTTCTTTAATATAAAAGAAAGTAGTTCCTTTTTGATTGACCAATCAAATTTATGTAAAGCGATATCACCACTGTGTATATATCACAGTAGATTATGTAATTTAACACACGAGCGATATCTACTGTCAAATGTATTATTGGGTGATAATTTAGTTTATATCACATTATTTCGGCCTTCCGAAACAGAACTTGAATATTAAGCAGTTGTCATTTTGAGATTAGCCAAGCGTACATATTAGGTCGTAGTCGAATATTTGGCAGAAGCCATTCTTTTATAAGTTCAGCGCTATTAAACCGTAACAATCATGGTTTTGCTTTTAAAGGTATCCTTTTTTCTTGGAATAATATCCCTTTATGTAATTAATTAACCTTGACCACCTCATCTGGCTTTTGAAAAGAATAAAATAATTGTTTACAGTGACCGTTGTTTGGTTTAACTTAACCTCATCGTAACCTAGTAGTATTAGTATTAATCTATTGTCGTCGTGATATCTCCACGACATTACAGTTTATAGCTGGAGGATAAATTGGCAGTACTACATACTTTGAAGTTGTAACTTCTGTCTGTTCCAATAGTAGATCGCAGCCCGGAAAGTGTAAATGAACTTTAAAATAAGTACTTTAGTACTATATAGGCCAGGCTCGAGACTTAACAAAGCATTTTCAGACTGACTTCAGTTAAGAATTTACTCAAAACTGTTCGCCTTATGTTAACTAAGATATAGCTATTATAAATCTTTTGTTGTTTTAATGTACCAAAAACATCAGAAAATGTTAGCTAAGTTTTATAAAGATACTTCTCATAAACATTGATTGAAAGTTGAGTCAATTCTTAACTTAAGTCTGAGAATGCATTATAAAATTGGGGCCTGTAGAATATGATGTCATCTTCACCATCTTGAAATTGTGACTTAATATCAAAAATCAAAGTCCGTCAATTCTCAACTTACGTCTGAGAATGCTTTATGAAATAATGGTATGGAACAGAACATGACGTCATCTTCGTCATCTTGAAATCGTGACTTGATATCAAAAATCGAAGTCCGTCAACCAAGGAGCTTTAATTTCATTAAAGCTCCTTGTCGTCAACCAATGAGCCATTACCCCAGGAACAAGCATGTCAATTGTCATGTCTGTCGTATTTTAATTGTCGGAGCTTTTTTTTTTGTTGTGACGAACGTCGATTCCAAGAACCCAAGAGCAACAAGAATATGGGTTGCGCTTGTGAGCAAAGATTTGCCGCTGGAACAAATTCGCACTCAAGAATTGATAAGAAAACTTTATTATTGGGATGACCCCTCTGTGCACATTGACTGAACCTTTATTATTCATGATCCTGGTGTGTATACGATATTGTTTATAGATTTACTAATTCTTCTTTACTGTTTTTGCAGGAGGCAATCTCATATTATTTAAAAAGTGGAACAGTTGATGTGAATGCTCGAGATAATGCTGGATATTCTGCTTTACACGAGGCATGTGTAGTAGGGAAATTGAACGTGGTACGAAGTCTTCTGGAGCATGGTGCAGACGTCAATGCGTCATCACATGATGGCATTAGGTTAGTTACAATTGTATATTGGATATAATGATTACTCCATGTTATTCATTCTGTTTTACCGACTTCGTTGATATTCTCCATCGACGTTTAAGTATATTAGTAACCAAACAAAGCAGAATAAATTCGAAACGTATGTCATTTGTAGGCATTATATTTCGGCTATCGATACCAAAATGTGGCCATCAAGGAGTGGGGCTATCATAAATATTAGTGGCAAGATACTAAATTTGGTCCAAAACTGCACCCAGTTCTGGTAATAAATATTTGGGGTCATTTACTCTGCAGTCAGTACCCAACAAATACTCTGTGAACCGAATGAACGGAACATATCACAAAGCACTTGCTTGCCAGAAGGTTTTAGTAAGCATTCCTAGTTCATTGGCAGCATAATATTTTCTTCCATCACGGGGTATGGGGTTGATGGTCTGGTTTTGATCAGCCTGTCGAATCAGATTAGCGCTATATCATTTTGAATGCTCGGGGGTTTATTTATCGTGGAAGATAATACTGGTTGCGTATAACTATTTTAATCTCACTTGTGGGAACAGGTTGTAGTGACCCCGATCGTTTATTACAGATTAAACATGTGCTCTCTCTGTGTGTGTGTGTGTGTGTGTGCGGGGGTAGTAGATCTTTCCTAAACCCCATGTAATTATGAGAATTGTGTTTCTAAGGATATTTATAGAATCCATTTATTTTGATTGAAATGAAATCAATCGAAGTGGAAAACATCCCCCAATGTCCATGATGATATCGACATTTATATAATAAATATCAGGAGGAGGCAAGGAATCTTCATTTTTAGAACCCATGCATATAGTTTCTCGTACTAACTAAGTTAGGCCATGCAATCGAGGGAGCCATGGACTTTTTCCAAAAAGCCTCGCCTCAAACAACAAGAAAAAGAGCACGATGAGTAGACGGCCATGTTACTATCCCTGTATCTAACGGATTACAAAGTACAGTGCTTATTGTCACGTATCCGTATTAGATGCGATTTAAAACAGTAAATTAACTTTTATTAAGCCGTGCTTTCAAGTCCCGCCTATTACACCAGAGTACTGGAAATAACTTCCGGCTTTAGTCCGCTTGACACTAACGACCGCTTGCCACGTGGAGTTTTCATTTCATTTAAGACTGTCTCTTCTCGATACCACCGACCGTTTCGTAGTTATTATACGCCCACATGGAAAAATGGTCGTATATTGCCGTCGCCCCTGTCCGTCTGTCGGTCCGTCTGTCCGCTCGTCGGTCCGCCCATCGTCCACAATTTCTTGTGAACGCTCTATATGGGCTAAAATTGATATCCGATTGACTTTAAATTTATATACACTGTTAAAGGTCATGAGACAAAGAGGCCTATTGATTTTTAACGATATCTGATAATTACTTCCAGAGTTATGGCCCTTGATCACTTTGAAAAATCTTATGAATACGCTAGAGGCTAAAGTTAATATCCGGTTGACCTTAGATATATTCACAGTGTTTAAGGTCATGAGACGAAGAATCCTATCGATTTTCAGCGATAGCTGATAATTTCATCCAGAGTTATGGCCCTTGATTACTTTGAAAAATCTTGTGAACGCTGTAGAGGCTAAATGTTAATATCCGATTGACTTTAAATTTCTACACAGTGTTTCAGGTCATGAGACAAAGAAACCCTTTGATTTTGAGTAACTTCCGATAATTACTGCCAGAGTTATGGCCCTTGATCACTTTAAAAAGCCATGTGGGCACTCTAGAAACCAAAGTTAATATCTGATTGACTTTTAATTTATACGTAGTGTTTAAGTTCATAAGACCAAGAATTATATTGATTTTCAGCAATTTCCGAATATTATTGCCAAAGTTATGGCCCTTGATCACTTCAAAAATGAATTTTGATAACTAGAGCAGTGAAATCCATAATATTAAATGTTTGGTATACCCGGTACTTAACGCTAGCATGGAGGACTTTCTAAAAGCCAAACAAATTCTAATGATTTTCTGATAATTACATAATGAGTTGTTACTTTTAATCAGATTTTAGTGTATTATAAATGTTCCGATAATTACATAAATGAGTTGTTACTTTTAATCAGATTTTAGTGTATTATAAATGTTTCATCACCGAAAAAAAGTAAAAATATGCGACAACTCTTGTTGACTGCCCGGACGATTTAGCTGCTGTGGGCGTATGTTTCGTTGTCTGGCAACCTGTCTTATATGTTTGTCTATAGTAAGCAATAAATCAAGAATTAATGGCGTGATTAAGAGAGTTTATTTAACAATCGTGTCATCAATTTCTAAAGTGGACTTAATCGCCCATGATTTTATTTTCTCACAAGGCCCGTATTTTTCTTCCCTGTGAACTTAGGTTAATTGGGTTTCTTATAAAACCAGACGAATCGAAATGGAAAATGTATCGATTGCTCGCCTGACATTTTACGTTCAAAGTATTAAGCAGAGAACTTGTAGGGCTTATTCAACTTAGTTACCGTATTGATTTGTGACTCGGAAGCGACAGACTTGGCCTACTTTCTGTACATGTATTCGCCGATGATCGAGGCACGATAGTTAAAAGACTTGGCTCGTTTCCAAGTTTTAAATTGGGTGGACCTTTTCAAGCAGCACATAGCTATTGTACTTACGTCAGAACAATGACCCTATTTTTTGGTACGGCAGGCATCATGGTTTAACAAAAGGTCAAAAGTTCTTTAGAGAAAGAGAGAAAAATAGGGCTTAAGGTTCACTCGACACAAACTGGGTCATTTCGGGATTAACATATGGTTTAATTTTATTTTAACTACCCGCTTGCGCGTATGGGTCTTTAGCAGTTGGAAGAAACCGAAGGACCCGGAGAAACCACACGACGTTGGACAGGCGACCCTACTCCTTGCCACCTGGGGTTCGAAACCACGCCAGTTGACTCAATGACAGGCCTAATGATACAGCGCGCGCACGCTAACCATTCCCCCCCCCCCCTCCAAAGTTCTTTAGTTTTTAGTTATGTATATTTTTATTTTTAAATTGGCCATGATGTAGAGCTTTAATTAATACAGTTAGGAAGATATATATCTATATCTCAGTTTATTGCGTTTGTTCATAAATCTCAATTTTAAGAGGAAGTTGTTTCAGAAAGCTCCCCAATATTCACTGGATTTCAAAGATTTATGTCTTTTATATTAATGTCAACACGTGAGTCATTTTGGTAGATTTATTGTTGGTTTTTTTTTTGTGTGTTTTATTTTTTTTATATTGTCACGGAGCGAGAGAGAGATATAGAGATAGATAGAGAGAGAGAGATGGGGTATAATGTCAACTCGACACAAACTAGATCATTTCGGGACTGATATATATATTTTTTGGCAGTGGGAAAAAATCAGGAGGACCCAAAGAAAACCCACGAGGTTTGTCACGTAGAACCAGGGAATCGAAACCACGCCAGTTGACTTAATGGCAGACCTTCTGATACAGCGCGCACGTGCTAACCATTGCCCCCCCCCACACACACACACCACTTGATTCGTTTAAACGTTGTTTATGACTTTCGATGGCTACGTTTTATCAATGACGCAGGACGGAAGGCCTGACAATGACAGCTGTCTAGTCGTACGGATTGGACGAAAAACCGAGGTACCGTGTACGCATTGGCATTCACGCAAAATATCCCTTGACAGTTGGAATTCAATATAAGTGTAGGCCATATAGTGCCGCTGTCCAGGCAAAATTCCACTTATAGCATACTGTAATGCGTATGCCCTTCTTCATTAGCTCAGTTAGGAGCATATCAGTAGGACGTTCACCCCCATTGCATTTCATTTTTTATTTTCAATGGCTGTGTAGTTTGTGTCTTATGAGTTTTCTTTGTATGTGCTGCAGTCGCCCTGCACTTACTATTAGCACACATGGTCATTACTAACGACGTTACGGCACACATTAAATATTATTTCTTGCTTGGTTTTGTTATCATGCTAGTTATTTAAATTATCTTCTTGTATATTTTAGGCCTATCCATGATGCTGTGGAATCCAACCATATTGAGATCGTCAGGTTGTTGATCGCCTGTGGGGCTGACCCCACTTTAAAAACTCCTACCGGAAAGTCCTTATCGGATATATCTGTGACGTCATCGATGAGCCGTTTTTTACAGGGTATGTAACTCTAATCACACTGTATCATTATTTGTTTTGAATGTTGACATTTCAGAGTAAGGAAAAAGAGACCCATAAGAATAAAGTTTTTGTAACCGAGAATTCGAAACACGTCAATTTGTCGTGTATTGGTGTCACTAAGAAGTAGGGGAAAGTCTTTAATGGAAACCATTAATGGCGACAAGTACAGCGCACAATAAGTATTGCACTATATCTCAAACGCGGATAGCTTAATAGTGTAGGAAAGCAATCATTAAAAAGCAGCAATTTTCTCTTTTAAATATCACAAAGAGCAGAAATGTTGATTTTTTCTGTACAGCACTCGTCCTAATCGGTGAACTCATACTTCGGCCATTTTGTTTTGCTCCATATAGCGATAAAACTGGCGTTATGGTCCAATTAACGATAAACTAATAACAGTAATGACCTTGTATAAATCAGTTAGCCATGGACTCGTCTGATTAATTTAATAATGTCTGTTTTCCAGATTATTATCGTTTCCTCGGGCTATCTGGTCCTGATGACACCATATTGATTAATATCATACTTTCAGATCATAGTCAGAGGAAGTGACTTCATGATTAATCTCATGTCTCTGAAAATTGACATGTTATATAAGCGCCTTAAACTAAAAAGTTTGACGAACTTGGGTGGTGGATCGGGATACAAATAATTTCTTTAATATCGATTTTCAGTGGCATCAATCGAATGAGATATTATTACATAGAGCGGAATTCTGATCTTTCTAACCATGCCATTATTGTTAAATCCAGCTTAATTCCTCTAGATGCGTCCTTCACCAATCACAATATTCGATTATAACACAAATTTAATTACACTGATGCCAATTGAAATCGCACTTTTTTGTTTGCGACCACCATACGATTCATTGTTTAACACGACAGAATCCGGCATTGGAGCGATATTGTTCACCATTTCCATAAATGGTGATGACGTGTTTGGTAGACAATTAAAAATAGAACTCAAATTATTGACGCACAGATTGGTGTGTTGCGTGAGTATCAAAACACATTTTGGATAAATAAGGAAAATTTGGTGCTGCGGGCGTTGATGACAGATCACTGATATTGTAAAATAGAACTATTTTGATAATGATGGTGCCTTAAAGAACGCGTAGGGTTATTGATTTCACAATTCTGTGTATTTTCATCATAACCCTTATTGTGCTGATAAAATCGATGGTTATTATAGGCCCATATTTGTATATTTTTTGTGATTTAGTTTATCTAACATGGCTGATATGGCAAACGGTCACCAAGTTCTAAGGCCACAAGTCCGACTTCAACTCGCAAGGCTCCAAAAGAGATCTCTGGTCAGTGTCCATGTGCGTAAGTTAGACGGTTATTGGCGCCGTAAAATCGGTTTCTTTAAACGCAGTGTGTGACCGCTACGACGACAGCTAACCCTATAGATCTGCCACAGGGATTGGCTGGTGCGCAAGCGGTTCAGTGAGACGCAGGCAGCTCGTAGAAGAGTGTGAGGACAGGCTGAGCCTGCAACCGACGTCGCCAACCCTAACGGCTGCAACTTGACGAAGGGCTAAGACAGTATAAGCAAAATCCAAGGAGATTCGGCACTTAAGCCGTACCGGGCTGCCCTTCCTCGTAGGTCCGATTTTGGTAAACACGGAGACTTGCCTTGTGTAACATAATACTGATGGAATATTTCTTTAAATGTCGAACTGCCGATGAGCGACGACTTAGACATGATCACGGTAGTTCGGTCTTCCAGTAAAATAGAAGAAGTTCTGATAGGAATGGTTGTGGTATTTTAATATTCGTGTCCTGTTCGTCGCAGTCTCGATGATATGATCTTTATCGAGTACAGTACCAAGAAGATTTGTTTTTTAAGTTATATTTGTTTGCCATAGTTAAGGAATTTTTTATAGTGTTATATACTTTAACACGAGCTAGGCTAGTGTTATTTGTAACTGCAAACCAGTAAACAGGAAAACGACAATGACTTCGGTCGCGTGCCTCCAGCAAATAATGTGACAAAACTGTCTACGCTAAGGAAAAGAAATGATTTATCCAACCCACACATAAATCGTCTTTTATAGTAACAACACATTCTATACACGATCTCTATTAAAGTGGCTATATAATATATATTTAAAGACCATCGTCTTCATTAGCTCAGTCAGAGCAGAACAGTAGTACGTTAAACCCCGTTTCATTTCTTTTAAGACCTATTGCAAACTCTTTTTCTGGCCGCCATATCTACGTTAAACAATATAATACGATGGCTTCGACGATAAGGGTCGATTGAATGACTGAAAACTCAAACTTTGATTGTTATCTTGGCTTTTGTACTTGTCAATCCATAATATGAACTGGCAATCGTCGAACACACGTTAGGTTTTTTCTTGTCAAAACTCCAACCATCATAACTTTGTTCATAATAAATTAATATGACTGAAATGTTCAATATATTCATTATATATTTTTGATATATTATAACAAGAACAACAACCTATGTATCAACATCTTACATAATGCCCGAAGTGCTAGTGCCAAAGCCATGTGAGTGCTTCGGCTGGAGTGTGATGTACGAAAGAAGCACTAAGCAATCTATTTCTAGAATAAATAAAGTGTATCGAAGGTTTTCTGTTGAGGTCACGGGAATTTGTACTTTCAGGAACTGTATTATAAGATGCCCCGTCCTAAATCTGAATTGTCTGGTTCTTACCCTTTCAGTTGGTATAAAGTGATAGAGTTGTCACTACTTTTTCTACACCCGCATGGAAATGTGGTCGTATATTGTCGTCGCCCAGGTCCGTCGGCCTATTGATATCAGCGATTTCCGATAATAACTGCAAAGTTATGGCCCTTGATCACTTTGAAAGATCTTGTGACGCTCTAGATTCTAAATTTATTATCCGATTGACTTTAAACAATCCAAACAATTCTAATCATTTCTGATAATTACTTAATGCGCTATTACTCGTAATAAGATTTTCATGTGTTGCCGGGCAACCTATCTTTGATATTTTGTTTCGAACCTGTGGTTTATTTCTATTCCTGAATTTCTTACACTAGCAAAATGTTTGACGTTGACCTATTTATTCATATTTTTGTATTTTTTTTCAGGATATTTTGGTGATATCAATGGATTTGATTCGGATGCTGAAGATAATCCCTGGCAGTTTTCTGGCACCTTTGACATGGGTAAGCACAGCCATTTTAAATATAGAGCTCGCTATTCTTTGGAACAGTATCACATTTAACATAATCAGGCCCGGATCCAGGAGTTTTTCGAGGGGGGGGGCATACATTGTAACAAATGGCCATCATTAGAGTGCCGCATACATTAGTGGTTTGGTGTAATCCCCAGAGCCTTGACGCATTGCCTGGGCATAGACAATGCGAAAATCATGTTTATATCATCAATTAAAAAGCAGATACACCAGTCTGGCTGGGGCTGAGGGGGGGGGGGGGGGTGTTTTGCGACTAAAAGAGAGATATGGGAAATCTAAACGATTTAAATAATGATACCAATTGAAGAATTGATTGCAATTGATCAGGATTCAAACGCTTTGGTTTATCGCCTCCCCAATCATACCACACGTAATGCCATAATTATTATGTTGGCGAGACGTTAAGACAGATTCCATACATTTACTTTAATATACCTAGAGTCATATAGACACCAGTTAATGGTCTGGCTTTCTTCTCTCAATGTACGTTCTTCAACCACAACCTGTAAATCAAGAAATCAGACTAATTTTGGCACTTTTCTCCCTGATTGTTCCCCATAGGTCCTTGAACACGGCTTTCTAATATTTATCTTTTCATACCAATGACGTAGTTATGTCTGGAGATCGCACGAGCTCTTTGACATGCTGATGAACTCTGCGGAAGCTTGGCATCGATTTAACGTGTTCATTTATTGGTTAGTTTTTCCCTCAGCAACTGTCGGTTAAGTAAAAGTCGATGAGGACCTCACGCACTTTATATTTAGCAATTACCCCGGTTTATAAGGCGATATATTAAAGGCTGGAAGCCACCTTTGTATATCACGCTAGTTTAGTTAATAGGGGGTAATCATATTAACACTACACCTCAGGTATTGGCCAGTTCTTGGTCAGTTGTTAGGTCATTATATAATTACTTATAAATGAGGTTAATGATATACAATGACCTAGTTACCTAGTTCTGTCAGTGCTGGAGATCTGACGAATTTTTACGCCAGGAATAAACACCGTTGTCTAACTTGTCAATTTAGTTCCGCCACACTCAACGAGAGATCGTGGATTTATTCTTTCTAAGTCTTCCTTTAATTGTCAGTTTATTTTGTAGTTTCTTCGCTTCTATCTTGACAATAGCCTCTGGAGATTTATTTCATTTAAAGAGCACACATTTCTATGGAGATCTATTGCTTGAGTTTTAACAGTGTATACTGACGCAGATTCCAGAATCGAATTAACTAACAGAGAGCGAAAATGATGCAGGAATACAATGGCCATATATAACAATTAGATATTTGGTCTTCCAGCTACTAGACAATATTCAACACAATTATGAGTAACACAGCCGGCAAACTTTATTTTCCACGAAAAATTGCTAAGACAAATAAAGACTTGAATCTTCAATGGATATCATAGGTGGGGTCGCCTCCCTTACTGCCTGTTTTTTTCTCTAGGTCTTCTAGTTTCCTTCCACTAATACAGACCGCTAAGCGAATTGTTAAAATGAAATTGGACTATATGTTAATCCCTCTTGTGAAACAGTTTCAGGCAGTTTACAATGGTAAACTTCCTCAGAGATAAGCAGGTCTCTTCTCTCTCTCTCTCTCTCTCTCTCTCTTGTCTACACACACACACACTCTCGCTAGAAATTTAATTGTATGCTATATTTTATAATATTACAAGTTACAATGTCCCCAACGACCCCCAGCGACCCCAGCTGTCGCAATGAAATGTCAGTAAATCAATACGCGTATATAAATGTTACGTTAGGGTATTTGTTATGTGATAATTACTAGGACATACGATGTTTCACTTGTATAAAATTAAGGGAATAAAATATCACAGCAATGCTGTTTTTGAAATACTAACGAATCTTTTATTGTGGGAAAGAACCTTTAAACAAACTTAAATATAATGATACTCGAACTCATCTCCACATATCAAGCTGTATCTAGCGAATTAAATGTGTTGTGATTTGACTTTGATCTTTGTAGACTTCAAGAAACCCCATGCTTCTTGTGTTCTTCCGCTTAGGAGAAATATTGGACAATAATAATATTTTATAGATGTTTTACTCCTTTTGTAAGATGGCGGCGCGGCGCGAGACATTGAGCCAGGAGTGGGGGTATACTCAGTGGCTTATTGCCCTTATAATTAGAATTGTTGACGTCTTAGTTCATGTCAACTGGCATACAATCGTATCATTTCTTCATGTTCTTTTTCCTTTTGGGTGAAACCTGTATCATGACAGGTCCGGGACTGTACAGCGCAGTGAACGCTTACGACTGCCCCCTGGTCCATTCATATTAGTGATTAATTTCTTGCAATGTCTGTGTCCGCAGGGTCGTCTCATCGGTTTTATTTTGCGTGTAGAAGGTTCTCCCGCATTATACTATTACACTACAGGGGCCCTACTAATCACCAACAAGAACCTTTTGATCAATGGCGTCCGAAGTCTTTCAAAAAGTTTCGGTTCTTGTCTGTGATTAGTAGGTCTGCAGTACAATATGACTGGGTTATAAACTATGACTAAATTTTAGAATATAACCCAACATGATAGCCCTGTCGGAGCACGTTCGTCTGTCGTGTGGTTTTACTAGTCACGGGTGACGTTCGTCTATGGCGTTGTTCATAGCATCGCAGTCCATGCTTAATTATCTAACTCCATGTCGTCTGTTTTATTTCAGGATCGAAGAAAGAGAGCGGATTTGATATTTTCTCAGAAATACCTAGCGATCCAGAAGAAGATGATGAAAACGATTTGTTCGATGACGAAATATCCTCCTCCATCAGGGTGTTCGACCTTGACCTTTATAACATAGGAAGGTAATATACGAATTCAACAAAAATTGTGTAATCTGTTTCCAATCATGTAACTGAACCAGTTTACATGAAATAAACCAGAACTAACATATCAAATAAATGTTCAGAGAATTCGGGTTCCTCTGAGGTTTCCGTAAACTCAACAGTACTCTGGGAAGCATGCGCGGTCAGTACTCTCAGGCATGTTTACAAGATAATTTTAATTGGGCAGACTGGAGATCTCTTAAAGCCTACATTTGATATTCGAGGCTCTACGGCGGGAAAACAGATTCGACGTGGTAGCCATGGGCATTAATCATAAAATAGCTGAATATGATTGCCACAGAGCCGTCAGAATACGAAACAGTGAAAAAAATAATTAAATAAGAACAACGACCAGAACATTGGAGCAGAAGAACACCTGTACAGGTTCGCGAATTGCAAATATAGATAGTTTGATGACCTTATAGATATGTTCTGCAATGTAAAATCTATATAATCATGGGGTGGGGGTGGATGGCTGAATGGTTAGCGTGCGCGCGCTGTATCATAAAGCCTGTCATTGAATCAACTGGGGTGGTTTCGAATCACCGGTTGGATGTGACAAGGAGTATGGTCGCCTATCCAACCTCGCGGGTTTTCTCCGGGTCCCCCGGTTTCCTTTCACTGCTAAAGACCCCTACGCACAAGCGAATTATTAAAATAAAATTAAACCATATTATTTTAGTCCCGAAATGACCTAGTTTGTGTCCAGTGGACGTTAAATCCCATCTATCTCCCCCCCTCTCTCTCTCTCTCTCTCTTATGGACATAAATCTATGTGTAAAATGATCTTATTTTTCTGAATTTAATATTTTACAGATCTGAAAGTTATGTATATGGTGAAGATATTCAGACACAGTTCAACTGTAACGAAACACGTTTAAGGAAATTGTGTACGCCGGAAATGGATGTTATCAAAATGCCGTTCTTGAAATTCAAGAATTGCTTTGAAAGTTCCGTTGTGCGATGTCCGCAGTCCGCCAACCCAACAATTTGTCTTATCAAGTACGCGTATTTTAAATCTTTGAAGGACAAGCTTACACCTACGACCAAGTGCAGTAACGTATCCGAACTGATATCTTACAGAAACAAAGCTACGGAAAAGAAACTCATTGGAAAACTGGAAGATCCATCAAGAGGTTGTGATAGTCCATCCCGAAATAATAAAAAAACCAGCAAATCCCAGTGTGTGAAGTCTTTGTCGGAACGTGACATGAAACAATCGGAGAAAGGGGCAAATTTAAAGAATCAGTCTCTTTACAAATCTCAAAGTTGTTCGTCTGCTTTTGGGACGTCATCCAGAAGTGCCGAGAGTTCAAGTGCGGGATTAAACAATAATAATAATAATAATAATAATAACGTTATAAATAATAATATAAAGAATGGTACTAGTGGTCTGTTTCATAAAAAACATCAATCTAGTCTTAATACGTTACCAAAAGTTGTTATTAAGAAAAACGGAACTGTAGGCTCAGATAAACAAATTAAAAAAGACAAACAATTGAGTAAGGACAAATTACGTAAGGATAAAATGAATAAACATCCAAGTAAACACTCGACTAAGGACGATACAAGGAAATTCAAAACAAGCAGTTCGTCGGATACGAAAACAACTAACTCAATTCATGCGACAGCTGCCGCGTTATCAAAATTTGCATTTGAAGACGAATGTGATTCGAATTGATGAATGTACTTTGTAAATAGTTCGCTGTGTGCTGTGATATTTATCCAACGGTGTTGCTTCTGCTTTATGATTATGTGGTTGGTAAGTGGTGTGGTCGTCATGAATATGCCAAGTGTTATTATAGCTGTAATGTGGAGTAAAACTGGTGTATTGGGAACGAATGGCGTGATTGTGAATATGTATAACAAACCGTAGTGGTCAAGTCATAAATGTTTTTTTTGAATAAATGTGTAAATATTGTTGGACATTTGAACTATAGAATTTTTACCGTATGACATTTTTAATGGCAACAAAATACGAACACTTAATTGCTGAAGTATTTTGAACGTTTGGATCTTATTTTAAGCAGTTTGTCTGGCTTTAGATTTGTTGAATGCTTTACGGATGCGCTGTCTTACAATGCAGCTTAGAATATAGCTCCCATTGCCCCCACCTTTAAATAAGATGCTTATTTTGACCTGCCGAAAAGCAATCAGAGTGCCTAATTGTGAAAATTTAATGTTTAGAAACCAGCGTTCTCAATTCACGACAAGACTGGTTTTTAATTTGTTCATGAAAGAAAACGATTACTACAGTCATAAGTGTTTTGTTTTGAAGCCATCTAGCGGTATCATCTATATTTTTGATTTTTAAGATAAAAACTTTATTTGTTATTGGTGTGAGAATCAAGTGAAAGTGCATGTATACTATCAATCATTATTAGAACTTTGAATTTGTTGAGCCATATTATGTACAGCAAGTTTGACACTTGTTTTTATTTACTAATTTTTGGAAGGATTTTAGTGCTGTTGTTAGATTAATGATGTTAGCTTTTCTTATATTAGTCATCCATATTTGTTACGTTACTATATTGTTATAATTGAAAGATTCATATATAATTAAACATTGTTGTTCCATTTTTAGTCGGTAATATACAAACGTAGGAAACGTTAACATTGGGAGATGCTAATTGTAGGCCGATTGGGGAGGTTCGGGTGTTTCCGCTTTATATAAATGAGAATTTTTGGGAATACTAACCCTAATCCTAACCCTAACCCTTTTTAGAAGACTGAACTTTGGTCTAATTTAACTATTATAGGGTTAGGGTTAGGGTTCAGGTTAGTATTGCTCAAAATACTCATTTGTATAAAGCGGCCATTTTGGACTCCGGAAATGTCCGAACCACCCAACCGGCCTACAATTAGCATCTCCCGTAAATATTACTCTAGCATACATGACGTTTACAGTGAAGCTAGGACTAGACAAAATACACCCACAAATCAGTGTCTGGTCCATGAATGGACATACAATCTTCGTTGTTTTTCCGGCCATCAAATTCGCAGTAACGACTTGGTTACCCGGAAGCAATCTAATTGGCTAAAACAATTCAAATTTCAGCCAATCATGTTCAGAGAATACTAGTCTAGTTTAACCTCACAAGGAAACTTAAAGCTGGTTATGTCATGCGCCCTTGTACTGTCTACGATATCATCCTAGGTGGAAGTGGACGTTGAACTCCAAAGATATGAAGAAGAGGGCGTCCTTGTACTTCTACAAGAGTTGAGTCGAGACTAGTGTTTCTCATCTTAATGAAGCTACAATTTTACAACTAGATGTTTGGCGCACATAAGTAGTTCTTTGGAAGATGAGTAAAATGTGAATCAACGTTTCTTAGGTTTATATTACCCCCATGCCGTAATTGTGATATTATAATAATCTTGTACTTTATCAAAATACATCGCTCTGTTACTCATCGTAATATTCAAGGTTTTCTCCATGCTTCCCGGTACAGCACAAGTCAGTATCTATTGTCTTGGAGAGACAGAGAGATGGCGTTTAACGTCCACTCGACAAAAACTAGGTCATTTCGGGACAAACATATGGTTCAATCCCTTTTCAACAATTCACTTGCGTGTAGGGGTATTCAGCAGTGTAGGGAAACCGGAGGACCCGGAGAAAACCAAAGAGGCTGGACAGGCGAACAAACGGGGATTCTAAACCAGCGCGCACGCTTACCACTCAACCCCCCCCCCCTGACTTGGTAAAAAGAGCGTAGCTATGAAATTATTTCAAACTTGATTGGACGAAAACCTATTTTAATACGATGAAGTATCATGGGATTGTATTTTGATAGCTTATATTATAAGAGCTTTGAGTCATATTGACTACAAGTCATCGTGAAGTGATTGTCATTATTTTACTGTTATTTGGATACATGTATTATATGAAATAAAACAATCATGAAAAATATCTCAATAAAAATGAAATACAAATTTATTGCGTTTTTTCTTCGTTAATGAAGGCTTTACCCTTAAAAGAAAAATGAAATGAAATGGGGTTTAACGTCCTACAGTTGTGCTCCGACTGGCCTATTAAGTACAGGTATAGTTACGCCGTACAGTGTGCTGTGTGGGAAATGTTGCCCGGGTAGCGGCAGTATGGCCTACTCTTATATCAAATTCCAACTGCCAATGTATACACGGGTCCTCAGTTTTTTCGTCCCATTTGACTGACTAGTCAGCTGTCCTTATCAGGCCCGCCGTCCTGCACCGCGGACAAATGGAACCATACCGGAAAATAATAATAAACTTCGTCGGCCAATGCAGGGATCGAACAAGTTCCCCTTAAATGAAAATATTGGTGTCAATCATTATCACATATTTGATAGAACTGGTTAATTAAACACGTTCCAAATACAATTCACATATTGATCATTGCTACGATAGATGCGTTATCAAGATTTCAAGAAAGGGAAGTGACGAACGCTAAAGTAAAACACGAGTTACTCTTCTCCATAACAGGCTGGATTGACCAATATTATCCTTTAAATACAAATGAAATAACATGAAATAGAATATTAGAGAGAGAGAGAGAGAGAGGTAGAAAGAGAGAGAAATCGAGTTTGACGTCCACTCGACACAACAGAACTACGGCCTACTCTTATACAGAATTCCAACTGTCAAGGGTTCTTTTACTTGCAAGCCAATGTATACAGGGGATCTCGGCTTTTCGTCCAATTCGTTGTCCCTTGCTTGGTCCCCCATCCTGTATAAAGGGGAAATCACGACGTAAAATCCTGATGAACTTTCTCGACCAATAGGGACAAAACCAGTATTTCAAAGTTAGCGAGTTAACATCTTACACTCCGACGCCCGCCACCCGCAATCCACCTAGATGGCGCTGCAAGATTTATCTATACTCGCGCATACCGGCTGACCACAGTTCGGCAGTTTCCCCGGCGAGATGACTTGATTTAACCAGAAGTCGACAAACAAAAGTTTAGCTTTGTCGTAAGCGGCGATCCCCGTTGCAAGATGCCGAACATGTCATCGAGGTAAAATCCACGTTATTTAGGAATGCCATTAATCACGAATATTAAAGCGTTAAAATTAAACCAAATGATTTGAAGCTGAATTGGAGCTTCGTAAAACGAGATGTTCATATGTCATTTTTTTTTCGGTAACAGGCCTACTACTAATAATAATTTTCTGCTTATTTTACGGTCACTTACTTATACTTCCATGAATACTGTTTTTATTAAAACATGTTATGTACCCGATTTAATATTATAATATTATCCGACATCAAATATATTGTCAGCCAGGGTCACTTGATTTGCCCTAATACGGTAACCTAACCTGCGTAGGACTACGGCATGTAGAAACCAGCTCGCCAATCGGTGGACAATTCAGTCAAAGTAGGCTATACAGAAACAACGGTGACACTGATGTCCTGTCTCTTTTCACAACTCTTGGGGGTCGCGGTGGCTAAGTGGATAAGGCGCTGGTTCGCTAGCCTGGAGGTCGGGTGTTCGATCCCTGCATTGGTCGAGAAGGTTCATCTCGATTTTCCGGCGTGATTTCCCCGTGTCAGTGATGCAGAAGGAGGGCCTGACAAGGACAGCTACCTAGTCGTTCAGATGGGACGAAACCCGAGGTCCCGTGTACACATTAAAGTGCACGTAAAAAGATCCCTTGGCAGCTGAAATTCGATATAAGAGTAGCCCGCAGCGCCGCTGCCCGGGCCAAATTTCCCTCATAGCACACTGTATGGTGTATGCCCGTCTTCCATTGGCCCAGGTTAGGTGCATAATAGTAGGACGTTAAACCCAATTTCATTCATTCATTCTTTTCACATCTCAATTCACTTTTAAGGATGCCTTTCCACCTACAAAATGTGAATTGATTATATATTTGGACAAAATACTAATTTGTCTATCAAAGAATTGTTTAAAATGCCTTTTAACAAATTTTAATAGCAAGAATCTACCCCAAGACTGTCAGTATAATATTGTTTCAGTCGCTGTCCATTTACTTTAAATATTAATTCGAAGTCTAGATAGATTTTTGGTTTATACTCTGCCGAATTCTTTTTTTGAGGTTTCTTCACAGACACTGCTTGGTACGTTTATATATACCCCTGTTCTCACAACACACTACGTCACACTGGTAGACCTGTCAAGCTGCTAGTAAGGGATGTCCTTACATTTTTTCCCGGTAATTGATATATGCCTGCATATAGGCCTACTTTGTGATATTACGAGACTATAATAATGGTTGACATCAAATGTTTCAAGACGAAAACATTTAAAAATAAACAAAGTATGTACATACATATGAAGATAAATACATGGTAAATGAGTAAACACGGCACCAATAGCTTAAATCAATGACTAAGTGTTATTTCAACCGGAAATTTCAAATTTTAAAGTTATATTCTTAGCCTTAAAACAGATGGTATCCATAAACAGTCCTACCTTGTTACAAAAAAATCATATAATTCACTATTGCCAGCTGAGAAATTGGATAAAATATAATTTTCAACTCAAATTCCAACGTTGGAAAGTGGCCGTCCATGTTGTCTATAGGAAAACAAGGGGGGTAATTGTGTTGTTATTTACTGTGTCTCTGATTTTTTCGGGGTGGGAAAAAATGCCGATGGTCGTATAATAGTGAGTTAATAACCTATTGAGGAAAAGACATGGACATAATTATGTTTTGACTTTCTTAGAAAATATGAAATTCTCGCTTTAAGTTTATGAATGAATTAAGTGTTTCCTGATCATAACTATACTAATGAACACGACTTTGTCCGCTACCAACCGCGAGGTCAGAATATAGGACGACTGACCTGATAAAAGCCCCTGTAACACTCCTGTCTGTTACTGGCGTTAAAGGAACTGTTTTTGCTTGTCCCAGTTCACGCGTTACTCCGTATTACATAATGCGTAAGTAACACCATTAACTCCATCACTTGTTTCATAATGACGCCCCAAGCTTTAAATATTGCTATAGTTTAATAAATTGGCCAAATTTGTTTATATTATATAATGCCGAATAATAACCGGGTAGTCCGAGTCTGTCCTTACGAAATGGCAATTTCTATTTTCGATCATGCTATAATCGACATATATACAAAGAGATGGCCCATATTCGTTAATGTCATTGGACGTCAATCCATCGATTTCTGTACATTCGGAACCAAGGTGAAAATAAGTCATTACTGCCCTGATTTACTGACATGAAAGTAGGCCTACCATATCCATAGAACTGTGTTGTGTTGTAGGCCTATCATAATTATACAAAGATCCAAATCCCAATTTTTTAACCATGGACAATTGGATTTTGATGATATTACGTCACAATTCCAATATGGCTGTTTGGACGCATTTCAAGACGGCCATAGTTTAATCATAATGGCCTTAAAAACGAATTAAATCCTTGGAAAGACTCGACGGATTGAACCGTTGAAAGTAGCCAACAAACGAAACGAACTTTACATCTAAATTTCATACTATGGCTACCAGAACTCCACCTCCCCACAAACAAAACATTTGTCCAGAAATATACCAATTATAACAAAGAACTTTTTTATTTGATAAATCAAAATGTTGTCATTTGATACTCTCAATAGCAGGCAGGTTTATAGCTGTCAACATATATGGGTAAAAATGCTATTAAGTCGGACATATTGTTTAGATTAACATACCAGACAATTAAATGTCAGTGAACTGGACACAACACAAACATCAAAATTTAGCCCCAGCCCCTTTTCTTGGGGTAGTCCAGGGACTGTAAATAAATGTGCTTGATTATCAGATAATGCAGCCTACGCACAGGAAGCGTTAAATAATATTTTTATACATTTATGAAAATACTTATAATATGATTAACGTATGATGAATAACAATACACTTTATAGGTCTTATAAATATTGGAAATTAGATAAACATGACAATTAATATACCACACGTTACAAAATATAATTTTTCATATTGTGGTTAATAAATTGATATAAATATTATAACATGATACTTATTAGGAATGATTATATATGTATACGATTACTTATCGCTGCATTTGTAAATAGAAATAATTCGCAAATTCCTGGCCATTTCACTGTTTATCTTGTAAAATACCAGAATAAAGTCCATTACAGAATAGGATAAAACATTTTATCCCTTAATTTAACGGAAATCCCTGGTCATTCCACCGTTTATGCGTAAAATAACAGAATAAAGTCCATTACAAAAGGGGACTAAACATTTATTTCTAAATTTCACGGAAATTTGCAGTTTAATACTGAATATTCCATAAAAATACATAAAACACATAATTTTAACAAAAGCCATCGATTAAGAGGAAAAAAGTGTTTCGGCCACATAAAAAATGAATACTTTGACAGTGATCTGGAAATACGTTTCCAGTTTCTCTGTTTCGTCAAAGTCGCTTCCAGATACATGCCAGATATATGCCCCCCCCCCCCAACCGAACGTTTCATTGTCTCAGCCCCCCCCCCCCCTTATGCAAAAATTAAAAATTGTTGGACCAGCCCCTGCATACGCCTATCTATTAAACCTAAGATGATATTGCATCTTTTAGACGTATGTATAAGTGTATATACATGAAGTCCGTTATGATGACCAATATGTACATCTCATTATCATTATGAACATAAGGTTGTCATCAGAATCAGGCGGCTTATCACACAGGCGTACCCACCGTCGTATCAAAAGACGAAACTTTGTTATTCGTTGGTAAATAAAGTTTTTAGATTAAAGATACATTATGTAGGAGCTAAATCTGTCGATTAAAGGTCTTTATTTTGGCTTCAAATGTTATTTAAACATTTATTAATATATCAAGTCCATGATCACTTCTCTAAACAATCTGATTGCAGAGGTTTAAATGGATTAAAATGACCACGAGATTTAAAAAAAAAATCAACGGTAAAATGTATAATCATAATCAAGACACAGTCTGGTTTGTCCTGTGCCGATGCTGCGCTAATAAACAATATACGCTTCATCTTCAAACATATCTAAATCTTCACATAATGAATCTTTAAAACTCAAACAAGTTATACACTTGTTAGAAGATAAGTAATATCCTTTTGACTGGATGT
Organism: Patella pellucida; assembly: GCA_917208275.1. Lineage (NCBI taxonomy): Eukaryota > Metazoa > Mollusca > Gastropoda > Patellidae > Patella > Patella pellucida. Next base: position 27,432,765 of record OU795038.1, on the reverse strand, counting down.
AATTGACCTATTTTTGTAATGGCAAGTCCTCTTTTTGTCCAATCTGAGAGCTATATTTTCCGTTTCCCTATTAAATATACTTTTGATAGACTATTCAACCAAAGCGCCGGTAATATAACAACTCTTCCAGATGAGTCAAGTCGCGATGTGTAGATTCGCCGCTTGTACCTGACAAGGCTAACGGTCGCCTGTCCAACTTACTGAAAAAACTAAAAGAAAAACATATGTTAATCCCGAAATGACATAATTTTTATTTTATTTCAGAAATTTTATTACAACCACTAGGTTGAGTTACCGCCTGGAATCACCTAGGTTTTTATTCCTAACAAGTTCTTAAAATGTTCAATAGCATTAATATATATATCCACTGATAGATACCTTTACATTTACTGCAGATGTTGGTCTCAACAAATCCACAAAATGGTGAACGAACTCCATCACTTCCATGTGGCCGATTACGTAATATTCAGTGTCACAATGGTTATTTCTGTTGGAATTGGAATCTACCACGCTTTGTCTGGAGGTAGACAAAGAACCACTTCTGAATATTTAGTAGGGGGACGTAAAATGACATTTTTACCGGTGGCGATATCGTTATTTGTATCGTTTGAATCGTCTCTAGTGATGTTAGGGGTTCCAGCCGAAGCGTACGTATGGAATACAGTGGTTGATATGTATTTGGGGATATCTTGTGGCTCAAATCATCTCTATTTTTCTCGTTGTACCGTTAATTCATCCATTACAGATCACCAGTATATTTGAGGTAATTTCTACGGAAGCCCATTAGGGTCAATCAAATGAAAATAAATTCTGACTAATTTGTAATAACAAGATAGCCTATCTTGTTATTACAAGATAGCTATCTTGATATTACAAGATAGGCTATCTTGTTATTACAAGATACGGGGAAGCCCATGCGTAACTTATTTTAAGGTCGCCATACACCGATTTATAGAATAGCTAGATTAACTTTATACTCCCACCAACTTCATATTAATATCACGATTCGTCAATTTTAATGCCCTCCTTAAAGCCACAGAACGCTATTTATATTTTTCTAAAAAACTTTAAATTTTGATATTTTTTTTTACTTTGGGGGTGAAGGGGGCTGAATGGTTAAAGTGCGCGCGCTGTATCATAAAGCCGGTCATTGAGTCAACTGTCGTGGTTTCGAATCCCCGGTTGTACATGACAAGGAGTAGGTTCGACTCTCCAACCTTGTTGGGTTTTCTCCGGGTACTCCGGTTTCCTCCCACTGCTAAAGACCCCTACGCGCAAGCGAATTATTGAAATTAAATTAAACCAAATGGAAGTCCCGAAATGATCTAGTTTGTGTTGAGTGGACGTTAAACCCAATCTCTCTCTCTCCCTCTCTCTCTCTCTCTCTCTCTCTCTCTCTCGTTCTCTCTCTCTCTCTTGTTTTCCTTTGTTTTGACTGTACACAGTTTTGACTGTCTGCAGAAGGTACCGAGTTTAGCGATATTTTTTCAACAGGAAATTAAAAACTGTGCGAAGTCAAATTTGGTATATAGAAAGTATAGACACCCACGGGCGCAGATCCCGGTGGGGACACCGGAACGCGTCCCTACCAATTGTTTTAGTGGTAGGGACATGATATACTGTGTCCCCACCACTTATTTCCGATGTTTTGCTGACGGTTTACTTTTTGAAATAGAAATGATTCCAGAGCTTTTATTGACATTTCAGAAATGATTTAACAGGAAATTCGTGATAATTCATATTATAACAGTAAATAATTGAAATATTCCGTAGGGATTATAATAATACGTATATGATGTATGTGTGCATATCTGATACGCTGGGTTTCGTATCGCGGGTTGTACGTGAAAAAGAGTAGGGTCAACTATTTTAAGTGTGGAATAAATTTCACACGCTGTACCGTTTGGACTTTTGACAAATGCATAACAAATTGCAGACCCATATGGTACGGTATGTGAAATGTTAATGATACAGGTACAGTACGGGTTTCTACCACTGCTAAAGACCCCTACGCGCAAGCCAATTATTGAAATAAAATTGAACCATGCTACTGCAATTACCTTGTCTATCGAGTGGACGTTAACCCCCCCCCCCTCTCCATCTCTCTCCCTCTCTCTCTCTCCCCCTCGCTCTCTCTCACACACACACACTCTCTCTCTCTCTCTCCTACTGAACCACAGAGGCTCTCCCCTTTTATGAACGTTAATCTACATGACTATGACTCACTGTAAAATATATTAAATTTGATTTTATGTTACGATTGATTACACAAAGTTAACTATCCCCACGGTCGATTTCGTATGAAATACAATTTCCGTTATTATCTTCTTTCCCGATCCAATTTTTTGAGCAAACATACAAAATATTATAAGTTTTAATTGACCCAAAAGTTATATTAAACGAACTGGTATATATTATATAGGACGTGGACAATGTTTTTTAAAGAAATGTTTAGTGGGTGCCGAAGTAAGTAGTCTCATGGACACTCACCACGTGGTAGGTTATTCCACTATGATGTCAGCAAATATGGCCGCCGACTTTATATCAGTTTTTTCCTACCTGCTCTAGTTTTCTGTCAATTTCTATGAAATAAAGGCCAGCAGGAAGCGGTTTCTGTGATCTTATTTTGGTAAAATTTGATTAATTTTCAAGAAAACACATTTTTAAGTTACAACATGGAAAAAGTTCAAAAATATAAAATGAAATGAGTTTAACGTCCTACTGTTCTGCTCCTTAACTAGGTAAATGAAGAACGGCACGAGAGAAATTTTGCCTGGGCAGCGGTGCTACGGCCTACTGTTTTATCGAATTCCAATTGCCTTGGGACCTTTAACTTGCACACCAATGTGTACACGAAACCTCTGTTTTTCGACCCATCCGAACGACTAGACAGCTGTCCTTATCCGGCCCTCCGTCCTGCATCACTGACAATGTAAAACGACGCCGGAAAATCTAGATGAACTTTCACGGCCAATGTACCCGACCTGCAGGCTAGCGAGCTTACCGACTTAGCCACCGTGACCCCCCTTTTAAGATACTGATGATGGAACATAAATTGGTGTGTATTAATGAAGGCAGCTCAGAATCAGAAAAATGTTTCTGTCTAATGGACTAAAAAAACCCCCCACATAACACGCATGATCAAATAATGTAGAGTTTTAATCTATTTATTTCTTATTTTGCATATATATTAAAATTCCAGAATAATTTCACATGTGTTTCATAGACATTTTAAACGTGTTTAAAAATCAATAATGTCCATGTATATTTCAAATGTAGAAAGAGAGAGGGGGAGAATGGGATTTAACGTCCACTTGGCACAAAGTAGGTCATTTCAGGACTCACATATGGTTCAATTTTTTTTTAATAATTCGATTGCGAGTCGGGGTTTTAGATGTGGGAGGAAACCGGAGAAAACCTACGAGGTTGAACAGGTGACCCTACTACTTGTCACGTACAACCGGGTAATCGAAATCACGCAATTGTCCCCACCACTATTTTTTTGCGATTTACGTCCCTGTAGACACCCAATCTTACTCGAAAAGTACTGGATTACCCGAAAAACACCAATTGGGCAAGCAATGGGCAAAAATTGCAGGGTATCACTACTGGCAACCCGACTGTTGTCTGTCAGCTTACTGTGTGCTAGCTTTACTGAGGGAGCGGATGTTATTTCTTGGTCAAATGGTTAGGCGGTTTGGGAACATTGAGGGGTGTCAACTGAAAAATATTAAGAATTTACTTAGGTCTCAATATGTACGATAAATGGGCTGTAAGTAACGAAAATACATTTGAAAAATTGACCCCCCCCTCCATGAAATGAGCTGACTGACACGGCGTCTAACAAAAGTGTATTTATAGCTTGTGGTATCTCCCGGAGAATACAATGTTTTGAGAGGGATTTGAAGCGCATTTTTGATAAATTAATTAGTTTGAATATGTTTTTGTCCAAATGTATCATCATATCACATAGTTTGTTCGCGGGAATGTAACCTTTAAGGGGAACATGACATCGATGAGGGTATGATATTAATGGAAGCATGACCTGAATGGGCCGATCTCCTAACGCAAAAGTGAGAGAGAGAGAGAGAGAGAAAAATGGGGTTTAACGTCCACTCGGCACAAACTAGGTCAATTTGGGATTTACGTATGGTTTTCAATTTTTATTTCAATAATTCGCTTGCGCGTACGGGTCTTTAGCAGTGGGAAGAAACCGGAGTGCCCGGAGGAAACCAACGAGGTTGAGAAGGCTCCCCTATCTCCATGTCACATACGCTCACACTAGGGCTCGAAACCACAGCCGCAAGCCAGAGGTGACCGGCCAGCTAGAGGTCGAAGCGCGGCACTCTAGACCACTACGCCATCCCAACAACCCGTAACGCAAAAAAAGTAATTCGCTTGCCCAGTTATCCGATAAATCAGTGTAGGGCGTCCTTGAAATAAACTGGTTAGAACACTTTTCTTTCATGTGATTGCCCCTAATGGGCTACTTCGTATCTTGTAATTAAAAGAAAACTATCTTGTTATTACAAGATAGCCTATATTAGGCTATCTTGTAATAACAAGATAGGCTATCTTGTAATAACAAGATAGTGATATATAATGCCTATCTTGTAATAACAAGATAGCTATCTTGTAATAACAAGATACCTATCTTGTAATAAGCCTATCTTGTATAATATAGCCTATCTTGTAATAACGAGATAGCTATCTTGTAATTACAAGGTAGTCAGAATATATTTTTTTTCATTTGATTGACCCTAATGGTCTTCCGTAAATATCAATAATATGGATACAGCGGTTTAAAGGTTAGTGGATTTGAATACATTCTAAATCTTCGACAAAGGACCCACGAGACCCCATGGGATATAGGGGAATTACTCTAGCCCCTGCTACTTATAAGCTTTACTGTTCAGTACTAAATGAGCGTCTTTCGAAGTTTTCAAATGATACCAATATCTTAGCAGATAATCAAAACGGTTTTTAGGAGAAAACGCTCCACGATAGATCATGTCTCAGCTCTGACCTCGATTATTGAAACCAGGAAAAAACAACGACAGTCAACCGTTTCTGCCTTCATTGATTTTAAACAGGCTTATGATAGAGTAGATAGGGATATTTTACTAGCCAAACTTAAAACATTTGGGGTATGTGGGCGTTTTTATCTATCAATTGAGTCTTTATATAAGAATGTTAAGTCATGTGTTCGACTAAATGGTCTTACTACAGAGTGGTTTGATATTAAATGTGGTCTGAAACAGGGCTGTTTGTTATCTCCCTTGTTGTTTAATCTCTATATAAATTTTATTGTAGAAACTTTAAATATATTAGGAGTTGGGATAGATTTAAATGGCGAAAAATTATGTGTTTTATTATATGCAGATGACCTAGTTCTGTTAGCGGAAAGCGAAAATGACCTACAGTTATTATTAGATACTTTATATGCTTGGTCAACAAAAAATAAGATGGTTATTAATATAAACAAATCGTGCTTTGTACACTTTCGTACAACATCAATTCCAGACACTTTATTTATGTTTACCTGTGGCACAACTAGCATTTCCACACAAAGTAATTATGTATATTTAGGGTTGTTTCTAACCGAGAATCTAGATTATGCTTGTATGGCCAAACATGTAGCCAAGTCTGCAGCCCGAGCCCTAGGTTTGCTGATTGCCAAATCAAAGTGTATGGATGGGCTGCCTTATAGTACGTTTACTAAACTGTATAATAATTTAATTTATCCTATTATTAGTCATGGTGCAGCAATCTGGGGTGACCGGGAATATAGTTGTGTAACGGCTGTACAGAATAGAGCGTGCAGATATTTCCTTGGAGTAGGCAGATACACCCAAAATGCTGCTGTTAACGGGGACATGGGGTGGGTGCCTATACATGTCCGACAATGGGACAGTGTGGTCAGACACTATGGTAGATTTTGTAATTTGACAGATAGTCGTCTAACTAAGATCATTTTTAACTTAAAGGCAAAAAGAACCAAAAACTGGAATTTTAGAGTTAATAATCACTTAAAGAAACTGGATATCAATATAGATTTGACTAGTCATGTAAATACCCGAAATCTAGTTTGTGATGTTTTCGAAAGAAACTCTCATGTGTATCTAGAGAAATGGTTTAAACGGTCATATCGTTTGTTCAAGTCTGTGTATGGACCCGAGAAATATGTAACGGGCAATCTTATTCCCTCCCATCGCAGTGCTTTGGCTAAATTTAGATGTGGAGTAGCCCCGCTTCGTATAGAAACTGGGCGATATGAAGGAATCCCAGTTGAGAACCGCCTATGTTTTTATTGTACCGATCAAGTCGAAAATGAAGAACATTGTCTTTTAGAATGCGAGCTGTATAGCGATTTTAGGAATGTTTTATTCACGTTAATACAAACTGTGTGTCCAGACTTTTCGTCTTTTAATAAATCTGATAAAATGTCTTTTATTCTTTCCAGTGACGAAGTAGTTAAGTTTAGTGCCAAAACCTGCTGTGATATTTTAAAAAGGCGGAGGCAAACTTTATATCCATGTTCATGAATGGGTTATTATTTTTAGCCTATTGTAGATATGAATTTTAAAATTTCCTCCGTATGTATGTTTTTTTCTGTTATTTGTATTTTACTATGCTTATTTATTTGTGTCTATGTAATGTTCATCTCGTCTCTCATAATTCTTAATGAATGGCAGTTTTTAGTATATTTTAATTTATGAATGTGATGTATTTATAACTGGTGAGACGTTAATAAACAACTACTACTTCTATCATGGATGATTAACGTAAAAATGGATAATCGAGACTTTGTTCATTATCGTACCAACGTTAGAATGACGATCGAGGCTAGTCTAAAATTGAATGGCTAATATCGCGGTTCAGAGGGAAGCAATTTGACTGAAATCTTCAGCATATTCTGTTTTCATTATCAATGTTTTAAGTACTATAGCGAGAACTGTCACCTCTTTGTCTAATCTTACCTAATGCCCCTTTAAAGAGTTTTACCGGTTACTCAAACTTCCAGGCCATAAACCACAGGTCTCGAATATTCTCTGACACATTTGTATATCTTAAAAAGCAAATAATTATATAATTCAAGCAATATTCTCACAGCTGTCATATAAAGCCCATATTAAAATATGGAGACAGACACTAGACGGGTTGTGTTTTTCTGAAATAAGAATATTAAACACGAATTTGAAGTGTTTTCCAAACAAAAACTACAGACAATGGCTCATAATCTTTTCGTGCACAGTCCGACATGACAGAAACATAATTAGAATCGAGAAATAAACACATCGGCTTTAAAGTGAAATTAAGAAACATGTAGAATTAAAAAAAACACCTGGTGCAATTGTATTGCTTTTCCTTTTATGCTAGTCGTCATACCATATCGAACACAACAGATTAAACAATATTAAGTCTATATATTATTTATTTTGATGCCTCGCAGTATAGCCGTATATCTTGAAGTAATTGAGTACCCTGGGTTTTAATCACTATTTGTAGTCATGGTTCTGTGTTATGGATTGACGTTTTCGCTAATTCATTCTATTTCTGCGTCAAAAATACGGTCATAAGCGGATAATGATCTCACAAAGCATTTTAACAAAAACGCACGAAGCTTACTTAATCAATAATTTATCAATACGCATGAGGATTTTATTTTTAATAACATATATCCCTATATACCCACGTAATCAGTTTGTTGGCATCAGTATTGTAAAGCGACATTGCAATTTAATCATTATCACCCAATACTACCCAGTAGCACCCAACACTGTCCAGCACGTTCTTGTGCTTTGATTTTAGTCGACTTTGCATTTAAGTAAACTTACCTTATTTTGTGTTACTAGAAAATTCTTAAGAACGGCCTTGTGCTTAGATTTTAAGTAGACTTCATTGTAAGCACAAGAACGTTATTATGCGTTCCAAGAAAAAAACTTAAGCACAACTTCGTTCTTAAACATAGCCAATCGAAGCACAAGTCCCAAGCAAGGTATAAGGCTTGCTTACCAACCTTAAGTCTGTTTCTGCTTCAAAAAGATGGCTGACCGTAGACTTATTCGACGGCATTTCCGACACCTTTTGATACCAAAGAGACAATTACAAGACAGAGAAAATCCTTCTCCAAAAGAAATTAAGAATGCTATAGAAAATTTCGCATCTAGGGCCTTATAGGCCTACCCTGAAACCAATTCAATTATTTGCCAATTAGTAAACAATAGGCTACAAACACACAGGCTACTTTAAGATCAGGAGCTCTCACAGTTATTTTTTTTGTCACATTTTATATAAATTATGTGTGTAGGCCCTATAGAGGACATGTCAAACGCATCCAAAACAACCATAATGAAGCAGACGAATAATTTATGACGTAATTCGCATACCAAAGTATTTTTATGACGTTAAAGAGCATCGTAGTCTCAGTGTATGATAAGCTTTAACAGTCACAATGTGCTTAGACTTGTACTTGACCTGTGCTTACGTAAGAATGGTCTTGAGAATTTTCTAGGAACAGTATTTTTATAAGATTCTTACGTAAGTAAAAGTGAAGTATGACTTTGTGCTTACTTTAAGAATTTTCTAGGAACCGCGCCCAGGATCACCCAATACTGTCCAGTACCACCCAACACTATCCAGTACAACCCAATACTGTCCAGTACCACCCAATACTATTCAGTACCACCCAAACTAAATGCTGCCAAATACCACCACATTTACTATCACAGTATTGTGAACGAGTAAAAAATGTTTGATTTCTTCACAATTAAATTAGCAAAGTGTTACAGAAAAATCTTAGAATCAATATCCAGTAATTCAAGTGATTGAAGACTATAAAATGACCATTGTAAAGTGTCCCCTACCTCTGTATCCTAAATGCAATGCTGATTTTGTATTATCAAGGCCGTTTTTGTTTTTTAATTCAATGTGTCAATAACGTACCTGTTGCCTGGGGACTTTTGATAGGACACTCACACTGAAATTCTTGATAGGACACTAACACTGAAAATCTTGATAGAATACCGACACTGAAAATCTTGATAGGACACTGACACTGAAAATCTCGAAAGGATACCGACACTGAAAATCAATTTACATTCAATAAGTATATGTCAAACACACTGAATAAGTATATGTCAAACACACTGTAGTTCAGTGGCGGTTTAGAGCCTGAATGTATGTCAGTATTGGGTAATTTTATTTAGTCACACAAGGTTTAGATCAATACAGTTTTATTCTTGAATTAGTATAACAGCAGCTGTTGATAACAACATCTTACGAAAAAAAAAAAGTAAGGCAATTATTCAGTGTTGTATTTCAATATTTTTATACTGTGGTATATTCGATTTGATGATAAATTTCCGTAATCTAAATTACAATCCGATAAAAATTTTCGTTTTGTTAATCTAATACTTCGATGTTCTCTATCCCGTAAAGATCTGGGGCCTGTTTTACGACATTTAAACTTAGATAAAATTCAAATTTAGTAATTTGATTGGATAAGATTAGATTGTTTTTAGTGCTTAGCCAACCAAAATTGAAGTATCTACTACTAAACTTTGGATTTTTTCTTTAGTTAAAATTTCGCGAAATAGGGCCCAGGCCAGTTTGGGTGAACTTAAGCTAAATTACGTAGGAAATGTATAATTAACTGTTGTTTTTCTGTTTTGTTACTGCTCTGTGGGTTGTCTCCAAGAATTCCATGAACATCTAGAATAAAGCTAAACTAAACATGCCATTCCATTGGCTAATCCCCGACATTAGATAGTATGGGGATAAATTCAAAACTCTTTCAGGTCTAGATCTGTATTTTTTGAGACGGGCCCATTTGCTGCTGAGATATGTTAAGACTCTTCGTCGAGTCGCTTTATTACAAATTGCACGCGAAGGCATTTCAAATTCTCTTTTTGTCTCACTGTCGATTTGGATTGACCAACGGGCTGTGTTCCCAACGTCGAAGACTTTGGATGATGTTGAGTTATAGACTTATCTCCTTTAAACGACATTTGAACAATAAAAACGAAACGAAAAATGATCTACGTTGAGTTATATAATAAGTAAACATCGAAGTAGTCCAATCAGTAGACTTTTCACCCGAAGAGAAGACAAGAGATAACAGGTGCTATGAATACCCTTCCCCGTGCACGACAACCACTACTCTTACAGTGATCGCTTCAACCTGGTTTTTAAAATCACGCGGTAAGTAGTAGAAAATAACCACTGCACAGGGTCCAGGGGTCACTATGTAATTGACGAATCTCGAAAAATGACCACGCCCCCCCCCCCCCCATATAGTTATTATTTGTTTGTTTTTATTCCAGTATTTAGAGATGCGATATAAATCATGGTATGTTAGACTGATAGGTACTATACTAGGATTACTCTCCACAGTAAGTAGTCAATATATATCAACATTATCAACATGTCGGCCGGTTTCAATTGCATAAAGGTGCAAATGAAATGGGGTTTAACGCCCTTCTGTTCTGATCCTATAAAGAAGGGCAAACGCAGGGCTATCAGGGGGAATTTTGCCCTGGCAGTGGTTCTATGGGCTATTCAGTATAAAGTTCTGTCATTAGTGTATCAATGTCAAAATAATCTTGCTCCCTTATATTTGGCTGAACTTTTGACAAACTATAAATCCAAACGTGCGCTAAGGTCACATGGAAAAAATATACTTGCTGTTCCCAAAACAAAACTAAAACAATTTAGTGATAAAAGTTTCAGTGCTGCTGCACCTTGCCTTTGGAATCAGTTACCAGTAAACATTAAAGAATCTCAGACTTTTACAATCTTAAAGTCACAACTAAAAACTCATTTGTTTAAACTCTATTATCCAGATTAGAAACAGATTGTTTATGTGTGTTTTTAATAGCGATAGACTCATTAATATGTTGCGCTTTGAGCATGCTCATATGGATGGATTATTAAGCGCATTACAAATATACTTTATTATTATTACTCTTATATCGAATTCTCACTGCCAAGGGGTCTTTTACGTTCACGCTAATGTATACACGGGACCTCGGTTTTTCGTCACATCCGAACGATTAGACAGCTGTCCTTCGCAGGTCCCCGTCCTGTACCACAGACAAGGGGAATCGACGTCGGTAAATCCCGATGAACTTTCTCGCTCAATGCAGGGATCGAACTCGCGACCAAGCGTCTTACCACCTTTGCCACCGTCTCTTCCCCATAAAAATAAATTTTTAAACTAAATTTGCTACCCTTTCCTTTAAAATTGGCCTAATGATTCGGATAACACGAAAACCAAACATTCTATAAACAAAGAAAAGATTTCCCGATAGTTAGGATACACCCCTGATCCAAATTCACGTGCAAATAATTCCAGTTAGTCTCAAATGAGAAAACTTGTTGAATTGTTATTTGGATATTCGGTGGAATACCGATATGTGTGGTTTAATGGTCGAGAGCGAGACATTAAGTAATATTTTGTAACAACAAGAGGACCGTCAGGTCCGAGTGTTTTTACAATATATTACGCAATGTCTAAGCTCGAGACGATTAAACTACTTAAAATACAGACACTCCGCACGTGCGTTTACAGTGAAAAGCGTCATGTCAGTCTAATATTTTTATAATGTACGCTTGGCAAGTTGTCCGTACATTATTTGAAATAATGGTACGCCAACATCAAAGGATGACGTCACAGCTGTATTTTAAATATTATTAAAAACAAATTAAGTTAATATACACAGAATAACACTGTGTTATTCATCGGGGGGGGGGGGGGTAGTGTTCTAGAGTGCCGCGCTTCGACCTCTTGCTGGTCGGTCACCTCTGGCTTGCGGCTGTGGTTTTGAGCCCTAGTGTGAGTGTATGTGACATGGAGATAGGGGCGCCTTCCCCCCCCCCCCCCACTGCTAAATACCCCTACGCGCAAGCGAATTATTGAAATAAAAATTGAAAACCATACGTTAGTCCCGAAATGACCTAGTTTGTGTCGAGTGGACGTTAAACCTCATTTCTCTCTCTCTCTCTCTCTCTCTCTCTGGAGCATCGGAGAGCCGAGATTTAAAATTTCAACGATTGTATATTAAGCCAGGGATTGGATGTCTGAATGGTAAGCGTGCGCGCGCTGTAAAAAAATTCCTGTCATTAAGTCGACTGGCGTTGTGTCGAATCCCCGGTTGTACTGGCAAGGAGTTGGATCGCCTGTCCAACCTCGTGGGTTTTCTCTGGGTCATTTGGTTTCATCCCACTGAAATAAAAATTAAAAAAACGTATGTTAGTCCCGAAATGACCTAGTTTGTGTTGAGTGGACGTTAAACCCCATTTCTCTCTTTCTCTCTCTCATGATATTACATAGAATAAAGTAATTTCACTGAAGTTTCAAATATTCATTCTGTTTTATTATTGTCTATATTTGAACTAATAAAGAAAGAACGGCTAACTCTTTATCTAAATCATACATAATGCATCTTTAAAATAAAAATATCCAGTCAACAGGAAATCATTATGATGCTAAAAATGAAACCAATTAGGGCGTTTATAAAATTTTATAATACAATATATTTTTTGCCGCAATTAAAATAAATCAATTTGACTCGTGGGAGTTTAATCAGCTAACTCTGTATTAAGGTATTACTTCAAAATTTGTTACCTTGTTACAATTATTATTCAATTACCGACCATTTTAGAACCAGAATATCGAACGAGATGGGGTTTTATAATTAGTGATGGTCTTAAATAGACCTTACCACGCTCACCTTGATTGCCACAGACAGCTGGTTACTTTTCGTCTGCAAAGATAAAAGGGACTTAACTCCATGCTTGTATGTTTAAACTGATGGGTGGTTGTTCACAGCTTGGCAAATGCTAGTTATTATTCCCACTTGCTATCAGTGTTACGTCCTGATAACGTTTCAATCTATATTCCTTAAAAAAGATCTTTATATTATCATTTAGAAATAGGCCAACATGTTACAAATAGCTGATAAAAATCTTGCAATGGGTAGAGTTCACCATCTCGACTGTTTTGCTGTATAGAGTCGCATCAATCTGTTTAAAGGGGTGAATATTAGTCTTAATCCACATACCTGATGTATTATTTCAGTGTTGTGAATTGACACGCTCTTGAAATTCTTTGCTTTCTAAAGATTAGGCGGTTTGCTTACTGATTTATGTTTAGGTAAGGGAGGGAATGGTTAGCACGTGCGTGCTGTATCATACGGTCTGTCATTGAGCAAACTGTCGTGGTTTCGATTCCCCGGTTGTACGTCGCAAGGAGTAGGGGTCGCCTGTCCAACCTCGTGGGTTTTCTCCGGTTCCCCCGGTTTCCTCCCACTGCTAAAGAAAGACCCCCCTACGCACACGCGATTTATTGAGACAAAATTGAACCATATTATGTTAATCCCCAAATGATCTAGATTGTGTTGGTGGACGTTAAACCCCATTTCTCTCTCTTTCATCAAGTGGATTGATATCCACAATTAACTTTGTTTCTCTCTCTCTCTCTCCCCCCTCTCTCCCTGTCTCTTTGTCTCTGTCTCTGTCTCTGTATATGTCTCTCTCTCTCTGTATCTCTCTCTCTCTCTCTCTCTCCCTCTTTCTCAATGGGTTTAATCCTAAATTGTCTTTATTCATGAACGTATAATTATCAACCAAAATGCACTATCATTCCACGAAACATATATTAACTTAATTCTAAAATCCAAAACATCTGCTAATTTTAATCTCGACCAAATTGGCAATGATAATTTAAATGGATGTGTTGGGTTATTTGTGTTTTAGTTATGGTATATGGGTATTGTTTTGTTTGGACCAGGAATAGCTCTAGAAGCAGGTAACATATTGTTGTAAATAATATCATAAAATCAAACACATGCACAATGTACATAACCCCTATAATTGTAAATTATTTATTGGTATTCAACTTGTAGTATGTTCCTTGCGACTTGCTTTTCAATTGTAAATGGAATGATCTTAAATACACATGAAGCATAGCACACCCTAACTAGTACTTTAACGGGTGAGTAAACAAAGCAAATTACATGATAAAATCCTAAAATGCTATTAGAATAATTTTTTGTACCATTTCAGTTACCGGATTTCCACAATGGGCTTCCATATCAGCTGTAGCTTTAGCAGCTGTTATATACACAACTATAGTAAGTCTGCACAATATCAGCCCTAATTACCCGTAAAAACATTATTTTCCAAAGATGATTTATTGCTAAGTAGATTTAAGATCAGTATGTTTGTTATTATCCATTAATAACTTCGGTCACTCTTTAAATTTTTTATACATTTCAGGGAGGTATAAAAGCTGTTATATGGACTGATGTATTCCAAGCGTTAGTTATGTTCTCTGGGATGGCTGCCATTTTAATTAAGGTAGGGATATATAGACCACAGAAATATTCAGACTAAAGTCATGTTCACACGACATGACATAACAGTCCATGGACCTTACCACTAAAAGTTATGGGTAAGGCGCTGGCTCTCTATCCTGAAGGTCGAGTGTTAGATCCCTGCATTGGCCGAGAAAGTTTATCTCGATTTCCGGCGTGGTTTCCCCTTGTAAGTGATGCAGAATGGAGAGCCTGACATGGACATGTGTCTAGTCGTTCGGATAGGGCAAAAAACTGAGGTCCCGTGTACTTATTGTCGTGCACGTAAAAGACCCCCCGCAGTTAGATATAAGATTAGGACGCAGTGCCGCTGCCCGGGCAAAACATGCCCTTATTGCTCGCCCAGGTTAGGTGCATAATAGTAGGACGTAAAATCTATTTTTTTTTCATTTCATTTAAATTTCCAAAAAAGTTTAGTAAAAGTAGCACCGGGTGTCCAAGCAACAACGCACAAAGTATATACTTTTAAAATGTCATTTTATATTTATACCAGGGAACCATTGATGCTGGTGGGGCCGATTCTGTCTGAAACAAAGCTATGGATGGTGGAAGATTTAATTTATTTAAAGTTACATTATTCAAGATATAGATAAGAACTAGCCATTCTTGCTACACTAGTTCGAAAGAAGATGATGTAAAATGAATAATTTGAAAATTTCATTCAAATTACTCTATTGCAAGCGAAGATATTGGCATTTGAAGATTTGTCCGACCTGTGCAATAATTTCAACCACGGTCCTGGTTGATCAAAGCTAAGACTCGAAGCGTCTGGAAGCGCCATATTTGATTTATCACTGAAACGTTTTAATCTGTTTAATATCGGAGCAATCTGATGCCATCCAAAGTTGATTAAGGCCTGGATCAGTTAATTAATGTCTAATTAATACTTTAGAAAACATTTCATGCCCAAATAAAGACCTGCACTGGGCAGATTTAGCTCTTGAATAATGCATGTTTAAGTAAGGTTTAGCTGTACTATTTACAGATGTTATTAATCGTGTTGGATGTAAGTGGTAACCCTGGAGCATACCTGCTATTGATATTAACCATATTGTTGCCGTGTGCAAGGTAAAACTTGGAGAAGGCTAGCTTGGGGACGGCTCTGCACATATTATGACGTCATGTGTGGATTGTGGGTTAGGGTAAGGGTTAGGCTTTGCCCAGGGTAAGGATAAGGGCTAGCCCTGTGTACATCTCGCGACTTTGACGAAATTTGCAGGTCCTGTCTCTTACCCTAACCCAAACCCACAATCCACATGACGTCACATGTGCTAAAATGTGCAGGACCGTCTCCAACTAGCGTTCTCCTTAAAACTTACCACTTACCACGTACCCTAGCATGTTCCACACATCCCAGCATTACCCGGCGACACTGGGAGAGCCCCCACTCCCACCACACCCACAAATAGATATTTATTTGTTTGGGGCGGGTGCGGACAGGATCTTGTTCCTTATGCAAAATCATGGGTCACCACGCCCCTGCCTCATTGAACATATCAAAGAGATGCGATCGTAAGCAAAGGGATTTATTGATATTTTGGCTTGATATTGAACAGAAAAATACTAAAATCGTCAACATTCATATCCTTTGTTTGTCACACTAGGTCACCAAACACAGAATAAGGGTGATAATAATGTGGTATAAATAATTATTTTATCACGTTTTATATCACTTTAATCATAAGTAAATATTAAATGTGATAATTAATGATTAATACTTAATATCAACATCCTTTAATTTCTTCAGATCATACCGTATATGGTGATGGATATCTTCAAATACCTTCCAGGAATGCCTGGATTGTTTATTGCGTCTTTATTTAGCGCTTCCTTGAGGTTAGTTCCTGGTATTGTAAAACACGTATTGGTGTAATCAGCTATAAACATCGTGATCTATTAAAACCGTAAAATAGGACAGGATGACGGCGATACAATTTCTTTCCTATATATAGGCTAATAGAAACTTAAAAGGCTTTCTTAATTTAGCGTAAGGGTTTCCATAAACAGAAACTGTAACTAATGCGTTCGTGTTGGTCTGTTCTTGTTGCACTAACGTATCGTGTTAAAGGTATAATGCTTTAGGGTATATTATTATAATATATAAAAAAACATACATTATGCAACAGCTAAATCTGCCTTTTGCAGGTTTTCCTTTAATTGATTAGACATTAATTAACGTATCATGAGCATAAAGAACTCTCGATGTCATCGCTAGCCTGCTCTATTTACTGAATTGGGATCTGATTTGCTGCTCAACTTTCATTTGTGATTTAATCATAAAATGGATAATCGAGACTATGTTTTTATCGTACCGACTTTAGTAATGATGATCGAGAATAGGCCGAAAATTATCTAGTTTTTAAGCACTAAAGATTATTTGCATCTGGATTTTCTCTCCGTAGTTTCTGAGCAAACTTATTTAAAATTAGTCCGGCAACCAAAGGGATGATTCGCCTTTTGGGTTTAGTGGGACGATCTTAGGCTATTGTGTGGTATGACCTTATTTGTAAATACTGAATTCATTTTAAAGCCCATTTTCTAAAGATAGTAATGGGGTTTAGCGTTCATTCGACAGAAACTAGGACATTTCGGGACTAACATATGGTTTAAATTCATTTGAATAATTAAATGCGCGTAGGGGATGGACCCGGAGAAAACCCACGAGGTTGGACAGGTGACCCTTCTCCTGACCACGTACATCCGGGGAATCTAAACTACGCCAGTTGACTGTATGATAGACCGTATGATACAGCACAACAAGAGTGTTATTGGGCCTTTAATAAGATGGTATACCTACATATATATCAATTTTTGTTAGAATGATGAGGGAATGAATGAAATGGGGTTTAACGTCCTACTGTTATGCACTTAACCTGAGCTAATTGAAGACGGAGAATGATTAAGGAGGGGGGGGGGGTATTTACAATAGCTAATAATAAATTTTATCACCCAATAATACATTTGACAGTAGATATCGCTTGTTTGATAAATTACATAATCTACTGTGATATATACACAGTGGTGATATCGCTTTACATAAATTTGATTGGTCAATCAAAAAGGGACTACTTTCTTTAATTTAAAGGAAACCACTTAGTTTAAGTTAAGAGTGACTTTTTAAAAAAAAAAAAGGAAACTGCTTTTATTTAATTGACCTTGAAGGAAAAAACTGGTTCAGTATATAGGACTATACAATAGCTAAACTGCTTTCAAAAAATGATGTATCACTACGCTGTAATGTAATTAGGTTCAGTAAAAGTGAAATCTATACCAAAGAATTATATTTATTTATTTGTGCATGTAAGAAAGGATTGGGTGATAAATAAAATCTCCAACTCGTGTTTTTTGATACCAAAAAATATCAAAAAACACTCGTAGGAGATTCTCTATATATCGTATCATGATTATACATGTAACACTCTTTGGATGGGTTATAAAAGCCAACAAATCAATATCCTTATTCTGCAAGTTTATCATTACATTATCTCGAGCGCCCGACTTAGTATCTCGAGCGCTCGACTTAGTATCTCAAGCGCCCGACTTATTGTAAACATCATACACAATTTAAAAAATTCCACCGGCTTTTATTTTAGCACGCTTTCTACGGGACTGAGTAGTATTTCAGCTATTTTTCTTCAAGACATTGTGAAAAAAATGTATACAGACGAAATACCTGAAACAAAAGGAACATTTATAGCTAAACTTACAGGTAAGCAATACAGTCATATAGCGTCAATTGTAACTCAGAAACAAAAGATATAAAACTTGTAAATAGGTTTTTTTTTATTATTTATAGTGGACTCTGTCACATCCGATGACAGAGTCCACTGTATATGATAATTTGGGTCATCCAGGGCAACCTATTTTACACTGAAAATACAAGGAACATTACGATATTAAACTGAAAGTAATTAATAGTGTTACTAAGCGTGTGCCCTAGGCCTAGCAGTGTATGTTTTTTTTTATTATTTAGCTTTCTATCCAGTGGACATAAATAATATGAAATGGGGTTTAACGTTCATCGGACAAAATTCATACCCTCTGTCCGTCGTATATCAAGAGACGCGGTAGTCGAATGGAGAACCTTGAAATGTGATATTTAGATAATATTTTTCCTTATCTCCCAAACCATCAGATAGATTTCATCAAAAGGTGGTACTATAGCCATGTTTCTTATGTAGTACATGTTCAGATTTCTAAACATGTAGCATGGCAGATCAATTAATATGTAATTCTATCCTGTTCACCAATAAGAATATTTAGCACAATCGATCCCCTGTTACAGCTCTTAAAATCCCCGACTTCACGTTGTGTGCTTTTAGTATTAAAACGCATGGAAATCTAGTTGTTCAAAAATACGTGTTTTTTAGAGCAGGATACTTCACAAATCCACACGTAACAAGCAGCTATGCTATTGTATATTAAGCATCAGTCTAAACATCAGCAACTACGTTAAAGTATGTCTCCCCGCAGACAGCTCGCCTGAGTGGTTGAATGGAACATACTCTAAATTATCCCCATCCTGTCGGAAGGATGCCCGAATAAATCTCGTTCGGAATGTCCTATTATGGATCACTGATACGCAACATTGATAAGCAGCATTTGATATATAAGCAACATTGATAAATAAGCAACATTGATAAACAACACTGATAAGCAATACTGATAAGCAATATTGATAAGCAACATTGGGAAATGTGTAGACATTTGGTTTGCTAGATACATGATCTTTATACAATTTTTAGGAATATCATGCAAACCAGATTTCTAGGACATTCGCTATCCACCGATGGGCTATTAAGCCCACGTAGTACATGGTGTGTAGCTTAAAGTGCAGTAAACATTTGTTGTTGTGGTGCAAATTTGTTTTACTGTGTGAGTTTCGTATCTATGTTATTATTTAATCCTTATAAGACACATAGAAATAGATTTCACTATTATATTTATTATATTATGTGATTACAGTTGCTGTTAGTGGTATTTTGGCGTGTGGTGTTGCTATGTTAATAGCACAAATAGGTGGAACACTGATACAGGTAAAATACATATACATTAGAGTTATATTACCACCCAAATAGTACCATTATCTTTATAAGTTAATATATTCAGAGTAATGTTACTACCCATCTAGTATCATTCTTTTAAACAGGTGGAACACAGACATATGTAAATAATATTCTGAGTAATATAAACTCAAATTTAGTGCCATTCTCTATAAAAAGATGGAACATTAATTCTGTTAAAATGAAATGGGGTTTAACGTCCTACTTTTCGGCTTCGACTGGTCTCATGCTATGCGGGAATTTTTGCCCGGACAGCGCCAAATGCCAAGGGTTCTTATACGTGCACCCGAGCAACGATTTTCGATCCCACCCGCACAACTAGACACTATTTGTTGCCATGCCATTCCCCGGCACCATCGACAGCTCGTTAAAGTTGATATTGCCAAAATGCATTGTTATTGTTTGACCAAGCCTGTATTTTAGAAAGTTAGCTTTGGCTTTTCAAAAACAAGTCCACACTAATGGTGCAATATTAGTGAAAGTAATGGTCAGTGACACTGAATATACTTACTGATTCAATACCGACTCATTCTAATAAATTTATTTATATAATTGAATAGTTATGTGGTTTTTATCACAAATGACGTATTTCTTTTCACAGATAACTGGAACTGTGTTGTCAGCATTCGGTGGACCTCTATCTGGTCTCTTTTTATTGTCATCATTATTTCCCTGGGCAAACAAAAAGGTACATAGCTATATTTTTTACAAAGTAAAAATAATAATTAATACAAAAAAAAGTGTCTGTACTTTTCGACTTCACGTTAGCTGATCCCTTTAGATAAATACATAAAATAATTAGCTTCGATTTTAATTCTTCGTTTAATTTGAGAAAGAGAGGGAAATGAGGTTTAACGTCCACTCGTCACAACTTAGTCATTTCGGAGCTAACATATGGTTTAATTTAATTCAATAATTCACTAGCGCGTATTGGAATTTAGCAGTGGGAGGAAACCGGAAGACCCAGCGAAAATCCACGAGGTAGGACAGGCGACCTAACTCCTTGTCACGTACAACCGGGGATTCGAAACCACGCCAGTTGACTCGGTGACAGACTTTATGATACAGCACGCACATGCTAACCGTTCGGCCATCAACCCCCACCCCCTCGTTTAATTTGAATTTCTGGTAACAAAGTCCAGTGTGAGACAATAAATAATCTATTAAAAGTATTACTATTTCCATTATAGGGAGCTTTCGTAGGGACTCTCATAAGTCTGGTTTTATGTACATGACTTGGTATGGGATCTAGTTTCTCTAAGACATTGAAGAAAACTCCATGGTTACCACCAGCATCAACAGATCATTGTCCGGTTGATAATTTAACGTCCTGGATTGATAATAATAATAATACGATTGTTCTCAATTATACAACTACACAATTTACATCAACAACAATAGAAACAACATTATTAGATCAACAACCGTAAGTTATGGTTAGACTAGAACTTATCGATTGATTTGATATGGAATTTAAAGATGCATTCCCGGGTACAAACTTTGTGATTTGACAATATATTTGGACTAAACACATATTTAAAGTAACCAATCTATCAAAAATTTGCTTCAATTCCCTTTCAAAACCCTGTTTTCGCCGGGGATACCTATAGCTGTAAGTAAGCTGTTCCTAAAGGAAATGTCTGCCAACTTAACTTCGTTTTGGGAGGGTCCATATTTCAAAATGTATCTACCATTACTTACTTTACATTTACCATATTATTGAGGCCTAAATAAACTCTTAATTATTCCTGTCAACTTCTTTTTACACTTTTTAATTGCAGAGTATTTTGTACCCTGACAACCCGCAATGTTCCCAAAACCGCCTAACCATTTGAGCAAGAAATAACAACTGCTCCCTGACCTAAGCTAGCAGACAAACCGCCTAACCATTTGAGCGAGAAATAACAACTGCTCCCTGACCTAAGCTAGCAGACAATAAGCCAGCAAACCCTGTCGGGTTGACAGTTAGTGATTCCCTGACAATATTGCCCAGTCCTTGCCCCATGGGCGATTTCCGCTTAATCTAGTATTTTTCTAGTAAGATTGGATGTCTATATTTTTCATAAATACCAAATTTGCCATACTTTTATTGGAAATAACCAGCCGATAAATACTTTGCTGGGAGCCATCTTTAAGTTTTAAACTTTACTTTTTGGAGAGATTGAGGACGTCGGATGTATGTGATTATGATTACTGGCGATAGTGACCGTCCTTGTAGTGTGAAATAGCTTAATTTAACGTCCGCTACACTCACTGTCTGTGCAGTACTATATTACTTCAAACAGCAAAAATAAAAATTGGAAAGAAAAAAATGAAGAGGGCGTAATAAGATAGGGCGACCAACCATTCCCCTCCTTTTCATCCTGCAACGTTCCGCGTATTTGTTATGTGTGTTTCTACTTAAAGATACATTATTCAAGAACTAAATCTGATAATTGCAAGTCTTAATGTAGGCTTCAGGTGTTATAGAAATTATAAATTAGATCTTTATTTAAACAACAAGCCCAAAATAAACTCTGTAGACCCACGGATAGCTCGGCTGCAGCTTGGATTTAAATAGGATTTCACTGATTATTTAAATCAAATATGGCGCACCGTGATGAGATTATTTATTGTTATGTTAACGTCATCAGTCGGATCGAGGCTAAATGATAGAGTGTACTTAGCAAGGCCGTTGTTGAGCGATATTCCGATGGCATTGAAAACTAAACTTGATAATCGAGATTATGTAGGTGGAGTTAACGCCTGTCAATCAAACAATTGGCCAAGGCGAAAACACATTTGGCCCCCATTTCTAGCCAAATATTACAACGCTAATTACTTTGTACAGAATAAAGTAATTTGCCTGAAATCTTCAATATGTTCTTCTTTCATCACCTACTTTTGAACTTTGATAGCAAGAATGGCCAACTCTCTATAACAATCTCGCATAATGTATCTTTAAGAGGTGTTTCCACTGTACACGGAAACAGTATAATATGTAATAACCACGATAAATATAATTATTTGTGAATTGTTTATATATTTAATTATAGTGAAGGTTTAGATAGAGTACTTGTTATTGGTTCTATAGTCAGTTTAATTACAGGTTCGTATTAAATTAATGTTTGTTGAGTAACAACGACAATGCCATTGGAACACATGAGTACCATATTTAGCTGTTAGCGCATCTCAGATAAGTGAGACATGGTGTTCTTAAATAACTAAGCATACCTTGCCTCATGTACGACATCCTTTTCTATTTACAAACTGAAACTACATGTGGCTACAGCAGCTACAGTACATGTCTGGTGTCTATGTCATTAGTACCTGCTACCTGTGGTACCTACTAACTAGCTGTGCTCTGTTGAGCTAAAATTGTGATCCGAGAAAAGTCCATTTGGACAAAAAGGCGCGCTAGGTATCACGGAAGAGAGGCCGATCATTGTACCAAATCCTTCTTTTTTCTTTTTTTTTTAAAATTTGAATTTGAGTCATGATTTGTCTTTTTTTGTCGCTATATGGCGCGTCGAGCGTTTGACGAATCTCACCCAGTCTCCAATAAACCTCGAGCTTGCTAGAATTTGCCTGGTCTCCGGTCTGGCAAATTCGCTTTCTTTATCACATCGTCGCCATTTCGTTTGTTTCTTATTATTCTTGGTTCAACGTAATTTATTCTTTCTCGATACACGTCGAGGAGGTATTACATTCCAAAAATTTTCCATCGGATCATTCTTACATTTCGAGTTTATTATTGTTCGGTTGCATCAGTCATCGGCATGATTTAATATAATTATGGACCATAGGATCCTCCTGCAAGTCTACTTTGTCAGTTTCTGCATTTTGGCAGTGACCTTGTCGGGTTTCCGTAGATATGCGCACAATTCTAGAAATTACCAATTAATAGTGTATTATGTTATCTTTTATAGGTGTTGAAGACGTATTCTCACCTATGTGGATGTTTACCAAAACCTACACAAGAATATTTGCAATGTCGAATGGTTCCGGAAAAATTGGTAGGCCTGCTATTAAAAACAATCCTAATACATTCGTAACAGTTTGCACTAATTTATGGAAGCGAATTATTCGCTATGCTTTTACGTTTATGAAGTAAACATTTAGAGACCACAGTTTCATAATCCATAAAATCCATAACTTTTTATTTTGAAAGTAGGTTATCTGACTAAAAGCAATTATTGATACTTATGGAATTTATTCTTTTCGCAGGAAACTAATGGCGACATATATAAGAAACAAGGGGGTAGATAACATGGAAATGATTATTTACAAGGATGAAAAGTTGACCAAAAATGGCGAAGAAGAAATGGCACAACTTTTGAATTCCAAGAATTGAATCTAATTCTGTCTTAATTTGTTTACCATCAAATGTTTATCTGTTATCTAACAATTTGTGTATGTGTCTTCTTTGTTAAACGGGGTGATAACTAAATAAAATTGTTAGCTGTTGTTAATCTTTTGTATAAACTGTTTTGGTTACATGGATGAACTGGGATAGTGTAATGGTCATCTGCATAATTTTTCTGTAAAGGTGTTTTAATCACACCATATGGCTCAGCATGTTCCTAAAGCAACGACTGCGAGTAAAGCCGAGTTTCACAACATCTGGCCGTTGCTTCAATACTGTGCAATTCCCGACATAAAGCTACATTATCTACAGACACGTCAACAGTAGCATCCAATCCGAGGTTGTGGCATTGGACGAACTTTGAACATTGGACCTCGATTATCACTAGTATACATTTTAGTTTGAAAGCGCGAGACTTGGTATTCGCGACGACCAAGGAATCTGATTGGATCATAAGCTGGGCTTATACCAATCAAACTTAGGGCTGAAATATGCAAAGTGTTACGCGAAGGGCTTGGTAAGATGTACGTAGTTAAAGCGAGATTAAGCCTTCTAATGAAGGTGATAGCTCAGTAGCTCCTTTGCAAGACAGATTGATCAATTAAACTCTGTGATGCTATTGTCATAATTACAGCTTTTTCCAAACTCCGTGGAATTAAAGAATCAAAAACCACATAATAGACCTGTCGGGTCGCATCCCATTCCCAGGACCACATATGGTTGAAATTAACAATTTACCTACCAAATTACACCTACTATCTATCGTAATAACAAGAATAAAATGACGTGTGAATAATGTGCACTCCATAGGCGGCAAATTAAGCAATAGCCTCGCCTACTTAGTCCATGCGCAAAAACGCCCGCTCATGGACCAAACAGGCGATAGCACAGTCAGGCGTTCCTAGTCAAAAGTATTGTCACGATAATACTGGAGCGTGTCTGTTAGGGGTAACCCATCGCACCAAACTGTCTGGTACGGGTCATTCATGATTCCTGTGGTGGCACTGAACAACTCAAAGGTTGTTTTAGGTGGTACAGATTTCAGCTAATCAAGCCTAGCTGTGGTCTGGAAATTAAATAACTCATGTCACGGATATCCAGCCCACACTACAAATGTCTGGCGATTACATACTCCTATCACCTGTCATTTGTATAATAACTGAAGATATACGGTTTGTGCAGGCCCGAAGCCAGAAACCAAAATTGAGCCGACATAGGGGGGCGAGGAAGATAAATTTCCGACAACAAAAAATCAATGAACGAAGGTCATCGCCGACTACCGTAAGCAGGAGGAGGGGAGAGCACGAAAATTAGAAGCTGTGAGAGTGAATTTAGGCCTCTATAACATGCAGGTGGTGAATGTGTCGGAAAATTAGGAGTTTCCAGCCGACATTAACTATCTCTCGGCCGAATTTGAGATGCTGTGAGAGTGCATTTAGGCCTCTATGACATGCAGGTGGCGAATGTGTCGGAAAATTAAGAGTTTCCGGCCGACATTAACTATCTCTCGGCCGAACTTGAGAGGATAAGTCGTACTAAAACTCTCTCCCGACGAAAATGCGAGCATAGCTAACCAGCGATTTTTTTCCGACGCAGACAGAAAAATTCCGACAGGAACGGCCATGGGGGGGGGGGCGACTCGCCCCCCAGCCCCCATACTAGCCTCGGGCCTGGGTTTGTGGTATACTTTTGAGCTAATCACCGGATAAGCATGAATTGATACCATATATGAAAAAATTAGCATACTTTTCGCCTAAGTTGACCAAGTTGGGCCCTGGTCTAATATTAGATATGGGGGGTCACTGTGGCTAAGTGGGTAATACGCTGGCTCGCTATTTTCGAGGTCGGAGAAAGTTCAACCAGGTTTTCTGGCGTGGTTCCACCTGTCAGGGATGCAGGACCCGACAAAGACATCTATCGAATCCATCGGTTGGGACGAAAAACATTTGTGTGCACCTAAAAGATCCCTTGACAGTTGAAATCCCCGATGCACCGTTCGAGTGTCATTCGAGGCAAAAAACCCAGTTAAATAGGCACATGAGTTTACTTCTGTAAAATTCGAACTGACGCATTGATTAACATACGTAGTCAAAAAAGAGGTTGAAGCTATCTGATTTATTTTCATGATTCGTTTACCTTGGCGTTTCATTTATGCATAGGATCATTTGCGTGTAAAGCTGAACTATTCACTATTTCCCATAAACCATTAGTTTACCTTTTATGTCATAAAATCTACATGTACGCTTCCTAATTATATATGCCGTTTATATAAAATAATATATTAATTACAAAATATTGTAACGAATGAATGTAAATATATGCGGGTTTGTTTTAGGGGTCACTTAAAATGGAAAGGTATATCTCTGCACTTACTATTAAAGTATATAGTTTTAGCCCTTCGTACTGCAGAATGTTCTCATTGTCGGGCTTTGCTCCTGTTAGCTCACTACATTTATTATTTTAGCGTTTTCCGAAATTATGTCTGGATTGTCGCCCTTATTGTTAAAATTATTTGACGTGCCAACACCCCATAAGTCAACAGGCAGACTATCGCCATTGTTAAGATTGGTCGCATTATTTTTGTTACGTCTTTTTTGTGAATCATTTTAGTGAAGCCTGTACCACAACAGACCCGGGACTGTGCAGCGCAGTTGACGCTTACGGTTGCCCCCCGGGTCCATTCACTTGATTTGATAATTGTTTGTTTTTTGCAACGCCTATTTTCTGTCTTGTCAGCAGGTTTATCTTGTATACTGCGTGCAGTGCGGTCCTCCTTCACTTACAAATAGTAGGTAGAATGATGTACATATTTAAGATATATGCGTAGTACGAAACAATCTCTGTAAAATAATTAGTTGTTTAAAGTATAAACACGAAATGAGGCATGATGACCAATTAATTTATATACCTCATTAGTATTATAATATTGTTAAATATTGTTTGCTCTCTGATAAGATTATCACTTGTGCAGATAGTGGCATTCACTGTGGTAAAAAGAACTAGGGGTAAGTTAAAAGGGCATTATGTAAGACCTAGGTCTTTCTTTAGGTCTGATATGTTATATAAATTATTAATTAGACGTCAATGAACTTATCCTAACAATAATTCACTCTCGATGTTATTGTTAGCATGTGAAGTTTAGTTGATTTGAATACATTTTGTGATGAATAATTTTACCTAAAAGTAGATAAACGAGACTTTTTTTATTATTATTTTACCAACTTTAGTAATGACGTCCGAGGTTAACCTAACAATGAGTCGCTAATATCTCGGTTCATGATGAAACGATTTGACAGACATTTTCGGTATATTCTGTTTTCAATGCGTACGAGCCAGGGGGGGGGGGGGGCTGACCCATAACTTTCGGACAAGCTCACTTTTTCGGGCAGACGGGTAAAGTAACAAAAAATATATATTTTATCTACTTGGCACAATAAAGTGCCCGAAATCTTATAAAACACCAATTTTACGGGCTGGAATAGCATTAAAATGCGTTTGCGGGCCACAAATATTCCAGATTTTTCTTGGGGGGGGGGGGGGGGTCCTTACAAGGTCAGTTCAGCTTCTTCGCCTCTCGAAGAAAACGGGCGCCGCAGTCTGTAAACCTGAAATTTCTAGTTTTGCTTCCCTAACTGTCATCGAGCCCCAATAAAACTCTTATTTTACTTTTCTTTTAACTGAAAACCACGAATTGTACTGAGTTGACTATGGAATAAAACATTTTGTCTGGAGCCAATCTACTTTGACGACATTTTTCGGTCATCGATTATTAGTGAATGCAGCTGCAACAGTCTGATTGGATAGTTGGAATTCAGAGTGGGATTTCGGTTACAAAACCATGAGATACTTTTGGAGTTGCTTACACGTGATAGAATAGCAGAAAACGCATTTGCGGTGGTAACATTTTCAAAATTTTCTCTGGGATGATGAGGCCCCTATACCACGCGTGGATTGATTGGGGGTTTGGACTTCGGGTCAGTCAGGTAGGCTTTATTTGACCAAATTGAAGTTGCTGTATTCATAGGCTGGAATAGCAGGAAAACGCGTTTGCGGTAGTTAAATTTTCAAAATTATCTCCCAACGGACCCGTCTTCGTGGACTGAAAACGGTTGATTAGAATTCGAGTCAATTTCTGTCTTGTCCGCAGGTTTATCTTGTAGATTGTTGTATTGCGGTCCTCCTGATTAATGTTCGTCCCTCGATTCGAAGATGACCATTTTGACATCGCATCGTCTATCATCTGTTATGGACCCGGAGATGGCTGGCGAGGCCAATCCGGGCGAGGAAACTCCTCCCACAGGTTTGACAGAAGTGAGAGGGGGGCTGGTTTGTGTTTTTCGAAGCTTTGCGTTTTTGCCGCTTCTGCCTGGCTAGGTGCGTTCGACTGACTTCTGCAGTTTTCGCTCCTTTGCAGATGGTTCGACGCCACACAGGGCGGTCCGCAGCCGTCTGTCTCTGAGTTGATGGCAAACACTTTAAGAGACACTTTCAGGTCGTCCCGGAATTTCTTTTATATTAATTAGGCTATATTAGATCACTTTGAAGCTGCTTTGTTCATGGTCTAAAAGTTGCAGCCGTCAAATATTTCCACGATAAGCTCCGATCCTTCGCCTCTCCGATCCGGCGCCGATGTCTGTAAACCCGAAACTTTTTCGGACATTTCCAGTTCTGCCCCCCCCTAACTTTTATCGAGCCCGTACGCCTATGATTATAGCGAGAACTGTCAGCTCTCTACCTAATCTTATCTACAATGATCTTTAGTCGTGAAAGTTTTAAGAGCTACATTATTGTACCAGTAACGCCTTCCACAAAATTAAGAAAAAAAACTTCTTCCATACGTGTTTTTTGCGTATTTTGTCTTCTTAAAATAGGTTCCGAAGTCAAAACAGTGGCATTTTGTTTGTCCGTTAGATTAATCCATTAATGCTTCTATGTTTATTAATGTAGATATTTGGCTGACAGATCAACAAAATGGTGAACGAGCTCCATCACTTCCATGTGGCCGATTATGTGATATTCATCATCACAATGGTTATTTCTGTTGGAATTGGAATCTACCACGCTTTGTCTGGAGGCCGACAGAGAACCACGTCTGAATATTTAGTCGGAGAACGTAAAATGACATTTTTACCGGTGGCGATATCGTTACTGGTATCGTTCGAATCGTCTATAATGATGTTAGGAGTTCCAGCCGAAGCGTACGTATATGGAATACAATGGTGGATAAGTACCTGGGGATATCTTGTGTCTAAAATCGTTTCCATTTTTGTTGTTGTACCTTTGATCCATCCATTGAAGATCACCAGTATATTTGAGGTAATTTGTTTAATAAACCATTAAACCTTGATATAAAATCAGAAAAAAATATTTTGGTATGGTCACAACAGAGTCGCGTAGTTATAACCCCTATAATAAAGCTTTGTTTTCAATATGGTTAAAGCTGAACTACGATTACAAAACTACAGAAATTTTTAAGTAAAAGAAATACCGCCATCCTTGTTTTCAATTTATAGAACAAGCATGGCGATTGTCACACTGATCTGCAGTGAATATTCGCTTGGCCGCTAGTATCACTGATAAAAATGACATCGACGAGACTTAATGACCCCGAAATATTAGCATTTTTCCTCCGACAAAAGAAATTCTAAAACATTTTTTTGAAGTATAAGAGAAAAAAAAAATAAAGGTGTTTGAAGTATATCTGGATAAAACAATATTCCATATTTAGCGTAAATAAGTACATAAGTAATCTTTTCTGGCGTTATCGACGCCATCTTAATTTGTTGGTAAACATTAAGATGCGACGTCACTCATAGAAATATAGCGGATTGGCCTTTGCACAGAGATAAAAGACGGGGTCTTAACGCTGTAAAACAGATTGGGCGATTGTACGGCGTACGAAAAAAGAGGCAGGTCACGCCCACACCCAGTGTATACCTTGTCAACCACACTGTCCACATCCGGCTAGCAATATTTCAACTACCAATTATCGCCTGATTGATTGGGGGGTTTTCATTATCAATTTACGCCGTATAATCGCCATGCTTGTTCCATAAATTGAACACAAGAATTTCTTTATTTAAATATCTATGTCGTTTTGTGGCCGTAGTTTAGCTTTATATACTACCAATGAAGAACATTTTTGAATTTACATTTTCTACAAATGATTATAAGTTGAAATAGTCGGGATTTGTAAGTTTGTCAAATTTGAATAATTAAATAACAGTAATTGAAATTTGTGTTGCATATTTTCTTTTTCTATTTTACTTCAATATTTTACTCCGAATTGTTTTTTATTTTTTTATTTTTATTTTCTTTTAAGGGAGAAATTCGTCCTTAGCATATACGCTGACTGCATGTTTATGCCGTATGAAATAAAATACTTTATTTAACCAGGAAAACGTTTAACTCGATAAATTATTATTTTAATATTAGATTTAACAGCTGTTTAAAACATATCGTTCTCTCTCAAACAATAGTATAGTTTATTCAAATTCACTTGCTGGCTTGACAGGTCCAGAAAAAATAGCCTTATTCTAACTACTAGATGTTTGAGTGTCCTACCTGTTGTGTAAATTATCCATTACATCCTATTTTACTTGTCCAGAGGGTTCGGAAGTATATTTAAATCCAAGATGCATTTAAAAGTGTTCACGTAAAGCTTCTCAAACCATGTAGTTGATTTTTTAATTTTTTTAAAAATAAGGTGTGTTAAGATGAAATTTGTATCATTAATTGATTGGAATATTGTAAAATAGTACAATTTGTTGACCAGAATAATGGTTGGGGCATATTATTCAATTACAATAAGAGTGGTATTGGGGCTTTAAACTATATTTTAAAATTATGTCGAATTAAATAATATCTCACAAGTTTACATCCAATTAAACTCTTTTCGAACCATCGTAGACTACTATATCATACTTTAATAGGTCTGAACATAGACATTAAATTGGTAGCAAACGACAGATAAACTTGAAATGACCCAATTTGGAATAAAATAAAATTTAAATGAATAAATTTAATTGTGTAATGTTATATACCGATGACAATTAACCAATCTTTATTTCAGTATTTAGAGATGCGATATAAATCATGGTATATTAGATTGATAGGTACTATACTAGGATTACTAGGAACGGTAAGTAATCATGGTATGTGTTTTAGTATATAATAAGTCTTTATTCAAGAAAACTTCCGTGAAGTTACATGAAGGGTATTAACAATAATAGGTTACAATAAATAATATTATGATATATTTACATTGTATTATTGACATTGAAATGAACAGAGTATTTTATACAATTATTTAAAACGTCGGAGGATAAGTTTGACAAATTTACATAAATTTAGGATTTCCTTCTCGTTATTGAATAAATTACACATCTTTAGGGTTGATGGTCTATTTACATATTTTGTAGCAATATATTTATTTCTGTCTGTTTTAAAGAATTGACATTCAAAAAGATAATGATATTCGTCGCCCAAGTTGTTGGAGTTACACAGATGACAAATCCGGTTTTCTCTGGCAATTTTATGAAAAATACCTAATTCTATTGGTAACTTATGACTTCTACAACGAAATTTACACATTGGAATTATCAGGTTAGCGGGTTGGAGTAAATATTTTTCGAATCCAAAAATAGACTTAAAGATACGGTAGTTTGCACATTTAGAGCTTTCATTAATTTGACTATGCCATAGTTGTTGGTATTGATCTCTAAGTCTAGTTTTGAGATTTGATTTCAGCCAGTTAATATTACACTCACTTGGATTAGTCCAAATGTATGAGATACCTGACTCGTTCAACACGCGCTTAATATAACTAACCCATTCATTAGAATCATTAGTGCTTAGAGTTAATTTATACAACTTATAAGATAACTTGTTTTCACTTCCTGTCACTGTTTTAAGCCAAAAACAAACCATCCGACAATCTATTTCTATTTTCAAAGGATAAATACCCAGTTCGCCATATACCATGACGTTTGGGGTTGATAGTTTAACATTCAAGAGGATCTTACAAAACTTAAGTTGAAGGCTTTCTAGGGGAGCCGTGTCCGAGTATCCCCAGACCTCAGAACCGTAAAGCATAATAGGTATAACTAGGTGGTTAAATAAGTATAATACAGTGTCTATGGTTAGATTAAGAACTTTGGCTTTCCGAATAATGTTAAACATAGCTTTACTTGCTTTGCAGTACAATAGTTTCTTTGCTTTGTGAAATTTCCCATTATAGTTAAATAAAATACCAAGGTATTCGTATTCGAAAACAAACTCTATAATAAACATGTCATACTTTATAATCGGGTTTTTTCGTATCTTACCCTTGGAAAATACCATGACCTTAGTTTTAGAGGTGTTGATATTTAAGTTCCAATATGTACAGTATTCACACATAGCATCCATGGCACACTGTAGTTCGACCTCAGCCAACACAACCGTGTCATCGGCATAGAGCAAGATAAACAGTTTGAGATATACATCTAGATCCTTGTCTTTACATATTTCGTTTGTGTATTTTAGCCCTTGGTACTTACTGGATAAATAAGATTCTAGATCTGCTAGGAAATGGAAAATAATAAAGGGGATAAGTTTTCACCTTGTCTGACACCTATCATACAATTGAAGTTCGGGGAAGTTGAACCATTGAGCTTGATACAAGATTTAGCACATTTATACAATCATACTATAAATAACATTAAAAAGTTTACCTTTGATTCCAATATTTTGGACTTTTCCCCACAAATTTATTCTTGTCAAAGAATCGAAAGCACATTTGTAATCGATAAAGCATGCAAATAGTCGTTTGTTTTTACTAAGATATAAATCTATTATAAATTTTAAACTAAGTAAATGGTCCGTTGTTGAAAACCCCTTTCGGAAGCCTGCCTGTTCAGGACCTAAAAGTCCCTCCCTGTCAATGTATTTGGACAAACGTTCGTTTATGACTGCTGTAAACAACTTGCCCATACAACTGAGAATAGTAATTCCTCTATAGTTTTCGGCGTTATTTTTGCTACCTTTATTTTTGTATATGGGGGATATCAAGCCCATTACCCAGGAGGTAGGTATAAACCCAGTATTCAGAATAACATTAAACAGATTCACATAAATTCCTATCATGAACTCTTTTGTGCATTTTATATATTCATTAAGTACATTGTCTACACCACAAGCCTTATTTATTTTGAGGTTATCAATACATTTATTAATTTCAGATTCATTAAAAGCTACATCTAATTCATGATTCGCAATATCTGACGTCAGCAAATTTGTTTCCACATTACTTGGGATTGGGTCCCCATTGTTCATGTTCTTGAAATAGTTATAGAAGTCATCCACTGAGAGATTGGTATTACGACGTTCAGTAGTTCCGTTGAGTATCCGCCAATACTCTTTAGTGTTGTTCCTTTTCAGATTTTTCAGAGATTCATTTAAACCACGGTAATAGTTAGTATATTCTATTTTTAGTTGACGCTTATAGCTGAAACTGGCGTTCTGGAGTTTTTGCCTATTTTCATCACTTTTTGAACGTTTGAATTGATTTTTCGCTTGGAAGAAGAGTTTCCGCTTGGATTCACATGTGTTGTTAAACCAGGGTTTGTTGCTCAGTTGTCTTTTCCGGTTTGATTTGTCACTTTTCGGTTTGTACGATTTGCTAATTCCACATGATAAAGCGCTATCCTGGAAAGTGTTCTGTATCGAATTTTCTATTAAGTCGATTGATTCTTGATTCCAAGTTGGTGAATCTTCGTTTTGTAGAAGCGCAGATAACCTATTCAGTTCATTCATATCAATACTATTTAAAAACGCCTCACGTTTTGTGACACACCATTTCGTTTTGAGTCGTAAGAGATTGTTACCATCGCCTTCTTCATCGGTCAATTGCGGTTGGGTTGTGGTTACACATGTAAGTGACCACTGCACTGGACAGTGTTTGTCCGATAGCAGAGAGTCGAAGTCGGATACTGTGAAATTGTTTAACTTACTGAATATCTCTGCGGAGCATAATACATAATCCACAGTTGATCTCCCGTCGCATGCCGTGTCTCCTGACTCCAGGCCAAATCTACCATTTGCTATATGAATATTTAGATTACAGCATAGTTCTATTAGTCTTTCACCGTATTTGTTTACTGTGTTATCTTGGTTTTGTCTCTGTAAGGGTATTCCATAGTAGGCCAGAGATTTTTCACTTTCTTCATTAACAGTACTAAACTCATCATACGCTACATTTCGATCATTGTATTCAAATACAGAGTTTATATAGTCTTTCAGATCACTGGTTCTTGCATTGAGATCACCTATTAGACAGAATTCTGTGTTTGGAGTAATTAGTCGTAGATATGTTTCTTCTATTTGTTCAAACATGTCTAATTTACTGTAGGTTGTGTTTTGGGGTGGGATATAAGCGACACAACATAGGGTGCGTAGACCGAACAAATTTTCCCCCACGGAAAACCACAGAGAGAAGTCAACGTCTGTTTGAATGACTGTAATATAATCGGAGATATCATTCTTGATACATAAGGCTACACCACCTGAGCTACGTTTGGCACCCTTGCGACATTTTGAATATATTTTAAAACTGCGCAGGATAATCGAATCGAGATCACTTAGTTTCGTTTCACATAAGCACACAATATTTTTGTCAGCAATAAATTCTTCAAAGTCATTTGAATACAGTTTTGATTTTAATCCACATACGTTTAACAAAGTAAAACTCACATAGTTAGCTGGTTTAATATTTCTGGTTCTGGGTATTTGCTATTCCGAGCTTATCCCCATTTTTCTGCTCTGATCCCCGTAGATCAGACCATTAGAATTCACTTTGAGAGCTGAATCTGGAAATAATCTGGCCATGGTCCTAGCGTTTGACTCCATCGTTCTTTCATATAGTGGCTTGGACCTTGAGAGGTATACATCCTTGTATGTAGTGGAGTTTCCAAGTTTTCGCTTGTTCAGTAAAAGAAAATGCATACAAAAGCCTTGCAAGACCAATAATAGAGTATGCAAGTCCAGTATGGGACCCATACTTTAAAACCGAAATAGATCGTTTAGAAATGGTCCAGAGAAGAGCAGCAAGATACGTTTCCAACAAACACCATAATCACTCAAGTGTCAGCAAAATGATTGAGCACCTGGAATGGCCATCTCTGGAAAAAAGGCGAAAAGATGCTAGGCTAACTATGCTCTATAAAATAGAACACGACAAAGTGGCTGTAATTAAGGAAGGTCGTCTTATGCAACCAACACGACTGTCGAGGAACATGCACGACAAAAGTTTCCAAATTCCAGCAAGCAGAAGTGATTACAGAAAATACTCATTTTTCCCAAGAACAATCAGGGATTGGAACGCTCTCCCTCCTGGGGTAGCATCAGCACCGTCAGTCGAGGCCTTTAAAGCCTCACTGACAAAGCTGAACTAATTTATTGAAATTGGGGGGGGGGGGTCTGCATGCGCACCTCAGTCATGACATAATAATCAGCTCGTTGATTGTGGTCATTATCAGGCAGAAACAGAAACAGAAAACAACATCTCGTTCTTCTTTTGAATCAAAGCTGATTTTGACCAGTCCATTTTGGTTTGGTTTTCTTGTCCTAAGTCGACTAACCGCTTGAATAGTGACACTATTTGTTATTTCATGGCCAAGAGAGTTGATCAATTCCTGAGCTTTTAGTTCAATTTGTTCACCTTCGTCGAAGTTTAATCCAAAGACAACAACTGTGACATCGTTATTGTCAAGAGGGTTCACTTGATCACTAGTCGCATTTTGACATTTTGGCCTGTAGCTCATCAACAGAATTCACTAACCCATCTATTCGTAATCGTTCGGCCGTGATATCCAAACTGATCTCATCTTTTAATATTTGGATTTTTGAATTCATATTTCCAATAAGTTCAGTTTTTAGGTTATCAAGTTGTGTTTCAAACGTTAATCTTAAAGATTCTAGATTGGATTTCATATCAATCTGATTAGATAATAACATTTCCATTTGTTGAGAGAATATATCCAACTTACGATGTAGGTCTAATTCTTCGTCATTCTCTCCAGATTTTTTAATTTTTGTCTCTGGTTTAGGAGTTTCGCCTTCGCTTTCTCTATCCCGCTTTGACGATGTACCCTCCATTTGCAGAAAGTTTTTTATATTATCCAAAGTAAAGGATTTCGACACAATTATATTTCACGGTTCATTGAATCCTTGAGCTCCGAAAACACGTCTGTTCACTTCAACATACTTAGATTGATAGGTACTATACTAGGATTACTAGGAACGGTAAGTAATCATGGTATGTTAGATTGATAGGTACTATACTAGGATTACTAGGAACGGTAAGTAATCATGGTATGTTAGATTGATAGGTACTATACTAGGATTACTAGGAACGGTAAGTAATCATTGTATGTTAGATTGATAGGTACTATACTAGGATTACTAGGAACGGTAAGTAATCATGGTATGTTAGATTGGTAGGTACTATACTAGGATTACTAGGAACGGTAAGTAATCATTGTATGTTAGATTGATAGGTACTATACTAGGATTACTAGGAACGGTAAGTAATCATGGTATGTTAGATTGATAGGTACTATACTAGGATTACTAGGAACGGTAAGTAATCATGGTATGTTAGATTGATAGGTACTATACTAGGATTACTAGGAACGGTAAGTAATCATTGTATGTTAGATTGATAGGTACTATACTAGGATTACTAGGAACGGTAAGTAATCATGGTATGTTAGATTGATAGGTACTATACTAGGATTACTAGGAACGGTAAGTAATCATGGTATGTTAGATTGATAGGTACTATACTAGGATTACTAGGAACGATAAGTAATCATGGTATGTTAGATTGATAGGTACTATACTAGGGTTACTAGGAACGGTAAGTAATCATGACACCCTTCAGGTGGGGATCCCCTCCCCTAAGGTGTGAATCAGCCCCAGGGAGATTGGTCATCTAAACCACTAATGCATGCGGCACTCTGAATACCCTTTTCTCCATATGCCCCCCCCCCCCCTCGACAAAATCCTGGATCGATCAGGGCCTTTCCGTCAAATAAACGGGTAATCTATTGTTGTGTAAGACAGTCGACAGATATCGAAATGTTATAAGCAGATATAGTCGCACGTCCAACCTCGTGGGTTTTCTCCGGGTCCCACTGCTAAAGATCCTAACCGCAAGCGAATTATTGAAATTAATTTGGACCATATATGATTTCATGAAGCAAAATGTTTTCATGAACCAATCATGTTTTGTTGACTACGGATTAGCTGGTGATAATATTGTGCTATATAAAGCCTACACACATTCGGTAAAGCCTACACACATCCGGTAAAGCCTACACACATCTATTAAAATGGAATTTATATTTATAAATTAAAAACTGAACTCTTGACATGGATTTAAAAACAAACAAGATCTAAATAGAAGTGGTAACAATATTTACTGTTATAACTTTATTCCGTATTTTGAGAATTAAACAGATTTTGACAGTATGATTTAATTAGTTACACTAAACCACACATGTAATTCTTTAAAGAGAGAAATTCAGATTTTCTAAAAAAAAAGTCAAAACATAATTATTTCTATGTCTTTTGCTGAAAAGGTTATCAACTAACTATTATAATATCCAAGGTTGTACGTGACAACGAGTAGGGTCGCCTGTCTAATCTTATATAATGTATCTGTAAGTGTATTGCCTCCTCTACACCCGTCCGGAAAACATATGATGGCCTGGTGGTCCAGAGTGCCGCGCTTCCACCTCTAGCGGGCCGGCCACCTCTGGCTTGCGGCTGTTGTTTCGAGCCCTGGCATGAGCATATGTGGCATGGAGATAGGGGCGCCTTCTTAACCTCGTGGGTTTCCTCCGGGCACTCCGGTTTCCTCTTACTGCTAAAGACCCATACGCGCAAACGAATTATTGAAATAAACTAAACCATAATATGATAGTCCTGAAATAACCTAGTTGAGTTGAGTGGACGTTAAACCCCATTTCTCTCTCGCTCTTTCTCTTTTAAGGTCTACCCCAACCCATCCCCTCGTATCTCGGAAAAGCCACCTCAACAGACTGATCACCACCTAATTGAGAGCTACACACAAATCTGCTCTGGAAAAACTGTGACGAATAAATTCTCCTCTTGGGTGACGATACTCTTCCTTCAGCTACCGGATTAATACCGCCATAGAAATGAACAAATCTATTTCTTTCTTATCTCTTAATCTTGTTGAATTTTTAAAGATGATACATTTGGTATTATTTGTGTTTTAGTTATGGTATATGGGTATTGTTTTGTTTGGACCAGGAATAGCTCTAGAAGCAGGTAACATACATTGTTGTTTATATCATAAAATCAAGTTTTTACATTGATACACTATTGAGGGTTCGTGTTCAAATTTAAATCCACGCAATGTATACTACCTAATATAACAAGTGACACAACCATTATTTTATGCCTAATTGTTCGGGACAATATAATATTCACAGTCAAGCAGACAACAAAATAGGACGTTTAACCCATTTCATTTTATTTCCTTAGAAATCTGTCGGTGTCAACAAGCCCATGTCTAACGCATTGAAGAATATTACGAAAAGCTATTTACATTTAATGAACGAAAAGGAGTTTGGCAGATATATAGTTATGGTTCATAAGATTCCATTTGAAATATTTCCCATTTGAATCAAGGCTATCTAAGGTTTCATCTATTGATACTATGAAATATAAACCTTGTAATCGTTTCAGTTAGTGGATTTCCACAGTGGATTTCGATAGCGGCAGTAGCCATAGCAGCTGTAATATACACTACCATAGTGAGTTTTTGATGAATACATTTTTTTGGAAACTGCATGTTTTTTTATTTTATTTTACACTGTCCTTTAAAGTGAGATAAGATGGTACAACATTTATTTTGGGATTTCATTGGTTAACAAATTATTTATTCCAGGGCGGTATAAAAGCTGTTATATGGACTGATGTTTTCCAATCTTTAGTTATGTTCTCTGGGATGGCTGCCATTTTAATTAAGGTAGGGATATATAAACTAAGTTTCGGACTAAACTGTGTTCAGAATAAAATTTATAACAGTCTAAGGACTTGCTTGACCACAAGATACATGTGCACGTGGCTGAAGTTCCAATAGCTAGTATAACAATCGGATCAGAACAGTATTATGTTAAGCCCCATTTCATTTCATGTACAACATAATTTTATATTTATACCAGGGCACCATAGATGCTGGTGGTGCTGATGCTGTCTGGAACAAAGCTATGAGTGGTGGAAGATTTAATTTATTTAAGTAAGTATCCGTCGAAATTTCAATGTTTTTTGTACACACATGATAAACTATAGTGGACATAAGAGGCAACCTTGTAGCACCGCTGATAATATAAGATAAGATTGTATTGTATCACGCATCCACCAAGGACGGCATACACAGTTTAAATAAAAGTTGATCATACAACTAAAACACAACATCTGGGGCGTTCCTTTATAGATGTTTAGTGGGATATAATAAGCCTATAAGCATCAAAAATAATTTGGATATTTGGTCACAATGTATTGAGTCGCGATTAGAGCTGAAGTCTCATTAATAAATAAAACGCTTTATACCGTTTTTTTACTTCTATGGGTTTTCGTTTTTAGCTTTGATACCGACCCAACAACACGACATACGTTTTGGAGTTTATTTTTTGGATCATTTATAAGAGGATTGGCATTCGGTTTCAATCAGCCAACATGTCAAAGAATAAGTTCAACTAAGAGTCTAAGAGATGCTTACAAGTAAGTTATGCTGTGTTGTTACTATTGTTTTGTAATTTTGGTTTGACAGACCTAAGATCAATATAGTGTTACAAATTATAAAATTATGCATCTGGTGGATGATCAAACTTCATAAGTGAAGAATATGTTTTAGATAGGGGGGGGGGGGCTGTATATATTTTATATCATTGTATATTTTAAAAAATTTACATCATGTATCGTTTGGCAAAATTAGCAGCAGCAAATTAAACCTATTTCATTTCATCTTCATATAGTGGATCGTATTGTTTCACTTTTGTATGGGGGGTTTGGGTGGCCGAGTGGTCTAGAGTGCCGCGCTTCGACCTCTAGGTTATCAACTAACTATTATCATATCCCCGGTTGTACGTGACAACGAGTAGGGTCGCCTGTCTAATCTTATATAATGTATCTGTAAGTGTATTGCCCCCTCTACACCTGTCCGGAAACCATATGATGGCCTCGTGGTCCAGAGTGCCGCGCTTCGACCTCTAGCGGACCGACCACCTCTGGCTTGCGGCTGTGGTTTCGAGCCCTTGTGTGAGCGTATGTGGCATGGAGATAGGGGTGCCTTTTCCTCAACCTCGTGGGTTTCCTTTGGGCACCCCGGTTTCCTCCCACTGCTAAAGACCCCTACGCGCAAGCGAATTATTAAAATACAATTAAAGCCATATGTTAGTCCCGAAATGACCTAGTTGTGTTGGGTGGACGTTAAACCCCATTTCTCTCTCTCTCCCTCACACACTTTTGTATAGATTATTATATCCTAATTGTTATTGTATATTTTAGGGTTGTTCTCTTGACAGCTCCTCTGTTTTTTCTAACAATATCTTTGGCTTGTTATGAAGGGATTGTAGCGTATGCTTATTATCAGACAGTAGAATGCGACCCACTTGAATCGGATCAAATAACAAATCCAAACCAGGTAAAAATCAAATTGTCAATTCAATGGATTACAAAACGTATATTCTAGGGTCTTTGTGTATTTTTTATTGGGTGGGTTTGGGGTGTCACGGGTAATTTGACTTCATTACTTCAATATAGTCAGGATTTGCATGAAAACAATTCATTATTATATAATTATTATTATCCATATGCCATAGAATACACCAGATAAAATACTAGTATTTATTGTTATTAGGTCATCCCATATATGGTGATGGATATCTTCAGATACCTTCCAGGAATGCCAGGATTGTTTATTGCGTCTCTTTTCAGCGCTTCCTTGAGGTAAGTTTCAATTCAGCATGACATAATAACCAGAAAATGCCGGCCCCGTGGCGGCCATCTTTGATATTTCAATTTCCCCAATTTAATCCCGATTCTGAATCTACTCATATTGCATGACAAAGGTTAAAGTGGGGTTTGGCTGCCGTGCTAATTTGTGCAATATTTGTATGTTCCACATACTTTGTTTGTATTTTAGCACACTCTCTACGGGACTGAGCAGTATCTCAGCCATATTTCTTGAAGACATTGTGAAGAAAATTTATAGAAACGATATATCTGAAATGAAAGGAACAATTATAGCTAAACTTTCAGGTAAGTTTTTATTAAATTAAAACTTTTAAAGTGCTTGATTTTTCTCTATGCTAACTTTGTTGTGCAACTATGATTCAATTATATTTAGTCGTGGTATATCGAAATATCATGGTCGCCCAACAATATAGATATAAGTAACTAACTAATAATATTGGCTTATTATCTAGTTAGTTTACTAGTATATATGGCAATGTTTATTTTTTGGAGTAGTGGGTGGGGGGTGGAGATGGCTGAATGGTTAAATGGCGTGATTTCGATTCCCCGTCTGTTCGTGACAAGGAGTAGTAGTCCCGAAATGACCTAGTTTGTATTGAATGTGTTACCCATCCCCATATCACTCTCTCTCTCTCTCTCTCTATATATATATATATATATCTCCCTCTCTGTTATATTTATTATATTATGTGATTACAGTTGTTGTTAGTTGTATTTTGAAGTTATAAACCTGGCTATATTATATTTATTATATTATGTGGTTACAGTTGTTATTGTCTATATTATATTTATTATATTATGTGATTACAGTTGTTGTTAATGGTATTTTGAAGTTATAAACCTGTCTATATTATATTTATTATTATGTGATTACAGTTGTTGTTATTGGTATTTTGAAGTTATAAACCTGTTTATATTATATTTATTATTATGTGATTACAGTTGTTGTTAGTGGTATTATGGCGTGTGGTGTTGCTATGTTAATAGCACAAATAGGTGGAACACTGATACAGGTAAAATATAGATATGCAGGATAATATTACCACTAATTTAGTATCTTTCGCTTTAAATCCATACAGGTAAAGTAAAATGTATTATTACCACCAATTTAGTACTACCCTCTTTATAATTTCTAGAAAATCAATTTAAATGAAATAAATTCGGAGGAGAGCTATACTTCTGATTTATGGTGATATTTTGATCATGGTCTTTTTTCCAGATAACAGGGACCGTATTGTCAGCATTTAGTGGACCTCTATCTGGTCTATTTTTATTATCTTCCCTATGTCCATGGGCAAACAAAAAGGTACATCGCTATATTTTATTTCTATTTGTAGAAGAAAACGTATTATTCAAGATGAAATTATCTAAACATCAAACAAAGAACAACACAAACGAAATCTTGAAATAATTTTGATTTTAAGTAACACGTCTTCCATAATTTTTCAGTAACAATGGTGGGCTTTTTGATTTTGTTTATTACTTTAGGGAGCTTTAGTAGGGACTCTCATAAGTCTGGTTTTATGTACATGGCTTGGTATGGGATCTAGTTTCTCTAAGACATTGAAGAAAACTCCATGGTTACCACCAGCATCAACAGATCATTGCCCGGTTGATAATTTAACATCCTGGATTGAGAATAATAATAATACGATTGTTATCAATTATACAACTACACAATTTACATCAACAACAATAGAAACAACTTTATTAGATCAACAACCGTAAGTTTAAACTGAATTAATTATTGTATCACTGTACTATATCTTTGGTCTCTTTATTGTTGTACGTGACAAGTTATGTCTCCTGTCTAACCTCGTGAGTTTTATCCGGGTCCTCAGGTTCCCCCCACTGCTAAAGACCGAAATGACCTAGTTTGTGTCGAATGGACGTTAAACCCCAATATCTCTCTCTATATCACTCTCTCTCTCACTCCCTTTATTAGAATAAAATTAAAACCATATGTTAGTCCCGAAAGACCTAGTTTGTGTCGAATGGACGTTAAACCCCATCTCTCTCTCTCTCTCTCTCTATCTTTCTCTATCTCTTTCCCCTTTATTGTTATACACCTACTGAACATAAGAGACTTGGGCCATATATCTAGCCTAACTCTGTCAAAGCCCGCATGTGTTGCTCGCATAGGTTTCCCCACAGGCGGCCCTAATACACTGCTAATGCCCCTGACGCGCAAGCGAATTTTTGAAATACAACTGAACCATATGTTAGTCCCGAAATGACCTAGTTTTGTGTCGAGTGGACGTTAAACCTGATTTCTCCTCATGTCTCTCTCTCCCTATACATGTCCCAAAATGACCTAGTTTTGTGTCGGGTGGAAGTTAAACCCGATTTCTCCTCATGTCTCTCTCTCCCTATAAATGCCCCAATTTTTCAGTTCATATACGTGACGAGTCTAAAGAAAATCGAAGGTTGGGGTAAAAGAGAGTGTCATATTTCGTAATGTCATACTGACGGTTTGGGTTTATACATGTAATTTGCTATAAATGAAGTTTATCCATGTGTCCGTAAACCGATACTTAAATTCTCCAGATTAAAGCCACCTCGATAGCTGTTGGCAGGAAATCAAGGGTAATTGAAATACAGGAAATCTTCAGGTCCGGCTTTAGATCACTAATAAGAACAAATATGACAATCTTGGCCCCATTCTATATTTTTTGGCCGAATTCCCAACACTTTTGCCGTCGAGATATTTTATAATGTATTTCTAACAATGTGAAATAATGTATGAATTTTTCATTATGTATAATTTTAGTGAAGGTTTAGATAGATTTTATTCTTTATCGTATATGTGGTTTGGTGGTATAGGTGTTGTTACTGTACTTGTTATTGGTTCTATAGTCAGTTTACTTACAGGTACGTATTATAGATAATGAAACCCCATCAACTATTTAGTTTAAATAGCAACGGGTATCGTGCAAACGGCATACTATATCCTTCCAACATTACTTGTCAATAGATACAATTGGCGGTAAAATAAACACAATCTAAGAGTATATGAAGTTATATTTAGGTCTTTTTGGATTTCCACAATTGGTTAGCTTATTCGACTTCATGCTTGGTATCCATCAAGACTTAGACCTATAGCTGGAGGGGGTGGGGGTAGCTGGATTTCAGAAATTAGGTAGAAATTATAACCTTGTGACGATGACAACTGGTAGGGTAAGAAATACCCACTAGATAATTGTTTAT
This sequence comes from Patella pellucida, assembly GCA_917208275.1. NCBI lineage: Eukaryota > Metazoa > Mollusca > Gastropoda > Patellidae > Patella > Patella pellucida. Next base: position 27,388,723 of record OU795038.1, on the reverse strand, counting down.
ATATTATACACTGCATTTTGCACGATATTTGTTAGAATGGTAGGGCCAACAACCATGAATTTATTGTTGATATATTAGACATGGTGCACGGTATTTGTTACACTGGTAGGGTCAACAACCATTAAATTATTGTTTATTTTTATATTAGACATGGTGCACTGCAGTCATGAAATGATTGTTTATATATAGGACATGTTCCATGTTATATGTTAAACTACATGTAGTTGGGTCAACAGCCTTGAAGTTTTTGGTTATATATTAGACATGCTGCCTGTTATTTATTAAACTGGTAGAGTCAACAACCATGAAATCACGATATTTGTTAAACTAGTTTGGTCAACAACCATGAAATGATTGTTTATACATTAGACATGTTGCATGTTATATGTTAAACTAGTTGGGTCAACAACCATGAAGTTATTGTTTATATATTAATCATGTTGCATGGTATTTGTTAACCTGTTAGACATGTTGCATGGTAATTGTTAAACTTATAGAACCAACAACAGCGAGATCGGTTTTTATATATTAGTAAAGTCGCATGGTGTTTTTAAAATGACACAGCTAACAATCATGTTATTCTTCTCGTGAATGCCGTTGCAAATTTAAAACTTTATATGGTCATTTTTGTAGGTGTTGAGGACGTGGATCCAAAGTATATTTTTCCCGGGTATTCATGGATATGTGGATGTTTACCAAAAAATGCTCGAGAATATTTACAATGCCGAATGGTTCCTGAAACACAGGTACTTGTATTAATGTTAATGTGACAGTCCCAGGAATATTTTAGTGGTTAATTCATGGTGAAGATTCTTGCAAACATTTCCCCTAGCCCTGAGCAGTTTTCTGAAGCCCCACAGAATACAATATTCCCAAAATTCCACGCGTGTAAATCCTTTAGTCATCGTTTATGCTAGCTGTAAGTGATGGTAGTGATTATTAAGTCTCGTAAATCAAATCCGGTAATCGTTTCCGAACCCCTCAATAATAACCTTGTGATTGATGCATCTGAAACGGGGCAAATTATATCACAATCAGTTGGTTTGTATCGCCATTGAAGAGACGGTCACTGTCAAGATTGGTCGCATTATTTCTGTTACGTCTTTTTTGTAAATCACTTTTACTGAAACCTGTACCATAACAGGCCCAGGACTATACAGCGCAGTGGACGCTTACGGCTGGCCCCCGGATCCATTCGTTTATTGATATTTGTTTATTTTTGCAATGACTATTTTCTGCAGTGTGGTCCTCCTGCACTTACTATTAATTTATAGATTATTGTACGGAAACATTTATGGCTCACCACAAAATATTTTGAGTCAAATAATACTGTATTTATTCTTTTCGCAGGAAACTAATGGCGATATTTATAAGAAACCAAGGGTAGATAATATGGAACTGATCATTCCCAAAAATGACGAAAAATTGACCAAAAATGGCGAAGAAGAACTCAAACAACTTCTAAATTCCCAAAGCAAAGGGGACTGATGAAATCTAAATTTGTTTTAATTATTTCTACTTAAAATTTCAAACTGGTTTCGGTTTGAAAGCAATGTATTGATAATGGAGATTATAAATAAACTGAATGAGACATACGGAGTCCGACCACCATTAATTTCCCCATTGACTTCAATGTTAATTCTGGCCTCTTTGCCCACCTCCAACTTTTCCCCAAAATTTCATTGGGCTGAATGCTTTCCACTATAGACTGAGGAACAAATGACCATGTATTTGCACTAAAATTTGTATGAGGTTGACCACCAAAATTTTGAGATACACCAACTTGAAGAAGCATACCCAAAACATGTAACTATAGTTGCCGTACATATCACCGTAGCGAACCTGATAACTCAGTTATTCTTCCGCCTCAAAATCATGCATATTTACCAAAACCTGGCATAAAATATTTATTCAAACTTCTTCCAATCTAGACCAAAAAATCAACAAAAATGTCTATGCAAAGGGGGTTGAAAGAGAAGGAGAGAGAATTGCTATAAATAGACGAAATTTAATGGTGGCCTGCCTCCTATATGGTTTTAAATGTTCATATATCATCAAAATTCTTTTCTTTATAGCTTCACGTTTATTTTTTGCAAAATTATTATAATACAGAATTTTAAAAAAAATTACAGAAGAAATGGTGACCCTTTAAAGTTATGTACTGTTTTTATACCAGGTTGAAGCTCAGGTACATGGGCCTTTTGTTCTAAAATTGAAGATTTTTTCTTAATTTTGTCAAAATGTAAGTTCTGCAAAAAGATTTAAAGAGTTTCAAACAAATCCCATCAAAAGTATTCAAAATATTGGAATATTTTTTTTTTTTTACCTTTTTCTACAAAATAGCCCATTTTTTACACTTTGTATGTCTTAAAATGCCTATATTTCCCTATTTCTCCATACACATGTTTATCAGTGATAGTTATCTGCCCGTCAACCCAAACATGCAAGATCCCACTCGGCAAATCTCGACAGATTCCGGTACCCTACATCTAGACTCTGCTGTATGACGAATTCCGCCATTTTGGAACTATTTTAAAGGACCCGGATACAAAAAAATGGCTGCCCCCATGGAGATTATATCAACAAACTAAAAAATGGCTGCCCCCATAGAGATTTTATCTAGAAAAGACGCTATTTTGGGACTTAATTTTTGTAAAAGCGGCACGTTTTCCTGTTAAAGTAAATCGGTAGTCGACTAGCCGCATCGCAAATGTATGGTCGTAAGTACATATAAATTACTGTCATACAGCCGAGTCTTGATGTAGGGTTACGGACAGTACCGCAATCTGTCGAGGTTTGCCGAATGGCCAGATCCATAAGGTTTACATTTGCCCTTAATTAAGAAAATATGACTGTTCAATAAATTCACGTAATCTAAACACTATTTACAAAAAAAGGGTATTTCAAATTGTAATTTTGAACAATATAAAAGAAAACGCAATTGACATCTGCTTTTGATATTAATTACTACGCTGGATTTAAATGAATGAATGAATGAAATGGGGTTTAACGTCCTACTGTTATGCACTTAACCTGAGCTAATTGAAGACGGGCATACGCCATACAGTGTGCTATGAGGGTAATTTTGCCCGGGCAGCGGCGCTACGGCCTACTCTTATATCAAATTCCAACTGCCAAGGGATCTGTTACGTGCACGGGACCTCGGGTTTTCGTCCCATCCAAACGACTAGGCGGCTGTCCTTGTCAGGCCCTCCTTCTGTATCACTGGCAAGGGGAAATCACGTCGGAAAATCCAGATGAACTTTCTCGGCCAATGCAGGGATCGAACACCCGACCTCCAGGCTAGCGAACCAGCGCCTTATCCACTTAGCCACCGTGAACCCCCTGGATTTAAATAACATAATATATTTCATCTTTAATCATAATAGAAATATTATTAGAAAGTCCCCATTTAGTTCTTTTTACCACGAAAATGTGAATTCTTTTAAACGGTGTACCTATATTATTTATGTGTCGGATCATTTATTCCACTTTATGGGTGTGTGTGCCTTAGATCTTAAGGTCTGTGATTGACTGGCATGGCTGTGATCAGAGCGAACTATTGTTTAATCTGGAAACCGTGAAGTCCTGTTTATATCAATGAAGGCGAACTCACGTGAATATCTCGGGATGTCGTTCATCTTGGTTGTGATTTATCACACTTTTTCTTGTTGATTCAAAAAAGAAACTGCAAACCCGGGAATAGATGGATTCAGACTAGTAATTATTTGCCCATTGACTTCAATGTTAAATGGCTGTAACATCACTGGCTGTAGCTTTTTGCTCAACATTCTGTTGGTTCCAATATTTTTAGGCACAATGGGGACAACATTTGGCAATCTCCCCATCATAAACTTGTAGGGTTAATATGGTTTAGATTTTTTGCTACAGGGATTTGAAGTTGACTTGGGTGAAAATCTCACTTCCGATACATTTCACTGCTCCGCAGAAAGACATTTTACAGCCCCATCCCTCCGCTGTAATATCACCAGTATTACCCAAAACTGCTATAAAATTGCAAATTTGATCCCTTTTCTCCTATTCTAGACCAAAAAGTCAACCCAAAAATGCAGGAAGAGGGGAGAAAAAAATTAAGGGAAAAATTGTCTATTAATAACTCGCACTACATTCGTCCATCATGAAAACTAGGCAAATAATTACTAGTCTTAGTCCTATATACCTCACATGTTCTTGCTGTTTGAACAAATCTGTGGTTATCTAATAAACAAACGTATATGCAATGCCCTGGCCAAAGAGTATGAAAATCCATGCATTTGCAGATGCGCAGTGCAGCATTCTACAATCACTATAGTGCATCAGAAAACTGTGGAAATTCAGATAGAAATTTGAAAGCACATAAATTTTGAATTCCACACAACGTTTTTATTTTGGAACATGAATGCATTCTGTAAAAAGATGAGATAAATTCAATATAATTCCATCGCGGAAATACTTTAAAACAGTAATCATGATGCAATATTTGACTTTTTATCACTTTCATCGAAAACCACAGTTTTTTCTCTGTTAACGTAGCTGCAAATGTTAAATTGTGGCCAAATCTAAGATGTTGAAACAAGCAGTGCTTATTAATTTTAAAATATCTCCTATATAGCTGTATTTCCATAGGATAAGTAAGTTGAAATAATCTGATAATGTAACACTACAAGAGTTTATTCATCCCCACCCCCCCCAGTATGGAATCTGGTACATTGGTGACCAATCATAGGTCTCCCTGTTCACTCTGGCCTGTCAAATGATTTACAAGGGCAATGGTGCCTACAACTTTCCTGACCAAGACATATGCACAACCGTCAACGCACAAGCCATTTATGTTATCTTCTAATATGAGAGGCCATGATAAACACATGGGTGTCCTTTATCGGGCTCGGAAATAAAGTCATCACCAAACAAAAAGCAAAGTTTACAGAGGTCCTCGGTTGGAGCCCAAACTGAGTTCGATTTGCGCTCCACTTCCACCACAGGTGTCATAGAGATCCGGGATGAAATTAATATGCATTGAGATCATCGTTCTACTGAAGCCAGTCCAGGAAGTCATCAGGGTTTGCGATGTAGACCTGAAATGTTAAATTTGGAAGAGATTGAGAATTCTGGGGAGAATACTATCCAGGGAAATGGACCTTTGACACCCAGAAAATGGTCGAAATGTGCAATTCTGTCATTCAGTTACATGCCAAGGGGAGTAGAAAGACCTGTGCAGTACCAAATCCCCCCCCCCCCGTTAGTGAGCAGAAGTAGGGATCAGCTTGGATGCACTTCGTAAGTGTATGAAATCCACATTTATCTCACCTGTTTTGCTTCTTTTATTATAAAATTGCAAATTTGATCCCTTTTCTCCTATTCTAGACCAAAAAGTCAACCCAAAAATGCAGGAAGAGGGGAGAAAAAAATTAAGGGAAAAATTGTCTAGGCAAATAAATACTAGTCTTAGTCCAGATAACAAAACGAACGAATTAGTGATCCTAATTTTTAAGTAAGGACATAAAGAACTAGATTGGTCGAAGTGTATGCCCTGCCAGTCCTTCCCTACCTCAGATGACGAAAAGCTTCATTTAGTCTTTTGCCCGTCGAATGCGCCTTGGCACCAGTAGCTATCAAGTTTTAGTGGATCAACATTTTCGGCAGGGGATTGGAACGAATTTAAATCAAATAGTTTGAAGTGATAAACTGTGCGGACCCACTCCATCTAGATAATCACAAGAGTCGTCTCCCTTCGAATGCCAGTTAGTAGACAAGATATGGCGCGAGCGAGAAAGAGAAATGGGGTTTAACGTCCACTCAACACAAACTACGTCATTTCGTGACAAACATATGTTTTAATTTTATTTTTATAATTCGCTTAGGGATCATTAGCAGTGGGAGGAAACCGGAGCAGCAAACCCACTCGGTTTAACAGGGGGGCCTACTCATTGCCACGTACAACCGAGGATTCGAAACCACGCAAGTTAACTCAATGACAGGCTTTATGATACAGCGCGCATTATCTAGTTTAGCGGAGGGTCTGACAGGGACAGCTGTCTAGTCGTTCGGATGGGATCAAACCCGAGTTCTGGCGTACAAATTGGCGTCCACGTAAAAGATCCCTTTACAGTTGGAATTCGATATAAGAGTAAGTAGTAATGTCGCTGTCCGGGCAAAATTTCCCACATAGCACACTGCATGACTTATACCCGTTTTCATTAGCCCAGCAGAAGAGTAGGACAGTAAACCCCATTTCATTTCTCTAGTTTAGTATCATTGGCTGATATAAAATTGTAAAAAACAAGCTTCATACTAATTTATGACTTTCTTTCGAGCGCTGTCATTGTGACTTTTAAGAAGATTTATTCTGAACACGTTAGTCGGGAAGTGAGGGCATGCCATGATAACCTCAATGCGTGAAAATGCCTAATTGTCTGCTGTTGGCATGGGAACAATTTATTGATTATTTGTCTATCGAAGGGGCGTGTGTGTGTTGGCAGTATAAACTATTAGACTGAATGACGTGCAGTCTACAGCATGTATATAGATATCACTTATCATCGATATGGATATGTAGATTACAATACATGATTGACAGATGGTGAAGGCTATTCATGTCAAGTAAAGTAGAAGGATCAGATAAATTGTTAGATGCTAACCAATGAGATGAGATAACACATGCTTCAACTCTTATTACATTTGATTGACGTATATCACCATGCCATTGCAAAATTCTGTCCGTTTATATAAAGACTTAATTCAATGTATGATTTGATTCGCATGCTAAACGCTCAACATCCCGGAAGTGCTGTCTTGGAGCCCATTACAATGTGACGTGTTTTGACTTTGGAAATGTTCTTAATTAATATGACATTCAAATGTATCCGGCATCCTTTATCATGAATGGTTGACCTGGTTCTAAATTATACTTTTTTGCCTTTTCCAAGTGAATTGACAATCTGAATACACGAGCACAACCCCAGACGGCAATGAAATGAAACGGGAGGTTTTATGTCTTGTTTTCTTGTACCAAGCGAGTTACTGGACCCAAGACTTCCAAAACATGATTCACACATCAACAAAAGTTTGTCAGTTACTAGTATTTTCAATCACCTTTTGAATAATCATTCGTCTGCTGTAAACTGTGCTTTCCGTTGGTTTCAACTTAACCTTTTGTCAATTATATGTGTGCTTCTACTACTAGTAAACAAAAATCAACGCCCACAAACAACCATCGGGGTTGATAAATCAATTCCAAATGCAGGGCTATATAAGGTGTCCCGTCTTCATTTTCCCAGTCGGTGCAGAAAAGAAGGACCTTACACCCCATTTCATTTGATTTTTGTATTAGGGGTTGTGGTCTAGCGCGATATCGTATGGATGCTCCCAATGGGTGGGGTGGCGTGCTTAATCTCGTGTGGTTCCCCCGGGTTCCCCCATGATCTTCCTTCTTTAAATGACCCAAACACGAAAGCGAAATATTGAAAAGTGTGTATCATGTTAGGTCCATAATAACTCAGTGTTCAATAGACGTTAAATTCTATCTATCTCTGTTGCATGCCTTCTCGGTTCACAGCATCAGACACGTTTGTTGGTGGAACCTACTCAGCTGTGTGTTGTTAAGAACAATAAAAGAAATTATTCGAGCAATAGTCTGCTGGATGTTTTTAATGTTAATAACAAATCAGGATGAAATTCTGACAACATTTAGTCTATAAACATCGTTTCCTATTAGATGTACTTCATTGTCTATATATATATATACAGAACCTAGACAAATAAATTACTCGTATGGGATCTAACTATTTATATATATAATGTATACTTTTCTTGAAAATGAAATGAAATGGGGTTTTATCGTCCTGCTATTCTGCACATAACCTGGGCTAATGGAAGGCGGGCATACGCCATACAGTGTGCTTTGAGGGAAATTCTGACCGAACAACGGCGCTACAACCTACTCTTATATCGAATTCCAACTGCCAAGGGATCTTTTACGTACACGCCAACGTGTACACGGGACCTCGGTTGTCCGTCCCATCCGAACGACTAGACAGGTTTCTTTGCCAGGCGTTATCCGTTCTGCACCACTGACCAGGGGAAACCACGCCGGAAAATCGAGATGAACTTTCTCTGCCAATGCAGGGATCGAACACCAGACCTCCAGGCTTGATATGATGACTATGGGGTCACCGCATGCTTTGATTACTGTTAATCAACGCCTAGCATCAACACAGCGTTTTATTCCATTTAGTTTTTTAAATCAAGCTTTAACATAATTTACGTCTTTTCAATCACAGGCATTTAACCACTGGACCGACGAAGATCATTTTCATCAATCCCCTACTGTGTGTGTGTTCCACTGTCGACACAGTAAGCAAATTAATGTAATCTTTCGATACGATGTCATATCAACCCAATCCAATGCTTTATTTTGACTTGAATAAAATTGCATAGATCGTTTACGCCATTGAGTAAGGCGAAGATTGGGTAGATTTGACACTTCTTGGCAACTGATGGGCTTTTCCACGCCATATAATACACAAGTAACTTTCCTTTGTCAAGTATCGGCTAAAGCAGCCCAGCGGAAAATATTGTTCGCTCAAGCTCAAATATGCTGATGGACGCCAGAACAAAATGAGATGAAAGAACGACTACATATTAAGAAACATTTCAGAAAGTTAATTTCTAACAGAAGACTCCTTGTCGAGCGACATCTGTTGGGAATACAACTCATTTGCAAATTAGAAACAAGTCTGTCTTGAAGTCTTTCAGCCATAATAATTTGACACTAACTGTATGTGCAACGATTTGCGATTTCTTCCCTTGGGACAGTTTAATCACAAGTAAAGCGCATTGAGTTCGGTCGTCTTGAAATTAATCAATTTTAACAACTTCACACGGATTAAATCTTTGTCGTTTGTAGAATTAATATTCTAGTCATACAAAAGAATCAGTTTAAGGCGGATTCCATTTCCAATTCCTGAAACTGTAGATTTAAAATGGTTTATTGTATACACGGTGGTTTAGGTTTAATTCACAAAATTTGTATTATGTTAATGCAATGCTGAATTCCTCCGAGATGTGACTCCAGTATCAATGAAATGACTGAGCTAATGAAGACGAAGACTCCAGTATCTCTGCCCAGACAGATTAGTTCGGTTAATTACATTAAAAACAATCGCAACAAAGGACCAATTCCATCTGATTAGTTTGAAAGGGATTTTTTTCATATCGTTTGCTACATCTTGTTTATTCCAAAATACCGACTTATGCTAGGCGTCGGTAGGTTACGGTATGACGACAAGTCAGTTTGTCTGCCTACCTGGGTGGTTTTATAAGTAAGCTGTAAGTTTTTAAACCGGGCCAATGCTCCGGTCTACACTTTGTGACGAATTCCGAAGAATATTGGCGTTCTAATTACTGATGATTATCTATTCAGCAGCCCTGTGTTCGAACAGCGCCCTGTGTACGAACAGCGAACGTAGCGTACGTAATCTGACGAAATGTAACGTAGCGAAAGTATTATGGTCTTTTGTTTTCAGATTCGAGTCACAATACACCCTGTGACCAGATTTGTTTAAGTTTTTTTTTGGTGGGGGGGGTGCAAACGTAAGCCAGTTGGTTATCAATATTGAATACTGGATACACGTCAATGGGCTGGTTCACAACTTAATGAATCCTACTTTAGATTTTAAAGTTAAGGCCGAATTAAATATTTTGCAGTTCATAACTGCACATTCCATTCGATGGTAGTGTTTCACATTCGGTATACAGTGGACAACATGTCTGGTATCTCCAGAGGTTTGCAAACCACAATGTTTGTTTTCATCGAATTTAACCATAAAAATAATAATAATCAACTCGTTTATCAGTAGATCAATTTACCTGTTGTCACCAGGGCCGGAAGAAGTAATTCTCGATTAGCGGACTTCCATCCTAGGTCCTTATAGGCTAGGGTCCAGGTGCCGCAATAACCTGGAGATAATAGTTCTTGCGGCCAAGTACTCCGCCGGGCCTGGTGACTTTGATAATTAAATCTTTAGGGGACAAAGTCAATAATATAAGTTCATTTTTTTTCATTTTATTTTCATAGCTTTTATTGCTGCTGTGGTAGGCGTAATCGGTCATTCCAATTAATTATTAAAAGAAAAACTATTGAATCTTTATCTCGGACCAGCAGTTGTACTGGCTTAGATGACAATCCTGGAGATAAGCAAACACCCCAGCTGAATGGAATGATATCTGATGATGAAAACTTCATCTATTTTCTTTTATGAAAATGAGACAATCCCTATGACAAGATAATGAGAATATAAAAGGAATTTTAAATTCTAATCAACTCAAGTATTTGCTATGACTTATCCTTTCCAATCCTTCGATATAACAGCTCTACGTTTTAGGAACTCTTCCATCTCCATTGATATAATGATATCCACCATTCATATCTATATGAAAGCAGGGTTTATTTTAAAAGCTTGAACGTCAATATCCTTAAGAAAGAAAGAAGAAAAAATAAAAGCTTTTATTTTCGAGCACGGAAAAGGAGAAATCAGGAATTAAACTTATAAATAAAATAATATGATTGATTTCTTATTAAGAATGGTTTATTTCAGAGTTTATCAGTTTCAACACATTTCAATAAATTGGATGGTCATTGATTTCTGGAGTTCATTTAATTTCTAGAATGCCTATTTTAAAGGGGCTAGATCGCTAACATCTGGGACCTAGAAATTGACAAAAGTGGCTCGCAACGTATATAATACTGCCATATGCATGTATATAAACTGATTTACATTCAATGGTTTCCGTTTTTACTCCAATTTCAAATCAGTTATGTTCGGCGAAATAAGCCATAACAGTCTCAATCGAGTGCAAATTTCTAGCGTCTGGTTATTCCAGTCTACATATTGCCGTTTGATTTGATGCAATGTGCCTAGCCTCGTCCCTTGGGTTTCTTATTACAACTGTGGCGGGAGGGCATTATGGCACACGATTCGTGTACCAATGGTAAAATGTTTATTTTGTCTTAAATATTGGATATCAGAAGCCCATCTTTTTCCGATAAGATCATAACATCAATGTTGATTTAATTTGACAAATAAATCCTCATGTTGAAGATTTTGTTAGAGACTTAGCCCCTTTACCAATGTTGAAAAAATATTTTATCTTAAATATCGGATATCAGATGCTCATCTTTTACCGGTAAGTTCACATTATCAATGTTGATTTAAATTGACCAATAAATCGCGTTTTCGATGTTGAAGATTTTGGAGGATTTTGAGTTACGGACTTAAGTCCTTTAAATCAATTTACTATCAAGTTTATACAAAACGAGGTTTTAAAGTAGAAAATATTTTTTTAAAAAAAAACCCAGGTAAGCCTAAGCCTTAACAAATCTCTTTATTGTTTATTTTCTTTTTGTGAATGTGTACGCAATATTGTAAGTAATACTTACTATATATAGTAACCATTAGTTTTACAGAATCATCTTTCTCTGTCAATATAATTTATATTTGATCTTTGTCAAGGCAATTCAATGACAGTAACGAAAATAAAACGATAATTCGTCAAACTATTTCAAGCTCGCTTAATACTTAAACCTAATCCTTGTAGTGCCTCATGTGCACGTATTCGGCGGCGAAAAGAAAACGTCGGTCTAATACAAATATATAAGGCCCATTTCCAGCACACTTTTCTGAATTTCGAAACACTTTCGAAACAAGTTTTGCTAAAATTGGTCATGGATTCCTAGTAGTTACGAAGAAAGGTAGTTTTCTTGAAACATTGTTATACATTTTCCAAACTCACGCCATTTCAAATATGTCAGACCGTCCTTATATGTAAGATGTAATCTACAGTACAACATTTGGGGATCGTGAGTTGATATCTATAGACATATTAATGTAAACTTTAGACGTATCAGTCTTCCCAATAATAATTACACACAGTCATGAAATATACCCATTTAATAGCCAACGTCTTAAACAATCGGTCTTCTATTTTATAAATAAAATGGAAAATATATACATAAATGATATGTGATACATCAAACAGTACATTGTTAATATGATATACGTGACAATAATCATGATCTTAGACACGAGAGAAGGCAATTCTACGACTTGGGTTAAAATGAATAATACATTAATAGCATAACCAAATAATATTACATCAATTATTTTGACGTAACATCAGACCCATACCATATTATTTAACATATTATATACGAACTGGAGTTATGCTAAGATGGATTGGAAACAATCTGATTAATACTAAGATCCTATTTCGTTTCGTTTTTCATAGTCGTCACAGCCCTAGGATCATGAAGATTTGTTATATAACAAGGGCTTTAGTGAATATGGGGAATAAGCCAATGAAAAGGTCTGTTACGGCTATAGTTATTGGCGTGATTTGCGGAAATGTGGGTAAACCGTAGAAACGTCAACACTGATTGATTAAACAATGTATGACGTCATAGGGTTCAACGCCGCTCGTGTGGCCCCTGATGCGACCTCCCATGCAGTATACTGGTCAGATCTTCATGTAGTGTAGGCCACCGAAAGTATTAAAAAAAGGCGAAATATAGATCTTGTTTTAAATCAGATTTGATTGGAAATATATAGACGTGACGTGCTGTTTCCATTGCTGAACTCACCAATTTCATAATATTGATTGAGAAATCTGTAATATCAAAGAAATACTAGCCCTAGTTAATTGTGTTACTATTTATATTAGCTAGTCAACGTTCTTCTTTACGATGAGTGCATGTTAAAAGGTCTTTGGAATTGGCTCAATAAAGAAGTTGAAAAAAGTGTCGACAAGGTTTATTGTCTTCTGTTGTAATGCCAAATGGTGAACGTATAAAGTACCCCGGTTGTGATATTGGAAGTTAAGAATATCTCGAATAAAAATGTTGTGTGTTACATAATAATATAAACTATCCCAAACTTATCAACCTTGATTAGGAAGCCATAATATTATGACGTTAGTCTATGCATGTGTATATATAAACAGTCTAATTGTAAATACACATATTAGTTTTTATAGAACCACTAAGTCTTCGAATAAAATGCCAAAATGTTACAAAATGCCCAAATTGCCTTCAGGTTGAAGTCAAAATATTGAGGTGTTCCTAAATGATTGCTAGATTTGCTGGTTGGAAACACCATTGTCGATTTTAATGAGTGAATTTATAATCACGTATCACTATAATTTTGGTTGCCTATGCACTTTGGTAGCAGCTTGGTATTCAGTGAACTATGGTCAACTTTACATCTGAAGTCAAAGTTAATATTTAAGTTAATATTGTAAAAGTAAGAGGAATATTCAGATAGTTATTAACTCGCGTAAGGTTTCCAAAAGTCGTAGATACACTTACTTCTATCAACATAGATCTGAGACTTTTGATATTGCAGAATATTACAATTTTTAGTTCAGACACTTTATTGAAATAATTATATCTTCTGATTTTGGGTTTGATATGTCTTTATGTCTAGGGTAATATCCCCTAGGAGACGATATTAGTCAAACACACGAAAATAATGACCACTTAAAATGTTAAATCCTTGAAAGTTCTTGTCCAGACAAAACCATATCTTATCTACAAATGACATCATTATTATAATCCCTACAGACATTACAGCCTCTGACAAATCAAGAGGTTTTGATTTTCAAATAGATTTCTATGGACTTAAACGTTCTTTCCATTAAACCGTATGCCTGTGTGGCATTCATTATACTGGCATGGCATGTTTTCATAAATTACAGTTATATCGTTCTAATTGTTCTAAAAGAAGAAATATTATAATGGATAAACAAACACTGTATATCTAACGTCAGATAAGTAACCAGAACCACTAAAGATTAAAACATATTTAAGTAGATACTTCAATTTTGATTGGCTAAGTACTAAAATCCATCTTAAATATTACCCAATAAAATTAATAAAATTTGGATTTTTATCTTAGTTGAAGTTTCGTGGACAGGCCCCAGCGCGTAAAATTACATGACTATTGTGGTAGATTATTACTATTGCGTTAATAACGAACTTGTCAAAAAATAACTAACGTTTCAAATAATGACTAGAAGTTTCATGCAATGACTTGGAGTTTCATGTAATGACTATAGTATCAAACAATAGCTAGAGTTTCAATTAATGACTAGATATGTAAATACTGACTATAGTTTCAAATACTGACTAGAGTTCCAAATACTGACTAGTGTTCAAAATACTGACTAGTTTGTCAAATACTATGACTAGAGTTCCAAATATTTGATTAGAGTTTTTCAAGTTATGACAAGAGTTTAAAATACTGACTACAGTTTGAAATACTGACTAGAGTTACATGTAATGACAATTGTTTCAAATACTGACAAGAGTTTTAAATACTGGCTATAGCCTTTCACATAATGACTAGGGCGCCTACGGTAATACTTAATGGCGTTATAAATATGTATCTAGTGTTTAAAATGATAATGATATTATGGATATTAAATAATTTAATATATATATATATCTATGTTATAAACAATAACAATAAGGCCTTAAGTGGGGATATTCGGATTGGATACATTCTGGGTCGGAACCATATCTATTAATACGACTTATCTCTTTTTCACTAACGGTGATTTCACTCGTATTAAGCGAATGTCTCACCGTCATTTCAAAATGGCCGTTACCTGGTGTCGTCAAAAATGTTATTTGGTAATAATTTTCATCACCTTTAGTCCGACTAGATAAATCTGCCACTCTACCGTCGTGATCAGAACTGGATTTAAATTTCAAAATATTTGAATTAGTAGCATATTTCACAGATCTGGTCACTCGCGATAATTTCAAAAGAGCACATTTATAACGATGCGGTTCCGTGTAATCGTTAATAGTTGCGACCGCAGTAGAAATAGCTTGCTGTATCACGGCGTCCGATTGTTTCACACTTTTCCATTGTAGACATGCGCACCAGTGGGGCTCGATACCAGCATCTGAACACGATCTTTCTTTTGGTATTTCTTGAAATAGACTTATTCCCCGCTTAGATAAATCTCCCATTTTTGAACCTGTATAGTTTAAGATATCGTGGAATGTTTCATGGATGTCGAAAGGTGTTGTTAGACGTCGAGAATTAGTTCTAAATGTTTTAACAATTTCTGGATACTGAGTTTCAAACCAAGGAGGAAACCGGAAGGCGAAATATGGCATCCGTTCTTCCTCCTTACCCTGGGCCGTTTGTCGAATCTCGGCGAATCGCGCACCATGATCACTCATAAGGATTAAAATAGTTCTATTTAGGTAATTTTTTTCTTCTAAATATTTTAAAAACTCGACCGCATCTTCGTCCACAATTTGTACCTTATTATTATCGTTGTGACTAGCTTCCGCATGAAATCCGAACACAAATTTACGTTTTTTAGTATACATTAAAAATATGTCTCTAAGCCAGTTAAAGAAGTTTTTGTGTCTGGCTTTGGAACCTAAACAAAATGGTTTATTTCTTCCATACATTCGTTCAGCGGAGAGATAAAATGGCCGCATGCTGTGGTCGGTTGGTGGATGTTTGAAACCTAGCATCCGGTACTGAAAGGTACCTATAAAAGCCATGTCTTCAGCCCAACCTGTAACGTAGCCAGCTTTTTGAAAATCTCTCCAAATCCACGGATGATCATCGACGGGCTTTGCGCCCTCCTGCCCCCTCCGCGCTTCTGGAAGTTCTTCCTCTGTTTTGCCCGTGAGAATCGGCAGCAAGGCTTGAGGAGTTCCATCTCCCACAATATTATATCCTTCTAATTCTATTCCCTTTAAAGTTCTAAGAAAATATTCTCTTGTTTTGGGTAATTTTCGGATCCACGTCATTCGAGATAAAGAATCAAAACCAAACATTAAAACATCTAGCCCTAGAGCAGTTTTTGGCAACTTGACCTTTTCCGCTCTTTTGTGCAATGTTTCATTATAGGCAATACCCGAATGAATATTAAAATAGCGTTTGGCATTTATGGACACACACGCTGCTTTGAAGAAGTCGGAAACCATTGCCGCGCCATCGGGCATAGGTTTAATATGCTCCATATGCCGAGCTGAATAATCATTCGGACCACGCACAACCGGGGCATATTCACACGTAATTTTGCCATATTTTCGAGTAGCTCGGCGAGATATGTGGAACGTACCGTTGACGACATAAACCCAATCGTCTTCTGTGTTACACGTCACCTTCGGGTAATCATGAAAGAAGTTAACAACAGAGGGATGAAACGGATCCAATTGAGGATGAACACATTTTTGTCCTGATTGCTTTTCCAGATTTTCTTTAAACCTAGCGATGTAATTTGGATCAACTCCATAGTCATCGTCTTGATGAGCTGCTTCTCTAGGAATTAAGTTAATAAACAACAGAATAACCGAACAAATAAAACACAGCCATATGGCTTTCCGTCTTCTGGTCCGGTAAATATAGCCTGGTAGAACGTTACAACCCATTCTGAACACGTAATACTATTTACTCACAGATCACTACGCTATTCATTCTAAAATATAATACTGTTTACTGACGAATCACTTCATAATTCTAAATCCCATGACGACATGTCTTCCATCGCAATTCTTCTTTAAACTAGTCCCATTCGTGTATACATCACAGTTGACAAGCACGGGGTAAAGATGTTCACAGAGACTACGATATTTTAACAATTTCTCACATTTAATATTGACAATCCTGTCCTGTTTTTTGCACTTATCGTCGGAATTCTGTCTATTTTTTTTGTGCGATCTTTATGTAAATCCACCGTTTCAATCAGATTTCATCTATTTACAAACACTGCGTTATGAATATCAAAATAGTTAAGCACTCGAGCACGAATACATCCGAGATAAAAAAAAAATCCCATTCCTAGATTAGTATTTGAATTTCATTAATACAGAATTCCTGCAGTGTACACAGCTTGCACTAGGCGACTATATGATTAACATACCTTCGCTCGGTGCCGGTTTAATATGTTTCAGCTTAGCATCTGGAGTTTTAGTAAGCAGGCACCATCTGTTTACTGAGAATTACTTTCACCGGCGTAAGTGGCTTGGCTGTAATTGTTATTATATAGCTCATCACTCGTGACGACTTTCTTCAGATCTACCCCCTGTAGCTAACAAACACACCACCTACATTGGACTTTTATAACATCAGAAAGGGAAAGTTCACGGTACTATATGTATATTCGTAGACTATACAACTAATCATGAGACATACATATCATCGCATTGCCAGGAACCCTGCTTCTATCAAAGATAAGAATACCGTTATATTCCGTCTGGAATGCTTTTGCATCATTTTTTACTCGGCACCGATACCATTTTTCTTTGATTTATAAACAGATAATGCAAGCTCATAAATTATTCATTTAATTTAAATATCATGTATGACTTATCAGTCAGAATAATTTTCCATAATTAAGTAATGTAATAGGCGCGCGTTACACCATTGATATTCCCCGTGTAAAATTGTATATTCCGTGACCTTTAGGTTGAGACTCGCCTTTAAGAAACTAGTTGTTTAGTCATCATAATAAGAAAGGTGGTTTCTATCAGATAAAGACATACGTACACCTTTATTCAATATGTTTGTATTTGATATGTAACACAAACGGTCTGTTTATCACACTGTAGACTTGATAAGAATACTGGTATATATAGAAGCTTTCTTGTATTACCTACAAAATATACAAACAAATATAAAGATATTAATAGAATACATTGAGAGTCAAAACACAATGCAACATAATTGTTAATAAACCAGAGACTACGCAATAGTCTGTATAGAAATAATGAAAGAAATTCAAAAGGTGGGAATGAATAAATCTGTTAGTTGCGTGAACCCGTCACAACGTTCCAGCTAAGTTCAGCAAAGCCTGATTTAATATAAGAGTTGAGAGAGTGTGGGGCCAAATTACTCTTTTAGCACAATGCAAGGCGCATCCCAATCCCCATCCCCATTAGCCCAATCGGTACAGAAAAGTAGGGCGTTAAACCCTATGCATCCCCCCTCTCTCTCTCTCTCTCTCTCTCTCTCTCTCTCTCTCTCTTAAATTTAAAGAATTCTTCATTAAATTCTAGATATATCAATATTAATATTAGGAATGTCACAGATTTAGGAATATTGAGATGTTATTTCGACGAAGAACTTATCGTTTCCTATAATACAACCAAAATACAGATGAATATAACAGTGTTTGTATACGCGGCCAATTTAAATATACATGAGATAATATAGAATTACATGTATATAAAACATAACATTATTAAACTATACATCATGTTTTAATATGATTGGATATTTTGGCGCCACCCTGTGGTAAATTATATAATACCCGTGTTCAACACGAAACTTTCTGTTCACAGACGTCCCCCGACTGGTTTGTTTACAATCTCATTTGATATATTGTCCTCTTCGCTGTTTATATTTACAATAGAATAATATATTGTTTGCATGGTCATTGAAACACATTACTAGCGATCAACAAAATATCTGGGAGTCTGAGCCTACAAAATACATACAATGATATATTTTAGAAGGTGCCAGTAATATCGTTCGTAGTGTTTGTTCAACGCCGGCTTCTACCAACGGTAATATCGCAGACATGTTGTCTTATTTTTTCTATTATCTCCATACCAGATACGCTCCCATCTGTGGCGTGTGTTGGTGTCTGAACACACGCCCGGGGGTCGGTGTCTCATATTATAAGGCAACAGCAATCTCACATGTTCGACATTTTATTCTCCAAAATCCGGGCTACCAACTCTACGAAAGAGCGCGGGGGAATACCGCTTGTCATAGAAACAGGTTACATGACCAAATACATATTAGGTGACCATGCGACAGGGATAGTCTGCCCAAGAGGTACCATAAGGGGTACATATAAGAAGATTATCTCAACACATCCCTGGGAGGGCACAAGAGAAGTGGCCGTATCTCCAAGCCGCATACGCTCACACAAAGGATCGATTCCACGACACAGAGTTATCCGGCCCGCTAGAGCTCGACGCGCCACGCTCATAAAGATCTGAAAGAGTTTATTTCTACTGATAGGTCAGGTGTCCAGATAAAAACTCTACCTATTTTCTTATTTACCACTATGGGGGTTAACGTCCACTCGACACAAACTAGGTCATTTCGGGACTAGCATATGGTGAGGAAACCGGAGGACCCGGAGAAAACCCACGAGAATGGACAGGCAACGCTACTCCTTGCCACGTACAACCGGGAATTCAAAACCACGCCAATTGACTCCATGACAGGCTTTATGATACAGCGCGCACGTTCTAACCATTCAGCCATACAACCCCCGTATCTCAAGTGGTATTTAGACAATGGGATAGGGTGCAATTTTCTACTCCGAATGGAATAATGGTGATCAGCATGTCTCATGCAGTGTGCTATGGACGGCATTTTGCCAGGGCAGCGGTGCTATAGTATATTCTTATGTCGAATTCCAACTGTCGTGGGCTCTTTTACGTACATGCCAAAGTGTGGGCATACATGGGTCCTCAGGTTTTTTTAGACACTGCATACAAATTGAAGTTTGTTCCGTGTTTCTACTATACCACATTGTCAACGAGGAGGCAGACATATATATTTGAGAACCTTTTACATTATTGGAAGACATGACATACAAACAATTCCCATTAAAACTTTCTGGTGGAGGGGGGGGGGGGCTTTTTTCATATCCAGTATATAATTATTATCGTTGAAGCACCATTCACAACCATTCACTGATATTACTTTCCTATTTAGTTTCATATATTGGCAAGTGGAGCTCATAAAGAATTTGATTATTTCCGTTCTTAACACCCATTATTATTGCTAGAAGGTTTCTTGTGGACTATATTAATGGATATTAGGATATCTGTATAGAGGGAGTTCCCCCGGGATTCAATTCAACCAAATATTATATTACACACAATTCAAACATATTACTGTAAACATATATGATGATCAACACGGTTCTATTTATTTATTAACCGTGTATTAAATTAGCTAGCCATATTATATAATGCATGATGGGAAGGTGGTGCGAGAATTTCTCAAGGCTATTGCCGTGAATAACGAGTACCCCTTTGTTGCACGTTAGAACGAGTCGATCTAAAAGATTTTTAGCGAGGAAAATAATTAGATTTTACGGTTTTAGAATTAAGTCGAGGAATTTGATCATTTTCTCTTCTGTCGTGAACGAATCTAATTTCACATCTGGCGTCTCCTTATAAGCTGAACGCCGCAAGGGATGTTTCCATCGGTATAATAAAGCCAAGCTAATCAATGAGGAATGTGGAGTCTCATCCTCACTAAGACAGATAATTCCTTAATTTGATACGCGGTGTCGTTCTCACCCAGCCGTACGGTTTCAAGCTGACAAAATCTCTGTAGTTTCTGGCTGAAAGATAATTTGCTGTTTTATAACGGCACGGGTACTTTCCCAAAAATAATAAGATTTTGATAAATATAGTTATACGCTGTCCTGTCCATATGTTTTAGAAACAAAGTAATGATGATAATATAGGGTTTAACTGTTCTGATCTGATTGGGCTAATGAAGACGGGCATACGGACATCCAAAGACAACTTTTTATTAACGGAAAAAAGAGCCAACCTCTCAAGTTATGGAGAGCGATCGTTTTCGTTTCAAGCCCCAAAGCCTACCCTTTAGTATTCGCAGTTGTACCTCTTAAACAACTTTTATATCTAAACTTAAAACTTTTTTTTATTTCATGAGGCTTGAATTGATTTTAAATTTTCATATGTAATTTATAGATATTTATTTATGTATTATTGTACTGATTTTTTAGATATTAGTTTCTTTATGTTTCTATAATTATTTTTTTACTGATTTTATACTTTCTATACATGTATTTATTGTAAAGAGCACCTGAGCACGTATGTGGAAGATAACGCTATATATAAGTGATGTACAATAATAATAATAAATAATAATACGCCATACAGGGTTGTATTAGGGGAGTTTTGCACGGACAGTGTGGCGCTGTGTTTTACTCCTATATCGAATTTATAAACTACCGGGGGTGGAGTTCTTTTACGTGTACACACGCCAATGTGTACTATACACGGGACCTCGGTTTCTTGTCCCATCCGAACGACTATACGCTGTCCATTACCAGACCTTCCGGCCTACACCACTGACAAGAGGGAACTTTCTCGGCCATCACAGGGATCGAACACAAGACCTCCAGGTTATCGGGCCAACGTCCTATACCCACTGAGCTACTGTGGCTACTCGAACTAGCCGGATTATCAATTTTAAACACGAGATATTTTGTGGCAATATATTATTATACAGAGAAACGTGTTTTCAGGACCAGCATTTACTTAAATTTTATACCAATAACTCACTTGCGCATATGAGCCGGTGGATCCGGTGAAAATCCCCGGAAATCGAAACCACGCCACTTGACTTAAACTCAAGTGCATGGGGACGCTCGACCAGCATCCCCCTCCCCTCGCGCCCGCCCGCCAGTATAGTGAAATAAAGCAGGCTAATACTAACGGGTTTGGGATTAAAGATTTGTAAGAAGACGTGTCTGTTGTAATTAGATCTATATAGACTATATAACCCTTGCACGTACTTCACGTGCGTATATATATTTATTTTGAGAAAACTAACACTTATATTTTTTTAAGAAAGCAAATAACCAAACATTTACAGTCCATCTTTTTTCACACATCTCTTTCATGTTTTTGTATATGTTCGGAATGCCAATACGCTTTAAACTCCCTTAATGTAGAGAGTGTAAGATATACAATACGGTAGTCTACGGCACTGACAGCAAGGTTTATCTATTAATGTTATCATTACCAGATGATATTTACATCTGACAACAGTTCACGATTTATACCACTTGTATTACCATCTCCGGTTCAAAGAGCCGCCATTTTTTCCCTTTGAAAGTCGCCGTTCTGAACCTGTATAAGATAAGAGAGTCGGGAATTCCAACTCATGGTTAGCATCCCTCGCATCAGTGAAGAATCTTAATGGGCACTGATGTTAAATCGTTAGTATGTCCATCAAGTACAGCTATAAACTAGCCAAATAATACTTCAATGTCTCGATAATGTGAGGGATACTTTCATTATTATTTTGCACTCTGTCTCCAGAGGTTCCTAAACCAGTCTGATGACGTACGAATGATTGTTTGAAGAGATCCTCGACCTTTTCTCTTTCAAAATCTATAAATAAAAATAATGCAAAACCGATCCTAACCTATAGCCCGAATAAAAATACCCAATAAGCCATTGGAACCAGTATAAAGTGTATACCAGAAAGACGATATCGCCAAAATCATTAACAGGTTCTATGATTGATCGTATTACGAGAGAGAGAGAGGGGGGAGATAGAGAGAGAGGGAGAAAAAAAGAGAGAGGGGAGAGAGAGAGGGAGAGAGGAAGAGAGAGAGATAGTAACGTCCACTCGACACAAAACAGAGAGACCAACATGGTTCAATTTCATTTCAATGATACAACGCCCACGCGCTTACCATTTGTCCATCGACCCCCCCCCCTCCCCATGCCATTATAACGGGTCTTATCTGTGATGTATTTATGATCAACTCTTAAGAACAGGAACCTTTATATAAAGAAAAACGCATAAATAGAATTTAAGACAACCAATACGATAATATCCAGACAAATCAGCTGCCTGACTCGACTCACTATAATATTCCAAATTAACTTGCCTGAAATGCTTTTTTTCAGACATGGTTATGACTTGTGATTCAACAACGTCCATTGACCATTCTAATGTTTATACTAGTAACGAAGATACTCCAATAAGATTGTCAATAGGTCAAGTAGATATTTCATCCATGACAGTCTTTGATCATTATATTCGTTTTACACAAGTCTGCTTTAAAAAAAATATATTCTTTACTTACTTCAATTTTAAACACATGTTGTAGATAAATAATTGAGGTCGTTTTCTCGAGAACAATTCCTTTGTTGTTGGATCTCAGCTACTCTTATACCGCAAATAAATCTGAAACGATATGGGGAAAAAAACGTATTCGTCTGTGAAATTATATTGGCAAGTCTTGCTTGGATGTTTGAACATGCTGAAATCGTGTGTTTTGTGTAGAAACAGTTATTTACTACTACGTCTGTTTTCGACCAGAATGTTAAGGTACTCTACGACACTATCTTCAAACAAAGATACAGGCAAGAAATGTACAGTTTCTGATTATTGAAATAATAAACTATTTATAAGCCCAGTCACGCACAAATTTGTCATAGCAACTGTCCTAAGTAAGGTTTGACAAGTTCAATTAATGAATCGATTGTGTTGGATGGAAGATACTTAAATTGAAGATACTCGCATTCACCAACCAAAATATAATACATGAGAAGCAAGAAGGTTTCAAAAACATTAATTGTTGATCTTGTCATTACACGACAACCAAATCCAAACAAAAAAGCAATTAATGTCGTATTGAAAACAAATTTCGATCTAACAGTGAAATCAAACCTTTAATATCCAACAGTAGCGTAGTTAGTGTTGAACATAGGAACGCCTTTTTAACGAGATGTATTGTTACTCTTTACTGTGTGCAAGTCGAATTAATCTCATGATGTTTTATCGCATTGGCTTGGGAGAAATTTCTTGACTCAATACTTCATTCAGCTAACCGTTCTGTGTTTTGATTTTTAAATATTCGTTACGTGTGCTCGCCTTTGCCCCCACATTCGCTCCTAACTGTAGAACGCGATGTTCAGAATAACAAAATAAACAAGGAAGCCAATGAATATACAAATATATCTAAACTATATACAACACAACATCAAAACGTCCTATTTCTGAAAAAAAATCAAAACGTCCCATTTTAAATAAAAAACACATTAAAACGTCCCATTTCTGAAAAAACTAACAACTTTTTTTCCGACATACCTGCATTAGTATCTCCATATTGGCAGTTCCTTGATCCATTATCAATGTAGGATAAGAGTAGAATCGATAATCACACACTTAAAGAAAGTAATTAACCGTATAAAACATCGATGGGTTTCGCTGATACGGTCAATTAAATACAAACATGGCTCCCTAAGGATAACGGTCTTATATATTACGTCTAAGGTAAATAACTCCCAGATGTGCACGTGTAATCTAAGAGCGCTGTACTCTGCACAGTAAATTGGAGCATTACCACTCCAATACAAGACAACTCAAAAACACAGACCAGCTTGTAAAATTCGACAACGAACAATCAAATGTAATGTCTACACACGAGCTGAGATCTCAACCATAGACGAACTGTTGTTTAGGACTAGTGCACAGTGTTTTTGTTTACACGACCCCAAAACTTCCACCCTGCATCGATCGACATGGGTTCGTATATACATACACGCTGTGTCTCCTGTAGCGAATTTTTCTCCCACCCGCTTCTCTAACACGTACGCATCCTCCAGCTAACAGGCAGTCAGTGTTTGACAAGGAATCATTAGACGACCAGTAAATTTAAGCAAGGTCCTTTAATCGACTAGTGGAAGATCGATTGGATAGAAGTAAAGCCAGCGAGAACGTAATCTGCATCTACCACTCTCTACGTCTCTATTATAAGCGATTTGCTTTTAGAGATTGGATTAACGAAGACCTCGCCAGCCTATTTGAACGATAAAAACTGTTTACACGAAGCGCATTTCTAACCTTTGACAAGCAGTCAATAAAACTTAATGAATCGCGAGGATATTTGAGCCACCGTACAGATCAAGAAATTGGTCCTTTCATGACGCCTTCAAAAAATCCAGAATAAATCTTGTCAGTTCGAGATCTAACGATTTAACGTCTCCGTCGTTTTTAGTTTTAATGCCAAAGGAGAACGTCGGTATATCTGTTTGGTGATATTTTTTTTAAAAACGAAATGAAGTAAAATGTCTTAGATTATTCTGAATTCTGTTTTAAAAAAAACAAATTGTTTTTCTTTGATCAGAAACGAAATAAATTTCGTCTACAGAATGCAGCATGTCTTTGATATCCCATTTCTGAGAAAATCGTTACAAAAGGTCAAGTTAATGTTAACGCGTTAACGATGTTCTTAAGAATTAATCGTTTTTCATGTCACTTCTAATTATCTAAACGATTATCGATTCATAAAAAAAACATTATTGATAGTATCGCATCATAGAGATAACCTAGAGTCTTGAAACGTTTTAAAGGGACTGTCCCGATTTGAAAGAGTCACAAATATAAAAGTCCGAGTTCGTATGAAATTTAAGCACCAAAATATAGAAGAATGGTGTATTTATCTTGTTTCAAAATGTCAGCTCAAATTATATAGAGTTGTTTGGAATGTGATCGTCAAAAATGCTTATCCGGATACGTAAACCTTTTAAGATTCCTGATCAATTTTTTCGTTGGGTGGCCTGATAATCTATTGCCGTTCCTTTAGAGGTCTATACAGTGAATGACACATGTGCTGTATTGAATAACTCAAAGGTACATTTCACCTACACATTATTTTTTATAAAATAAAAGTCTGGTTTTATCCAGACACCACATAAAACAGCTGGTGAAACTAGTCTTCAATTCCAGATGGCGACTGACGGGTATAAGCTGTTTGAAAACATACCTCAAATATCGAATTAGTTCCTCGGCCCTTAGATACGGGATTTTAATGGGGTTTAACACAAAATCAGGCAGTTTTATTCTCCAAAATAATATCGGGATTGGCCCTTTAAGTAACATGGATGGTTGATGTGAGGAGGATACTGATCACAGTATTTATCACATCACTTTAAAGGAGTGACATTTTTCTGGCAACAGACGCAGCTTGAATCGATGCGGGTGTCCATTCGTTTATGTTTTTAAAGCAGTAAAACTTGTATCAAGTTTTTCCTTGATGTTTTATTTCGATTTTTCTTTTGTTAATAATGACAAATGATCTGAGATAAAATCTTTTACAAATCACGTTCGACACACTGATGATAGTTACAATGGAGTAGCAGGTTGGGGGGGGGGGGGGCTTTTCTCTGGATTCTTGTCTATTATCAACGTTATTTAATAATTCTGTCCTCCCCTTTTTTTCCTTTTTTTAATTATATGAAATATTCGGTATAATTATTAAAAAGAAGACTCCGTCATCAAGGTTCGCAATCTTGAAGTTGTTCTGGAAGGTACAGGTATAGTTATACTAACAATATGCTATAATGCATGAATGAAATGGGGTTTAACGTCCTACGCTTAAGCACCTAACCTAGGCTAATTGAAGACGGGTATACGCCATACAGTGTGCTATGAGGGAAATTTTGCCCGAGCAGCAACTGAATTCCAACTGCCAAGGGTTTTTCTACGTGCACGCCAATGTGTACAAGGGAACTGGGTTTTTCGTCCCATCCGAACGACTAGGAAGCTGTCTTGGTCAGGCCCTCCTGCATCACTGACAAGAGGAATTCAGGCCGGAAAATCGAGATGAACTTTCTCGGCCAATGCAGGGATCAAACACCCGACCTCCAGGCTAGCGAACCAGCGCATAATCCACTTAGCTACCGTGATCCTCATGCTCTAATGCGCAACGAATGGTAATAACCCACATTCTACCTCATTATCGGGGCTCACGTGGCTAAGTGGATAAGACGCTGGCTGGCTGGCTGGCTCGCTAGTCTGGAGGTCGGGTGTTCGATCCCTCATTTGGCCGTGAAAGTTCAAACAGATTTTCCGGCCTGATTTCCTCTTGTCAGTGATGCAGGACGGAGGGCCTGACAAGGATAGCCGTCTAGTCTTCGGATGGAACGAAAAACCGAGATCCCGTGTACACGTTGGCGTGCAGGTAAAAAAAAATCCTTGGCAGTTGGAATTCGATATAAGAGTAGGCCGTAGCGCCGCTGCCCGGGCAAAATTCCCTCATAGAACACTGTATGGCGCATGCCCGTCTTCATTAACCCAGCAAAACAGTAGGGCGTTAAACCCCATTTTATTTCATTTCTACCTTATTATAGTGAACAATTACTACTACCACGATTTTGTTTGAAAGTACACTGTTAAATTATCAAACTAGATATATGAATGATGCAAGTTTGAAGCAACGTTTTATACAGATATCGTGAATGTGCCGGGAAATAAAAATTGCATCCACCTATTTAATCTAATATAGAACGAAATCCCAACTGTGATCGGAAAAAAGTTTGCTAGTATGCGCGTCTTTTAACAAGCAGCGAAACAAACAGTACTTAAATAAAACAACTATAATGAATTATGCAAGATATGAATTTGCTCATTGCAGATCTGTCTTTTGGCCTCAAATGTTATCTTAATTATTAATTTTACATTCATTCGCATAACAGGCCCATAATCAACATTATATGATCGGATGGTCGCGATTTTAATGGATTTAAAAATACATAATCGAGAATGTGTTTATTATCGTAACAAATGTGGCAAAGAAAATGGAGACTACGCTATTCTTATCTTAACTTCAAGCATTGATAATTTCGCTCAGAATAAAGTAATTTGACTGAAATTCTATTTTGAAACTGTCAGTTCTTTATCTAAATCTTACATAATGCATCTCTAAGAGGACATTACATCAAATTATGTATACATTATACTGCCCTTAGTCTTAAATCTACAATAAAAGGTTGGACTTTGTAGTTTAATTTCTGATATCTACACTCTACAGTCCCGGAATTTCTAAATTCTGGCTTTGTATATCTCACTGAACTTCAATATGTTTACTGGCTATTTGTATTCATGGCAATCTGACCCTAGTGAGTCTTAAATATGGATGTTATAAAATTGTGGTGTTTTGTGTATAGGGAGGTGTGTTGAAGTAATGCCTAATGGTGTAGTTAATAGATTTATCATAGTGATGAAAAGCTGGATTAGGTCTCACAGGAAATCAACGTCTTTCAACACAAAAACACTACTTTACATCATGCCACCAGCTTCCCTAACATATTTAACCCAGTTGTTAAAGGGACATTGTGAATAAATAATAAAATTATTACGCTCATAGGTGATATTTCCACACCTAACATCACAATAATACTTTGTTCCAAGCAAGTAGGTATTTATGAGATTATCTATAAGAAGGGGTGGCATCGTGTACCAAGCAGGGTATGTTTATTCTTTTTAGAACACCTGACACAGACACCACTTTTGTATCGATCACAAAGGACAATGAAAGTAGGCCTATATATAACTATCCACAAATGTAATACAAAACTAGTGTATTAGTACTTGAAATTCGGGAACAACTCCTTTCGAAAACCAAACCAAAAGGTACGAGTACACAAGGAACCAAGAATGACGTTATTAGCGACATCTAGGAAGTGTGACGTCATATCAAACAGTATGTTAATAATAAGTGTGAAATTATCCGCGGAACAATCATGCTAAGCTTTATGTCGACCGTACTTCAATTGACGTAGGCGTGGACTCTTTGCGAAGAACGTCGTCCTCAAGCACAAGAACAACCAGGTGAGTAGCCCTTAGGTTCCACTTCCTTGTTCCAAAATATGATTCTTCTTGGATCTGTCGACAGTGAACACGTTTGGTACAGGATTACAGATGGGTAAATTACGTGCAGTGCAGTGGTTCCCTACCTATTATGTACCATGCCCCACCTCCACATCGCAATCTATTTTGTTCCTCCCTTTGTCAGAAAACAAATTTCAATTTTGTAAAAGTATAAAACACAATTAAATCCTTGTAAGATATTGAATCCTTCCAATACAATAACATTATTCAGATAAAATAATAAAGAAATAGAACGCTGCCAACGTGTAATATCAAGCAAGGACCGACATACAGTTGTAATAATTCTCCTATTTTGTCAACAAAATATCTAGACTACAGTGATGAGCCAATTTCCATTTTAATTAAAATGTTTATATTAATACAGCTGAAGTTGAATGATGGATCTTACAAATTCAAAGAGAGAGAGAGAGAGAGAGAGAGAGAGAGAGAGAGAGAGAGAGAAGAGAGAGAGAGAGAGAGAGATGGGGCCTAACGCCCACTAAACACAACTAGGTCATTTCGGGACTAACATATGATTTAAATTTATTTCAATAATTCGCTTGCGCGTAGGGGTCTTTAGCAGTTGGAGGATACCGGAGTGCCTAGAGGAAATCCACGAGGTTGAGGGGGCGCCCCTACCGCCATGCCACATACGCATACACCAGTGCTCGAAACCACAGCCGCAAGCCAGACTTGGCCGGCCAGCTAGAGGTCGAAACGCGGCACTCTAGCCCACTAGGCCATCCCACCTCGCCCCCACAAATTCAAATACAAAGGTAATAAGAAACATAAATGAAAACAGGGTAATGAGAAAATTGATAAATCTCAGTTAATAGGGTTAAACATCCTTGTTCAAAGTAAACGATATTATGTATGGAGAGAACGGCGTTTCCGACAGTAATATGTACCAAAAGTTGCTTTATTGTAAAACTAATAATGGAACACATGTCATTATTCTAATATACATCATTACCCAACTAAATATTCAAATTGCCCTCTCACGTTGGGAATACTAGTGTAGTGGAACCATATTCAATTTTCCAAATTTAGTGCTGTAATCTCGCTGTTTAGTTAAGTGGAAACACCCTTTATATGTTAACTTATCGTTACGTTATCATCAATATTTCTTTTCTTATATCCCATAGAGTTAAGATGTCACAATACATCAACTATATAGGCACTCGAAACTCATAAGCGTCAAATTTCGCTTTTTAGAACCGGATAATAAAATGTAAAAAACTTGGTTGAACTTCAAAGCAATTTACATTATTCACTTTTTTAATCCGTGAACTGGTAGGCTTCTCATTACGAACATGTTACAGATAATAATCACTTTATTTCATGTAACACGCAAGAAGCATGAAAAAAATAACACAATACCATAAATCAAAAATATGGAATTCATTTTCAGGAAAGCAAAAACAAGAGAAGCTTTGAAAAGTTGTCGTGTCATCATTCTTGTGGATCTAATTTATCATAATGTGCCAAGTATAATATACAGCGCAGGGTGTAACTCTCTCTCTCTCTCTGAAGTAACGGATCGTTAATCAAATTCAGGCAGTGCCATGGCCATATTTGAATAACGGTAACAGAGGAAGCTGTACATTAAATTCCACTAATCTGGCATTGATGCATTAGAGTTGGATACATTTCACGAATAATTCTGTTTAATTCCAATAACACGTTGGGAAATACATGATAGAAAAATTCGATTAAAACTCTTTGACGAAAAAATTGGACAGAATTTGATAAATGGCCTTTAAAATATTTCCACCCTATTTCAAAAAATAAAGTTGGTGCATAATATGCATTTCTTGACATTCAACTAAATTTATAGGGTTTCTTTTTTCAGATGAGAGTCTATGCAAGTCAGAAAAATTTATCATCTTTAATTAGAATTCAACCAATTAATTATTAAATATGCAGATTAATTTGGAAATTTAATCACCCATAGCTCCGGTACATGCTGCCAACTTGAATAACATCTTTTCTTTATACTACGATAATTTTATTTTCTATAAACAAGCGCCAGTCATCTTTCAAGTCCACTAAATAAAAGAACGTGAGTATTTGCGAAATTTGAGACAACCTAATCTGTAATATTTTATGTTTTACTCCATGGGGTTTGATTTGATTTCAAAACATTGTAAACATATTAACAAAATGAAAGTAGAACACAAATATTATTGAAACATTGGTCAACTCGATAATATCATCTCTGATGTCGTAATGTTTCGATCATATTGCTTCACTTCATCAGACAGACCCCGTATTTTATGTCACATTAGCTTTTACAAGATTTTTTTTTTTGTCGAGACTGAATCAAACCATCAATCGGAATTTCTTCTGTAACGGAAGCACAGATAAATGAAATCTACATTTAGCCGCCATTCAAGAACCTTTGACAGACCACTGAAGTGGGTTCAATCTGAAAGTCTCACTAACTGATACATTAGGAAATAAAATGAAATGGAGTTTAACATTTTACTTTGATGAACCAGTTGATTTGTCTACGATATCACCCAAGTTGGAAGTGGACGTTAAACTCAATGAAAACAACAACAACAACCAGTTGAGCTACAGCTGAATCAGGGGCATGCGTCACCTAGTGTGCTAACTAAGGGGGGAAAATGGGGAGGGGTGCAGCGCAGGATGGAAAGGGGAGGGGGGCTGGTAGCAGCGGTAACTAACTACCGGTTTTTCAAAGCTAAAATGTTGTTATTATGAAAATCTCACTTTTATTATTGCTACATATCAATGCGCCATAGTTAGTCATATCCAGCGAGTCGCCATGGGTTGCAATCACTTTATTCTATGAAAGTAATAGCAAAATATTGTCCCTTATTATGTGAGAATTGCGTTGTGGAGAAAATATATTCATGTTTTGCAACCGTAATGCTCATTCAACAACGCTAAATGACTTAAGGATATCATTTCAAAGCCAAATACCACCAACGACTATTCAAAACATCTTTAAATTTCTTGCAATATTGTTTAAAGACTAGCTTTTTGTATAATATAATGTATAAATGCGTATTTCGGTACGGAATTATTTAAGTGTACATGGTTTCAACATTATAAAGTATACTAACATACTACAACGATGCCAAAATGCACAACTCACGCTTTTGGCAATGGTGGTTGTTGTTTTATGCTGTTTTTACGTTTGTCTAATTTTTTTAAACTGATTAAATCGCCGAAATAATGATATCGCAGACAAAGCCATGTGTTTTTCTTACAAGAGTACAGAAATAACTATACATGCCGCTGATAATGTTAGTTTTAACTTGAGGTGAAACAGTATATTTATTGTATATGTGTGATGGATGACAAGATAATGGTGTTTTACAGTTTAAGGAAGCAACAAGCTTATTATTGCTTTACCCGTTTCTACAGGTAAAAAGACAGGTTCGTTGAATATTTCCCCACCCATATCAGATAACTTAACTAATCCGAGAGGGAGAGAGAGAGAGAGAGATAGGGAGAGAGAGAGAGAAATGGGGTTTAACGTCCACTCAACACAACTAGGTCATTTCGGGACTAAGAGAGGGAGAGAGAGGAGAGAGAGAGAGAGAGAGAGAGAGAGAGAAATGGGTTTAACGTCCAATCGACACAAACTAGGTCATTTCGGGACTAACTAATCCGATAGACTTAATATAAATAGGCCGATTAGGGAAAAATATGAAAGCTGCTAGATGATGAATGGATTAATTAAATGGGGCTAATGAAGTCGGGTATACGTCATACAGTATGAGGTAATTTTGCCCATACATTAATTGAAATCTTTTATGAATACTGGACATCGTATTTTAGTCTTGTCACAACGACTAGACGCATACCTGCACCCCGAGAAAGGGGTCGGGAGTGGGGATCAGGCAGTCCACCACAAGGGAGCATTGTTTGTAAGGGGTCACAATTCAATCTCCTAATCACTACGAAGTAACCAAACCGTTTTATACACAGGAATCTATTGACTAACAAACTAACGTTTATTTTAATATTATCTATTCGCTTATTGAATTGTCTACCGAAGACTCTCAAGAGCTATATTTACTTAGACATGCCGTACATTTAATTAGTTCTACCTTTTATCTAAAACAGTAGACGTTTTCTCGAGATAAACAATTTATTGCTCTTAGAGACGACTGTTGCACAAATCTTCCTGTCTAATTTGATTAAAATATATCAAAAGTCTAATGAGCATATCAAGTTTATGACCCGATTGGAAATAATTAGTTTACTGAAATTGGCTGAATTATCAGATATTTTAAATCTAATTTGTGGTAATATGCATTCAATATTATTAAACATTTTAGGAAATTAGACAAAGGGGAACCCTCAAAATTGGCATATTCCTGAAGCAATGGCCTAAGAAAGCCCCCCCCCCCTCTCTCTCTCGGATTAGCTCTAATCAAACGGACAGTACAACAGGGCCCGGACCTTAGTTTTACAGGAATATTAAGCAGTTAAGATACCAGTTACTAAATAATACATCTTTGGAGTAAATCAAGTTAGAAGATACTTAGTAATTATATGCCAGTCAGTGCAATTACCTAATGAGTTATCTCACAAATAACACTGATTTCCTCTTCATAAAATATTGACAGCTTTTGTCCCGATAACTTCCACTATTAACCGTTATCTTGAATAATAACTAGGTTTAGAATTACCCAGTGTTTCTCACCAATCATTGATTTAATGAATTCTTTATGTGATGAGTTCTTTGAATAAAAAATCCAAAGTTTCATTAAAATTGAAAATCGAATTCTACACGCGATTGCATAGACGTGTGGATACGAATTAGTATCTTCAATTGACGGTAATTTCTTCTATCCGTATCCTGGTTTTTCTTCGACTAGACTAACATAAGTTATAGTCTGGTGTTGTAGAATATATAAATAAATAAACAATAAATAGAATAGATAAATTAATACACATTACCAAGTTAATTGTTTCCATGGCTGGTTCACTCATCCAGTCGTTTGAGTATATTTTTTTGCATTTTGGAGTCAATGTTATTTAATATTTCTGTTACAATTTATATTGGTTGTTTGTCCTAATGAATAGATGAACCATGTTGATTTTGAAAAAGTTTCGGTGATAATGTCTAGAGTTATTCCCCTTTGCTAAGAAATCTTTCTAGCGCCATAAAAACTTTAATTCGAAGGGGGAATCAGGGGGAGGGCCCTAGGTGCCCGGGCCCCCTCTAAATCCCCTAATAACAGTATAAAAAAATAGATATTCGCCACAAATCACCACTGACACCCCGATTTTTTCAAAAAATTTCTCAGGGGCCCCCCCTAACTGGATTTCCTGGATCCGCCTCTGCTTTAATTATGATCGGTCTATAACTGCTCGAATGAATGAATTGGCTGCTGCTGGCGGCAAGTTAAGTTGACTTGGTAAAACAAAAAACTATGTTTAACATCATGTCAGAAAACTCTTAGCCAGCAAATGAAGAGGATTTTTCGTCTTCTCCAAAATTATAAGTAGCATGGTGTTATAGAGTGTAGTTTATCACCGTTACTAATGATTAATGATTGGACCATTAAGTTCTTACATTTACAAATGAACAAGTTGCTATGATATCGAGTAGACGAAAAGTCTATAACTTTTAATTTGGCGTGTTCGTGAATTTAAAGAGACCTTATCATTTTGTCGAAAATATAACTAGCTACCTACTGAGACCAAAATATTTTGAAGAAATATCAAGTGAACTTGAAAACCACTTTTGATTTTAGTCGATACAATGAGTATTGCATCCTAACAATAAGTAATATAGCAATGATTTACTAACTTATTTAATCTCCACATTTCTAAAAAAACAAGATTAGTTCTTAAATTGGTTGGTTACCAATATACCATTTGTGTATAGTAAGTGAATAATGAGCCTTAATCAAGAATATTGCGAGTAAAGTAAAAACTATGCTTGAATTGTAAGAACGTTTTGCCATACGAATCGCTGTCATTAAATGGAAATGGACGTTCAATGACCGACTCAAAACCTGTATCTGTTTTCCTGGGACCGGTTGCGCAAAACTCCGTTATCTTTTAACGATCCGTTAACATGGAGATAACGGATCGTTAACTTTAACAGAGAAAGATTGTTGCTGGAAGCCCCGTTAACTTTAACGTGTCGTTAACTTGGTGTTATATTTAACGGAGGTATTGGGCTCCGTTATCTGATTAAGAGTGGCATCAGTGGGCTGTAGCAAAAAGTCACAGATTACCAATGTAATTTTCTATATCTAGAGGGTTGGGCCGATGCAGGGCTATTCTATTTTCTACAGGATGAAATTCTATAGTATTCTACAGAATTTTGGTGGCCTGTAGGAAATAAAGTCACCAAACATTCTGTGGTGCAAATTTTCCTACAGATTTATGCGAATATTTCTAAAGGAAAAATAAAAGTATTATATAGAGTTTTCCGTAGTAAATTCTACAGTTATCTTTTTATCTTTGATCAAGTTTTTTTAACAGGCTGCAAAGTTTCCTTAAATGACATTTAGAAATAGAGGTATAGTATTCATAATAACACAACTTGATGGATTTACTACTTCTTGGTTTATTACATGCAACGTTTCAATACTCTTACAGGTATATTTATTGCTTGATAAAGATATCTGTAAGAGTATTGAAACGTTGCATGTAATAAACCAAGAAGTAGTAAATCCATAAAGTTATGTTATTATGAAGGCTGCACAGTTGTCTCACTGTCTTCAGTCGTTTGTTAACACTAACTTCTATGAAGTTGTTATACATGTACATTGAATTTAAAAATCTAAAAATTCAGCCAATCAGCTAACAATCTTCTCTTGGATTAACT
Organism: Patella pellucida; assembly: GCA_917208275.1. Lineage (NCBI taxonomy): Eukaryota > Metazoa > Mollusca > Gastropoda > Patellidae > Patella > Patella pellucida. The sequence continues at coordinate 27,353,419 of OU795038.1, read as the reverse complement.
TTAATGAAACCATCAGATAACGGATAATTAAATTGACTTTCCAGCAACAGAAATTTAATTGACCGTTAACAAACGACACGTTACCAAGATAACGATCCGTTGGAGTTTAACGGATCGTTAAAATAACTTAGTTTTGAGCAACCGGTCCAAGGACAACACACAAGATAACAGACAAAAATTATTGGAACCAACATTATTCAGATAGAACAACGGGTAGCGTAAATAATGACTATTGGAAATTCAGGTCGCCATCTTTGTGTCCGTGCGTAAAGTTGGAATACTTATATATTATATTTGAATTGTTCCCATTAGCACCCATGCAACGATTTAATCTTACCTACGGTTTTATTCATCTCAATTTATATCCGAATAATATCTTTCTGACATTACTAGTGCTTAATTTAAATGAAATATTCTATTGGTCAAACGTCAGTTTGTCTCTTTACGAATTTCCTTATATATATTAGTAAGAATTTCCAAATAACTTTCTGCAATTAGTTATGTAAAGTACCATTACTTGCAGTAAAGTGGATTACTTATGAAAATAGTACTTTAAGTGAATAGTGCTGAGTGGTTCACGGTTTATCTAGATAGGAAATATACTTATCTCAAAGTAGTTAATTCGAGCAACGTGTTCTGATAAACTTATTGACACAAGGGGTGTCAGAAGGTAGGCAGGGGAGTAGATATAATTATGAATGGCGAGAGATCTATTTTCACGGTTTCTGGATATTGATGATAAAGCGAAACAGCGACGGCGAGTTTTCGGTAATGATCTATCTATTCTAGGACTATAAATTTGCTCTCCGTTATGTTCAAACATCACACCAGCTCATCAAGTCGTCAGTGATAATACAGCACGCCGAGGGATGTTATCAGATTAAACTAGCGTATACTACTAATAACACTAAAACTCACGGCAAAAACATCCCAACTTAAACCATGCGTGTATCAATTTACCTCGACCTTCCGATCTTAAATATGTAAACCAACACAAAACATGACCTCTGGGAGAAAAAACTCAAGAGAAAATCGATTATCGATAGCCAAGAATATTCTGTCTGCTTATATTACTTTTTTGTGTCAATTTTAGCTACATCATTACTGAAGGACATGACGTAGAAAATGCTATCATACTACTAGACGCTTAAAATAATTCAATAACAGGACCCAGCAGTTTGACATCTTGATTTTGTAATGATGAATTCAGGCATGACCTTCAATTGATTATTCTAAAATCCTTTATTTTTTGTATGTAAATAAAAGTTCCTGCTTTTGCATGTACAATAAAACAATAAGCTGACACAATAAAACAAACCATTTCCTCTGTTTAATCGTCTTACAAATGTTTTTCTCTTTTAAAAGCAACCCACTAAATGCGGAGATAAAATCCAGATAACAATAGACCTTCGAGATTAGGTCTATTTTTTACATTTTATTCCGCTTTGGAACATGTATGGATTATATTCTGTATTTTAATTGAACTGTCATAGCTGCACAACGTAGGCCTATGAATTAATGCGCCATGAATTGACAAGTGAAAGTACCAATGCGTAATAATACACGTATAACTGTAATGTGACCTTACCTTCAATGTAGATGATGGCACAAACGAACGCGAATATGGTTAATAAGTGCATACATATGTTATACAGAATAATTACAATAATGAATCTTCTCTTGGATTTCTTTGATGCCTCAAATGTTTCAACAGCTTTACGGAAAGAGGAAATCGTCTGCTCGCTATACCACGTGATAGAGATCCCGCAGTTGAAGTGCACGCGTTGCTATGGCTTGTGATAAAATAGAAGAATTCCGGTGAGATATAAAAAATGTAGAATAATTGATTTTTGGTAGAGTCACGTGACTATCCAACATTAGGATACAACATTTTTTGAATTTCTAGCTGAAAGCGGAAATTTGCAATTTTGTAGCTAATTTATACTTGAGTGAGTTATTCGGGTGCTAAACAATTGGACTTCGAAGGATATTCAGTTATGTCTTTCGCTTGTTAAGTCTAGCAAATTATCCCTTAGGATTTAATCATGCTTGCAGGTTTATGGGTAAATCATGGCTTTGGTACCCAATGTTCATTCTGTATATTCTGCAGTGCTTTGGATTATCTAGGTATATAATATATATATTTGTGAAAAGCTTAAACACACACTTTGGGATTTAAGGCGCTTAAAAACTCCCATTAGAATTTGAAACAAAAGCTAAGAAACTCAGTCTTGCTATCTCGCACAGTAGTGAAGTCAACGTGATTCGAAAAGGGTGGTCATACTAATCAGCATAGTCGACAAAGGGGGGGGGGGTATATTGATCAAAAAGGTGACCGACAGAAGTTTATGTAATAAGTGATTATTGAGTGATTGGAAGGAACCTGTAAAGTCTATATAGATAAGTCAAGTTATATCTGACACATGTTGAACAGGTGAAAGATCGTCTTTGATGGGCATTTAGTTATTGAACAAAACACAAAATGTTCACATCTTACAGTTCTTGACTATTTGTTCACATATCATGCAACCTTTTGGCTTTTGGGTATTTCTGACTATGGTGCTCTACCACCTGCAGAACGTATTGTTTCTGCTCCTCACCCCTGACCAGCGAGGAGGTGAAGGCTGTCACGAGGGCAACACCGCGTTCTACCAAGTCATGTGTTACTCTAAGCGCGGATACAGTGTCCTAAGCTTTTTGGAACGATTCGTTTTCTAGCCACTCCTCTGGTTCATCTTTCAGGAAACTCGAATCAAGACTCAGAATATCGAATAACCGACAATTTGCCGTCGCACAAAAGTCTGAAAGTCGCCTCTCACCGAGATTGCCTTGAAGCACCGCCCGTTTTGGCGGATCTTCAGATCCAGGATTTATTTCCATGTTTCTGGGCAACTGTCGTTTTTCTACGTCGGAAACCTCGGTGTCTAACAAAACCAATCCGACGAGAACCTCCGACAAATACCACAGGTGTCTGGAGAACTCCGTCACCGCCAAATTGGAATTTTCCTGATCCGCATATATTAAGTCTTTACAAGGCGCATGAACAGCTGAATTGCAAGTATACCAGTAGCGAACGTACGTCGTGACAACGAACAAACACACTCGTTTTAGCTTGAGCCGGTCGTCTGTCAGTTGGACGCGAATCAAGTTGGAATTGATTCCTGAACAGCCCCACCTATTATGTACCATACCCCACCTCCGCATCGTCGCAATCTATTTTGTGCCTCTCTTTGATATGAAAACGGTGGTTTGGGATGGGCAAGTGGTACCAACAGGGGTTGGGATGGCCTAGTGGTCTACAGTGCCGCGCTTCGACCTCTAGTTAGTCCCAAAATGACCTAGTTTATGTCGAGTGGACGTCAAAGCCCATTCCCCCCCTTCCCTCCCTTGATATAAAAACAAATTCAATTTTGTTAAAGTATATAACACAATTAAATCCTTCAATTAAGATATTAATTCCTTCCAATACAATAAAATTATTCAAATAAAATAATAAAGAGACAGAACGCTGACAATGTGTGATATCAAGCAAGGACCGACATACAGTTGTAATAATTCTCCTATTTTGTCAACAAAATATCAGTGATGAGCCAATTTCCATTTTAATTAAAATGTTTATATTTATACAGCTGAAGTTGAATGATGGATCTTACAAATTCAAAGACAAAGGTATTAAGAAACATAAATGAAAATAGGGTAATGAGAAATTGATAACTCTCAGTTAATAGGGTTAAACTCCTTGTTTAAAGGGCACGATATTATGTATGGAGAGACCGGCGTTTCTGACAGTAATTTTTTCCAAAAGTTGCTTTATTGTAAAAGTAATAATGGAACACGTGTCGTTTTTCTTAAATACATCATTTTCAAATTACCCAACTAAATATTCAAAGAGCACTCTCACGTATGGAATACCTAGTGTAGTGGAACCATATTCAATTTTCCAAATTTAGTGCTGTAATCTCGCTGTTTAGTTTTTTTTTGTTTTTTTTTTAAACAATATTTTATTCAGAAATTTTGGATTGGGGAACAGGCTTAGCCTATGGACCCCCTCTCCATAGTATACAAAAACAAACATTAAAATACAAAATAATAGTAATAAATAAACAAAATAATTGAAATGTGATGGCTATTTACATTATATACAAATTACACAGCAACAACAGTTTTAAAATTCAAAATTCATTACTTTAAAACCTCTTGGAGATGTCGAGAAAATCGTGGACGCATTAAATATCTGAGTTGCCTTATAGCTATCTTTTACGCCAAATAATAGGGAGTTAATATTGTGATGCTCTGTTTCTAGTTGAAAAATAGTTTGAGAACGGGCATTTGAATGTAGGGAGCATACTAACAGAAAGTGTTCAGAGTCTTCAAAATAGTGACCGCAATCGCATGTAGGAATGTCCGAAATATGCCTTAGAAATTTATGTCCATTTAAATCACTGCAAGAAAGTCGAAGGCGAGAATGGAGAATTTGATTCTTCCTGCAACCAATATAGTAGACAGGCGGAACATAGTTGTCTCTAGATCGTAATTTTGATTTGAAAGAAGAAATTGTAAGTGCGTTTTTGGTAGCATTATCAAGTGTATTCCATTCTTTAATAGTGGATGGTATGAAAGAAGAAGAGAAGAGAGTTGTTCGGCAAAAGTAATCTGGTAAATTGTTTTGGTTTCGTAGATTGTATGAATATGGTTGATTACAAGGGATAAGTTTAAATAAATAGTCGGGAGTAAAATGATTTAAAATTTTATACATTAATATTAGTTTGTGTCGCCTTCTTCTTTCTTGCAGTGATATAAAACCGGTCTCCTGATATATAAGCCTATGACTGGTACCCTTTACAGCACCGCATATAGTCCTGAGTGCATCTAATTGTAAAAATTCTAATTTGTTAGTCAGTTCAGCAGTGCTCCCGTCCCATATAACGTCACAGTAGTCAAAATGGGGAAGAATGTAAGAAGTGTACATGGTTTCTAGGGATTTACGACTAAGTCGGTACTTTAGAGATCGAAGACAGTTCACGAGTTTACCAGTTTTTGTTAAGATATTATTAATATGAATATCCCACTTACAATTATTTTGAAATGTCAGTCCCAGGTGCTTGTGATGCGAAACTTCTTGAATTGGAATGCCGTCTAAGTTAAGTGTCGGTAGTATAATTTTCTTCTTAGTAGTAAGTGCGAGTGTTTCAGTTTTCAGCGGGTTAAAGGATACCAGCCATGTTTTTGCCCAAATATTTATTTTTTCTAGATCAGCATTAAGAACATTCGCACACGCTGTTGGGTCACTTACTTTTATATATAAACTTGTATCGTCTGCAAATAGTCTGATGTTCGAGTCGATGTTTTTGACAATATCATTGATATAAACAAGGAACAAAAGGGGTCCGAGAACGGAGCCCTGTGGGACACCAGCTGGGACAGTCAGGGGTTCAGAGGAAGCACCCCCATTAACCACACATTGTTTTCTATTACTAAGATAGTCTTTAAACCACTCTAATAGATCTCCTCTGATCCCAACTGCCCCTAGCTTATGACAAAGTGCAGCATGCCACACTCTGTCAAAAGCCTTGCTGATGTCACAGAACACCGTTCTCGTATACTGGCCTTGATCGATGGCTGGACAAAAAAAGTGAGTAAGGTCTATTAGTTGGTAAGTTGTTGAGTCCCCGTGCAAAAAACCGCTTTGTAGATTAGTTATAGTGTTGTGATCCTTAAAGAAGTTAAAGACATGTTTGTAAATGCATTTCTCAAAATTTTTTACAACAATACTCAATAATGATACTGGTCTATAGTTACCACAAAGAGTTGGGTCACCCTTTTTAAAAATTGCCGTGATGTTTGCAGATTTCCAAATAGTTGGTACATGCTTACAGTTTAAAATGATGTTAAACAATTTACATAATGGTTCACTTATTTCGGAAGATAGAGATGTTAATAATTTCCCACTTATTTCGTCATGACCTGTAGCTTTAGAAGTGTCAATTGTTAAAATCATGTCTTTAACTTCTTTAGGTGTTAGTAATATGTTGCACAATGAGTGTTCTTCGTGCTCGAGATCCGGAAGATTTGCATTAGTGTAGTCTAGCTGTGATTGGTTAATAAAAAATTCGTTTAAATAGTGTGCTTTGTCTTTAGGATTAAATAATGGGGTCCCGTCTTTCATAAGTGGTGGAATTTCTCCACCTTTTCTATCCTTAACAAACGAGTTAACAATACGCCACCACCCCTTTTTGCCAAAATTGTTTGGACTGTTAATTTCGTCGTCTAATTTTTGATAATATTCTTTTTTACAGTTTCTTATTAAATCAATATATGTATTTCTAATATGTCTAAAATTTTGCCAATCAGTTGCCAAATTATTTTTTACAACTTTCCTGTGTATTTTATTTTTTTTCCTTCTCATTTTCCTAATAGTGTTATTTAGGAGATAAACACTTCATGTTTTGCATTTAGAGGGGTGTTATTGTCCAATAGACATGTCCTGAGATCATTAGGACCCAAGACGCGTAGCGTCGCGGGTTCTAATGTAAAATCTCAGGACATGTCTATTGGACAATAACACCCCTCTAAATGCAAAACATGAAGTGTTTATCGACATTGTAACATGCTATTTACGATTTTAAAAGAAAATACTAAAACAGAGGGGTGTTATTGTCCAATAGATGGTGTCTAATTGACCAATCAAAATGCGAGGTTCACTCTTAGCATGTTACAATCATCCATAATTTGTCTTTAGGTCTAATAGTAACTTTTTTGTTGGGAATATGTTTTGTTGCAAGTTGTATTAACTCGTTTGTAAAGGCTATACTCGAACTTTCAGTTAAGTGTTTAGTTAAGTGGAAACACCCTTTATATGTTAACTTATCGTTACGTTATCATCAATATTTCTTTTCTTATATCCCATAGAGTTGAGATGTCACAATACATCAACTATATAGGCACTCGAAACTCATAAGCGTCAAATTTCGCTTTTTAGAACCGGATAATAAATTGAAAAAAACTTGGTTGAACTTCAAAGCAATTTAGATTATTCACTTTTTTTAATCCCTGAACCTGTAGGCTTCTCATTACGAACATGTTACAGATAATAATCACTTTATTTCATGTAACACGCAAGAAGCATGCAAAAAAATAACACAATACCATAAATCAAAATTATGGAATTCATTTTCAGGAAAGCAAAAACAAGAGAAGCTTTGAAAAGTTGTCGTGTCATCATTCTTGTGGATCTAATTTATCATAATGTGCCAAGTATAATATACAGCGCAGGGTGTAACTCTCTCTAAAGTAACGGATCGTTAATCAAATTCAGACAGTGCCATGGCCATATTTGAATAATGATAACAGAGGAAGCTGTACATTAAATTCCACTAATCTGGCATTGATGCATTAGAGTTGGATACATTTCACGAATAATTCTGTTTAATTCCAATAACACATACGGAATTACATGATAGTAAAAATTCGATTAATACTCTTTGACGAAAAATTTGGACAGAATTTGATAAATGGCCTTTAAAATATTTCCACCCTATTTCAAAAAATAAAGTTGGTGCATAATATGCATTTCTTGACATTCAACTAAATTTATAGGGTTTCATTTTTCAGATGAGAGTCTATGCAAGTCAGAAAAATTTATCATCTTTAATTAGAATTCAACCAATTAATTATTAAATATGCAGATTAATTTGGAAATGTAATCACCCATAGCTCCGGCACATGCTGGCAACTTAAATAACATCTCTTCTTTATATCAAGATAATTTTAATTCCTATAAACAAGCGCCAGTCATCTTTCAAGTCAACTAAATAAAAGAAGGTGAGTATTTGGGAAATGTGAGACAACCTAATCTGTTATATTTTATGTTTTACTCCATGGGGTTGGATTTGATTTCAAAACATTGTAAACATATCAACAAAATGAAAGTAGAACACAAATATTATTGAAACATTGGTCAACTCGAAAATATCATCTCTGATGTTGTAATGTTTCGATCATATTGCTACACTTCACCAGACAGAACCCGCATTTTATGACACATTAGCTTTTACAAGATTTTTTTTTTTGACGAGACTGAATCAAACCATCAATCGGAATTTCTTCTGTAACGGAAGCACAGATAAATGAAATCTACATTTAGCCGCCAATCAAGAACCTTTGACAGACTACTGAAGTGGGTTCAATCTGAAAGTCTCACTAACTGATACATTAGGAAATGAAATGAAATGGAGTTTAACATTTTACCAGTTGATTTGTCTACGATATCACCCTAGTTGGAAGTGGACGTTAAACTCAATGAAAACAACAACAACAACCAGTTGAGCTACAGCTGAATGTGGGACATGCGTCACCTAGAATGCTGCAGGAGGGAAAGTGGGGAGGGGGAGCAGCAGGACAGGAGGGAAAGGGGGGGCTGGCAGCATCGCTAATTAACTACCGGTTTTGTCAAAGCTGAAATGTGTTTAATATGAAAATCTCACTTATATTACTGCTACATATAAATTCGCCATAGTTAGCCATATCCAGCGAGTCGTCATTATGTGAGAATTGCGTTGTAGAGAGAAATATATTCATGTTTGGCAACCGTAATGCTCATTAAACAACGCTAAATGACTTAAGGATATCATTTCAAAGCCAAATACCACCAACGACTATTCATAACGTCCTTAAAATTCTTGCAATATTGTTTAAAGACTACCTTTTTGTATGATATTATGTATAAATGCGTATTTCGTTTCGGGAATTGTTTTTGTGTACATGGTTTCAACATTATGAAGTATACTAACATACTACAACGATGCCAAAATGCACAACTCACGATTTTGGCAATGGTGGTTGTTGTTATTTGCTGTTTTTACGTTTGTTTAACTTTTTTAAACTGATTAAATCGCCGAAATAATGATATCGCAGACAAAGCCATGTGTTTTTCTTACAAGAGTACAAAAATAACTGTACATGCCGCTGATAATGTTAGTTTTAACTTGAGGTGAAACAGTATATTTATTGTATATGTGTGATGGATGACAAGATAATGGTGTTTTACAGTTTAAGGAAGCAACAAGCTTATTATTGCTTTACCCGTTTCTACAGGTAAAAAGACAGGTTCGTTGAATATTTCCCCATCAATATCAGATAACTTAACTAATCCGAGAGAGAGAGAGAGAGAGAGAGAGAGAGAGAGAGATGGGTTTGACGTCCAATCGACACAAACTAGGTCATTTCGGGACTAACTAATCCGATAGACTCAATATAAATAGGCCGATTAGGGAAAAATATGAAAGCTGCTAGATGATGAATGGATTAATTAAATGGGGCTAATGAAGTCGGGTATACGTCATACAGTATGAGGTAATTTTGCCCATACATTAATTGAAATCTTTTATGAATACTGGACATCATATTTTAGTCTTGTCACAACGACTAGACGCTGTACCTACACCCTGAGAAAGGGGTCGGGAGTGGGGATCAGGCAGTCCACCACAAGGGAGCATTGTTTGTAAGGGGTCACAATTCAATCTCCTAATCACTACGAAGTAACCAAACCGTTTTATACACAGGAATCTATTAACTAACAAACTAACGTTTATTTTAATATTATCTATTCGCTTATTGAATTGTCTACCGAAGACTCTCAAGAGCTATATTTACTTAGACATGCCGTACATTTAATTAGTTCTACCTTTTATCTAAAACAGTAGACGTTTTCTCGAGATAAACAATTTATTGCTCTTAGAGACGACTGTTGCACAAATCTTCCTGTCTAATTTGATTAAAATATATCAAAAGTCTAATGAGCATATCAAGTTTATGACCCGATTGGAAATAATTAGTTTACTGAAATTGGCTGAATTATCAGATATTTTAAATCTAATTTGTGGTAATATGCATTCAATATTATTAAACATTTTAGGAAATTAGACAAAGGGGAACCCTCAAAATTGGCATATTCCTGAAGCAATGGCCTAAGAAAGCCCCCCCCCCCTCTCTCTCTCGGATTAGCTCTAATCAAACGGACAGTACAACAGGGCCCGGACCTTAGTTTTACAGGAATATTAAGCAGTTAAGATACCAGTTACTAAATAATACATCTTTGGAGTAAATCAAGTTAGAAGATACTTAGTAATTCTATGCCAGTCAGTGCAATTACCTAATGAGTTATCTCACAAATAACACTGATTTCCTCTTCATAAAATATTGACAGCTTTTGTCCCGATAACTTCCACTATTAACCGTTATCTTGAATAATAACTAGGTTTAGAATTACCCAGTGTTTCTCACCAATCATTGATTTAACGAATTCTTTATGTGATGAGTTCTTTGAATAAAAAATCCAAAGTTTCATTAAAATTGAAAATCGAATTCTACACGCGATTGCATAGACGTGTGGATACGAATTAGTATCTTCAATTGACGGTAATTTCTTCTATCCGTATCCTGGTTTTTCTTCGACTAGACTAACATAAGTTATAGTCTGGTGTTGTAGAATATATAAATAAATAAACAATAAATAGAATAGCTAAATTAATACACATTACCAAGTTAATTGTTTCCATGGCTGGTTCACTCATCCAGTCGTTTGAGTATATTTTTTTGCATTTTGGAGTCAATGTTATTTAATATTTCTGTTACAATTTATATTGGTTGTTTGTCCTAATGAATAGATGAACCATGTTGATTTTGAAAAAGTTTCGGTGATAACGTCTAGAGTTATTCCCCTTTGCTAAGAAATCTTTCTAGCGCCATAAAAACTTTAATTCGAAGGGGGAATCAGGGGGAGGGCCCTAGGTGCCCGGGCCCCCTCTAAATCCCCTAATAACAGTATAAAAAATAGATATTCGCCACAAATCACCACTGACACCCCGATTTTTTCAAAAATTTTCTCAGGGGCCCCCCCTAACTGGATTTCCTGGACCCGCCTCTGCTTTAATTATGATCGGTCTATAACTGCTCGAATGAATGAATTGGCTGCTGCTGGCGGCAAGTTAAGTTGACTTGGTAAAACAAAAAACTATGTTTAACATCATGTCAGAAAACTCTTAGCCAGCAAATGAAGAGGTTTTTTCGTCTTCTCCAAAATTATAAGTAGCATGGTGTTATAGAGTGTAGTTTATCACCGTTACTAATGATTAATGATTGGACCATTAAGTTCTTACATTTACAAATGAACAAGTTGCTATGATATCGAGTAGACGAAAAGTCTATAACTTTTAATTTGGCGTGTTCGTGAATTTAAAGAGACCTTATCATTTTGTCGAAAATATAACTAGCTACCTACTGAGACCAAAATATTTTGAAGAAATATCAAGTGAACTTGAAAACCACTTTTGATTTTAGTCGATACAATGAGTATTGCATCCTAACAATAAGTAATATAGCAATGATTTACTAACTTATTTAATCTCCACATTTCTAAAAAAACAAGATTAGTTCTTAAATTCGTTGGTTACCAATATACCATTTGTGTATAGTAAGTGAATAATGAGCCTTAATCAAGAATATTGCGAGTAACGTAAAAACTATGCTTGAATTGTAAGAACGTTTTGCCATACGAATCGCTGTCATTAAATGGAAATGGACGTTCAATGACCGACTCAAAACCTGTTTCTGTTTTCCTGGGACCGGTTGCGCAAAACTCCGTTATCTTTTAACGATCCGTTAACATGGAGATAACGGATCGTTAACTTTAACAGAGAAAGATTGTTGCTGGAAGCCCCGTTAACTTTAACGTGTCGTTAACTTGGTGTTATATTTAACGGAGGTATTGGGCTCCGTTATCTGATTAATAGTGGCATCAGTGGGCTGTAGCAAAAAGTCACAGATTACCAATGTAATTTTTTATATCTAGAGGGTTGGGCCGATGTAGGGCTATTCTATTTTCTACAGGATGAAATTCTATAGTATTCTTCAGAATTTTAGTGTCCTGTAGGAAATAAAGTCACCAAACATTCTGTGGTGCAAATTTTCCTACAGATTTATGCGAATATTTCTAAAGGAAAAATAAAAGTATTATATAGAGTTTTCCGTAGTAAATTCTACAGTTATCTTTTTATCTTTGATCAAGTTTTTTTAACAGGCTGCACAGTTTCCTTAAATGACATTTAGAAGTAGAGGTATAGTATTCATAATAACACAACTTTATGGATTTACTACTTCTTGGTTTATTACATGCAACATTTCAATACTCTTACAGGTATATTTATTGCCATCCTCGGTTACCCAGTGCATTCATTCCGTTCTACTCCACTATACCCTGGGTTAATCTATAGGGCTTCCACGATTTCAAATTGCTAGAATGTAGCTATACTGTACGAGCCAATCAGAAAACAGTTTACAAACCAATCGTTTCGCCTACGTTTTTATAAGGGTAGATAACCATATCCATGTCCATTTACTGATTGATTTATATAAGTATTGTATATATTAATAATTTATTTATATTCAATTGTATTATTATCAAAATCTGAAGTATGTGTTGTTGATTTCAAATATTTATAATATATATATGTTTCACTTTTGTTATCATTATTACTTTACGTTCTTAGTTTGAAATAATATTAATAATATGCCGTTTTGTTATGTTTATTATTAATGGAAGTATACTCGTTAATTTAATTTCCAAGTACTTATCTACGACATCACGTGTACATAAAATTCGCGGAACGAACACACAAATCTCGAAAAAACTAATGACTCTACACGAATAAATGAACGTTTTATCTTAAACAATAAAACATATAATTACACTTTTAGAAAAGGCCAACTCCTAACACTGTCGGAAGAGAGTAACGTCCCTTTGGTCAACTTCCTTTTCAAATAACAGTTTGTGGGATTGGTCGATAAAAATAGCACAAGCATCAATAGTGGATAACTTGAAAACGTGTCTCCCCCATAGATTAACCCAGGGTATAGTGGAGTAGAACGGAATGAGTACATTGGGTAACCGAGGATGATTTATTGCTTGATAAAGATATCTGTAAGAGTATTGAAACGTTGCATGTAATAAACCAAGAAGTAGTAAATCCATAAAGTTATGTTATTATGAAGGCTACACAGTTGTCTCACTGTCTTCAGTCGTTTGTTAACACTAACTTCTATGAAGTCGTTATACATGTACATTGAATTTAAAAATCTAAAATTCACCCAATCAGCTAACAATCTTCTCTTGGATTAACTTTAATGAAACCATCAGATAACGGATAATGAAATTGACTTTCCAGCAACAGAAATTTAATTGACCGTTAACAAACGACACGTTACCAAGATGAATGAATGAAATGGGGTTTAACGTCCTACGCTTAAGCACCGTACCTGGGCTAATTGAAGACGGGCGTTACCAAGATAACGATCCGTTGGAGTTTAACGGGTCGTTAAAATAACTTAGTTTTGAGCAACCGGTCCAAGGACAACATACAAGATAACAGACAAAAATTATTGGAGCCAACATTATTCAGATAGATCAACGGGTAGCGTAAATTATGCCTATTGGAAATTCAGGTCGCCATCTTTGTGCCCGTGCATAAAGTTGGAATACATATATATTATATTTGAATTGTTCCCATTAGCACCCATGCCACGATTTAATCTTATCTACGGTTTTATTCATCTCAATTAATATCCAAATAACACCTTTCTGACATTACTAGTGCTTAATTTTAAAAATATTATATAATTGGTCAAACGTCACTGTGACTTTTTAAGAATTTTCTTGGGATCACGGTGGCTAAGTGGATAAGGCGCTAGTTCGCTAGCTTGGAGGTTGAGTGTTCGATCCCGGCATTGGCCGAGAAAGTTCATCTCGATTTTCCGGCGTGATTTCCCCTTGTCAGTGATGCAGAAGGAGGGCCTGACAAGGACAGCTGCCTAGTCGTTCGGATGGGACGAAAAACCGAGGTCCCGTGTACAAATTGGAGTGCACGTAAAAGATCCCTTGGTAGTTGGAATTCGATATAAGAGTAGGCCGTAGCGCCGCTGCCCGGGCAAAATTTCCCTCATAGCACAATGTATGGCGTTTGCCCGTCTTCAATTGGCCCAGGTTAGGTGCTTAAGCGTAGGACGTTAAATCCCATTTCATTCATTCATTAAGAATTTTCTTATATATATTAGTAAGAATTCCCAAATAACTTTCTGCAATTAGTTATGTAAAGTACCATTACTTGCAGTAAAGTGGATTACTTATGAAGATAGTACTGTAAGTGAATAGTGCTGAGTGGTTCACGGTTTATCTAGATAGGAAATATACTTATCTTAAAGTAGTTAATTCGAGCAACGTGTTCTGATAAACTTATTGACACAAGGGATGTCAGAAGGTAGGCAGGGGAGTAGATATAATTATGAACGGCGAGAGATCTATTTTCACAGTTTCTGGATATTGATGATAAAGCGAAACAGTGGCGGCGAGTTTTTGGTAATGATCTATCTATTCTAGGACTATAAATTTGCTCTCCGTTATGTTCAAACATCACACCAGCTCATCAAGACATCAATGATAATACAGCACGCCGAGGGAATACAGACCTGTCTCTGTAGATTATTGGCACGGAAACAGGTGCAATATTTACTGATGTTATCAGATTGAACTAGCGTATACTAATTACACTAAAACTCACAGCAAAAACATCCCAAATTTAACCATGCGTGTATCAATTTACCTCGACCTTCCGATCTCAAATATGTAAACCAACACAAAACATGACCTCTGGGAGAAAAAACTCAAGAGAAAATCGATTATCGATAGCCAAGAATATTCTGTCTGCTTATATTACTTTTTTGTGTCAATTTTAGCTACATCATTACTGGAGGACATGACGTAGAAAATGCTATCATACTACTAGACGCTTAAAATAATTCAATAACAGGACCCAGGAGTTTGACATCTTGATTTTGTAATGATAAATTCAGGCATGACCTTCAATTGATTATTCTAAAATCCTTTATCTGTTGTGTGTAAATAAAAGATCCTGCTTTTGCATGTACAATAAAACAATAAGCTGTAATAATAAAACAAACCATTTCCTCTGTTTAATCGTTTTACAAATGTTTTTCTCTTTTAAAAGCAACCCACTTAATGCGGAGATAAAATCCAGATAACAATAGGCCTTCGAGATTAAGTCGATTTTTTAGATTTTATTCTTCTTTCGAACATTATTCTTTCGACAAAATTACCATGTATGGATTATGTTCTGTATTTTAATTGAACTGTCATAGCTGAACAACGTAGGCCTATGAATTAATGCGCCATGAATTGACAAGTGAAAGTACCAATGCGTAATAATACACGTATAACTGTAATATGACCTTACCTTCAATGTCGATGATGGCACAACCGAACGCGAATATTGGTAATAAGTGCATACATATGTTATACAGAATAATTACAATAATAAATCTTCTCTTGGATTTCTTTGATGCCTCAAATGTTTCAACAGCTTTACGGAAAGAGGAAATCGTCTGCTCGCCTACCACGTGATAGAAATCCCGCAGTCGAAGTGCACGCGTTGCTATGGCTTGTGATAAAGAAGAAGAATTCCGGTGAGATATAAAAAATGTAGAATAATTGATTTTTGGTAGAGTGACGTGACTATCCAACATTAGGATACAACATTTTTTGAATTTCTAGCTGAAAGCGGTAATTTGCAATTTTGTAGCTAATTTATACTTGAGTGAGTTATTCGGGCGTTAGACAATAATTGGACTTCGAAGGATATTCAATTATGCCTTTCGCTTGTTAAGTCTGGCAAATTATCCTTTGAGATCTTGTCATGCTTGCAGGTCCATGGGTAAATCATGGCTTTGATACCCAAAGTTCATTCTCTACATTATGCAGTGTTGTGGATTATCTAGGTATATATATTTGTGAAAAGCTTAAAAACACGCTCTGAGATTTAAGGCACATAAAAAACATTAGAAATTGAAACAATGGCTAAGACAACGCGATGCGAAAAGGGTGGTCATACTCATTAGCATAGCCGACAAGAAGGGGTTTGTTTTGTTTTTTTGTTTGTTTTTGTTTGGGGGGGGGGGGGTATATTGATCAAAAAGGTGACCGACAAGGAAGTTTATGTAATAAGTGTTTAGTAAGTGATTGGAAGGAACCTGTAAAGTCTATATAGAATGAACCAGGTAATATCTGACGTTTGTTGAACAGATGTAAGATCTTCTTTAATAGACATTTGCGTAGGACGTTAAACCCCATTTCATTCATTCATTCATTTAATAGACATTTAGTTATTTAACATATCAACACAGTGTAAAATTTCATGAATACACAATTATTTGGTACCTAGAAAATGACACAAATGGGTCGCAATCATAAAATAATGTAATATGAATGTATATAAATTGATTTACATTCAATAGTTTCCGTTTTTACTCAAATTTTACATGTGAAATCAGTTCGGTGAAATACGCCAGAACTCCCAATTGAATGTCAGTCTCTAGCACGGGCCCGTATCCAGCTCATAAACTTGGGGGGGGGGGGGCTAGGGAGTTTTTGGAGGGCTTAGGATGTGGCCGGCTAAGAACGCTTCTATGAAATCATTATTGAAAAATTGAGGGGGGGGGGGGGGTCTAATTCGATTTTTTTAGGCTACGGGCCCGCTCTAGCGTCTGGTTAGTCTTGCCTACACCGGTAGTATTTATTGCGCATGCTCTTCAGGGTTCGTGTACCAATGGTAAATGTTTCTTTTATCATAAAAACTGAATCCCAGAAGCCCATCTTTTCCCGGTAAGATCACAACATCAATGTTAATTTAAATTGATAAATAATTCGTGTGGATGGTATTTGGATGACGTTTCGACGAGGATATTCTCGTCATTATCAAAAGAAGGGTACAGATTTTCCCATTGACTTTAACGTTTCTGTTGTATTGAAATGTGTATTTAGTATATTTATTAAATAAGGAGATGAATTAATATAAGCCTTTGACTTATTTTTGATTCCTTAACTTTTGACAGTGTATGTATAGCATCTATCTCATTTGAACAAAATATTGTTTAAACCAATGTTTCTATTTGTTTTGTATCTTGGTTTGATGTTATTTAAACAAATCTTAACTACTTGGCTTGTCTAACATTGAAACCGAGTTAAACACTGATATATCCACTTTCATATAGATAGTAAATATAATGCAGCTTTTCTTAAAATACCCGAGTTTAATTTAATGATAAGAAAATAATTCCATTATCTTTTTTATCTTCTTTTATTGCTTTACTACTTCATTTCTGCATGGTGCTAGACCATATGTATAATATGTGTGCCAAGTCTGTAAATAAGATATGCAGTATATATATAAAGACAGTACACACGACTTGGTTTATTCTGACATTTGTTATTAATACACAAGCTTCAATAATACACTGTCTGTCTTATTGTTAGTCAAATATCACTAGGGTTATACAAACATAACAATCCTATATCCTGCTTCTAAAAAAATACATATAGACCTGCTGGATTATATAGACCAGCAATTCTTATACTTATATTTACATCTATGCATGGTTAACTTGGGTGGTATTAGTATTAAGTCTAAGATCGTATAGTTTCATGTGCAAGACAGTTTCTAGCTAAAATTATACTGATTATTCTACAGAGAGAGAGAGGGGGGGAGAGAGAGAGAGAGAGAGAAAGAGAGATGAGGTTTAACGTCCACTCGACATAAACTGGATCATTTCGGGAATAACATATGGTTTAAATTTATTTCAATAATTCGATAGCAGTGGGAGGAAACCGGAGGACCCGGGGGAAACCAACGAGGTGGGACAGGCGACCCTGATTCATTCAACAGTAAATACGGTAAATCAAAATGGAAAAGCCTCGGACATTAAAACTACATTTGATAGAGATTTTACTATAATCCATACTTTCCGTAATTCCGATTTGTATTCTCATGGGTACTCTTCGTAGCCATTTTGTGATAAGATATATACACACTGTACGAATTAGAAACAGTGCTTGATTTATCATTAATAGTTCTCGCTTGTAAAATTAAAATAACAACGAAATATGATTCGTGTTAAAGAAAACTAGCATTGTTTTTGTTATAACCCAAATTGTGCTAAAGACATTATATTTGAAATATACTGAAGTTTTTTTGTGATATTCCGGTTGTTATAAACTATCTTTGAAAACACTAAATGGGATAGATACATTCTAACTTTACAACGTACTTAAGTAGACATTCTTTCTTTGAAAACCACACTTTATAAAGTACTTAACCCATCTTTACAATGTACTAAAGTGAGATGTAGTCAATATGGTGTTAAGATGTGATGTGAGCAATGAAAACAAGACAGTCTAAAACGGCTATCAAAGTCTTTGGGGGGAGAGAGAGAGAAATGAGGTTTAACGTCCATTCGACACAAACTAGGTCATTTCGGGACTAACACATGGTTTAATTTTATTTCAACAATTCGCTTGCGCTTAGGGGTCTTTAGCAGTGGCAGGAAACTTGGGTACCCGGAGAAAACCCACGATTCGAAACCACGCCAGTTGACTCAACCACAGGCTTTATGATACAGCGCGCGTGTGCTAACCATGCGGCCATTCACAAGACAGTCTAAAACAGATTGAAAAGTCTTTGGAGATCACGATACTAAACCCATCAGATTTTATTGCCAGCGTTTGCTTAATCGTACATAAGATGTTATATACCAGTAATACGAAAAACATGTTGTTGCATGCAGCGGTACTCAGCAATTAGAGATCGGGATGTTTTACCCGCGTGTGTCCTAATAGATTATTTATAATCAGTTGAAATCAATAAAAGAAGAACTGTTGTCTGTTATTGTCTACAAATACATCACTCATGTTTCAGCCATTTTAACTGATATCCTTATTTATTAATTTATACATTATTCCTTTCATCATTCGTTAATCTTTTATCCTTATATGGAAATAATTGCCCACTATGATCTCTTTTATTTCATACTCGATTATCAACCCCATTCATAATATGATTAATTGATACAATTTTACACTTTCTACGGAGGCTCGGGGGTGACATAATGACATTCAACCCCATTCATATAATTATGATTGATACAATTTTACACTTTCTATGGAGGCTCGAGGGTGACAAAATGTTGATAGAGAATTGAGATCTATTTCAGTCGCGGCGCGTACCTTTTAACACGACGTCACCCTCTGCGTCGCGCGTCGCATTTTCTAAACTAGTATGGTTTATAGTTTTTGGTAATGGAAGGCGGCGACATGTCACCTTTTAAAGGACGGCGTCGTGTTAAAAAGTCGACGTTGGTATTTTTTCTCTCTAGCTTATCATTGGAAATTGGCTGGAATAGAGCACAATATAATAGATAGATAAATTACCAAATTCTTTCCGGCCATTTGAAATGAACTAGTCGATTAACATAGATCGAGTACGCTAGAATTCGAATATTATTTATTTGGTATTAATGCACTCCGATATGTCGAACATTAAACTGGGTACCCAGAGAAAACCCACGATTCGAAACCACGACAGTTGACTCAACAAGAGGCTTTATGATACAGCGCGCGTGTGCTAACCATTCGGCCATTCACAAGACAGTCTAAAACAGATTGAAAAGTCTTTGGAGATCTAGATACTAAACCCATCAGGATTTTATTGTCAGCGTTTGCTTAATCATACATAAGATGTTATATACCGGTAATACAAAAAACATGTTGTTGCATGCAGCGGAACTCAGCAATTAGAGATGGCCCATTTTACCCGAGTCTGTCCTAATAGTTTATTTATTATCAGTTGAAATCAATAAAAGAAGAAATGTTGTCTATTATTGTCTACAAATACACCGCCCATGATTCAGCCATTTTACCTCATATCCTTATTTAATAATTTATACATTATTCCTTTCATCATTCATTAATCTTTTATCCTTATATGGAAATAATTGCCCACTATGATCGCTTTTATTTCATACTCAATATTCAACCCCGTTCATATTTATAATATGATTAATTGATATAATTTTACACTTTCTACGGAGGCTCAAAAGTGACAGAATGTTATTAGAGTCTAGTGATCTGTTTCTGTCGTTGCGCGTACTTTTTAAAACGACGTCGCCCCTCGCGTCGCACGTCACTTTTTTCTAAACGGATATGATGTATAGTTTTTGGTGTACCAGAAGAATTCATTTTCCATGTAGTACTTTTTTTTCATTTAAATGAATATTGGACACAAAGAGGGTATTTGCATTTTATATTTAATTTGATTGTGATTGTGAATGGTGAATATATTGGATTTACAGCTAAATTAGGAATCTGGTTTATTAGTCACTAAGAATATATAATAATAAAATGTCAAATAACGATAACTCTTTAGGTAAAGCCAATCTAAATATAAAATTTGATTTCAAAAGGCGACACGCGACACGGGACGTCGCTATTTTTTCTCCATAGGTTAGCATGAAAATGGACTGGAAAAGAACACCATAACAGACAGACAAATGACCTAATACTTTCCGGACATTTGAAATGAATTAGTCGATAAACGTAGAGAATATTATTATTTGGTATTTATTCACTCCGATATGTCAAACATTTATTTTACTGTAAAACTTGAGCGCAGGCGCAGTTCGCCTTTAATGCGCAAATATCAATGTTATTTAAGGTGGATTTGCTCTCCATGTATTTATATTATACGTTGAAGTTCACAAGTTGAAATAGGAATACTGGATACAGAGTGGTGAGATAATATAAATAAACAACAGTATCTGGTAATCAGAAAGGTGTATCCTGGTGTTACCAGTATAACTTATACCTATATATTTTAAAATATCTACAGTTGTTACAGCCTTCTTATACTTAATATGTTTTATCCATCCTTTTATTACATGATCATGTTCGTTATTACAATAATTAATACTGTAATAATCATACTTCCATTCCTAGTTACAACCACATAAAACCCTCGAAGGTTGCGCCTTGGGTGACATCAGGAAAGCATTACCGCGAATATTGTTTCCTTTTTTATCGACACATCTTTCTTTTTAAAATATAAATCTTAACCCTCATCAAAAGCATGCTGTTCGCTGTATTGCTATCTATAATAATATCAAGAAATATGTGGTACAAGAGGTTTCGAGAGAGAGAGAGAGAGAGAGAAAGAGAGAGGGAGTGGGAGAGAGAGAGAAATAGGGTTTAATGTCCACTCGACACAACCTATGTCATTTCGGGACTAACATATGGTTCAATTTTATTTCAATAATTGGCTTGCGCGTAGGGGTCTTTAGCAGTGGAAGGAAACCGGATGACCCGGAGAAAACCCACGAGGTTGGACAGACGACCCTAGTCCTTGCCACGTACAACCGGGGATTCGAAACCACGCCAGTTTACCCAATGACAGGCGTTATGATACAGCACGCACGTGCTAACTATTTGGCCATCCAATAGAGTAAGCACACGTTGTCTTTTCCGAGACACCATTTACTTCTTGTAGATAAACGAGGCGATAGTTTGGACTTGATTTTCCGAACAGTGAGGAAGAGGACACGTTCGGGCCAGAGGTTTCGCCACCCTAAAAGTAGTGGGATGTGCTTGTGATATCGGGACTAACATTGTGGTACAATTTTATTTCAATGGTTCATTTAAACATTTGCATCCTGTAGACAAGGAGAATTATCAAGAGGTTGGGCGGGCGATCTTGGGGTCAAACCTACGCCAGTGGAGTCAATGATTGTCACGGTCGTATTTCATTAGTCATGATAATCGATCGCCCAAACCCCACCTCGTAGCTTGTTCAAAGTATATTCAGACTCGAACATGTACGTGCATATAGGTAGTATATAAAACTTGCAATCTGGCTCTATATTTCCACCGGGTACTTGTGTGAGTGAAATTATTATGCTATTAACTTTGGTGTCTTGGGTTCCTCCGTGCAGGATTCGTATATTTTACTCATCGTTGTGTATTTTTTTAGTATGCGTAAATAATTCATGTACAAATGTTAACTATTGTGCAGGCCCCGCTCGGGTCCCTACTAATAGATGTTGTGTGTCGAATATTCTAAACACCGATGGGTAACTTGTTAAGTGGTCACTTGAGTTAAATCACTCCTGGTATCGTTGATCAATGGTGTCGTCTAGATGGTATCGTCGATGAATATGTAAGTCGTCTATACATGCTGATAAATGGTATCCATATTATGGTATTGCCTACGGATGGAGACTTTACGGCAGCAACTTGTATAAACTGAATTATTGTATTGTAATCGTGTATTTGTATAAACTGAATTCTTAATTTGGTATTTAGTCTTGTTTATTTTCCCAAAACGTTCACGTCTTGAACATCCTGTAACAATGATTGACCTTGTGATTTAACAAAGCGCACGCCTTCGACCACTCAGCAATTTAATCCATCAGTGTTCAAACACTCTTTTCTACTAAATGTTTTTCACGTCTAATCCCATTAGAATAGATTATTGTAAAACCTTAATTTACATTCGTCTATACTATTATCCAGGGTATTGAAATATAAAACATCTAATTCAATGCAAAACAATTACGTACCGACTGACCCGTTTTCATTATTTATTTTTCTATGGAAAGATAACCTTGCCAATACTATTTCATTGTTCACGGTGCAAACTGAAAATATCAGTAGTTCAAAATACGTATTTTAGTTTTATAATTTGTCATTTCCATTGCTCAACAATACCAATGTCACGGTGTTAAATTATAGAATACATACTTCAAAAATACAAAATACAGTATAATAGTTATTTTGAACATCACATTTCCTCATTCTCCATTTTCTGTTGTATTGCCGTTTCCTAGGTGACTAAAACGATACTCTAAGTTAATAGATGGAATATCCTAGCCTCAAGCCACAACACGTTCTCAAGAGGGGATCGACCGTTTTTTCACTGATATATCTAAATTCCCATAAACACTTTTCTAAAACCCGTCCATCTTGAAATCTAATAGCAAACCTCTTCTAAATCTCGTATACAATATTACAGACAACACTTGTCTTATCTTCAAACTTACAACACATCCATTGCTTTAAGACATAGATTTTACTGTCTTCTTTACTGATAATAACGACATCTGAGACATGTATTTTCTACATCAATACCACGTAAGATGCTTTACCTAAAACTCTTAAATCAGATCTCTCCAAGGTTTTTTTTTAATTGCGGTTTAAAGTAGAAATGTGTGTATATATCACTCAGTCAATGTAAAATAATAATAATAATAATCAGGTTTATATAGCGTCTTCTCTATGTTGACACATGCTCAAAACGCTTTTAGTAATGGCGCTACTGGTAAAACTGTCGAAACAGGAAAGTCTTTAGTGTGGATTTAAATTGATTATCTATATAGCTGTAATCCACAGCTTAATGGTCTCCTTCCATGATTTCCCGTAATTTGATGTAATAGCGTATCCATATTCCATAACAATGTGCTGCCCAGCGGCTCTAATGTATTTTGTATAATATAAAAATCGTATTAGCAAGCAACGCCACAGGGTAGAGGTATTATTGATATCGTATCATTAAACAATAATTAGAAACACAAACAAATTTAGCAACGTCAATGGAAAAAAATATATAACTAAAAAAGGTCAGCATGACGAAGATGCCATGTAACAGACCATTTGTTTTGGCAATCATGTTGAACTAAAACAACGATTTTCAACCAAATTCAATAGTATGGCTTAGCTTTTCATTTTCCCTTTCATGTCACTTTTGTAATAGTTTACTTGTACAATAATGTATAATAGGTGTACATGTCTAATTAGCTATTTTGTGAGCGTCTCTTTAAAATATTGTAATGGTTTAGTTGTACATGTATCACATTGAAATATTGTAGTGACATTTCAGTTATCGTGTATTTAGTGTAAATGCCTCTCTAAATTTCGTAATAGTTTACTTATTATTGTACAAGTATTAACTGTACGCGACACTTTAGTTACTGCTGTGTATTTTACAGTAATTTAAAGAACGTTATATACTCATGTATTTAGAGAAGTGTCAGTTAATATCAGTACGTCTACAAAATGTGACAAGTAATAATTATTATCATATTCATCTTTTTGTTTCTGTAGATAATTATGTCAATACTGACATATCGTCTGGCCATGAGGAGGTTTCACACTTCTTAATGTTAAAGGTTAAATATGACTAAATGTAACAACATTTACAAGCTTCCCCAACAGAATCCTCAAATATCGAGATTATAGAGAAAATGGGATTTAACGTCCACTCGACGCAAACTAGGTCATTTCGAGACTAACATGTGGTTTAATTTTATTACAATAATTCGCTTTCACGTACAATTGCCCGGGAAAAACCACACGGTTGTACAGGCAGCCCCACTCATTGTCACGTACAACCGGGAAATCGAAACCGTTGACTAAATGATGAGCCATATCATACAGCCATTCGGCAATCCACCCCCCCCCCTCTTTAAATAACGAATTGGGGTATCAAGAAAAGTAAGCACACCACTTCTCTTGTGTTTGGATTTGGAAATCCGACACCGAAGTTCCTTGGTAGATAGTAACCTCGAAGTTCCCTGGTAGATAGCAACCTATGGGACAATAATCACCAACAGCTATAACATCCGCTATTTGAAACACGGTAAAAGCAGTCATTCATAACTTCGCTCAGAATATAATAATTGAACTGGTATTTTCGATATATTCATTTTTTATTATCTTTTTATAAAAAAAATATTGAAGCTCTTTCTCTAAATCAAGCATAACTCCTGTTTAATAGGCGGTAAATGCAAACCGAATGTTAGGAACTTAGAAATAAATGAGAATTGATTTCAGGTTTTCTTATACGTTTCGGGTAATACAAATCACGCTACGGGAATAATGACTAAATTATCACAGTTGGTACTATTCATTTACTTAGCTAGTATAAGCTTTAATCTATTCGTTTGATTTGCAATATTAGTACATTTTGTTCATTGGGGACCCAGGGAATATATTAGTCATTAGGGAATGATTGACAGATTAAACTACAAATTGGACGTTCGCCATTAGGGCGCGATTTACACATTAGTACGGTATATAAATTATATATTAAAGCTAGACATTGATGTCTCGTTCGGTTGACCCTTTTCATTCTATCAATCAAAAACTCAGACAATAATTCATCTTACATCAGCAAGAGTTTATTTATATCAGAGATTTCTCATTCTTCATTGTATTCCTGTTGTTTGTAAATATTCCAAAAGTTTAAAATACATGGTAACATCTTAGTTTAGAAAATATAGTATGTCGCTCATGAGACCTTGTTAATCTGTAGACATTCCAATTGTAGTGAACCGGACCTCCGGATAGATCTGTTTACTGGGGTAGAGTGGGCCCGGCCCGGCTCTTTCCGTCAATTCTGTCGAGGGCTCACTACTGAAGAAACGTGGTGGTAGCCA
This sequence comes from Patella pellucida, assembly GCA_917208275.1. Taxonomy (NCBI): domain Eukaryota; kingdom Metazoa; phylum Mollusca; class Gastropoda; family Patellidae; genus Patella; species Patella pellucida. Next base: position 27,328,039 of record OU795038.1, on the reverse strand, counting down.
ACCAAGCAGGTTCTTAATCGGGCTCTCTCAAACGCTCCTTCACGGGCTTCATAAATCGCTCCCTATAAGTCGGGGTCAGACTCGTTAGTGAAAAGGTCTCTCTGTTACCACCGCTAATCACGACTCAACTCTCACCTGCTGAATTGGGCAAGGACAAGGTAATATATACCCCTAAATCACGTGACGTCAGCACGTGGTACAAGACACACCTACTGCTCCTGTCAATCATAAACACGTGCAGCCAGGGCGACCTTCGGATGCAGTGATTTTCGTACTATAGTCGAACCATCTGCATCCGAATGACATTTAGTTCAACCAGTGGTCGTGACCAGACGTACCATGCGATAGAGCACGGTCGGGATAGTTCAAAGATGGCTGACAAAATTGACACTTGAGAAGATTTTCTTAAAATATAATATAATTTCCGATTGCCGTTGCGTTATTTACAGCTTGGTCGGTATTATAGGGTCCATTTTAACACCAGAAATTTAGTGAAGGGGCATTGGAGTATAGATGTTAAGTTTGATGTTTTGTTCGTCTTTTTTTGATGAATTTGACAGATTAGGAAATTAGCATCTTCTTATTCGAATATATATAGCCATAGGCCCACGACAAAAAAACTGTACGCGTAAAATGATCTTGGTTAGGTGACATAAATCAAATGAAAATTATTCTGATATTAATAATCCTATTTGTAACCCTTTTTAATCTTGCTTTCACATCGCAGGATGAAAAATTAACCAGTTTTTTAAAAATACATGAGTAAACATAGCAGGCGGAACAACTGACATTGTCGCCACCATATTGAATAGTTAAAGGCTAGGGCCATTTGCGTTCGGATGCTGGTTCAGACTACAGTCGCGACCATAGTCTGCATCCGAAGGTCGCCCAATAGATAGCGGACTGACGACAGCGCGTATTATTACGGATTTATAAAAATACATTTACAATATAGCCTACATAAGAATGAAACATAGCTACAAAATAACATTATCAGAGTTCTTAACAAGATGTACAATCAAGTTTAATAATTAGTAATTACTAACCGTGAGGGAAACGGCCTGTCTCGCACAGTGACCAACGAAAAATGACTTAGACCTGCGTAATGAGATAGTCTAAACTGAGGACGCGGATCGGGCTATGAACATGCGCTTCAGATCACCACACAATAATACCATTTGTAGTCAATTTGCAGTCATTATGATCATATTGTAGACAATATATTATCATATTGTAGACAATATATTATCATATTGTAGACAATATATTACAATATATTATCATTTTGTAGACAATATATTATCATTTTGTAGACAATATATTATCATTTTGTAGACAATATATTATCATTTTGTATACCATATATTATCATTTTGTAGACAATAGTATCATTTTGTAGACAATGTTATCATATTGTAGACAATGTTATCATATTGTAGACAATAAAATATCGATGGTTTTTATTTATCATATTGTAGACAATAAAAATATCGATGGTTTTCATTTATTTTTCTACATAGTCCTCTTTCGAGGTGAACACACCTTTTCAAACGATGTTGCAAGGCCCGTATGCGGGTCAGGATGACATTTTCTCCAGGCACCCTAAAGAAAAGTCATTATAAATGCTTTATCTGCCACGCTTAAATTCCGCAGCCTACTTCTTTACTGTAGAAAAGGAGGGGGTATCATTCCCTTTAGTGGAGTCTATGTCGGCATGTTTCTGTGTTGGGCTTAGTCTTCTCGGTTGTTGTCCCATTTCTCGTGATTTAAATGAGTAGATTCACAAGATGGTCTGGTACGAAGACAATAATAACAGTCTACATTTACAGTTTTTATGTCTATAATTCATTCCATGATTGTACTTGCTGCTGGCAAAAGTTTGTTTCGACATAATTGATCTGTCTTTTTCAGACTTAGAACTTTTTAGCAAGGTCTCGTACCATGATTAAAATAAAACAATCATCTTATAGCAGATTTAATATGGAGGTTGAGTTTTGAAATTTCGATCCATAGTATCTCTTTTTCACTATTAAAACTGATGTCACCTTGTAAAACTTGTATAAATACGAATTGGAGAAATATTCGTCACTCCTTTGTCACTCTGTGTGTAAAGACAAATCTCTACACAGCCATCTTTTCTTCATTACTAAATCTTTTAAAATAAGAATTTGAGATATTTTAGATATAAAACATCGCCCCCTCTCAGTTGTGACATTTTGGACGATTAAACCAAATCTCTACATTTCCTAGTCACGTTTCTCTGTTTAATTGAAATAACGTGTTTTATTAAATCAAATATGTACACACTGTTTCTACAGAGTATCTAGATTTTGTTTAAATTGAGAACTAAGATTAAAAGAAGCCAATATATAGAGTAAGAAACAGTAGGAGACCGCCATTAAGGCTTAAGTTGAACTGAATTTTAAAGAACAACATTATAGTATAAAGTAATTAGTTGGGAACTGAACAGTACAACATAGTGGGCAGGAAAGAACATTGGAGATGTTTAACACATCGTCGCCACGCCCATAGATGTTAGGGGTTGGGAGCCATCTCAGTTTGGAGGGAGGGGACTATTTGCCCGACAATTTTCTTTGTCAATCGAATTTTCAGAATGAATCAATCATGGACTAAAACAAGTTTTCCACAAAGCTTCTATTAAGTTTTACAGCATTCAAAATTTATACCATGAGCGATTTTATTTTACAATTATACAATTATATTTATATGATACATGGTTTCATTATCTGATGTTTTTGCTCGGAAAATGGAAATAAAATCTATGGTTCTTGATAACCAAAAAGCCCCGAAGGTTCTTCGAAAGTACTGAGATAGATAGTCATTTATAAAATTTTCTTGTACTGTCCTAAACTATTTCCAGTTTTTAATTGTTGCCAATTCCTTGCTAGTTCTGATTTTTCAGATAACTTATCAATGACATTCAAGATTAACGAAAGTCTTAAGATAGTATGGCTTATGTTATCACTTGGACCTAATTGACAAATTGATTTTTGGGTGAATCCAATATGTCTTCATAAAGTTTTTCTTCTAGAGAATAATGTAAACAATAAATCATATAGTCGTGTTCACTTGATTGAACAAAACAATACATTATACTGATAGATGACCTCCCGACATTTTGATGTAGGATAACGTTACCGTCATATATATTTCTTATGTATATCCACTCCTCGTCGTTCTTGAAAGGCTAAACATACCCCATTTCTCGGTTAGTTTAACATACATTATGCAAGGGCTAAATCTTCCTATTGCAGGTCATTCTTTAGACGGGGGATCACGACACTGGTTCGCTAGCCTGGAGGTCGGGTGTTCGACCCTTGTATTTGCCGAGAAAGTTCATTTTGATTTTCCGGCGTGATTTCCCCTTGTCAGTGATACAGATCGGAGGGCTTGACAAGAGTACAGCTGTCTAGTCGTTCGGGTGGGACGAAAAACCGAGGTCCCGTGTACACATTACCGTGCACGTAAAAAAATTCATTGGCAGATGGAATTCGATTTAAGAGTAGGCCGTAGAGCCGCTGCCCTGGCAAAATTTCTCCCATAGCACACTGTATGGCGTATGCCCGTCTTAATTGGCCCAGTTTCGGAGCAGAACAGTATGACGTTAAACGCAATTCCATTTCATTTCTTTCTTTATGCCTGAAATGTTATCTGAATTATTAATTAGACATTGATTATCTTACCTAGACCATAATCAACTCTCGATCTGCTGCTCAGGGGTCATTCTGCCGACTTTAGTAATATGATCGCTGAATTCTCGGTTCAGAGTGGGTCAATTTGACTGAATTTTCAGCAAATTCCCTTTAAATTATAATGAGAACTGCCAACTCTTTATAAATCTTCCATAATGTATCTTTAATGTTTAACATTTCAGATATTGAATCTAATGGGTATCATCAAGATACCCCACTTGTATAATCAAATTACTCAGCTAAGAAAGGCCACAAGCCGTGGGTAACGTGTTCACTTCATTGAACAAAACATAACATTAAAATAATGGGTGAAAAACGGAAACTGTCAAATACAAACATTTTGATACATAATTTGGTTAAATTTCAAATGAAGTATGAAGAGTAAGCACCATTTTGAGCAGCACACTAATCCATACCTTCGTTCGTCATTTCTGAATTCCAGGACTAAATTATCATCCAATGATATCTTCTTGATTGTCGCTTTCCGATAAACGCGGTCCTGTAGATCGACCCCCTTGCGTTAAATACTCTCCAATCAATTCATCATTAATATAACCAGGGATATTTCATGTGTTCGATTTATTGGGTGATTTACGGTGTGTATTTGTATCAAAGTGATGTTTATTTATGAGAGGATAATTATATTAAATATACAATAGAAGATGATGTATACTATATCAATAAGTATAATATTTACCACCATTAAATATACTATAGAAGATGAAGTATACTATATCAATAAGTATAATATTTACCACCATTAAATATACTATAGAAGATGAAGTATACTATATCAATAAGTATAATATTTACCACCATTAAATATACTATAGAAGATGAAGTATACTATATCAATAAGTATACTATTTACCACCATTAAATATACTATAGAAGATGAATTATACTATATCAATAGGTATAATATTTACCACCCTTAAATATACTATAGAAGATGAAGTATACTATATCAATAAGTATAATATTTACCACCCTTAAATATACTATAGAAGATGATGTATACTACATCAATAAGTATAATATTTACCACCCTTAAATATACTATAGAAGATGATGTATACCATCAATAAGTAAATAATATATTTGTATACCAAGACCCACATTACGTCCTATTTGTAGGGTATCATTTCATGATGAATGAACCGCCATTCACCTTTTGACAATAATCAACAATTGCCTTGGTCCCAAGTATGTAAAAGCTCGAGTCAGACACGGTAATAATGATTTCCCTGTAAATAATAATGGCGTGATTATGGAATATAGATTTATTAAACCCTCTATTCATAGCTAGAAATCAGACATGTCTATCAGAATAAATAGAGACATCTATGTTAATATTTAATGGTGGGATGTATTTGTGTTATTGACAAGTGATCATTTATCTTTTCTGGACTAAATAAAGCTATTCGTTAATATTAAATATTGTTGTATCTATGTAATATTTAAACTATACAGACAAAACCAGCTATAAAATGTTATTATATAGATATTGTAAACCACGGGCGTTTACAAACTGTTTTACAGTGATGGTGTGGAAACTTTTTAACACTATGATCTCAAACTCCCGTATTGCTATTCATTGCTTTGGAATAAAATGGAATGGGGTTTAACGTCCTACTGTTCTGCTCCTAGCCTGTGCAGAACAGTAGGACGTTAAACCCCCTTTCATTACATTGATTGTATTCGCAGCTGTCTGTAATTGTTCAGACATGTTCCCTCGAGGTTAAACATGTCACTCATCTCAACCCCAACAAGTATAGGTATCTTAAAACATGAAACATCATTCTATGTTGATTGAGTCTACAATAAATTAAAGAATAATTGGCAGCGATCATCATACAATGTCAAAATCAGAAGCAGAGCTGATGCGTACAAGGTAGGTTCAGGCCATTGCTCGAGGTCACCCTGAGTTTCTCTTTTGGGTGATATTCATATTGGGCGCTTCCCTGCAAAGTCATTGTATCTTACTCAAAAAAGTTTGATTGAGCCAATTTTGTGGAGTAGACGTATAAGCGCACGAAGCCTTGTTATCAACCTTGGACCAAACAATAATTCCCATATTCATGCTGTAAGTAAAAATTAGGAATGACAATGATGTAATATTGATAATAATGACCTGCTTTCAGTTGTCAGACGTTATTCTCTTTTTAATTATGTTAAAGAACTCGACTCCAATCTGAATATTTCCCAGGAGAAAATTGTTTGTGTTGGTGCCACATGATGTAGAAGATAGTTAAACCATGCCATCGTACAAATGTCATATTCACGCGATGCAATGTACATGTCTTGTTTCTTCTGGGTAATCAAACTAATGTAAAACATATTATCCAGCCAACTACGTTTGGGGAAATTTCCCATTAATGTTTTATCTAAACACGCCATGTTCAGAAGACACAATGCTTATTTCGCTGCTTTGAACCATACCAGTGTTATGCAATGTTTAATGTACGAAATAGTTGCCGGCAATCACCATAAAGCCGTATTCTTCCGCATTGTTTTTAGCCCCTTTAACAACGTTTCTGGTGTTTGATGGCCGAATGGTTATCATGAGATCTGCCATTCAGTCAATTAGCGGGGTTTCGTATCCCCGGCTGTACATGGCAAGGAGTATAGTGTCGCCTGTCCAACCTCGTGGGTCCTTCGACCCCCACTTCTAAAGACCACTACGCGCAAGCGAATCATTAAAAAAAATGGTCCATATGTTAGTACCGAAATGCCTAGTCCACCTCTCTCTCTCTCTCTCTCTCTCTCTCTCCTCTCTCTCTCTCTCTCTCGCAGATATCGTTCAGAATACTGTCTACGTCTTGTAAATTATACGATGAAATTCAATAGGTAGATTTTGCTCTATATAGACTTTACTACCACCGTGTAATAAATGGTCTGGTGTGATTATGGATTACTGAAAGCATCAAGTGCCAGATTTAGTCACAAATTGGCCCCATGGGATCCCTGATTGTTAAAGCGTCAGTATGATCAGACCATTTTAATTTAATTCTATCCCCACCGAACATCACCTAGGAACAGTGGTATACACACTGCAGCAATTCCGAAGGGAGCGATTTGTTAAAGTTATACTTAAATGTAGGGTGGGATATGGACGTCGCAGACTCTCGGAAACAAAGGTTTAATACATTAGTATTAATCAAGACCTACACAAGTTTTCATATCGTGTGCTGAATACATTATTTAAAGTTTGAAATGAACAGGAACTGCTCTCTGCGAATTGTAGCTGCATATTCTCACATAAGAAAGACTGTATTTTTCGTCTATTTAATACAACAATCGCGATCTTACAGAGATAATTAAAACAAAATAATATGTCAATCATCTCCCTAAAAAGAATTATTCAATTCAAAGGTGGCTTTAATAACATTTATCTCCCATAGTAATTACAAGATGGCAAAAATAATTTCATTTATACTGAATGAAGCTGTCATTTTTTTTTCAAACTGTACACAATACAAATAAACGGACTGATGATAAGATATCGATTATATACAACTATCAAAGAAGTCGAATTGTATTCTGGAATAAAATGTAAGAACTGATTAACATTGGCTTTCATATTATCAATTCCTGATGAAAAATTGTCAAATAAATTGCAGCTTAAACAAACCAACAAGGACGACACGTACAATCATAATCGGCTGAATTATGGATGCTGGCCAAATCTCTCCTGGTATATTGATGTGCGTTCTATTATATAGTTTAAAAACCTTGACTCGGTTTGGACTTGGTGGTAATTTTAGTCTTGATTGCAGGCATTGTTACTGAATATAGAATGATGGTGGATTATGTTGAGCCTTTATTTGATATTCTGTTCGTGAATTTCTTCATTTATTCGCTATTTACTTCCATCGATTTCTCCTTAAATTCTGGTAACTTTGGGTGCATTTAATTCTAAAGATAACAAGTCTAGGTCAACTAAGGATTATCTATACATGATCCATTGTTAAGTTTATCATGGCTTTTAGCTGAACCTCTGATTGCTTATTACGATGTTCTGTAAAGAAAATATATGATGGCGGGAAGATGCGATCTAACGAATTGTTCACTTAATACATCGATGCTATATTTATGCTATTAAAAGTAAGACAAGCAGTTATGGAAGCGTATAGGGGTCAAAAGCACGAAAGATATCGCAATATTAATGAGAATGTATATTAACATATTATTTTTTATTATTATGATTGCTGCCATGATTTTACCACTTTAGCAACGCGCTATGTTGTATGTCGCTATTTCGTCTTTTAAAAATGCATACGTTTGCGTTATGTTCCCTCGAGACATCTATGTTAATATTTAATGGTGGGATGTATTTGTGTTATTGACGTGTGGTAATTTATCTTTTCTAGACTAAATAAGGCTATTCGTTAATATTGAATATTCCTGTATCTATACAGACAGAACCATCTATATGCTATTATAGATATTGTAAACATCGGGAGTTATGAAACTGGGCCCTGCTCCTCGAAATCTTAACTTTTAAAATTCTAATAAAGTTAAAATCCACATTTTAGTAGATACTTCAATTTTTATTGGCTAGGCACTAAAATCAATCTCCATGTAATATTATCCAGCCAAATAACTAAAATTTGGATTTTTTCTTAGTAAACATTTCGTAAAATAGGCACTTTTTTTTCACAGTGATTGTGCGAAAACCTTTTAGCACTATGATCTCAAGATGGCGCATTGTTTTGTTCTATTGGACACGCTATAATAACATCACTATTTAGACCAATGTTTAATTTCATCGATATATCGAACTATAAATATCCACTTTTATTATCAATGATTGATGGCTACGACAGGTAACAACATAGTCAAGCTCTATAGATCATAAAATTGTTAGTCTCAATCACCCAGAACCGCCTAGTCTTCAACTAGGGTCCATTGCCCACCCGTAGCTGGAAGTTGGGCTTTTAATGTGGTTGATTATCCAGTATCTTTGGCCAAGTCAAGTAAGAGTTACGGCTCTTCCCGAAATAAATCCCATAACTCTTGCATTAATATTATACAAATATGAATCTTGACGACTATTTAGGATTCATTTTAAAAACAAAACATAGAAGAGAGAAATGTAGAGAGATATCTGACAATTCAATAAAGTAATTAAATGTCATTAGATAAAAGAACACGAGAAAAAAAATAGTCCGGACATTCCCTTGTTTATATTTGAACGTAGGAAATACATCAGTCATTAGGGAATGATTGACAACTCAGACTACAAATAAGACAGTAGTCATTAAGGTGCGATTTACAGATTAATACGGTAGACAAATTATATATTAAAGCTAGACCTATAAAGTATATAGTATAAATAGCGTTATATCATTACTGTGCCTATTTATACATTAGTATATAATTAGTCTCTAGCTTAGTACTGGAAATTGGCTGGAATAGAACACCATATAATAGAGAGACAAATTACTAAATCCTTTTCGGCCATTTGAAATGGAGTAGTCGATTAACATAGATCGAGTCATTCTCCACGCAAGTCTCGCTATCCAGCATTCGACTGCAAGGTAAGACAACTCTGTTTGAGAGATTGAGATCGATAACGCTAGAATTCGAATATTATTTATTTGGTATTTATGCACTCAAATATGTCGACCAATAAGGGCCTACGTATTCGAGAAAGGTAAATGTATTTTACTGTAAAACTTGAGCACATGTCGTAATTCCCGTTTAATGCACAAATATCAATGTTATTTAAGGTGGATTTACTCTTCATGTATTTATATTATACGTTAAAGTTATGTGAGTTCACCTGTTGAAAAAGGAATACTGGATACAAAGTAATGAGATAATATAAATAAACAAAAGTATCTGGTAATCAGAAAGGTGTATCCCGGTGTTACCTTAATAAGATACCAGTATAAATTATACTTACTATATTTTAAAATATCTACTGTTGTTACAGCCTTCTTATACTTAATATGTTTTATCCATTCTTTTATTACATCTAATGTTGATCATGTTCTTTATTACAATAAGTAATACTGTAATAATCATTCTTCCATTCCTGGTTACAGCCACATAAAACCCTCGAAGGTTGCGCCTTGGGTGACATCAGAAAATCATCACGCATATTGTTTCCTTTTTTATCGACACATCTTTCTTTTGAAAATATAAATCTAAACTCTCAACAAAAAGCAGCTGTTCGTTATAATGTCATCCATAATAATGTCAAGCAGGGTTGGAAAAAAACTGTTTTTTTCGAAAAAAAAACAAAAAAGTTTTTTTTGTTTAAAACATTGTTTTTATTGGGGTTTTTTATTAATGTTCATAATTTGACAAATAAATGACAAAGGTGATTAAAACCACTGAAAACATAGTTATATGATAGTAATTACATGTTTGTCATCCTATAAATGAAGACAAGCTTCCCAGAGTGAACAAGACCAAATGTTGAAAAGATTCTTTCGATGCTTGCTGACAGTGAAATAGCGGTCATCAAAGTTTTTACCAATTCTAGCATACCAATATCAATATAGTCTTTTTTAGGAAAAAAGGATGGATTTCCATCAGGCCAAGCAAGGAGTTTTGGATACTAATTCTTCTTCAAATAGATATGGTTTAAAAATGTTTCCATTCCTTTGATCTTTACTACAGTACTGTGGTTTACGTAATATTTAGTAATACAGTACAATTGAAATACATAGAAATACACACATGAACACTAGAACTTCGAAAAGATAATTATGTCATGATTTGACGATTACTTGACGATTTTTTAAGTTTCAGGTAATTTTAATTTATAAAAAAAACACAAATCAGCGTTTTTTGGGGGGTTTTTTTCAATTGTTTTAAACGTTTAAAACAATTTGTTTAAAACAAATTGTTTTAAAACAACCCAACCCTGATGTCAAGAAATATGCGGTACAAGCAGGCCCATAGACAGCCTGCTTGCTGCGGAGGGCAGTGATGTTTAAGGGGGGGGGGGCACACCCAGCACAGTCTACAGTAGGTAATTTGGTTGGCAAATTTTTTTTCAGGGGGCAAAGGATTTTTTCGGGGGGGGGGGTCTCCCTGGTTACGGGCCTGGGTACAGGGTGTTTCGAAGGAGTAAGCGCACATTGTCTTTTCCGAGACACCATTTACTTCTTGTAGATAAACGACCCCCTAATAATGCCACCCCCTAAGAGTAGTGGGGTCGGCTTGAATTATAGGGACTACCATTGTGGTACAATTTTATTTCAATGGTTCATTTAAACATTTATTGGCTGCAACCTGAGGACAAAGGGAATTCCCAAAAGGTTGGGCAGGCAATCTTGGGGTCAAACCCACGATCGTGTTTCATTAGTCATAATTATCGGTCACACAAACCCTACAATCTGGACTGTTTGGGAGATGGATTATGACAGTTGGACTGGGGGACTGTATATTTTCACCAGGTACTGGTTTCCGTGAAATTATGCTATTAACTTTGGTGTCTTGGGTTTCTCTGTGCAGGATTCGTATATTTTACTCATCGTTGTGTATTTTATAAGTATGCGTGAATAAATCATGTACAAATGTTGACTATTTTCCAGATCCTAATAGATGTTGTGTGTCGAATATTTTAAACACCGATGGGTGACATTTTAAGTGATCACTTGAGTTGAATCACTCCTGGTATCGTCGATCAATGGTGTCGTCTAGATGGTATCGTCGATGAATATGTGAGTCGACTATACTTGCTGTTGAATGGTATCCATAGTATGGTATTGCCTACGGATGGAGACTTTACGGCAGCAACTTGTATAAACTGAATCATTGTATTGTAATCGTGTATTTGTATAAACTGAATTCCTAATTTGGTATTTAGTCTTGTTTATTTTCCCAAAACGTTCACGTCTCGACCATCCTGTAACAATGGTTGACCTTATGATTTAACAAAGCGCACGCCTCCGACCACTCGGCAATTTAATCCATCAGTGTTCAAACACTCTTTTCTACTAAATGTTTTTCCGTCTAATCCCATTAGAATAGATTATTGTAAAACCTTAATTTACATTCGTCGCTACTATTCTCCAATGTTTTGAAATATAAAGCATCTAATTCGATGCAAAACAATTACATACCGACTGACCCGTTTTTTTTTTTTAGTTTTCTATGGAAGGATAACGTTGCCAATATTATTTCATTGTTGGCGGTGCAAACTGCAAATGTCAGTAGTTCAAAATACGTTTTTTAGTTTTATAATTTGCAATTTTCGTTGCAGAAACACACTTCAATAATACAAAATACAGTATAATAGTTATTTTGCACATTACACTTCTCCAATCTGTGCTGTTTTCTGTTGTATTGCCGTTTCCTAGGTGACTAAAACGATACTCCAAGTTAATAGATGGAATATCCTAGCCTCAAGCCACAACACGTTCTCAAGAGCGGACCGTTTTTTCACTGATGTATCTAAATTCCCATAAACACTTTTCTAAAACCCGTCCATCTTGAAATCTAATAGCAAACCTCTTCTAAATCTCTAATACAATATTACAGACAACACTTGTCTTATCTTCAAACTTACAACACATCCATTGCTTTAAGACATAGATTTTACTGTCTTCTTTACTGATAATAACGACATCTGAGACATGTATTTTCTACATCAATACCACAGAAGATCCTTAACCTAAAACTCTTACATCTGATCTCTCCAAGGTTGTTTTTTTTTATTGCAGTTTAAAGTAGAAATGTGTGTATATATCACTCAGTCAATGTAAATAATAATAATCAGGTTTTATATAGCGTCTTCTCTATGTTGACACATGCTCAAAACGCTTTTAGTAATGGCGCTACTGGTAAAACTGTCGAAACAGGAAAGTCTTTAGTGTGGATTTAAATTGATTTTTTTCTATATAGCTGTAACCCACAGCTTAATGGTCTCCTCCATGTTTCCCCGTCATTTGATGTAATAGCGTATCCATATTCCATAACAATGTGCTGCCCAGCGGCTCTAATGTATTTTGTATAATATAAAAATCGTATTAGCAAGCAAAGCCACAGGATATAGGTATTACTGTTATCGTATCATTAAACAATAATTAGACACACAAACAAATTTGGCAACGTCAATGAAAAAAAAAATTTATAACTTAAAAAAATTCAGCATGACGAATATGCCATGTAACAGACCATTAATTTTGTTTTGGCAATCATGTTGAACTAAAACAACGATTTTCAACCAAATTCAATAGTATGGCTTAGCTTTTCATTTTCCCCTTCATGTTACTTTTGTAATAGTTTACTTGTACAATAATGTAATAGGTGTACATGTCTAATTAGCTATTTTGTGAGCGTCTCTTTAAAATATTGTAATGGTTTAGTTGTACATGTATCACATTTAAATATTGTAGTGACACTTCAGTTATCGTGATACATGTATTAAGTGTAAATGTCTCTTTAAATTTCGTAATAGTTTACTTATTATTGTACAAGTATTAAATGTACGCGACACTTTAGTTATTGCTGTGTATTTTACAGTAATTTAAAGAACGTTATATACTCCTGTATTAAGACAAGTGTCAGTTAATATCAGTACGTCTACAAAATGTGACAAGTAATAATTATTATCATATTCATCTTTTTGTTTCTGTAGATAATTATGTCAATACTGACATATATCGTCTGGCCATGAGGAGGTTTCACACTTCTTAATGTTAAAGGTTAAATATCACTAAATGTTACAACATACAAGCTTTCCAACCAAATCCTCAAATATCGAGATTATAGAGAAAATGGGGATTAACGTCCACTCGAAACAAACTAGGTCATTTCGAGACTAACATGTGGCTCAATTTTATTACAATAATTCGCTTGCACGTACAAGTGCCCGGGAAAAACCACACGGTTGTACAGGCAGCCCCACTCATTGTCACGTACAACCGGGAAATCGAAACCGTTGACTCAATGATGAGCCGTATCATACAGCCATTCGGCAATCCACCCCGCCCCCCTCCTCAAATAACGAATTGGGGTATTTAGAAAAGTAAGCACACCACTTCTCTTGTGTGTGGATTAGTTCCTTGGTAGATAGTAACCTCGAAGTTCCCTGGTAGATAGCAACCTCTGGGACAATAATCACCAACAGCTTTAACATCCGCTGTTTGAAACACGATAAAAGCAGTCATTCATAACTTCGCTCAGAATATAATAATTGAACTGGTATTTTCGATATATTCATTTTTTATTATCTTTTTTATAAAATTTTTTTAAGCTCTTTCTCTAAATCACGCATAACTCCTCTTTAATAGGCGGTAAATGCAAACCGAATTTTAGGAACTTAGAAATAAATGAGAATTGATTTCAGGTTTTCTTATACGTTTCGGGTAATACAAATCATGCTACGGGAATAATGACTAAATTATCACAGTTTGCACTATACGTTTATTTAGTAAGCTTTAATATATTCGTGTGATTTGCAATATTAGTACATTTTGTTCATTGGGGACCCAGGGAATATATTAGTCATTAGGGAATGATTGACAGATTAAACTACAAATTGGACGTACGCCATTAGGGCGCGATTTACACATTAGTACGGTATATAAATAATATATTAAAGGTAGACATTAATGTCTCGTTCGGTTGACCCTTTTATTCTGTCAATCAGAAACTCAGACAATAATTCATCTTACATAAGCAAGGGTTTATTTATATCAGAGATTTCTCATTCTTCATTGTATTCCTGTTGATTGTAAATATTCCAAAAGTTTAAAATGCATGGTAACTGGTTATGGTTTAGAAAATATAGTATCTCACTCCTTGAGGCCTCGTTCATTTGTAGACATTATTATCATGACTAGTCAATTTGTAGACAATAATACCATTTGTAGACAATAATACCATTTGTAGACAATAATACCATATTATTGTAGACAATAATACCATATTGTAGACAATAATACCATATTATTGTAGATAATAATACCATATTGTAGACAATAAAACCATATTGTAGACAATAAAACCATATTGTAGACAATAAAACCATATTGTAGACAATAAAACCATATTGTAGATAATGATACCATATTGTAGATAATGATACCATATTGTAGGCAATAATACCATATTGTAGACAATAATACCATATTGTAGACAATAATACCATATTGTAGACAATAATACCATATTGTAGACAATAATACCATATTGTAGACAATAATACCATATTGTAGACAATAATACCATATTGTAGACAATAATACCATATTGTAGACAATAATACCATATTGTAGACAATAAAACCATATTGTAGGCAATAATACCATATTGTAGACGATAATACCATATTATAGGCAAT
This sequence comes from Patella pellucida, assembly GCA_917208275.1. Taxonomy (NCBI): domain Eukaryota; kingdom Metazoa; phylum Mollusca; class Gastropoda; family Patellidae; genus Patella; species Patella pellucida. Next base: position 27,313,018 of record OU795038.1, on the reverse strand, counting down.
AATACCATATTGTAGGCAATAATACCATATTGTAGGCAATAATACCATATTGTAGACAATAATACCATATTGTAGACAATAATACCATATTGTAGACAATAATACCATATTGTAGACAATAAAACCATATTGTAGATAATGATACCATATTGTAGGCAATAATACAATATTGTAGGCAATAATATCATATTGTAGACAATATTTTATCATACTATCATTGTGTAGACAATATATTATCACATTATCATTTTGTAGACAGTACGTGGTCAGTGTGCGGACGGTGCGTGGACGGTGCGTGGTCGGTGTGTGGACGGTGCGTGGTCGGTGTATGGACGGCGCGTGGCCGGTGTGTGGACGGCGCGTGGCCGATCCATGGACGGCGCGTGGTCAGTGAATGATCAATGCGTGGACAATGCATGGTTAGTACGTGGACAGTGCATGGTCAGTACGTGGGCAGTACGTGGTCAGTGTGTTGACAGTTTATGATCATTTTGTAGACAATAAAAATGTCGAAGGTTACTATTTATTTTTCAGCATAGGCTAATACGCCTTAAAAACGATGCTGAGAGGCCTGGATGCCGGTAAGGGTGAAATTTTCTCCAGACACCCTAAAAAAAAGTCGGTCAAAGCTGACATTACGTCATCACTACTCGGAAAATGATGACCAAGAGAGAGAGAGAGAGAGAGAGATAGAGAAAGAGAGAGAGAGAGAAATGGGGTTTGACGTCCATGTGTTTAAAATCACATTAATGATCTATACTTATGAAAATTGCAATAATTAGGAATATTCGCTTAAAAATTCGATTTTTGCACACTTTGGCGGCCACTTTAAAAAATGTGCTCTATTCCGAACACCAAAAATTATTCAATTTTTGTATTTTTGAGTCAATTTGGCCTACGAAACACCCCTGCAGAACAGTGGCATACAAAAAGGTGCATTATTGTCCCAACCCTACTAACATATGGTTTAATTTTATTTCAATAATTCGCTTGCGCGTAGAGGTCTTTAGCCGTGGGAGGAAACCGGAATGCCCGGAGGAAACCCAATAGGTTGAGAAGGTGCCCCTATCTCCATGCCACATACGCTCACACCAGGGCTTAAAACCACAGCCTCAAGCCAGAGGTGACCGGCAAGCTAGAGGTCGAAGCGCGGCACACTAGACCACTAGGCCATCCCGACGCCATAAATGACGACCAGGATCAGCTTCCAAACAACGCGAGTTATTATCATTGCTTTATCTGCCGCGCTTAAATTCCGCAGCCCACTTCTTTACTGTGGAAAAGGGGGGGGGGGCATCATTCCCTTAGGTGGAGACCACGTCGCCATGTATCTGTGTTGGGCTTTGTCTTTTCAGTTGTTGTCCCATTTTCTTCATTACCAAATCTTTTAAAAAAGGAATTTGAGAAATTTTAGATATAAAACATCGCCCCCTCACAGTTGTGACATTTGAACGATTAAACTAAATCTCTGCATTTGCTAGTCACGTTTCTCTGTTAAATTGTAAACACGTGTTTCATTTAATCAAATATGTACACACTGTTTCTACAGAGTATCTTGATTTTTTTTAAATTGAGAACTAAGATTAAAAGAAGGCAATATATAGAGTATGAAACAGTAGGAGACCGCCATTAAGACTGAGGTTGAACTGAATTTTAAAGAACAATATTATAGTAGAAAGTAGTCAGTCGGGAACCGAACAGTACAACATAGTGGGCAGGCATTAGGGATGTTTAACACATCGTCTCAGTTGGGGGGGGGGCTATTTGCCCGACAATTTTCTTTGTAAATTTTCAGGATGATTCAATCATGGACTAAAACTAGTTTTCCACAAAGCTTCACTTAAGTTTTATAGTTTTCAATATATAAACCGCGGGCGATTTCATTTTACAATTATACAATTATGTTTATATGATATATGGTCTCATTCTATGATGTTTTTGCTCGGAAATTGGAAATAAAATGGGCGGTTCTTGATAACCAAAACGTCCCGAAGGTTCTTCGAAAGTACTGCGATAGATAGTCGTTTATAAAATTTTCTTGTACTGTACTAAACTATTTCTATATTGATATTGTTGCCAATTCCTTGCTAGTTCTGATATTCCAGATGACTTATCAATGACATTCTAGATTAACGAAAGTCTTAAAATAATATGGCTTATTTTATCACTCGGCCCTAATTAACAAATTGATTTTTTTGTCTTGGGTGAATCCAATATGTCTCCATAAAGTTTTTCTTCTAGAGAATAATGTAAACAATAAATCATATAGTTGTGTTCACTTCATTGAACAAAACAATACATTATACTGATAGATGACCTCCCGACATTTTGATGTAGGATAACGTTACCGTCATATTTCTGATGTATGTCCACTCCTCACAGTTCTTGAAAGTCTAAATATATCCATTCCCCGATTAGTTTAAAATCTATTATGCAAGAGCTTAATCTTCCTATTGCAGGTCTTTTTTTCAGACGGGGGATCACGACGGCGGCTATTTGAGTAAGACGCTGGTTCGCTAGTCTGGAGGTCGGGTGTTCGATCCTTGTATTTGCCAAGAAAGTTCATTTCAATTTTCCGTCGTGATTTCCCCTTGGCAGTGATACATAATGGAGGGCTTGACAAGTACAGCTGTCTAGTCGTTCAGGTGGGACGAAAAACCGAGGTCCCGTGTACACATTGGTGTGCACGTGAAACACTATTGGTAGTTGGAATTCGATTTAAGAGTAGGCCGTAGAGCCGCTGCCCTGGCAAAATTTCCCCCATAGCACAATATATGGCGTATGCCCGTCTTCATTAGCCCAGTTTCGGAGCAAAACAGTATGACGTTAAACGCCATTTCATTTCATTTCTTTCTTTAGGCCTGGAATGTTATCTGAATTATTAATTAGACGTTGCTTATCTTTTCTAGACCATAATCCACTCACGATCTGCTGCTCAGGGGTCATTCTGCAGACTTTAGTAATGTGATCGAGGCTAGGCCTAAAATTCAATCGCTAAATTCTCGGTTGAGAGTGGGTCAATTTGGCTGAATTTTCATCAAATTCCCTTTAAATTATAATGAAAACTGCCAACTCTTTATAAATCTTCCATAATGTATCTTTAATGTTTAACATTTCAGATACCGAGTCTAATGGGTATCATCCGTAACATCGACGCCAACAGAGTCACCACCCTACTTGTTTTACTCTGCTAAGAAAGGCCACAAGCCGTGGGTAACGTGATCACTTCATTGAACAAAACATAACATTAAAATAATGGGTGAAAAGCGGAAACTGACAAACATAAACATCTTGATACATAATTTGGTTAAATTTCAAATAAAGTATGAAGTGTTATTTGAAAGAGTAAGCACCATTTGAGCAGCACACTAATCAATATCTTCATTCGTCATGTCAGAAGTTACTTGTCATTGAATACGATCAAAAATTATCCATGCACGATCCCCTTGTATTCACCGCTTGACACAAACTTCTAAAAAAACATTTTATATTCTGAATTTCAGGGCTAAATTATCATCGAATTAATATCTTCTTGATTGTCGCTTTCCGGTAAACGCGGTCTTATAGATCGACCCCTTGCATCAAATACTCTCCAATCAATATAACCAGGGATATTTCATGTGTTCGATTTATTGGGTGATTTACGGTGTGTATTTGTATCAAAGTGATGCTTATTTATGAGAGGATAAGTATATTAAATATACAATAGAAGATGATGTATACTATATCAATAAGTATAATATTTACTACCCTTAAATATACTATATAAGATAATGTATACAATATCAATAAGAATAATATTTACCACCATTAAATATACTATAGAAGATGATGTATACCATCAATAAGTAAATAATATATTTGTATACCAAGACCCACATTACGTCCTATTTGTAGGGTAACATTTCATGATGAATGAACCGCCATTCACCTTTTGACAATAATTAACAATTGCCTTGGTCCCAAGATACTGAGTGTGTAAAAGCTGGAGTCAGACACGGTAATAATGATTTCCCTGTAAATAATAATGGCGTGATTATGGAATATAGATTTATTAAACAATCTATTCATAGCTAGAAATCAGACATGTCTATCAGAATATATAGAGACATCTATGTTAATATTTAATGGAGGGATGTATTTGTGTTGTTGACGTGTGGTCATTTTTCTTTTCTAGACTAAATAAAGCTATTCGTTAATATTGAATATTCTTGTATCTGTGCAATATTTAAACTATACAGAAAAAACCATGTATAAGATGTTATTATATAGATATTGTTAACATCGGGCGTTTACAAACTGTTTCACGGTGATGGTGCGGAAACTTTTTAGCACGATGATCTCAAGCTCACGTATTGCTTTGGAATGCAATGAAATGAAATGGGGGTTTAAAGTCCTACTGTTCTGCTCCTAACCTGGGCAGAACAGTAGGACGTTAAATCCCCTTTCATTGTATTCGTAGCTGTCTGTAATTGTTATGACATGTTCCCTCGAGGTTAAACATGTCACTCATCTCAACCCTATGGAAGCGTATAGGGATCAATAGCGCGATAGATAGCGCGATATTAATAAGGTCATATGTCAACATATTGTGATTATTGTGATGACTTTACCACTTAAAAGACCATTTTAGCTGAATTAATTGAACAACGCACCATGTCGTTTGTCGTCATTGCGTTTTGAATGTGCACGTATGCGTTAACATATTGCTATTTTGTAGCATTGTCAACATATTCCAAATCGCCGTGCTATATGCCGATATACCACATTGCGATAAATGAAATATGTTGACAAAACTTCAGAATATCAATACTTTTACTCAAACACGCGCATTAAGAACGACATGGTGACACCACGGTGTGTTGATTCAGTTAATTGAGCTAAAATTGTCTTTTTAGTAGTAAAGTCATCACAATAATCACAATATGTTGACATATGACCTTATTAATATCGCGCTATCTATCGCGCTATTGACCCCTATACACTTCCATACAACCCCAACAAGTATAGGTATCTAAAAACATGAAACATCATACTATGTTGATTGCGTCTATAATAAATTAAAGAATAATTGGCAGCGATCATCATACAACGTCAAAATCAGAAGCAGAGCTGATGCGTACAAGGTAGGTTAAAACCATTGCTCCAGTTGCCTAAATAGAGACGGATGTCGCGCACTAGGTCACCCAGAGCTTCTCTTTTGGATGATATTCATATTGGGCGCTTCCTGGCAAAGTCATTGTGTCTTACTAAAAAAAAGTTGGATCAGGCCAATTTTGTGGAGTGGACGTAAAAGCGCACGAAGCCTTGTTATCAACCTTGGACCAATCAATAATTCCCAAAATCATGATGTAAGTAAACATTAGGAACGACAACGATGTCATATTGATAATAATGACCTACTTTCAGTTGTCAGACGTAATTCTCTTTTTTATTATGTTAAAGAACTCGATTCCAATTCGAATATTTCCCAGGAGAAAAATTGTTTGGGTTGGTGCCACATGATGTAGAAGATAGTTAAACCATTCCATCGTACAAATGTCATATTCACGCGATGCAATGTACATGTCTTGTTTCTTCTGGGTATTCAAACTAATGTAAAACATATTATCCACCGAGCTATGTTTGGGGAAATTTCCCATTAATGTTTTATCTAAAAACGTCACGTTCAGAAGACACAATGCTTATTTCGCTGCTTTGAACCATACCAGTGTTATACAATGTTTAATCTACGAAATAGTTGCAGGCAATCACCATAAAGCCGTATTCTTCCGCATTGTTTTTAGCCCATTTAACCACGTTTCGGGGGTTTGATGGCCGAATGGTTATCATAGGATCTGCCATTCAGTCAATTAGCGGGGTTACGTATCCCCGGCTGTACATGGCAAGGAGTAGTGTCGCCTGTCCAACCTCGTGGGTCCTCCGACCCCCACTTCTAAAGACCACTACGCGCAAGTGAATCATTGGAAAAAAGGGTCCATTTGTCAGTACCGAAATGCCTAGTCCGCCTCTCTCTCTCTCTCTCTCTCCCTCCCTCTCTCTCTCTCTCTCCCCTCTCTCTTGCAGATATCGTTAAGAATACTGTCTACGTCTTGTAAATTATACGATGAAATTCAATACGTAGATGTTGCTCTATATAGACTTGACTACCACCGTATAATAAATGGTCTGGTGTGATTATGGATTTCAGAAAGCACCATGTGCCAGATTTAGTCACAAATTGGCCCCATGGGATCCCTGATTGTTAAAGCGTGAGTATGATCAGACCATTTTAATTTAATTATCACCGAACATCACCTAGGAACAGTGGTATTCACACTGCAGCAATTCCAAAGGGGGCAGCTTGTTAAAGTTATCGTTAAAGGTAGGATGGGGTATGGACGTCGCAGACCCCTCGAAACCAATCTTTTAATGCCACCCACCCAACCCCCACCGCCCTCTCAACACCTACGACACCAATAGCATTATTTGTATCTATTAGTATCAATCAAGGACTACACAAGTTTTTCATATCGTGTGCTAAAAACATTATTTATAGTTTCGAATGAACATGAAATACTCCCTGCGAATTGTAGTGGCATTTTCTCACATAAGAAAGACTGTGTTTTTCGTCTAGTTAATACCACAAGCACGATCTTAGAGAGATAATTTAAACCAAATATGTCAGTCGTACTCCCTAAAAAGAAATATCCAATTCAAAGGTGGATTTAATAACATTTATCTCCCATAGTAATTACAAGATGGCAAAAATAATTTAATTTATACAGAACGAAGCTGTCATTTTTTTTCTCAAACTGTACACAATACAAATAAATGGACTGAAGATAAAATATCGACTATATACAACTATCGAATTATATTCTGAAAAGTAATGTAAGAACTGATTAACGTCGGCTTTCATATTATCAATTCCTGATAAAAAATTGTCAATTAAATTGCAGCTTAAAAACGACACGTAAAATTAAAATCGTCTGAATTATGGATGCTGGCCAAATTTGTTTTGGTAATTTTAGTCTTGATTGCACGAATTGTTACTGAATATAGAATGATGGTGGATTATGTTGAGCCTTTATTTGATATTCTGTTCGTGAATTTCTTCATTTATTCACTATTTACTTCCATCGATTTCTCCTTAAATTCTGGTAACTTTGGGTGCATTTGATTCTAAAGATAACAAGTCTAGGTCAACTAAGGATTATCTATCAATGATCCATTGTTAAGTTTATTATGACCTTTAGCTGAACCTCTGATTCCTTATTACGATGTGCTGTAAAGAAAATATTGGTTGGCTGGAAGTTGCGATCTATAGAATTGGATAGCTGAATGGTTAGCGTGCGCGCGCTGTATCATAAAGCCTGTGGTTTCGAATCTCTAGTTGTACGTGACAAGGAGCAGGATCGCCTTTTCAACCTCGTGGCTTTTCTCGAGTTCCCCCGGTTTCCTTCCACTAGTAAAGACCCCTACTCGCAAGCGAATTATTGAAATAAAATTAAACCATATGTTAGTCCCGGGGTGGCCCATATTCCTGAAGCAACGGCCCGAGAAATCCCTCTCTGGCCATTGCTGGATTCGCTTCGGATTCTTGACATTTAAGTAAATGTGTCTATTCTTCTCGTTCAATCAAATCTACTACTTACGTACAGTAACATGACATTCCGTCGTTTAATCTAAGGTCTTCCTTAATATTTTGGACAAAGATTTAAGTTATTAAAAACGTTGAAAGTCTGTTCGTTGCCATACCGTAGTGTTTACTTTACGTCAATACCGATAGTCTCGTTTGTCACGCAATTAGTTTTGCCGCAATATCCTGCTATGCGCTGGTTAATCTAGCATAAAAAAAACATGCAGCCATGGCGTAAACACAGTTGTCCTAATTAAACGTCTTGTTTTAAAGGTAATACCTTTGTAACGAATTCAGTGATTGGTCAGTAAAAGGACCACTGGCCAGTCAGAATTAGTGACAATAATACCCACTCAGTCCAGCAGGGAGTAGTCAGATTAGCTCTAATCAAACGGAACACTGCGAGGAGGATGGGGGTGGCCTAGTTTGTGGCGAGTGGACGTTACACACCCCTCTATCTCTCTCTCTCTCTCCCTCTCTCCCTCTCTCTCACAAAAAACACATATCATCACCCATGGATATATACAGGAGAATTTGAGAAATCATGACATCTTTCGAAGAATCAGGAATGACGGTGTACGTCGGTGAACTATTGACAAGGGGGGATTTTTCAAAGGCACCAGAGAGAGAGAGAGAGAGAGAGAGAGAGAGAGAGAGAGAGAGATCTATTTAATTGTTCGCTTAATACATCAATGCTATTTATGCTATACTAAAGTAAGAGAAGCAGTTATGGAAGGGTATAGGGGTCAAAAGCGCGAAATATTATGATCGCTGCGATGATTTTACCACTCGAAACACAAATTTTGCAGAGTTAACTTAGCAACGTGCTATCGTGTTTGTCACCATTTTGTCTTTTCAAAATGCGATTCTAAAAGGGTTTGTCAACATATTCCATTTATCGCCAAGTATGTCGATATATACTACGGCTAAATGGACTTTAATGACAATGCTTCAGAATAGCAATATCTTAACGCAAACGTGCACATTTACACGAAATAACGACACACAACTGAGCAAGAATTGTCATTTCAGGGTTAAAATCATCCCAATGATCACAATATGTATATGATATTAACCTACCATAGGTTGATATGTTAGAAAAACCGTGGGCGACGCCCAAGGTTTCTCTAACAAATCAATCCGAGGGACAGTAGGTTTATATCTGACATATGCAACGCCCATCCTTAAATTGAATGAACTCTTCCTTATAAAGACAACAATGATTTGATACCTGCTCGGTAGTTTCTGCCATAACGAACAATACCAAATTAATCACGTGCAATTACGTGGATGTTTTTGTTTACACATCGCCATTTTGAAGTATTGAATTGCGAGCAAAAACAAAATGGATAGTAATACGAAGTCAGACGAATAATCAATCCCTTTTAGCCAACATATTGACGATGGAATTGATGTGAATGCAACTATCGATGAGGATCTATACAAAGCCTAAAGAAAATTTAGATCAAATGGCATTCTTTTTCGATAATTCAGGCGAAAAGACCTTCAAAATGTTTCCATCTATCTTAAACTTTGTTACCGAGTTTAATTTGTTTTTTTTAAAAATAGTATAATAATTCTTTTTTAAATACATTCAAAATTGGTTTATTGTCTCTAAGCCTTTGTTTATATATGTGTGTCTTAGCTATAACTATATATCAGATTTGGTATTTTCGTTATCAACAGTATCAATGCCGAATAAACATGTTTTCAAGGTGATATCAAAATCATGGTTTGCCTTTTGTTTAATCCAATTTTGATCCCAATTCTTGCCAATATACTTGTACATGTACACAGCAGTAATAAAGATGTGTTAAAGATTCTGTTTTTAGGAGTGTGTAGAAAGAAAATTCTGAAAGATATCTTAGACATGAAGTATGGATGACCAATTTAAATATTCCGATAAGTACGCCGTCTATTTCGGTCCTGAATGTTACAAACTGCACCATAAGTAATTTGTAATTGTCAAAAGAATAAAAATTTATTTCTGTGTGTGTTGTATTATTTCGATCATCTACGTCATCAGCGGTTGATATGATCCGAATATATCGACTTAAGATTACGTCATTGGCGGTTAATATGAAATATCAACCTGTCATGACGTCTTCAGCGGTTGATATGAACAAATATACTATGATGACGTCATGACGGGTTGTTATGAGATATAACTGCTATGGACACCAAAGAAAAAAACTACCTCCAGTTGTATATGTTGTTACCTTTTTGATATCGTGATATCCTTCGCGCTAGTGATCTCTATACCCTTCCATAGGCAGAGAAATATGGCCATCATAAAAAATTTGATTAAGCTAATATTCGTACTCATGGACTTGAAATCAATAAGAGAATAAAATGATTGCTTTAATACCATCAAATACTTTACAATACATGATCGGGATAACTTAATTGTATACAATCAATTTGGATAAGTTAGCCAGGGATTTGGTATTAGTCTCTTCTATTTCATTAATTTGTTTTTTTCGCTGATTTGTTATACTTTTATAATTTTTACCTGGGATACATGTTAATAAACAGGATATTGTTGTGTATGTCTTCTGGTGATCGTGGGTATTATTATCTGTATCTGTAACATTTGGATTGTATGAACAGATCGGAATACATTTGACATTATTTTGCCAGTGCTGAATTTAATACCCAATTTAATGATATTATTTTAGAAATTGTGTCAACCGCAACTTTATATTTATAGTTTAGGAATACGCTTATCTTGTATAACGTCGTATTGAGATCAGATTATGTAATCGAAAGCCCAGTTCATCGTGATTTTCCGGCGTGGTGCTGAACGGAAGGCCTGGCAAAGACAGCTGTCTAGTCGTTCGGATGGAACAAAAAACCGAGGCCCTGTATATACATTGACGTGCACGTAAAAGTTCACTTGGCATTGGCAGATGGAATTCGATATTAGAGTAGGCCATATCACACTGTATGGCGTTTGCCCGTCAGCATTTAGCCCAGTAGGAGCAGAATAGTAGGACGTTAAACCCTATTTCATTTCATTTCAACATTAAATTTGTACAAAATATTACAAATTCAAAACATCTCAATTTACCCCTTTAAGGTGACACTGTAACCTCATGATTTACTTTTCTCATTAGCGCCGGGTAATTTCTGGTTCGTTCAATTCCTCGGAGATGCAATTACAACTTTATTCCTAAACATAAGATAATGACAAAGCATTAGGGACGATTTTATGTTATGGATACGGCAATTACGGGGAAGGAAAAGTTGTCTCGAAGGATATGCTATTAAAATAACATTAGTGAGATTTTTGGTACTGTGATATCCAGTTCATTATGATGCACACGACAAGAAGAAAACAAATCGACGTTCCTCCCAATGCATCAACGAGTTTGACTAAAATCGAAGATATTACATGGTTTGTGATTATATGTCAGAATTACAGTTAATGAGATGGTGAGTTCAGCTAAATTTGGTCACATAGTGAGATTGTTCACGAACTTGACAATATCTGTTGGACTACGGAAATTACTCCTTCCTTCGTTTAAATCAAGTTCTTGGGCTTAAATAGTTCTGTATCAGGGGTCATAATGTTTCTTCAGCATTTCGCAAGGATACCAATGTAATATTTTGTCCATTTTAGAAAACAATAGTGTGCCCTCTGTTTAGGCAATAAGCCATTATAAATTCATATAATACATTTTGCACATTGGGATACGATTTGAACGTAGGAAATACATCAGTCATAAGGGAATGATTGACAACTCAGACTAAAAATACGACAGTAGTCATTAAGGTGCGATTTACAGATTTGTACGGTAGACAAATTATATATTAAAGCTAGACCTATATAAGTATAAATATCGTCACATCATTAATGGGCTGATTTATACATTAGTATAATATAAATTATATATTATAGTTAAACCTTTAATATGCATATAACATAGATATCGCCATGTCATTAATGGACATCGATGTCTCTTTCCCCTGACCTTTTCATTTTATCAAACAAAAACTCAGACAATAATTCATCTTACATCATCAAAAGTTTATTTATATCAGAGATTTCTCATTCTTCATTGTATTCCTGTTGATTTTAAAATTTAAATATGCCAAAGGTTGAATAAGCATGGTAATGGGTTTGTTAAAAAAAAAACATGGTATATTATGTCGTTCCTCGGATCTTTCCAATCTGTGGGTAAAATACCATACTGAGGACATTAATACCATAGTGTAGACACCATATTGTAAACATCTTTACCTACATGATGTGTTACGAAAACTAGGGTAATGGGGTAGCTTGCATTATTCTACTACTATCTTAGACTTAGCAATCTAATTGTAGACTTATTTACCGTGACAGCTATGTCAGTATCCATTGCTGGAAGTAGGGTACTATCGTCCAGTCAGCTCGTGTACTGGTTAGTACAATTAACTGGAATAGTGCTGACGTAAAACTATGCCTATACGATACACTTACCCAAAATTAGTAATGGGGTTGATATACTCTCAGGCATCATGATGAGACCATAGAGAAGACATAATTTGTGAGTTCCCAGGGGGACGTTATACCCACAGCCTAGTATCACTTGCCGTATCACAGCGTAGAAGTAATTCATAATTAATCTATTTAACGATAGGATAGTATCACATAATGTCATACTTCAGACAGGAATACAACATTGTTGACAGTAGTCCCATATTGTAGCAAGAATGCCATACATGAGAGAGAGAGAGAGAGAGAGAGAGAGAGAGAGAGAGGGAGAGAGAGAGATGCGATATTGTAGACAATAATACCATATTGTAGACAAAAATACCATATTGTCGACAATAATACCATATTGTAGACAATAATACCATATTATAGACAATAATACCATATTATAGACAATAATACCATATTGTAGACAATAGTACCATATTGTAGACAATAATACCCTAGTGCAGACAATAATACAATATTAATTCTAACCATTCAATTTTCCTCAAGCAGATAATGTCAATGGAAAAACTAAGAAATACTCCTTTGTAGCTCTGTTGAAAATTATTAACGATTCATTTCTACATTCCCCGGTGAGGTTTTTGTCTGGTTTTATTTAACTATATCTAAAGATATTCACAGAAAGCAATCACTGTTGTGGCTTTGAAGAACTTTTGAAGCTAAATCTTGACATTTTCCAGTCAAATTTTATGTTGCTTGATTCAATTCTAAACGCGCGTTTCATTAAATCAAATATGTACACACTGTTTTTAAATTGAGAACTAAGATTAAAAGAAGGCAATATATAGAGAATAAAACAGTGGGAGACCGCCATTAAGACTGCGGTTGAGCTGAATTTATAGTAGAAAGGAACGAGTCAAGAAACCGAACCGTGCAACAGAGTGGGTAGGAAAGAAAATGGAGGTTGTTTTAAATTCGCCCATAATTTTGCCCACATTTGCCAACGTTACAAATATTTCCAGTTTCAACCGGAAATTTATGTTCCAAATTATGAATCTACAATAGTCCGATTAACAACCAATACCTTACCGTGAAACAATCTCAATCGGATTTAAACAGATCTCCGAATTAGTTTACATCACATTACCTCATGTTTTACGAAATTTATTACGCCCAATTAACCAGTGAATAGCACAATACTGCATAAAACTAATTGCGTGACAAACTAGGCTATCAAATATGGCTGCAGTGTAAACAATTCTGTTTGGAGTCGAACAATACTTTTAATACCTTAAATCACTGGCAAAAGTTTTTAGAGAATACCCTAGCTTAAAGTTACATTAGTTAAGAGCTAAATCTGCCTATAGCAGGTCTTTCTTTTGGGCCTGAAATGTTTTCTAAAGTATTAATTAGACATTAATTAACTGATCCAGGCCTTAATCAACTTTGGATGGAGTAATTTGAATGAAATTTTCAAAATATTCATTTTACATCATCTACTTTCGAACTATTATAGTATGCATGGCTAGTTCTTATCTTTATCTTGAATAATGTAACTTTAAACGAAGGACTGTCATGTTGCTTTACTTATGAACGATTTCATTGAACAGTTGAAGTATCAGAAGTCAATCCAGCAATGGCCAGAGAGTTATTTATCGGGTCATTGCTTCATGAATATGCAAGCGGTGCAACATTCGGGAACCCCGGGCTAAGATACACGTATTTTGTTGACCCAACAGAAAACCCCGGACAAATATAAATCCGGAAGCTACCGATAGGAAAATTATGAGATTCCGGAGAACACGACCATGCGGTATGTATAGAAAGATGAGAATAAAGTATCCTCGTAATTTTGTCCAAAAACCCGATCATTCCTTGAAATTTGTGGTATGGTTTATTTTATCACTCTGACCTAAAAAAGAAATTGATTTATCTGGTGAATCCAATATATATATTTATAAAGGTTTTCTTTCAGAGAAAATGTAAACAATAAATCATATAGTCGTGTCCACTTCATTGAACAAAACAATACATTATACTGATAGATGGAATTTCGTTTTTTAAAACGAAACGCTTGTGTTCGAGTCAAGGTTTGTGCTTCTCAGACGTTCCGCTTCCAGCTCAACTTTCTAAAAATCGTACTGTCTTGTAGAACGACCCCTTGCGTTAAATACTCTCCAATCAATTCATCAATAATATAACCAGAAATTTGTTCGATTAATTTATTAAGTGATTTACAGTGTTTATTTATGATTGAATAAGTATGGTATACTACAGAAGATGATGTATACTATCAATAAGTATAAGATGATCTATATTATAGTTTGTGGTATAATCTTACGATACATTAGGAAAAAAACTGTTATTGACCTTTTGACAATAATCAACAATTGCTTTGGCCCCAAGATACTCAGTATGTAAAAGCTCGAGTCAGACACGGTAATAATGATTTCCCTGTAAATAATAATGGCGTGATTATGGAATATAGATTTATTAAACAATCTATTCATAGCTAGAAATCAGACATGTCTATCAGAATAAATAGAGACATCTATAATATATTTGTATACAAAGACCATGATATTACGTCCTATTTATAGGGTATCATTTCATGATGAATGAACCGCCATTAACCTTTTGACAATAATCAACAATTGCCTTGGTCCCAAGATACTGAGTATGTAAAAGCTCGAGTCAGACACGGTAATAATGATTTCCCTGTAAATAATAATGGCGTGATTATTGAATATATATTTATTAAACCCTCTATGAAATCAGACATGTCTATCAGAATAAATAGAGACATCTATGTTAATATTTAATGGTGGGATGTATTTGTGTTATTGACATGTGGTCTATCAGAATGAATAGATACATCTATGTTAATTTTAAAGATTATGTATGTTTGAATTGTTGGTAGGAGAGGGGTTCGGTTTCAAACTCTGGTGAACTAGATTTAATTTTGAATGGAGTTTAACGCCCTCCTGTGCTGTTCAGACTGAGCTAATAAAGACGGGCGTAAGTCATATGAGGGTAATTTTGCCATGACAACTACGGCTAGTCCAGCTTTGAACGTAGGACTTAGTGAAACGTCTTACTCACTGAGCCACCGTAGGTCCCTTCAACATGCAATTGCAAATATACATACAATCAAAATAAACACCATTAAAAGTACTCTTACCAAATATTATTAAAATATTATCCAAACTTAATAATTCCACATTATTACTTTTCTATTGATTTCCCACCTACTAAGGTAAACAATCTGATTAAAACACAGATCCAATTTCGTTTCGTTTTTATAGTTCAAAATTTATATTTTCGAATGTATAAAAAACGAAACGAAATATAGATCTACATGTATATTTTAATTAGATTGTAAATGGTTTAGGCGAAGCTTTAATTAAAATAACCAATTTAAAAGTAGGAATTGCGAAACCTGACAACGATGTAGTTTTGATAAAAAATTGATCTTTACTGGTTTCTCGATTTATTTTCATTTGTTCAAATCTGTAAATTAACTAGATTCCTATCAGAATATTCCCGTGGAGCTAGATTGCTTGGGTTTGTTCCTGGGATCAGCATGACGTGATCGTGTAGAAAATACATTAGTTTACAACATACGACCATTCAATGGATCCATTGTAAATACACTTGTCTTTTTATTGGCCGTACTACTTTTCAACCTTTTCTTCAGATCGGGTTCTTTTTTTTGGGAAGATTACGTAATAGTAAGCTATCAGATGTTGCTGTGACTTGGTAGTCCCTACAATTGCGGAGTGATGACCCGGTTTGATTCGACACAATTTAGGCCCAGTATATACACTATTGTTCAAATTAATGTTATTTCAAGTTGAAAGTACATTATGTCTCAATTATAAAACCAAACTTAACCCAGCCCCGCGCATTTATTGCATCTGTCATATATTTGTACGAAGAAAGCATACAGAATATTGCTTGCAAACGATTGTTGAATATTTCTGAACGGTAGGATCTTCGTGGTTTTCTTCGATTTGATTCAAAATGCTTGAACCCGAAACCATTCACAGGGAAAAGGCATGTCAATAATACACAGTAAAAAGAAAAGTTCAATCTCAAATGTGACAGTTAACATTGATTACTTTCATTCTTCGTGTATTTACATCTTTCCCACACTAACTATAAAATGGTCGAAATAATTTGATTTATTTTGAAGGAAGAAGTCATTATGATTTCCCCGAACTGCCCTTAATAAAAATAAACAGATTCACGATAAATATCGATTCTATACCACTATCAAACAATTTTACTGATTAAGAACAAAAATAGCATTATGATTCAGAATTTTATTTTTTAGTCAAATTATATTTCTCGAAAATGCTGGATTTTTTTTTCAATCCAATTACTGGAGGAAATCACAAAGTAAATTGCAGTTAAATTAAAACCAACATGAGAAATGTAATTATAGATAATAATCTGAATTGTGGAAACTGAACAATATTTTATTATCATATTTATTATTTTCTTCTCTTGGAATATGAATGTGCTTTCTTTTATATAGTTTAAAAACCTTGACTCAGTTTGAACTTGGTGGTAATTTTAGTCTCGATTGCAGGAATTGTTACTGAATATAGATTGATGGTGGATTATGTTGAGCCTTTATTTGATATTCTGTTCGTGAATTTCTTCATTTATTCGCTATTTACTTCCATCGATTTCTCCTTAAATTCTGCTAACTTTGAGTGCATTTGATTCTAAAAATTATAAGTCTAGATCATTAAGGATTATCTATCCATGATCCATTGTTAAGTTTATCATGACCTTTAGCTGAACTTCTGATTGCTTATGAACAAATCCACTTCAAATGTAGAATAACTAAAGTAGGTTTCCCGGAAACACAGGCGTCTAAATTTATTCTAATAGATATATTATATTCATTGAACTAACTCAAAATTCATTCTTAAATTGTCCAATAACATTATCATAGGCGTACGGGTTCGATGACAGAGGGCGGAACCCGACAGGTCTAAAAAGATTTCGGATTACAAGCGGCAGCTCTGGTATCGGTCTCTTGTGAGAGCGGAGATTACTTTGTAGGGACCTCCGTGAAAGTTTTGGAAAATTTGACGACCGCAAACGCATATCCTGCTATTCTAGCCTGTGAATACAGCAACTTCAAACAACCATTCAATCATTTACAGTCCACGGAGGCAGGCCCGTAGCCAGGGGGTGGCACGGGGGTGCAACTGCCCTCCCAATACTGAGTCTTGCCCCCCCCCCCCCAATATCACAAGAAAATTGGCCTTTACCGCAAAATTCATGCAGATGCCCATGCTAGTTGGCCCTCCCGAAAACATCTTTGCCCCCCCCCCCCCAAAAAAAAAACAACGGAGGAGGTATCGTTTAACTTCCGCAAACGCGTTTTTCTGCTATTCCATCAACTAGAATGTCGTCTAACATAGCTTACCTTATTAGGTGGCTGACCTGAATCCCAAACAACGAATCATTCGGCGTGGGCATTCGGCAAACCTCGACAGATTCCGGTACTCTCCGTAACCTTCATCTAGACTCGGATGTATGATAGTCATTGATATGTACCTACGACCATACATTTGCGATGCGGCTTATCGACTACCGATTTACTCTAACAGGAAAACGTTCCGCTTTTACAAAAAAGTCCCAAAATCTGGTTAAGCTGCCCACACCCGTTGGTGGAGTCGTCCACACGACTTAGTATAATTTCTGGACACATAATGTATTTGTAAATAGTATAGTTTTTCTGCCTGGTCACCCTTTCTCTCGGTAAATAAACAACAAAGTAAAAAAATTCTGGATATTGTAATACGTTTTTTGGAGTCGTCCACACGATGTATTTTTAATTAGTATAGTTTGTTTCTGCGTGGTCACCCTGTCTCCCGGCAAATAAACAACAAAGTAAATCGTTTTATTCCATAAATAACAAATTCATTAACAAATTCATAAACAAATCTAGTTGTGGACGACATCACTAATAGTTGTTGACGACATCACCAATGCCTTGTGGACGACTCCACCAACGGTTGTGGACGACTTCGCTTGTGGACGACTTGACTGGCACCCATCTCCTGGGGGCAACCATGTTCATCCGGGTCCTTTAAAATAGTTCCAAAATGGCGGACTACATCATACAGCCGAGTCTAGATATATGGCACCGGAATCTGTCGAGGTTTGCCGAATGTCGGCGTGGGGTATGTGGGCCTCATCCTCCCGGGGAACATTTTGAAATTTTAACCGTCTCAAATAAGTTTTTCTGTTTTTCTATCCCGTGAGTTAAGCATCGTCTGTTGGTTCTGCCCTGAATTAGACTGTCGCAGCTGCACTCATACTTAATAATCGATGACCGAAAATGTCGCACAAAGTAGAGTGGCTCCAGATAAAATGTTTTAATCCATAGTCAATCCAGTACAAATTCGTGATATTCAATTAAAAGTAAAGTAAAAGACTTAACAGACGACCCTACTTCTTGTCACGTATAAGCGGGGGATTGAAACAGCCCCCCCCCCCCGTCAGCACACACCCACACACACCACCACCACCACCGCGCCATTGTGTACACGGAACCTAGGTTTTTCATGACATCCGAACGACATGCTGTCCCTTGGCCTTCCGTCCTACACTACTGTTAAGAAGGTACCTCGCACTGAGCCAACGCAGCCCCCAATTTATTTCGAATCCGGACATAGGACCTGATAGCTCCTTTTTTTATCCCATCCTTACTTCACCACTGACATGGATAAACCTCGCTTGTATTTCGATTGCGCTTTTTTTTACGTTAAAAGGTGGCGAAACCATCTTTCCATCGTGCAGCCTTACTCCCACATATGAAAGACCACCCATACCCCACTCCCGTCCCAACAGGCCTGGATGATACTATCAAGATAATCCATGTATAAGTTTATCAGATTTTCAGTCGTAATTATGGTTGCATATTGTAATAGCCAATCAAAATTGCTGATGGCAGAAAAGCATACTCTTTCTATTTAAATATACAAATGCTATATACTATATTAGTTTTATACATATTGTAATACACACAATAATGTTTTTAAAAGTCGATATAACAGTGAATCTTCCGTATTACAAATATGACCACCAGAGTTATCGCCCATTATATAATTCTTCTCATCATGTTCAATGTGGTCGGTGTGATAGTTCTGGCGTCAAGAAGTAGAAGATTTGGAACTGTTCCCACACCTTATATTGTGGAATCCTTGTGGGCACGTTGTGAGTCATCAGCAAGGTGACAACAAACAAAAGTAAATATAACATGTAAACAATTTCATTGAAAACAGAAACAAACACATTAGCTAGTTTTGTTTCACGTTCAAGAATAGACGCTCTATTTTTACATCTAGTTCTTAGCCCTAAAGCTGCAAGAGATATTATTGTTTATCAGCAACACTCACAGATCAAATGCTAATACAAAATGCCTGACTTTTATGAAATGGTTCTCCATAATTTATGGTCTTCTTGTGACTTATACGTCTGTCCTCAAAAAGATATATACATTTAAGAAAGTAGGTTTCAAGTAAAGACAATGCATCCGAGTGTTTACATGCATCCAAGTATTTACAAAACAGTTACTAAAGTCTTGGTATTCACACTTATAGACTATGCCAATTTGTTTTTCATCTTTAGCACCAGAAGCAGTCGTGTATAAACAGCAGAATTCTAGCATGTTCCATAAGTGATGCCAAGCCTAGAGGGTGAAACAAAGCTATGTCAATTTAATTCTAAATTTAGGCCTGGTCTGTTTAGATAATCATATAATAAGAATACAGAATGTGCAAATGTGCCTTACAGCGCTTAGATGCTTTGTCATTATTTGGATAGATGCCAGTTTCCTAGGATCTACGGTGCGTGCTCTGAACAACTAACACCTTTACCCCCCAATAAACCTCGGCAGATATCGGTACCCTGCATCTAGCCTCGGATGTATGACGGTAAGTGATATGTACCTACACCTATACAAATGCGATGTGGCACCGGTTTACTTATACAATTGCTTCCTTTGAAGAGTGTGTAGAATTTTCAGTGCAATCTTGTCCGTGTCTAAAGAAAATCGGATAAACTTGAAAGAAAAAAGCTTCAGACTTTAAAATCTTTGTATAATAAAACATTCCGGGAACATAAAGGTAGTTCCAATGGCGGACTTAGATACATATCCGAGGCTAGATGTAGGGTACTGGAATCTGGTGAGCTTTGCCGAATGACACGCAAAAAAAATGGTTTCGATAGACAATTCTGGTTTGATATCGGACAGACATTTGCCTAACTTTGAAAAATATTTTGGATTCTAATGCAATCTTTGATGGACTATAGAAAGAAAAGTGAAAATACATTGTTTTATTTTATACCTTAAAATTCAGATAATTTTGTTTTTGCAAGATTTTGTTACATAGGAGAAGAATTTTGTATATTATTCGTAACAATAACTGATGAAAGAAATCAATACGTTTTTCTTTTCAAACATATAGAGCCAATATAAATTCCAGAAAAATGAAGCTCGTTAAATTCTGACAAGATGTCACAGCAAAGGGAAAACTGTCGAACTCGTTCAAAATCAGTATATTAAAGAGAAATTATGCAAGGGTTAAACTCGTCCCTATCTATATCACTGACAGTCTTATTGTGAGTTGAGCAGTACGCTTCATCTTTATTGTATGTACAAATATCATCTTGAGATACTGTGAAATAAGTTTTTCCTTGACACTGCTGTGGGAATGCTTTTCCAGTAACACACCAGTTATAATCTGTACAGGAATCGCGGACTGGAACGTAGGAAGCTTCTGGTTTACCAACACAGCTGAATGGATCTTCTGATAATAGAAATATATTATATTAATGTAGTTTACCAGAACATAAATTGCCATAAATTATGGAGGGTGATTTTTCTGTCACGGGCGGATCCAGAGGGGTGTTTGGGGGTCAGCCACATAAAAAAATTATGAAACAACCCTTTATGAGAAAAGTGTAACGATCGTGTGATTTATCCTTATCATCAGATGATGCGATGGGATTCAAAACGCGAAATAATGATATAGACACATGTGTGATATCACAATTAATGCTCTGCATCATGAATTTAAATCACAGTATTGACGTCAAACTCGGTGTCAGATTTCTCTTTTTTAAAAATCGCAGTGTGTATGTATGCCTGCGATGATGGCATTATGCATTGTCAACTGTCAAATTTATTTAACAGGAGCCTGGAAGTATTCAAATTAAAAATAATGCCTACGGTGACTATATAATGATCAGGCCATCAGATTATAATTGATATACTAGAATTTGACATTTTCCTTACCTAAATCTAAAATTGTACATTTAGATGCTTTTATATTATCTTGTATCATGTTACAACATAGTTTACTCTTATCCCAAGTTTGATCAAACTTATAACTAAATTTAGATCTCATTAGGTTTGGACATAGTTCTGTTGATGTTAATTTCTCTAATGTAGCTCCAACATTTACATTTAGATCTTCTGTTCCATCTTTAGACGTCACTGACCACGTGAGAGAAGCTGCTGGCTCGCCAACGTCTGCTTCGCATGCAAATGAGACTAGACTGTCTGCGGTGACAGACAGTGGAGGAATTATCCGTAATGATTTAGAATTTGCTGAAACAATAGTGCGTCACTGAATTACATAAATTTGACTTTCAAAATTATACATAACTGAGGTGTACAAAAACACTATTGACTTAATGTCTGAAGTTTCACAGAATATTTATATAAATACAGATGTTGTATGGATGAGTCAGAAGCATGAGTGTCACGAATGTTAAAACCCCCAAAGAAACAATTTAAGACGATGAACTTATTAATAATTACCAGGAATTATAACTTGATATACAGAAGAAGACATCTGGGTTCCATCTAATGATGTTGGTGAAATAGATGTTATTTCTAAAATAAACAAAGTTCAATTTAAATTTATCAAAATCTATTAGGTTTGTAAAACATCAGTCTTATTTTTAATACACCGAGGGAGAGTGATCAAAATTTAATCTTTGTGTCTTTAGTTGCGTGGATGAAAATTTACCTGCTGAATGAGTAACTTCCTTTGACGACAACCCTGTTGAAGACCTGAATACCAAAACTGGTGTCATATCAGAAGAATACACCCCCGTATCCACCTTAGCTAATGATGTTGGTAATTGCACAACGAATGAAGATGTTTTGGGGATCTTAAATCCAGTAATGCTTGGCTCCAACAGTAACGTGTCAGAATATGCAATAGCGTCAACACCAGACGAGAAGATGTGTACCGCACTGGATGACTCCAGTAATGATGCACTTGATACTTTAACGGAATTTTTATAACAAGAAAAGTCCTCATTCCTATCTGCATCAGTAACAGTCTTATTATGCGTTGTGCAGTAAGCTTCTTCTTTGTTGTATGTACAAAGATCTTGAGATGCTGTGAAATAAGTCTTTCCTGGACAGGACAACAAGTTTGCTTCTCCATTAACACACCAGTTATAATCTTGACAGGAATCTCGGACAGGAACGTGTGCACCAGTTACTTTACCATTGCAACTGTATGGATCATCTGATAATAAATAATTAAAATGTAGTTTACTAAAACATAAAACTGCCATAATTTATACATCATCTTGCAATGGAAATATATAATTTAAACCTATTTAACCGGAACATACACATGTAATCGGTTATTTTTTCTGTGTGCTCTCTCATGTTTGAAGATTCTTCAAAATATTCTACGTATAACGAGGACTTGATTGTTATGCTGGGACTTAAATATTTTTCCCTTACCTAAATCTAAAACTGTACATTTAGATGTTTTTATATTATCTTGTATCATATTACAACATAGTTTACTCTTATCCCAAGTTTGATCAAACTTATAACTAAATTTAGATCTCATTAAATTTGGACATAGTTCTGTTGATGTTAATTTCTCTAATGTTGCTCCAACATCTATATTTAGCTCTTCTGTTCCATCTTTTGACGTCACTGACCACTTGAGAGACGCCGCAGGTTCACCGACATCTGCTTCACATGAAAAAGAGGCTTGACTGATTGTTGAGATAGTCAATGGAGGAATTATCCGTAATGATTCAGAATTTGCTGAAACAAGAATAGAGCAATTAATTAAATTGAATGTACAGTGTAATAAATTTGGCTTTCAAAATTTGAAGCAATGGTGGCTCAGTGAGTAAGACGTTGATTCGCTAACCAGGTATTCGCTTCGCTCTCGATTTTGGTTTATAACGTTACTTGTCAGTGGTGCAGGACAGAGGGTCTGGATAGAACGAAAATCCAGCAACATTGGCGTGCACGTAAAAGATCCCTTTGCCGTTGCGATTCGGAGTGCCATTGTTCGAGCAAAATTCACCTCAAAGCATAATGTATGCCATATGCTCGTCTTGATTAGCCTAGTCGGAACATAACAGTAGGACGTTAAACGTGTAACACATTATTGACCAAATAGTTTGAAGTGATATTTTAATAAATGCAGAGGTTGCATGTTTTAAAAACATGTGTGTTATGATTATCCAAACTCAAGAAGAGAAACGTAAAGATGATAAACTTATTAATAATTACCAGGAACTATAACTTGATATACAGAAGAAGACATCGGAGTTCCATCTAATGATGTTGGTGAAATAGATGTTATTTCTAAAATAAACAAAGTTCAATTTAAATTATCAAAATCTATTAGGTTTGTAAAAACACCATTGATTGATTTTTATTTAATTAAATCTTTGTGTCATAAAATGTGTCAATGAAATTACCTGCTGAATGAGTAAATTCTTTTGATAAAAACGCTGTTAAAGACTTTAATGCTAAAACTGATGTTATATCAGAAGTATACATACCTGTATCTACCATAACTGAAGATGGTTCGGGTATCTTAAACTCAGTAATGCTTGTTTCAATCTGAAACGTGCCAGAAAATTCAGTGGCATCCACACCAGAAGAGGATAAATGTTTCCCATTGGACGATTCCATTAAGGGTTCACTTGGTCCTATCAAACTGGTGAGAGATTTTTTATTACAAAAAAATCCCTCGTCCATAGTTGTATTACTAAGAGTCGTAATATGGGTTGAGCAGTATGCTTCATCTTTATTGTATGTACAAATATCATCTTGAGTTATTGTGAAATAAGTTTTTCCTTGACACTGATGTGGGAATGCTTTTCCGGCAACACACCAGTTATAATCTGTACAGGAATCGCGGACTGGAACGTAGGAAGCTTCTGGTTTACCAATACAGCTGAATGGATCATCTGATAAGAGAAATATATAATAGTGATATAGTTTAACTAAACATAAGTGTGCCATAAATTATTGATCATCTGATGATAGAACTATATAATTTTTCTAAAAAATCTATTGAACCTGAACATAAAGATGCCCTAATTTATAGAAGAGAGCTCTATTCTGCTTCCATGTTTTCGGACTGATAATAAGGTTCTTTGGTTAATAGACCAGGATTTGATGATATGTTCCTTACCTAAATCTAAAACTGTACATTTAGATGCTTTTATATTGTCTTGGATCATGTTACAACATAGTTTACTCTTATCCCAAGTTTGATCAAACTTATAACTAAATTTAGATCTCATTAAATTTGGACATAGTTCTGTTGATGTTAATTTCTCTAGTGTTGCTCCAACATCTATATTTAGCTCTTCTGTTTCATCTTTTGACGTCACTGACCACTTGAGAGACGCCGCAGGTTCACCGACATCTGCTTCACATGAAAAAGAGGCTTGACTGATTGTTGAGATAGTCAATGGAGGAATTATCCGTAATGATTCAGAATTTGCTGAAACAAGAATAGAGCAATTAATTAAATTGAATGTACAGTGTAATAAATTTGGCTTTCAAAATTTGAAGCAATGGTGGCTCAGTGAGTAAGACGTTGGTTCGCTAACCAGGTCTTCGCTTCGCTCTCGATTATGGTTTATAACGTTACTTGTCAGTGGTGCAGGACAGAAGGTCTGGATAGAACGAAAATCCAGCAGCATTGGCGTGCACATAAAAGATCCCTTTGCCGTTGTGATTCGGAGTTCCATTGTTCGAGCAAAATTCACCTCAAAGCATAATGTATGCCATATGCTCGTCTTGATTAGCCTAGTCGGAACATAACAGTAGGACGTTAAACGTGTAACACATTATTGACCAAATAGTTTGAAGTGATATTTTAATAAATGCAGAGGTTGCATGTTTTAAAATCATGTGTGTTATGATTATCCAAACTCAAGAAGAGAAACGTAAAGATGATAACTTATTAATAATTACCAGGAACTATAACTTGATATACAGAAGAAGACATCGGAGTTCCATCTAATGATGTTGGTGAAATAGATGATATTTCTAAAATAAACAAAGTTCAATTTAAATTAATCAAAATCTATTAGGTTTGTAAAAACACCATTGATTGATTTTTATTTAATTAAATCTTTGTGTCATAAAATGTGTCAATGAAATTACCTGCTGAATGAGTAAATTCTTTTGATAAAAACGCTGTTAAAGACTTTAATGCTAAAACTGATGTTATATCAGAAGTATACATACCTGTAGCTACCATAACTGAAGATGGTTCGGGTATCTTCAACTCAGTAATGCTTGTTTCAATCTGAAACGTGCTAGAAAATTCAGTGACATCCACACCAGAAGAGGATAAATGTTTCCCACTGGACGATTCCATTAAGGGTTCACTTGGTCCTATCAAACTGGTGAGAGATTTTTTATTACAAGAAAATCCCTCGTCCATAGTTGTATTACTAAGAGTCGTAATATGGGTTGAGCAGTATGCTTCATCTTTATTGTATGTACAAATATCATCTTGAGTTATTGTGAAATAAGTTTTTCCTTGACACTGCTGTGGGAATGCTTTACCGGCAACACACCAGTTATAATCTGAACAGGAATCGCGGACTGGAACGTAGGAAGCTTCTGGTTTACCAATACAACTGAATGGATCATCTGATAAGAGAAATATATAATATTGATATAGTTTAACTAAACATAAGTGTGCCATAAATTATTGATCATCTGATGATAGAACTATATAATTTTTCTAAAAAAATCTTTTGTACCTGAACATTAAGATGCCCTAATTTATAGAAGAGAGCTCTATTCTGCTTCCATGTTTTCGGACTGATAATAAGGTTCTTTGGTTAATAGACCAGGATTTGATGATATGTTCCTTACCTAAATCTAAAACTGTACATTTAGATGCTTTTATATTGTCTTGGATCATGTTACAACATAGTTTACTCTTATCCCAAGTTTGATCAAATTTATAACTAAATTTAGATCTCATTAAATTTGGACATAGTTCTGTTGATGTTAATTTCTCTAGTGTTGCTCCAACATCTATATTTAGCTCTTCTGTTCCATCTTTTGACGTCACTGACCATGTGAGAGAAGCTGCTGGCTCACCAGCGTCTGCTTCGCATGAAACAGAGGCTTCGCTGTTTGCTGTGATATTCAGTGGAAGAATTATCCTTAATGACTTAGTATTTGCTGGAACAAAAAATGTCACCGAATTACAGTGTGATAAATTTGACTCTCAGCATTTTATATAACTGAGGTGTAGAGCTACATTATTGACGAAATATCTGACGTTTCACAGAATATTCTAATAAATATCGAGATTGTTTGATTCAGAAACAGATATTGTATAATAAAAAAAACCCAAGTACGAACAATCCAAACCATTAGACAAAATAGGCAAAATATATAATAATAAATAATTCTTAAAGCCTAAGTTAAATCATCTAGCAAGAAGCTCCAACTGCCAATAGCAGTTCACTATAATATTTAGCATAAAACAACAGCTGATGTGAGACATGGGGGGGGGGGCTTCAACAAACAATTGTCGTATGTGAATATTACCGATGCGCAATGTAAACAGAATAGATGTAACTAACTTTAAAACGAACTTTTTGTCACAGGAGCACGATAATGCTACGATAAGTTTTATTCCTATGGTGGCACCAATTAAATTTGAAGTCTTATTCTTTAAATCGTGTATTATATGTTTTACACACATAAATAAAACTGCATGTAGATGTGTGCTTTAATCGGAA
This sequence comes from Patella pellucida, assembly GCA_917208275.1. NCBI lineage: Eukaryota > Metazoa > Mollusca > Gastropoda > Patellidae > Patella > Patella pellucida. The sequence continues at coordinate 27,285,884 of OU795038.1, read as the reverse complement.
ACTTAATTTAAATTACTTACCAGGAACTATGACTTTATATACAGAAGATGACATCTCTATTCCATATGTTGATGTTGGTAAAATAGTTGATGTGTCTGAAAGTTGATAAACCTTTACTTATATTCCCATCAACATTTTATCTTATTTTGTTACTTATTTTAAGGAATGTACTGCTTGACATATGGTGACACCTATTATTTTATGAAATAGGTGACTCGGTGAATATGTTTAACTTGAATGGTCAATTTCCCATTATAAATTCATTAGAATATCAAGTCACTTATATTCTTCATGTTTCGATGAGTTGTATTAGCTTTGATAAGAAAGTTCGGAGGGCCTGGCAAGGAAGAGAGTCGAGTCGTTTGAGTGAAACGATGGTGTGCACGTAAAATAACACTTGGCAATTGGAATTTGATACAAGAGTAGGCTCTTGGTTAAATCAACATTCACAGTACCTAAATATGAAAATGTTGAGGCAACTACCTCATTCGTGCCAGTCTGTAGAAATATAAATTATTTTCCGAGTAACCAAGGTATTTGTTGAAAGACGTTTAACATGTTTTTGAAAATGAGTGACGACAAAATCAAAATAACCAGACGTATGAAACTAAATCTCATTTATTTAATTGAATCATATACCTAAAGGATGTAAACTGGTATCCATGAGAATCAATCAACGAAGCGCAGAATTCGAATCCAGCAGTTTTACCACAATTGTTCGCCACTGTTTCTGTCACAAATTGTTCTACCACCCTTGTTGATGATTGATGTATATTATCTACAGTAGTAATGCTGAACTGCTATAAGGAAACACCGAAACATCGAATCGAAACAAAATATACGGTTAATGTTTAGCATAGAATTATTTACCTGGGGGTTGTGGAATGTTATCCACAGAAGCAGCAGCCACCGAAGTACTAACTACAAACCCACCTGTCTTACCATAAGTATGTGCCACTGTTTCTGTCAAAGTTGATTCTATCATATGTGTTGATTGTATGGGTATGTCGAATCTAGTTGTACTGTGTTGTAATGTGTGTTCATCAGATAAATATATAGAATACACTTCTGAAGATTTTGATGGTAACCATCCAGCGGACTCCAATAAAGACGCAGTTGACACAGATGTTGGATCAGATGAAACGCCTTGTCCTGTACGAGTGTTGGTGTCAGTATAAATGACAGATGTCATCTCTAACTCGTCTGTTGATTTTGGTAAAATGTACGAAGTTTCTGAAAATTGTTAAACTATGGTTTATATAGGTTACTAAGCGAGTGAATGTACCATGCCGTTGAAAATTTGACCAGATTAAATATGTTCTATCTTACTGAAGTGAAGTATTTTTCACTATCCTTGTATACCTTTTGTTTGGTTTAACGAAGAAATACAAGATGTTTCAAGGTATAAATCCAAGATATTATGTGTGGAAGACTCTTACAAACCTATATTCTAGACCTATATAAAATTCTGTGATACGGTTTCATAGGCATGCCACCGTAGAATTACTATGTGCTGGTAGAGAAGATTAAGTGAGCTGTTGGGTGATTAAAATATCTAATAGTGAATTTTATCAAGTCATTCCAGACCAGTGCTCTAAACCAGTTTTCAAACGATTCAATGTGGACATTTAATCCCCATCGATGTTCATTCAACTAATAAAGTAACCGATGTTGAAATCTAACGCAGTCTTGGCAAACCGTCTTCAGATAGATATTAAGTATATAAATAAAGTATATATAATGAAATAATTCACCTGGACGGTTAACACCATTACCATTAGAGTAGGCACTAATTGATGAGCGGAATTCTATTTTTCTTGTTCCGCCATAGTTATCTGTTACTCTTTCTGTCGAAAATAATTCTTCCCTTTTTGTCGATTGTCGTTTTAAATCGAAAGTAGTATTAATGTATTGTGACTGGTGTTCTATAGAAGAATCTGTAGAATACACTTCAGAAAAGATTACCGATAACCCAGCGGTAGACTCCACTAAAGACGCAGTTGTCACCGATTCCGGATAAGATGAAACGTCTTGTCCTGTTAATATCAGTATAATTATCATTAATGTAGACGTGCGTTGGGGATTTGTTAAATAGATCTTTTTATGATCTTTGATCAGTAAATTCACGAGACGCTTTCAAGTAACAATTCTCAAACTCTACCAATCTACCCAAGATGTTGCATATACAGCAGTCACCTCCTCCTTGTCTTAACAAGGATAAAATGGTGTTATCGGTTCCATTGTTTATCCAAACACAATGTATTTCGATGGACTAAGCCTTGCGTGTGTTCATTAACCTCTCTGAATAATAATATGATGTCGAATGCAAACTAGAAAAACAAATAGTAATAATTACCAGGAACCATAGCGTTATAATATATACATGTTATCTGAGAAAATGGTAGAACTTTCTGAAATTCAGTCAAACCCGGTTTGAATATATTTTCATGGCGGCATGCTTTACTTACATATATTTATGTCTACATTTTATACCCTTAAACTATCCTGAATTAGTAATATTAACATTCCACTTTAATCCTCTGTTCGATACATGAGAGCTTGTTCCTTTTATTCTTATTTTTAAGAGAATCGAGGCATTTGTCGACTAAGCTTCAACTGCAGGGTTACTTGCCCACTACACTTAAAAGCCTTCTCAAATTTATGGTTGTCACATTGACTTGATTAATAAATATTATACTAAATATATTTAATTAACACGTATACTATCTCCCTGATTATGTCTATTACATCTGCTACCACTATTTTAGGACTTCGAATTGTGTCTAATGGTTTGGATTGTTCGTACATGGTACAAATCTCAATTATTTTGTCATTTCATGATATATTGTCATATTACCTGCTAAGTGAATTGTGTCCTCGGGAAACACGGTCATAGCACTTGATTTTGTAACTGTATCCTTAACCAATGAGGTTTTTGTTGATTCTTCTACGCGGAAATACGTAGCTGTAAATGACATCAGCAGATTGGATGCTCCATCTGTGAACACGTTGCTTAATTCTATGGTAGCTGTCATGGAAGAAGATGTACTATCCAGATATGAATTTCCAGTAAGTGACAAATCAACATCCGAATAAGTTTCCATAGTCACGGATGACTGTTTGATATGATTGTTTTGAAGAAATGCATTATTCGCCGCGGAATTGCTGTGTTCTGAAAACAGACATATAGGATTGCAGACCAGGTCAACCATGTGTTAATGGAGTAAATACTGGTACGTAGAAGGAGATAAGTTTCTAAATTCATTGCAGTAACTCCTAAATAAAGTACCACAAGCCACAATTGTGGAAGACCAGTCGACCACCACAAGATATGATCTCATTCTAACAAGTTTTAACTCCTTTACCCTCAACCCACCCTTTGTAAAATGTGTTTATAATAAACTGGACAGTATTTGCCTTCAATTATATTACCCCCGATCACTAATTAAGGCTTACTCCTGGTTCTGTAGATATGTAATTAATTCTTGCGTCGGTATATTGTAAGCACTTAGGGCTTTGTCATCATTGCAGTAACTCCTAGGGCTTTGATATAATGTCTATATTTATGGCTTATATTTACAAAGACGAGAGTATCATCGTCGAAACGTTGCATGTTAATAAACCAGTAATTCTTATTCCATAATTTACTAAATGCCACTCAAAGAAGAACCTCCGATTACATTGGATTTTTATTAAAACACTAACTTGACACAAAGTTATTATTTAATGTATTTTATTAATACACATCTGTTATTTTCGAAATGATAAAAAGGTGGGCTTACCAATTTCTGCTTTTATTAAGAGTCCCGATCCAACACACAGTACCAATATGAGAACTATGAGAATAAACAAACTACCTAGAGCAAGCTTTCGTCTCAGTTGGAAATTTTCGGTTTCTTTAACATTTTCCACAGAAGATACGGTTTCAAACGATTCTTCACTGTATATATTTTCAGGGACCTTCGTCTGATTGATTAAATGTCCATAGTTTCGGTGCCATCGGGTCATTACCTTTAAAAATGGGAAAAGTATACAAAGTACCAAATGGTCTAAACTTTGCGTCCAACAACCGTAGCTGGTGTTGGCACCAGGTCAAGAAGGATATTCTTGCTCTACACAACACCTCTGTGCAGCATCTTTTAATACAAGCGTATTAAATCGAGAAAGAGAGAGGGGGTGACGTTCACTCGACACAAGCTAGGTTATTTCGGAACAATAATTCGTTGGCGCGTAGGGGGCTTAAGCAGTGGGAGGAAACCGGAGGACCCGGACATGCAACCGGAGAATCACATCTTCAATAGAAGGCTTGAGCTTGCCTTAACTACATAACCTTATTTAGCCCTTCACGTCACACTCTGCATATTTCGGCACTAAGTTTGATTGGGTATAGGCCCAGCCTATGACCAATCAGATTCCTTGGACGTCGCGAATACCAAGTCTCGCGCTTTCGAGCTAATGTGTATACCTGTGATAATCGAGTTTCAACGCTCAAAGTTTGTCCAAGGTGTCCGTGGAGGTCGCGATGTCACAACCTCTGATTGGATGCTACTGTTGACGTGTTTGCAGATAATGTACTTTAATGTCGGGAATGGCACAGTATTGAAGCAACGGTTAGATGTTGTAAAAATCGCGGCCGTTGCAGCGTTGCTTCAGGAACATGGGGAATCGAGGCCATCCAGTTGACTCAATAGCAGACCTTATGGCGCTCACCTTTCGGCAATCGGCCATCAAAGGGATGAGTTCAGGCTTTGAAATTATAGAATTTTATCAATTTGTGGGGTTCACACAGTCAGCCGTGTATGTTGGAAAGGTGTTAAATTAAAAATTTGCTAGCCCTCTAGAAAAAGATGGAAAAAATACATGAATCTTGCCAGATCTTGCTAATACCAAATACTTTTCTAACCGCTTACCACAATGCGACAAAATGATCGAAATAATTTTTGAGTTTGGATTTTACACACACACACACCTCCGTTTGTGGTCCAAACAATATACAGAACACAAGATTCCAATTATTACGTCGTTTATGGTTTTTCTTTTGTTTATCAATCAGGATAAAGATATATGATAAATAAATTACGTTGCACTTACATTTTTCCAATTCTCGGAAAACGTCTGGAAAGCTGGTTCCCAGAATGTTCTAGACCATTCTGGCACGTCATCATTTTCGCGATTATTCCAGTTTTCACAATTATCGGGATAATTCTTCATTTTTGTGTGTTGCCGTACTTTTTTACCCGTTCAGTGTACAGTATTGTGATAAGCCGATTGACCTTTCCATTGAGTGTGATTTTTTAAATATAATTTATAGACGTTTCGAGCGCACTTTGAAGTTCGTTGCGTCATTAGAGAAATCTAAATATGTTTCGAGCTATTTTATTGAGATACTGTCAAATTTAAACCACCTAGTTAGTTTTACTTTTCTTGTGTCAATATCAGAATTCATTTGATCTTCCAGTATCTAAATAAAGATATAAAGCAATTGGATAATAACTATTTTAGAGATACATGTATGTACGGTTTCAGTTAAAGATGCACTAGGTAAAGCCTAAGCATTGGGCATGCTTTTGTGTGGATTGGCGCTTTACTAATGTACATTATTATTATTATTATTAGCTAACAACCTGCCGTCCATGTTTTAACATGGGCAGTCTAGAGAAGGAATTTCAATAATCACGTGCGTAGGACTTATGCGTCACTTGCGTGTGTTCGGTACCATTGAATACCGCATACTAGCCGTAGAGACTTTTGGTCCCGCGCACACAAAATTTCACCCGGTTTCTCGCTGCTGATCTGCGAACACACGTACGACGGATTGTGAGCGTGTCTTACGATAAAGAGCTGAATGTTCTTGCTATAGTACTTAAATATATAAAAAATGTCAGTCAAATTACTTTATTCTGAGTGAAGTTAGGAATGTTTGAAGTTTTGACACCAAATATTCAGTCTCGATTGTCTAGTACCCTTGTCAAGTCTCAATTTTGGGTCCTTCAATCGGCAGTCTACGTCAGTGGCATTCATGTTAACGTATTTAAAGAAGATATGTCGGACATTGTATACTTATAATCTTAGCCACCCGAAGGTCTATGGCATTTGTTATTGGCTTCTGGTATAAATAAATGTCTAAATAGTAATGTATATTTGAAGCCAGAAAAGACCTGCAATTGGCAGATGTATCTCTTACATACTGTATCTTAAAGGGATCTTTAAATTATAATAATTCAGATCATTTAAAGAAAAATGTGGTATTGGTCTAAAATAAACAACACAAAATAACATGCTGTTTGAACATGTATAATGCATGATATCCTCTGATCATAGGTACTCTGCACTTTTGAATGACAGATGAAAAATTAGGTGGTTCCAATGTTTTGAAATTAAAGACAACTATTTAAACCTTGAAAACTAACCTAATAAACAAGAAATTTAAATCATATGTTTTACCCATAACACTTAAACGATTGAATAAGCTCAAAGGAACGATGTTCAGGGAACAGTCGGTGTAAATAATTGGCAACAATATACCGGTGTGACAGTTTCAGTTGGTCCTCGGTGTGTGTTTGGTCCTGGGCACTTACGCATGCCCGAGGTTGGTGTTTGCGATAGTTACGCAGCTCTACCTACTTCCGCCAGTTTCAGTTTGGTCCTCTTCTGGTTCCTCGTCATTTTTGGAAAAAGTAAAATAATAATATGTATTTAGTTAAGAGTAGGCCTATTGTCATTAATAAACATACTTGTTATCGTGATTAGCTGTTGTTTTAGTGATCAGTAGTAACATGATCAACGGATATAAGTTGATTGGCTTAAAATTGATAATTATATCGTTCGTGATTTGTTGCCGTTGTTTTTTTTAGTGATTAGTCGTACAATCAGTGGAAACCATAATTATTACGCCCTATGTAACGGAGCGTAAAAAAATTAATCATATTTATTTTCTTGCTATTCTTTCAAACGAAAATTACATAAAATAGATCTGTTTTAGCATTGTAACAGCAATATGCCGAACAAACAATAAATTTTATAATCATTTCACGAACTTTTCGCGCGTATGGATACACGTTGCTTACTTCCTCAACTCTTTTTGACACTCGTGAGTCGTATGGCATCGATGCCACCTTACTCTAGTTTTAATTCTCATCATTCCACAAATAATGAGGATTATAAAAAAAAATCGGCGATAATTGAAAACTTGAAAGCATTGGTTGTGAGCTACAATCCGACGATAGTAATTTTGTTAACCGTGGGCCTATTTACTGTGAAGTATGCCGTGAAGTATTATGGCAGTCCAGTGAGTCCACTTAGGCTACACAATGCCATATTACTAACTAGTTTTGTTTATCATTATCATATGTAAAATTATTATACCATAAATAAATTTTATCTATCTATTTTGAAATACAAAAAATACCGTGGTGCCGTAGCAGTACCATTCTGCCATGGTATTTTTCATTTTTTTTGTGCCGTGGTAGAAAATCCTTAATTTCAAGGACTGTATCAATCACTTTTTTAAAAAAATGTATCAATCACTTTTTTATTAAAATAAATCAATCACTTTTTGTTTAAAATTAAATCAATCACTTTTTTTTTAAAAATAAATCAATCACTTTTTTCTTATAAATCTATCAATTTCAATCACTTTTGACTATGTTTTAATACTAAACTATCTCCCTTTGTTACAGTCTGTATCATTGTTTTTTAATATTGTTATTAAAATGTTTACAACTTCAAAATATAGTGTGTGTTTTATTACTCAAATTTGAATCCTTTCTCATGCAAACCATGTCTAAAACACAGATTTCACTTACATAAATATAGATTTATTTAACCATAATATAGCCCATACACTCAAACATACATGCAGACAGCGACCGCCCAAATACAATTAGGCCTACAAGAGTACAAGGGAGAATATTCGCATTGTTGTGGACGAGAATATAGTTATAATAATAAATAAATACTGAATAATAACATTGTCAATTTGCATTTCCACTTTTTATTTATCAAAATAAACAAAGAATAGAAACCCGACACCCTCTCCTGGTGGTAATACAGTAAGTATTGGTAAATAATAGTCCAGAAATTGATTTGACCGTAAGAATATCTTAGGGATAATCCTATCACGAGGAGTCAATGCACACCGCGTCCGTAACAGTGTGAGATTACTCCTACAACTGCGCATGCGCCAAAGAGCAAACACACACCGAGGACCAACTGAAACTGTCACACCGGGTCACTGGTATAATATAAGTAATCGAACTCTGATAGCAACCGCTACAGGAATTATAGTTATAATTCTTATATCGTCATAAACTATTTGGATATGGAAATATTGTTTTGGGGCAACATTAAATATATTTTAGGGGTCGGGTCGTTCCAATACGATTTGAGTTGATGCTGACATAACTTGCATACCTATACTTCATTTATAAATGACATTAACGTAATAGGCCAAAACGTTACTCCTTGTGGCATCCCCAAAAAGATGGTTTGATTGGTTGGTTTATAAAATGTTTATACGGTAACTATTCTGTATACTATAATTAATGTCACACCCGTGGACTTTCTTATACGTTCCATTCGCCAAGTCAGACTTTTCAATGTAATTATTTACTGATAAGTAAGAACATAAGACAGTCTAATCACTTGGCCGGAGATACTGTTACATAGACTGTATATAAGAACGGGTTGGTTTACTATTAAATCAGGACAAAACAATGAAATTTTACAAACTTTGATACTGTTTTACATTTAATTTGATTTAAATGTGTGATTGTACAAATCTACAACTGTGTGAATATATAGATTTTATTTCTGGAACAGACCTTTGGTACTCAGACCTTAACAAAGATATATAAAGGAATGTTCATCTCTTCATTTTCATTGTATCGGCCTTATGACCTATGTTTCATTACGAAATAGGAACCAGTTGAATATACAACATCCGTCAACGACATCAAAATGGTTCTTAGGATTTTAGCAGTAGAAACCTGTTTGATTTTCTTTTTGGGGTACATTAAGCATATTGATACTTCACGGTAAGTTTTGATTTATAACTTGGATCCTATTTTTGTTCTATTTTTGATGTTTGACTTGATTCATAGTCTTCCAACATCATACTTGAAATCAGAAATTGCAAGACCTATCCTTATATTGAATCTAGATAGTCGTAATAAAATTTATTTAAATAGTAAGAAAAGGAAAATCTTTATTAATTTGAATGGGATTGATCAAATTCGACTCCAGGTAAATTGAAAAAAAACTTCGTTGTCTTTCTTTAAGCCATGTGTGATTTTGTTATAATTTATGTGTGTAAATATTAAATTTGATTAAATCTAGTTTACAGATAGCTATAAATTTAATTCGTGTAAATGTGTCGAGATTATTGGATGTAATTTGCAATACGCAATTACTACCTGTGTTTTCAAAATCAATATGTTTCGGCCTAAATTCGGCCCATAACCGATAAATTGACCCAGTGATCTTTGTTACACACCCGTGAGAATATTATTTGGAAGCCACTATACAATATTGTAAAATCTTATTTCTTATAAACAAGTTTGTCACACTATTGTCATTAATTTCCGTTACCGGTAATTGGCCAGAATATAAGTAGCCAGGTTCCTGTCGAGCATCTAAATTTAGTGTGTATCAGATCTCCGCCGCTTGTAACGACCCGATACACTTTATGATATCTAGAACACGATTTCATACAAATCGTGCTAAAATTAAGCATAAATATTATATTAACACAGAAGGAAAATATAAAGTTCCAGCAATTTGTAAATATTAGCTCGCAATTTCTGACCTAATACATATAAATCATGCATCGAGCGTCTGTATACATGTGTAAACAAATAATAACAAATTTGTATTTTGAAATTTTGAAATAAGTTTTGCATTCTGGAGGAATGGAATTGATTATAGTTGAATTTTATACCAAAGTAGCAGAAAAAAACTTCTTGTACAGTGTATCTCTGTTCTGACCTCTTTCAGGATAAACATTTCTTAATCACGTGATTAAGGACGGCTGCACTTTAATTTATAATGTGTATCTTATAATTACGTCAGTTGTAAATCTGCATTTCCTCCTTCAAAACCACAACAACCCAGACCATGTATAAACAGTTACATGTATTAATATATTGTAAAGACTGTTGTTTTCTAAATAGTTTGTTCAATTAATAACATGTAGTTCAAAAACCAAAAAATAAAAGATAAATAAGGGGGTGTGGGTGGAAATAAAATGAAATGGGGTTTAACGTCTTACTGTTCTGCTTCGAACTGGGCTAGTAAAGACGACCATACGCCATTTAGTGTACTATGAGGGAGATTTTGCAGGGACATGTGTACTCTTATACAGTGCCGGATCTAGGGGAGGCTAAGTGGGACAAAATGTCCCGGGACCTCCACATTTAGGGGGCCCCCAACAATTCTGGGTCATACTATTATTTTATCACGGACGGAGCTAACCAGTACCTGGACTGAGGGGTGAGGATTGGGGGACTGGGCAGCAAGGGCTATTGGGGGCCCCGGGACTGGTAGGTACCAACAGATTTCCGGGGAGAGGGGAGATCGGTTAGGCCCTAAAATTAACTAAATTACTTAACTTAGAGGTTCTACCAAAAAATCGGTCCTAACTAGTTCCGGGGACCCCATCCCGCGATGTGATTGTTGAGGCCCAACCAGTCCCGGGAAATTAACAGACAACGGAGTTTAATGTTTTATGTCACCTAAAATAATTTCACTAAAATAAAGTAAATGAAAACATCATAAGCAATAGGGTATGTTTAAAATACTTAAATTGTCAACGAATTCAAAACTTCAATGAAATCGCTGTTTAAATTGTCTCAGATGCACTGAAATTAATCCTAATTTTAAACAAAAATCCTGGAGGAAAACACCCCAGGCACTCAAGGGGGCGAAGTATATACTAGTACGATCCGCGGTCAGTACGAACAATTTGGACAAACAACATTGGGGGCCCCCCCACTGTTGGCATGTCCCGGGCCCCCCACAAGGTTAATCCGGCCCTGCTCTTATATCGAATGCCAACTGGCACGAGATCTGTTACGTGCAGACCAATGTGTACATTGGACATCGGTTTTTAGCCCCTCCGTCCTGCATCACTGACAAGGCTTGCTGGGCCTTATAAACTGGGATAACGACATAGGTTTGTATACAGTAGCCAGGGCACATACAGGGTTAGCGATAACGTATTCACAGCCAATGTCTACACTTATTTTTTAATTCTGACATCTTTTAAATTTAATATTTATTTAGACCTGTATATTTTGTGGTTGCTCCTAACGTGCTGAAGGTGAACATAGATGAACTTATTACTCTGACTAATTTTGGAGATATTGAAGATGTCCGAATGCAGGTATACCTGCAAGACTTTCCAGCTCAACTACAGAATTTCTCTTTCCGAGAAGTTGTGGTACCGAAAGGTTTGTTTTTTTCACTCTGTTAAAGATACATTATGCAAGAACTAAATCTGATTATTGCAAGTCTTTATTTAAACAACAAGCCCCAAATCAACTCTGTAGACCCACGGAGGACTCGGCTAGAACTTTGATTTAAATAGGATTTCAATGATTAATTAAATCAAATATGGCACACCGTGGTGAGATTATTAACTGTTATGTTTACGTCATCAGTTAGATCGAGGCTAAATGATAGAGTGTACTTTTGGCCGCTTTTGAGTGATTCCGCATGCAATTAAAAACTTTACTTGATAATCGAGTTTATGTAGGTGGGGTTAACGCCTGCCAATCAAACCACCGGCGAAGGTGAAGACATTTTTCCCTACCATTTCTAGTCAAATATTACAACGATGACCAACTATATTCAGAATAAAGTAATTTGACAGAAATGTTTAATATATTCTTCTCAAATCATCTTCTTTTGAACTGTTATAGCAAGAATGGCCAACTCTCTGTAAACATCTCCCATAATGTATTTTTAATAGTTGACCATTATTCGTTAAGCACTTCAATATAAGTATATTATTATAGATAGCAATAAGTATATTGTTTCCAATTATAGTTTTACCTTTGCTAAAGATGTAGCGGGTGCTTTGACATCGGGGTCATAACTAAACTCCTTTTATTTGATTAGTCTGTTAGTAGTAACTCAACAGTAATAGCTCAATTATCCAAATTAGGCAGTCATTTAAATTTGATTTATTGGTTGTATTTAATTTGCTTTAATACATGTATGTTAATGTTTCAGATGAGGTAGCTAACGTCACCATCCGCCTGACCGTCGATGATGTGTTAATGTTGCCTTCTAACTCCCATTTTATTTATCTTGTGGCTGAATCAACGTCGCCAGACAAACCCTTTAAACATATGACAAAATTACTGTTAGATTATCATCCTGGTTATATCTTTATACAAACTGATAAACCTGTTTATACACCCGGACAAAAAGGTTTGCTTCTCTAATACTATCTGGTACAAACAATTTCAACAATTTACAACGTTTGTAGCCTACTGCGCTAATGGTGGCAATGTATTTAGTACATGTACTGGATCCAACTGATTCCGCAGTGAATATTCGCTTGGCCGCTAGTATCACTGATAAAGATGACATACATGCGTCTTAATTCGGCAAAATATTAACTTTTTTCCTCCGACAAAATAAATTCTAAAACATTTTATTGAAGTATAAGAAAATTAAATAAAGACGTTTGAGGTATCTGTAGTTAAAAAATATTTCCTATTTAGTGTAAATGATTATTAAAATGAGTAAAAGGCATCATTTTGCCCGAAGCAGTTACGTGTTATGTAAACAACGCACGAGCCGTTGAGCCAATGACTGACGTCACGTGAAGTCAATGTACGTGTTAAAGACAGTCATCTGTAACAGAGATAATTCGTAATTAATTCTCTAAAAATAGATTGGTACTGGATATTACCTTCTACCTCACATCCTACCCCCCCCCCTTCCCTCTCCTCTCCTCTCGTCCTCTCCCCTCTCGTAGCTGCTGCTTAGGGAATCAATCAATCACAAACATTGCCACCATTAGTCCATTGATAAACGGCGCCCAGATTTTGATTGCAGTCACATTGAAAGGTGTTTTATTTTAAAAGACACCATCGTTTAGAGCACCAAAATTTAAATCTGTGATATTTATAATAAGAAGTGGTGTAATCATGCACTATTTTTCTTTCACATTTTAGTTAATATCAGAATCATTCCTCTTGATGACGATACGCGTCCTGTAGATTGGCCAGTTCAAGTTGACATAGTGGTAAGTTTTATCGATAAATAATTTTACCTGATTGGATTCTTTATCTTATTTTGTCTCGTACACCATTATAAATACAAACTGACTGGTTTGTGCTATAGCTAGTTGACTTTTTTTATTGGTAGGGCAGGGCCTCATTATGATTGAACGGGGCCCTTGGCTGAAATTGTCACTGTAGCCCTTGCATCAGAAGTGAGCAGGGGACTCATTCTGGTGCCCACTGTAAACATACAACTTGGTACAATTTCTTTTATAAATATTGTAGAAGCACATTAATTAATATTTTTTCACCTGGTGGCAGCTCATTCAGCACATCTTACTCCGGCCCTGGAGGTTGATGGCAGAATGATTAGTACGTGCATGCTGTATCATAAAGCCTGCCATTGAGTTAACTGGCGTGGTTTCGAGTCCCCGGTTGTGTGGGGTTTCGAATCCCCGCTTGTAAAAGAGTAGGATCGCGTGTCCAACCTCATGCGGTTTCTCCGGGTCCTCAGGTTTCCCTCCACTGTTAAAGACCCCTACGCGCAAGCGAATTATCGAGAAAAAAAAGAAACCATATGTTAGTCCCGAAATGCTTACAATCGTTTAAACGGGGCCCTAGTTTTGTCGGGTGTCCGTTAAACCCAATATCTCCCTCTCTCCAATCCGGCCCTGTGGTAGGGTTGTATAGAAGAACACCAGTAATTGTCAATACACCAAGGTATTTTATTTGTAGAATCCAGACAAAGTTGTTGTGAGTAGATCAAAGAAAGATGGAGGCGAGCCGTTTCTAATAGAAACTCTAGAAATACCTGATTATCCGGTGTATGGGAATTATACTGTTACAGCCACATTTGCTAATGGTGTAAGTAATTTTGGAAATAATATGATCGCTCTTCGCCGTGTTTGGTTTATGTTTGTACTACATGTTTCCTTATCTTGATATGTGTCCACTGGAGATACAAAAAATCATGTAAAACAGTTTTCCATTTAATAATTTGATTCTGAGATAAAATGACACTTGATGCCTTGATACGCAGTGTTTATATCCTTATTACTTGATTGTGATTCGAATTTCAATGATTTTTCTACCATTTATGTTATTTATTCTATAGGATGTAAAAAAGGAAAATATTTATATGATTGTAGGTAAAAACATCAGCCAGTGTGAGATTTGAAGTAAGAGAATATGGTATGTAAAATGATATGTAAGAATAAGATTTAAGGAAATAATTTGGTTTTATAATTATATCAAAACTGTTATAGTTGTTTATTCCGTGGGGGTGGATAGTCGAATTGTTAGCACGTAAGCGTTGTATCATAAAACCTGTCATTTAGTCAACTGTCGTGGTTTCGAATCCCCGGTTGTAAGTGACAAGGAAAAGGGTCGCCGTCCAACGTCGTAGGTTTTCTCCGGGTCCTCTGGTTTCCTCCCACTGCTAAAGAACCCTGCGCACAAGCGAATTATTGAAATAAAATTAAACCATATGTTAGTCCCGAAATTACCTAGTTTGTTTCGAGTGGACGTTAAACCGCATTTCTCTCTCTACCTCTCTATCTCTCCCTCTCCCCTCTCTCTCTCTCCCTCTCTCTCTCTGTTTATTCCGTCTTCATTATACCAGTCGGTGAAGAAGATTAGGCATCAAACCCCATTTCATTTATAATTGTTAATAATGACATCAACACCTTTATAATTGTTGTAGTTATAATTATAGGTAGGCCTATATTTGATTTATTAACTCATAGATGTTTTTGTTATTGATTTTAGATGTAATCATACTTCTGTGATCTTTCTCATTATGAATTGTAACCTAAAGAGTTAAAGGACGCATACTTCTCAGATGTGGCCTGTCTAGTTGGAGATGACTTGTCATAGAGCTTTATGTCTTGCTTATTTTTCAGTATTGCCAATATTTACTGTTGCGTTTGATATTGAAGAGAAATATCAAGTTATATTACCATATCATACAGAATTTAAAGCTAATTTACAGGCACGGTAAGTCGAAAATAATTCAATATCCTTCCTTTCTGCAATATATTCACGCACTTTGAACGTCTTAAATAGTAAACTATCGGTAAAGAGCATAATAATAGCATCTGAACCAAACAACCAGGAAGGTCGCACCACACACAAACAATTACACAAGACAAACCAGAGACAGGACACAATACACATGTACACAGGCAATTTTAACAATAAACGCATAATATATATCAGATCAAGCGGGTAGAGGTAGAAAGAAATGGTGTTTAACGTTGACTCGACACAAACATAAGGTTCAACTTTGTTTCACTAATTCTCTTGCACGTAGGGATCTTTAGCTGTCGGGGAGCCGGAGATCCTGGTGAAACCCCATGAGGTTGAATAGGCTCCCGTATTCCTAGCCATGTATAACCAATTGACAGACCTTAGCATAATTAAACTAATACCACACCCTTAAGTGAATAGATCCTGGGGTAGAGTTACACCTGTCTGTAACCAGGTTTTGTATTCTATTGAATTTATTATCGTATGATTAATAATATGTTGTCATGTTCTAGATATTGATCTTAAGTTTATTAAATGTCATTGTGCTTGATAACGATAAGAGAATATTTGTCGAAACGTCGTGCTTTAGAATACACTAGTGATTGTATCCCATAAAAACTGTGTTCTGTTAATTCTAGATATGTGTTTGGAAAACCAGTGCGAGGTCATGTCACGGTGTCTTATGGTTTGGTTTGGCATGGTCACATTTTTACATTGGGAAAACAACTTAATATACAGGTAATGTAACATAATGTCATTCATTACATTTACGTCGTCTTTACTTCTGCGAAATACTAGAATATAGATTGCTAAATTCTCTACTCGTTTGGGGGTCGGATGGCCGAATGGTAAGCCCGTGCGTGATGTATTTCATTAAGCCTATCATTGAGTCAACTGGCGTGGTTTCGAATCCCTGGCTGTACGTGACAAGTAGTAGGGTCACTGTCCAACCTCGTAGGTTTTCTCCGGGTCTTCCGGTTTCCTCCCACTGCTAAAGACCCCTATGCGAATTATTGAAATAAAATTGAAACCATACGTTTGTCCCAAAATGACCTAGTTTGTGTCCAGTGGACGTTAAACCCCATTTCTCTGTCAAGTCATTTTTTAAAATTTTAATCCTTGCTATATTACAGCTATCAATGACTGGAGATACAACTATTACAATTCAAATAGATGATTTAAAGGTAGCCTCCCAGACTATGTGGTTCCCTAATGGCGGACGTCTATTTCTGAACGCAGCCGTTACAGAAGAGGCTTCAGGAAATGTCGAACACTATATGGTACAGAGTGTTGTCTTTGCTAAGTCAGCACATATTCTCAAATTTACCAGATGTTCGCGATATTTTAAACCAGGCCTGCCGTATGTTTTACACGTAAGTATTGATATCGTTTGGTTTGGTGGCAGTACGAATTACCAAAGACTATCCTATACAACCCAATGCCGACCTAATACTACCCACTCGAACAGTACAATTTACCAAATATACTATCCAATACAACCCAATGCCGACCCAATACTACCCACTGGTGGCAGTACAAATTACCAATACAACCTAATACCGACCTAGTACTACCTTCATGACTTACCAAATACAAGTACTTCCAGATACAACCATTATGATTCTTATTCAAAACAGACAGAATACATCAAGTATATCACTTAAAATGAGTTAATCTACGGATTTAGCAAACACTGTACAATGATAAACTGAACTGAAATGTATATTTATTAGATAATCCTTTATCACCATCGACATAAATTGAAATTAAATGAATCATTGTAATGTATTGATGTTATACAAGCTAATGGCAAACCATCGTATTAGATAACCCTTAATCCCCATCGACAAACATTGTAATTAAAAAGTATCATTGTAATAGGTTGATGCTATACGAGCTAATGGTCAACCAGCACGCCACCTACCGGTGATAATTGAAGGTGAAGGTGATGTTAGAGAAGAGAAAGTTATAATTACACCTTTAATATCTGTTGGTGAAGAATTAGCAACTGATGCTGATGGTAGATTGGCTACAGAACTACTTTTACCAGCTGAAATAAAAACATTAAAAATAAAAGTAAGATTATATTATTAATCTTTTAAACAGTGATCAAAACATTAAAAATAAAAGTAAGATTATATTAATAATCCTTTAAACGGTGATCATCATTTAATTTGCATCTTCGCAAAAAACAATGTTTCATAGTATAATTTACATCAATGTGTACTCCGGTTGATTATTTATCAGCGGTTGATAAATTCCAGGCTTGGATTCAATTGGATTTAAATGAGACCCACCAAAATATTGTATCCGACACTTATAGGTGCCACTCGCTTGTGTTTGCCACCAGAAGAAACTGGATGTTATGAAATATCAATGCAACACGTGTTTGCAAATAATCAATGGGATTGAACATTATGGACGAATGTTCTCTTTAAAGAATCATCATTATTCTGTAGCTTGCAGTAGATTCAAAATCCATCAACTGATGTTCCGTGACGTTAACATTACATTGACAAGGTTTCCAATACCATATTAGTATCCCTTCATCATGTACATAATATTTACTGTTAGTAAGAGGTATTTGGGAAAAGTAAAGACTTGCTATTATCTGTATTTTCTTTCAGATAAGAACTGACATTAAAGGTTTACCACTGAAGAATCAAACTGAATCACTATTTGTAGCTGTTCCTTATTACAGTCCATCAGATACCTATATGTCTGTCAGAGCTCTACCAACTAGTCCGGTCTGTATATATCTATACAACTATTGAGCAATACATCCATGTTCGTTTGGTCCGTATGTGATTCATCCATCCATCTATCGAGCAATACAACCTTTTTTTACTTGGTACCATGCTAGTCCGTTCAGAATATATTTTACCCTTAATATAAATCGTCTATTTACCATCTCTCCTTGAATTGAGCAGTACATCCATATCAAGATTATCCCAACTAATCTGGTCCGTATATTTTACACCTTTTCTTCATTTAGCCTTTAATCCGGTCAGTACATGTATATGTCAATCCATATCTAGGAACTCTTACTTTTCGGGTTCATGTATGTTTTAGTCATTCAACCGACCATGTAGTCGGGTTTATATGTTATTATTATTTTACTCATTCACCTAGTCATAGTCAAGTTTTATTGGGTTTATTTGGTTGTTTTTATTATATAGGATAAACCGAGTGCCATTCCATCTATTGGGGACTTTATGACTGTTGAAACGATGAACACTGAACCAGATTTACTAGATTATATCAACATGTTGGTAAGAAATTTTAACTATTTGTTTGTAAAATTTACTATAGTTATTGGTGATGGAATCAGATCAAGATTTTTATACGCCCACATCTTCATGTGGACATATCTTGTCGTCGCCTCTGTCCGTCCATCCGTCAATAATTGTTTGTGAAAACTCTACAGATATATCAAGGTTGTGGCCTCTGCAGAGGTCACAATTTTAATCCGATTTCGATGAAACTTGAATTGCATGTTTATAACCCAAGATATTAGTCCCTTTCTATTGTTGCTCATATCGAATTGTAACTTCGTGAATTATGGCCCTTGATTGTAAGGAAAAATCACTTTCTTTTTAGCTTGTTCTCTATCTCTCGAAAATTTGTGTATATCCTGCCTGGCAGCCGCTGGTTTATATATAAAACCAGCTTGTAATACGACATGAAATTCTTATTGTATTCTTAAGGTAATCGCCAAGGGCAAGATTATTCACCATACAAGAACAAGAGCATTAGCAGGTGAACGTACAAACTTTTATATACCTGTAACGGCTGATATGTCACCAAGTGCTCGGATAGTAACATTTTCACTGAGGGGAACAACAGCTGGATCAGAGGTAGTTGCTGATGCTACGTGGCTTGATATAGAAGAACAGTGCGAGAACGAAGTAAGTATTTGAAGAAAAACGCAGGGAATCTCATGCTTCGTTGGCGGCATCCCAGACCACAAGGAGTTCCACTGACAGAGGAAACCGGTCTTTATCTGGGTACTTCGTTTCATGAATTATGTCTTGTGTTTATAAATTTGGCAGGTTTAGCATTGGAAAGGTGACGAGAGGTAATAAACTGAAATCATCTGAATTTGGTTTTCTCAAATGGATTTTATTATGTTTCTACATTGTAGGTTTCGCTAAAAACTGGCAATGGAGAGAAGACATACAGACCGAGGGATGAAATGTCAATCACATTGACAGGTAGACCAAATACAACAATAGGTTTATTGGCAGTAGATCAAAGTGTTTACCTTATCAAGAACAAAACATTCTCTAGAACAAAGGTAAATATTCCCTAAACTGATTGGTAGATTGTAGTCTGAAATCAGTTATGTTCCGTAATGTTCACGAATCAGTCAATAAAGAGAGAGACAGAAAGAGAGATAGAGAAATGGGGTTTAACGTCCACTCGACACAAACTAGGTCGTTTCGGGACTAACACACGGTTCAATTTTATTTTCATAAATCGCTTGCGCGTAGGGGTATTTGGCAGTGGGGGGCAACCGGGGGATCCGGAGAAAACCCACGAGGTTGGACAGGCGACCCAACTCCTTGCCACGTACAACTGGGGATTCGAAACCACGCCAGTTTATTTAATCACAGGCTTTATGATACAGCGCGCACGGTAACCATTCACCTACCCAACCCCCCTAATCAGTCAATAAACTGATGCAATAAATTAATATTGTCTCCGTTAAAAGACACGTTTGATTACAGCGACTGCATAAATATACTATTTAGTGTAGATGAGGACGTGTACAATAAAATATGACTGTTATATGATTTTAGTTTTTTGCTGATATGAGAGCCAATGATAGAGGGTGTGGTTCTGGTGGAGGTAGAGACAGTGCTTATGTATTTCAGGTAAGCCATTCAATTATTAGATAAAACTGGCACAGCAATTAAGAGTCTTGACGATAGGACGGTACGCTAAATCGGACAGGATTCTAATAGTATTATACGCACTTTTATTAATTGTTTAATGGTATTTAAGCATGATGTTGTTATAACTAAATTTAGGGTGCTGGTTTGGCTATTTTAACAAACGCTGATATGAAAACTGAGACCAGATCATCAGAAGGTTGTCCAAATAAAGCAGTTAGAAGAAAACGGTCTTCAGGTAAAATGTTCATTGACACGAAACATAATGTGACTAAAACTAATTATTTTTGGAAACATTCACAGGCATTTTTATAAAAAAAAAATACATAACATAGCTCTACACAAATAACTTTATTTTGTAAAGTAACAGTAATATGTACTATTGTTTTAATGTAAAGACTACTACTAGGAAATTAGCGAAGGTGATTAAATCCCAGAGGGTCTCCAGAAACGACTGTAGTCCATAGTATTGCTGAAACGTTTTATTCTTCGGACCATTGCTATATATATAGTAAGGAATTTAA
The DNA here is from genome assembly GCA_917208275.1 of Patella pellucida. NCBI lineage: Eukaryota > Metazoa > Mollusca > Gastropoda > Patellidae > Patella > Patella pellucida. Next base: position 27,265,205 of record OU795038.1, on the reverse strand, counting down.
GGGGTAAAAAGCTATCGCACGGTTACTAAATTAAGCGAGACTGGGGTGTATATCACTTTGGAACTTTTTTTGGTGTTACAGAACAACCACACCGAAGAAAAACAACCTAGACAACTGTGTAATGTTAAAGTCAGGTTGTTTTTTATTTACAGAAGACTTAGTAGAAGAATTGTGCTGTAAAGAGGGATATGAAGAAAGTGGTGCTGATTTACAACGTTGTTTTAATGCTGCTAAATATGTCCGCCAATCAACTAATTCATCTTTATGTGCTGAAGAATTCTATAGATGTTGTAAATACATGGTGAATGGTGTGGAGATTGTGGAGGCAAGTAAGTAAGCTTAACACGACAAGTCTAGCGTCAGCTACTTTCGTTGATGAAAATTGCATTTGTCAGGTCAACTGAATACGTACTGTACTATGATTTTTTATAAAAAAATTTAATTAGATATAGTTCATTGGTAATAGATGTCAGAATTTGTCAAAGTCGATTTTGTGTTCCGTGCTGGCCTTTCAGGCACTTTACTTTTAAGAAACCATATATTACACCACTTCTTTAAGTGGCATAACAATATTTATGGAATAACATTTATTGGTTCATTAACATACTCTCGTCTTTGTCATTACACTATTCTATTAAACTATAATATGATTATAGGATTAAACAGACACGAGAATAAAGATGTAGAGGATGTATTGTTTGATGATGAAGATGTTATGATTGACTTACCTCTTCGAACTAACTTTCCGGAATCTTGGCTGTTTGAAGAACATACTTTAGGGTAAGAACTTGACAATTCCAAACTAATATGACTGGTGTTGGTGTAATCTCTCTTCTTAAAGGAGCTAAATCGCTAACATTTGGGATCTAGAAATTGACAAAGGTGGGTCGCAACGCAAATAATACTGTAATATGAATGTATATAAACTGATTTACATTCAATGGTTTCCCTTCTTACTCCGATTTCAAATCAGTCATGTTCGGCGAAATAAGCCAGCAGTCTCAATTCAGTGTAAATTTCTAGTGTCTGGTTATTTGGTGCAATGTGTCTAGCCTCGTCCTTCGTGTCTCTTGTTTCAACTGGCCGAACTGGGGATGAAGCGCATTGCGGTACACGATTGGTAAATTGTTTTTTTGTCTGTTGATTTAAATTGACAAATAATTCGTGTGTTCAATGTTGAAGATTTTGGATGATATTGAGTTAAAGACTTGGCTTCTTTAAGCAGTGCGTTGTGTTAAAAATGGCCAAATTTTGTTGTTTTAATTATTAGTACACCTGGTATACTTATTCTTTCTATAACAATTGCTACCTGTTTTTTCTTGCAAGAGTCATACAGCTAATAAACATTTTGCTTTACTCTGTTGTTGCATTTGATAGTCCTTGATCACTTACTACATTATTGTGAAAGATGAATCTCCGTTCAGTATTTTGTGTAATTGAAATTTCACCGATCTAAGCTCGTTGATCGTACGGTTTTTATCCCAACGGAGACACCTTGTGGACCTATTTAAATCCACCTGAATCTTAGCTGGGGCATTATCTTGCTTCGGTACATAATAAATTGATAATTTAGGGAATATGCAAATGGTGCATCGGGACTTGTAATAAAGGCAAAACTGCTCCAAACAACACGTGTTCTACAGTCAATACTTTGGGCAACTATTATGTCGATTTGTAAACTATATGAAATAAATCTGATGTATTTATTATTACAGAGAAGATGGTAAAACTGAATTAAGTGTTGGGTTACCTGACACAATTACAACATGGATGTTACATACCGTATCTATATCTAAACAACATGGCTTCTGTGTCTCTAAACCACACAATGTCACCGTATTTAAAAACCTTTTCGTTCATTTGGATCTACCTTATAGTGCTGTACGACTGGAACAACTGGAAGTCAGAGTTACTATTTATAATTATTTGAAAATGGATTTATCGGTAAGTTTGGTTTTAAACAGTCATGACTAATATCTAGCGATCTGTGGTTTATTTCTTCTGTTAAAACGGATTCAGTAAAATGATGACCATTAATAGCAAGCGGTCTGAAAAAAATTGCAGAGAACAAACTTAAATTGAAGTCGAGGGGTTGGATGGTCGAATGGTAAAGCATGTGCGCGCTGTAAAATTAAGCCTGTCATTAAGTCAACTGGCGTGGTTTCGAATCCCCGGTTGCACGTGACAAGGAGTGGGTTCGCATGTCAAACCTCGTTGGTTTTCTCCGGGTCCTCCGGTTTTCTCCCACTGCTAAGGACCCCTGCACGCAAGCCAATTTTTGAAATAAAATTAATCTATATGTAAGTCCTAAAATGATCTAGTTTGTGTTGAGTGGACGTTAAACCCCATTTCTCTTGAAGTCAAGGTTTGTGTTATTTTGTTTTCTAGGTAAAGTTGTTTATACAGAGTGTTGAAGGTGTCTGTTATTCTGGTGAACCAGGGGAAAATTCTGAGATGGCACACATGGATATACCACCAAATGATGCTGCTTCGGTATCATTTCCTGTAATTCCCCTGGAATTAGGTCTCTTCCCCATACGTGTATTTGCGTACTCTTCTTGGGGTCGGGATGCTGTGGAAAAGTTCTTGTATGTTGAGGTGATTTACTTTATTTCTTTTTTAATCAACGTGTCTATATAAAGAACAGCGTGCCAATTTAATTTTTCATTCATTGTCAATCGGGATAGCATAACGAGCGTGTCGATTATGCTTTTCTGAGATTCTAGACCTATCCTAAGTTTTATTTTTTTTTATGGGTTTTAGCCTAAAACTACATGTATACATTTAACAGCAAGTATATTGTGTTTTAAAATTCATATTCTTATTTCATTGCATGTAATGTGTCCGACAGATAAATTCTCTAGTCAGTTAATGATATAGCCAGTCAGTCAAAATTGGCAAATATGTCTGAAGCGAGAACCCTAGAAGGAACATGAGACATTTCATTAATGATATATTTTTAAAAACAGAAAATGATTGAGGAGCAGGCTAGATATTTAACCCTCTCTTATGTTACAAAAAAAATATACAATGAAGTTATATTACTAATTCATGAACAGGTTGTTAATCAAAAAAATGAACAAAATGACTATGTACATGTATATATATTTATAATTTCAAGTTTGCCATAACCTTAATGTAACTTATACGGATGTAATTGATGTTTAAAGATTTGACATTTATGTAAGAAACGTTTGGTTCTCGATTTTAGGGGGAAGGATTAGAAAAAATCCATACGGTATCAGTGATGCTTGATCCTACAGGAAAACGTCTAATACGTGATAAAGCCAAGAACGTTTCAATTGATATTAAAAGTAAGTCATTTAATAATTAATATTATCACAATATTAATATTCATTTATAAATGAAGAGTGAAGACTTTTTAACGATTCGCATGTTTAACTAATAATTTTAACGGGGGATATTATTTAAATGTAAAATCATATGAACTAGCCTGTTACTTGCAGATGAAGTCGATGAGGTTGGAAATCGGCAGACTGTACAATTAGACCTTGACTTACCGCAGAATGTAGTTCCCGAAACTGAAAAATGTACAGTGAGTGCGATAGGTAAGTAATAATTATCATAACATTTAAATAACTTTATTGAAATGGAGTTTAACGTTCTATACTGTTCTGCACCTACTGGGCTAATGAATACGGGATAACTTTAATAATTAATTCCAGTATCCTTGGTGAGTAAAAAGTGAAAGGAAACCTATCGGAGATAATGTGCCATGATCAATGTTGTGAATCTTTCAGTCAAACCTAATAGCAGGTTACCGAGCTTCACATATTTGTGATGCATCGGCTGCTTACTATATTATTTCCTCTAGAATACATTCAATCAGGTCCAATATATTTGGAAAATTTCACACAGCTAGTTATATCTACTTTAGCTTATGTTACTTATTTAGTGATGTCGCCTGACTAGGAATTATTCTTGTCTGATATGACAGCTTGACTCTATAGTGGACGTCAAAGAATATTTGAGCTTTGGAATTGGACAAAGGGTAGACAGTAATGCAGCTGTGCAGGTGACACTAACCGATAATCTCCATTACTACCCTTCCATATCCCCATATTATAATTACACATACAACTAGAGCGTCATATTTGGAGTGATGAATTTAAAACATATAAGTTACCTCCAATTTTTATGATAGGTTTCCCAATTATTATTATAATTCATTACATTTTCAGGTGATGTATTAGGTCCAACAGTGTCTGGTATAATAGATGGCGTAGATACATTATTAAAACTACCAACTGGCTGTGGTGAACAGAATCTCATACATCTAGCACCTAATGTATATGTTATGAGATATCTGAAAGCTACTGGACGACTTGAATCAGGCGTTGAGAAAAAGGCGCGGGCATTTATGAGACAAGGTAGGAATGGTAGTATAATGAATTGGTCATACTCTCGAAATTGTTAAATTATGGTCAAATTTATATCCTGAACCCGTTAAATGACAACATTCTTTATTACACCACTGTATTTATTACAATTAAAGCCAGTTTACGTCTGGTCACGCTGCTATATCTATTACATAGAATAAAGATTGGAAACCGCAATGTAAAACGTAAGAGGCAGCAAACACAGTGACCTCAACCTTTTCTAACAGCAGATACACAATAAATATAACGCCTCGAAATTGCTGAAATGGTTGTTGTTTGATAATTGTAGGTATGATGAGGCAACTTACTTTTAAAAAAGACGATGGTTCATTTGCCACATGGCCACATGCTGAATCAAGCACATGGTAGGTATATAACAAGTATTCTTCTAGTTGTTAACGAGGAATAAATTCTATTTGTTTATAACTATGTCTAACAACTTGGGCAAGGAGATGGTGTCGCCTGCCCAAACAGGTGGAGTTTCTCCGGGTCATCCGGTTTCCCATTTTTTTTTCTTGACCTGTGTTACAACGTTTCTGAGACGGTCTGTGTACCAACTGTTTTATTCTATGTAATTCAGGTTGACAGCATTTGCATTAAAGGTGTTAAATCAAGCGAGAAGTTTTATACCTATTGATACCAATGTTACTTGTCAAGCTTTACGCTGGATATTAGATAAACAAATATCAGATGGTTCATTTAGAGAAGATTCATGGGTTATGCATAAAGAAATGTTGGTAAGTCTGTTTATGTGATTTTAAATCTAAACCAAATATAGTAAAGCAGTACTTAACCAAATCTATAGTACAAGTATTAGTAGTGGTCTTTGGTCGAGTGGTCTAGATACCTTAGTATGGTGGTTACTTTTGAATACTGGAGTGAGACTTTACTTCCGCTAGGATCGGTCTGCCAGTGGACAGTACAGGCTTGTCGTTTCGGACACCGAAATTTCGAGATAATGGAACTTTAAAGGTTGTGCGATAGCTCAGCGGTAGAGCGTAGGACTGCCAACTGCGAGATGAATATATGCCTTCATGAGTTTGATTTTATTGTATGTACCTATTTTTATTTTAAAGGGAGGAACTACTGGTGAAACTACACTAGCAGCGTTCGTGTTGATATCGTTATTAGAGAGTGATTGTAAACCAGAGGTATTGTAAAATATATTGTTTATATCATTATCTGCTTGGTCTTCTGGTCTTCTGGAACACTTGATGCCACTTCTTATTGCTGCTGTATTTATATGATTTGATAAAGATTTCAATTGTCAGGCAGTTGCTGTAAGATTTCATAAACACTATCATGCTTCAGTCCTTAGTGTCCATGTGTTCAATATTATCTGGAACACCTGGTGCTATTTCTCATTGGTTAGTATTTATATGTGATCTCTACCTCTCTCTCTCTCCCCTCTCTCTCTCCCTTCCCCCTCTCTCTCTCCCTCCCTCGCCCCCTCTCTCTCTCTTAGTTTAGTTTCTTCTTAATTTCGAAAATACTGTTGTGCTAGACACATACAATGACTTTTTCAATATAAACTACTGTATTTCCTATCCAGGATGGTGATTATCAACTGAAGACCATAGAATATTTAGAAAGTAAATTAGATGAATTGGATCGGCCATTATCAGTTGCCATGACAACGTATGCCTTGGCATTATCTTATAGTCCTGCCAGACACAGAGCAAATGAAAAATTACGAAACTTAGCTGAAACGACTCCCGAAGGTACGTTTCCCCGTTTTTGAGTAACATGTTGATTAGAAATTAATGTATTTTTGATGACACTATCCGGTTTAACTTAAAGTAGCTATATAAGTCTCTAACTCAATATCATTCAAAATCTTCAACATTGAAAACACGATTTATTTGTCAAATTAAATCAACATTGATGCTGTGATCTTACCGGAAAAAGATGGGCTTTTGATATCCAATATTTAAGACAAAATAAATCGTGTACCATAATGCGCTTCAGTCCCAGTTGTAACAAGAGACTCAAGAAACGAGGCTAGACACATTTCAACAAATCAAACGGCGTATGTAGACTGAAATAACCAGACGTTAGAAATTTGCACTCGATTGAGGGTACTGACTTATTTCGCCGAACATAACTGATTTGAAATTGAAGTAAAATCCTAAACCATTGAATGTAAATCAGTTTACATGTATATACATTCATATAGCAGCATTACAGAGCCTCGTCTAAGGATTTAGTCGCGCGCGGCATTGTTGGGCGAACACTGCAGGTGTCAGTCTGCGCGGGGGGTCCCCCTCCCCTGAAAATTGACTCCCTTAGATTTCTGTGCACTTAAAAAATAGTTTCGGAGATTTGTTACAATATAAGTTTTGGCATCTTGTTAAACCAGGGATCGATTAATACCCTGTAAAATCGAGATCAAATCCAGAAATATACCGATAAAACAATCAGAAAGACGGTGTTGTAAGCCTACGCACCATGTTATAGTATTACGTACGGTTTCAACCATCAAAAAGACAAACTTTCAACAAACACATTATCACTGGATACCAGGACACTCGTTCCAATGTGAGACCACGGGAACCTCGCTGCGCAGGCTGCTGACTGGTTCGGTCAGCCAGGGATATGACAGATTATCAGCCTCAAACATGCTTAGCATATGGGAAAAACCTATGTATGATTTACAAAACGTATGTATGTTGCCGCCCAGTCTTCAACGTTTGGACTCAGTAGGCGGCACAGTTAGGCCAGTGCGTGGCGGTGGCGCCGCCTAGTCACCATGTTAAACGAGGCTCTGCAGCATTATATGCGACGCGACCCACTTTTTGTCAATTTCTAGGTCCCAAATGTTAGCTCATTTAAAGGGACACTAACACTCTTGCTGGCTTGGCAGTTCCAGAATATTTTTTTTAGCTTTATTCTAACTACTAGAGGTTTAAGGGTCCTACCTGTTGTATAAATTATCCATTACATCTTATTTTACTTTTCCAGAGGGTTGTAAAATATGTTTAAATCCAAGAATTTAAAAGTGTTTACGTAAAGCTTTTCAACCCATGTGGTTACCATGTAGTTGAATTTTTCCAATTTTTAAATTTTTTAAGTGTGTTAAGATGAAATTTGTATCATTTATTAGTTGGATTATTGTAAAAAAAAAAAAAGTACAATTTTTTAGGCAGAATGAAGTTTGGGACATATCATTCAGTTACAACAAGAGTGGTATTGGGGCTTTAATGCTGTGATGACAACTTTATGTGACCATCGTGTGTTGTACTATCATATATACTTTTACTGGATAGGGATGTTTCTTCATTTTGCTATGTACATTGTCATCACTTACCTCATTTATCTACCCCTTAGTTGGTGTGTCAGCAAGTCATAAACTTTTTGTAATCAGTCTACAGACCCTGGGTGTTTTGTTTGGAATTCTTTAAGGGTTGTAATAAAGCAAGAATCCAATTAAATTTGTTGATAGACAATCGTGTATTATGATTTTAACCTTGTTCTATGTAAAAATTAGTTGAGTTTTTTTTTTTTTTGGGGGGGGGGGGGTGTTAACGTGGATGACTTTACTATAGGTGAAATTTTAAGAAGGCATTCAAACTCCTGATCTCTGCTTTTACTTGCTTATTTATGTAGGTTTTGTCTTCTGGGGTCCTGGAGAAGAGGACGATTTTAAACTAGGTTTAACACCGCATTGGTTTAATAAAGAACCTAATGCCTTGGCTGTTGAGGCTACAGCCTACGCTCTGTTAGCTCAGTTAGAGATGGGAGAGATACAGTATAGTAATCAGATAGTTGGTTGGTTACTACAACAACGTGAATCGCATGGTTCATTTGTCTCTACACAGGTAAGCCACAAGACAACACCCGAACTTTGCCCACACTCGTCCGAATACATTCGTATTTTGCATCTCATTATAGAATCCATATAAATCTCATATAAACTCAATAAGACCAAAATTTAAGAGCTAGGAAAAGGTTTTGCAACACTTCGTAAATCCCATGCTGTGTGGCTTCAATTCAAATCTACGGCTCGACGTTTAGGGACCACATGAAATTACACAATAACATTTGATTCCCCATGGTCATGATCACTGAATCTTAATCTTTGGCAATCTGGTATCCAAGTTAAATTATTCTACCAAATTACATCCAGGTTCTCTATTTTTGAAATGTTTTGTTAATGGCTAATTTTACAGGATACGGTGATAGGTTTACAAGCTTTATCAGAGTACAGTATTAGAACTTATTCAGCCATATTAGATATGACATGTCATATAACATCAGAAGCTGATCAGAACTTCCAGAGACTTATATCACTTCGACATGAAGATGCTTTAGTTCTTAAATCAGTACCTAAGGTATGTGTTGTATAATTTAAAGTGAATCATAATGTTTATTAAACGTGAATAATACACTTCGAAAATGTATGTCCCTTTTTTCGGCATTTTAATACATCCTCTGGATACGGTCATATAAGTTGCTTTATGTTAAATTATGTTAAATACATGTCTTTGGATTTTCGTACCACTTACAAAAGTAAACAAGTTTAAAAAATCACCTGACATTTCGCGTCTAACATCGGGATCGAACCCCGAAACCCTCTGTTTAGTGATCCAGCACCAAACTCACCGAGTCATTTGGGCTCCCATATTGGTAGACAATTAAAGAAAAATATTAACACCACCATCGCATCACACCCCGGTGATTGGTTTAATTTTTTAATAAACGCCATTTCCTATGTTAAAATTTGACTTATGCTCTTCCGAAGAAAGATTATAATGATTTGAAATTTGACCTGACCCAAATGGTCTTCCATACTGTTCGTACCAGAATGTTTCTAAACCCCAGCTAACATTATGTTTACCATATCTTGTTAGGTACCAACAGGTGGTAAGTTAATGTTTGAAGCTGCAGGAACAGGTGTAGGTATGATGCAGGTAGAAGTTAGATATAATATACCTGAAGAAGGGGATTCCTGTAAATTTGATGTAACTGTTGATAGCAGACGGTTGTCACACATGGTTTACCAATTCTTCAATCAGCACGCCAGGTAATTGTAAAATTAATATTTATAAGAGAGAGAGAGAGAGAGAGAGAGAGAGGGGGGTGGGAGAGATAGATAGAAATGGGGTTTAACGTCCACACGACACAAACTAGGTCATTTCGGGACTAACATATGGTTTAATTTTATGTCAATAATTCGCTTGCGCCTAGGGGTCTTTAGCAGTGAGAGGAAACCGGATGTTCCGAGGAAAACCAATGAGGCTGGACAGGCGACCCCACTCCTTGTCACGTACAACCGGGGATTCGAAACCACGCCAGTTAACTCAATGACAAGTTTATGATACATCACGCACATGCTAACCATTCGGCCATCCAACCTCCCGAAAAAACGGTTTATTGTAAATTTTAACTGTATGAGAGAGAGAGGGGGAGAGAGAGAAAGAGAAAGAGAGAGATGGGTTAACGTCCACTCAACACAACTAGGTCATTTCGGGACTAACATATGGTTTAATTTTATTTCAATAATTCGCTTGCGCGTAGGGGTCTTTTGCAGTGGGAGGAAACCGGGGTGCCCTGAGGAAACCCACGAGGTTGAGAAGGCGCCCCTATCTCCATGCCACATACGCTCACAGCAGGGCTCGAAACAACAGCCGCAAGCCAGAGGTGTCCATAAAGGCATTTATTTATATGTTTATAATACATTTATAGGGTCTTCGATCAACAGTTTAGTGTTTTCTTGTACATTGGTTAGGCAAATGGTTAACTTTTGGAATTTTATTTAGTATACCCAAATAAATGCAAAAATGCATAGAAACGATTTCTTTTAATTTGTTGGGGGTAAAATCATAAATCGACTGGACTAATGGACTTTCATGCCTGCTTACCTGTGGACATCAAATTAATGTTAGTTATAGTCAGCCATTATCTAGAAATCACATTAAATTATAAACAAAATTGACTTGACTTATGTTTATCCATACATAATAAATCTGTGAAGATTTAAGGTTGCTAGGTATATATTTTATTTTAATTTTTTATCCACATAATGTGGATTTCAAATATTCTTTCTCTATCCATCTCTCGATGGGCGTATGTTGCATTTCATGTGGGCGATATTATCGTCGTAATTTCTCATTCGGGTTGAAGAAGGAAAAAGCAAACAATATCGTTTATTAAGTAATGGTACATTGAATATTATTTTATAACATCAACATATAATTTTATTCATTTAAACCATAACCTAGCATCCTCATTCAGTATTCGGTTAATATTGCATATTTTGGTATTAAAGTCACGTGCTATTTATTTTCTATAAAAGGTATTTGATCAGTTTTATTGTGAAAGACATGTAATTATCTCCCTTTAATGTCGACAGACTTGTGAACAAGTTAGGCAGCTTAGCAAATTGATATGGACGTTTAATAATAATCGCGTCATTTTACAAGGGTAGCAAATTAGGCCTGAGGCCTTTTTCCAATTTGGCCCTTGGCACAGATCGTGCGAATGATTTCGATCATTACTGCAGGAAGAAACCGAATGGACAAAATTGCTATTTAATTAAAAGTGATTTGCAAAAACTTGTTGAAAAAGTTTGGTCTAATTTTCAAAACACTTGGCTGCCATGCAAGATATGCCCACATTTTGCAAATATGTTTTAGAAAAAAAAGCCTTTGGCTTTCTACAAAAGCGGTTTCCTTTTATCGGGGGTAACGCGTGTCGTACTGATGAGGAAAGTATGAGTTTGTGAGGGGATGGTTGCTAAAAACCAGGGGCCTGTTTCACGAAATTTTAACTAAGATAAAATCCGATTTTAGTAATTCGATTGGATAGTATTAGATTGATTTTAGCGCTTAGCCAATCAGATTTAAGTATGTACTAAAATTTGGATTGTATCTTAAGTTAAAATTTCGTGAAACAGGCCCCTGGTTATTTTAACGATCCGTTAAACTCTAACGGATCGTTATCATGGTAACATAGAAGATAGTATTAACAAAAGACTTAAGACAGTGAGACAACTGTGAAGTCTGTTCAAAAAACTTGAGACAAAAAGATCACTGTAGAATTTACTACAGAAAAAAACTATATAATACTTTAATTGTTAGAAATATTAACATAAAATATATGTAGAAAAAATTTGCACCGCAGAATGTCTGTGGCCTGAATTTCCCACAGGCCATCACAATTCTGTAGAATATAATCTGTAGAATACTGGAGAGTGGGAGTGAGAGAGAGAGAGAGAGAGAGAGAGAGAGAGAGAGGGGGGGGGTGTTAACGTCCACTCGACACAAACTAAGTCATTTCGGGACCAGTATATGGGGTTCAGTTTTATTTTAATAATTCGCTTGCGCGTAGGGTTATTTAGCAGTGGGGGGAAACCGAAGGACCCGGAGAAAACCCCCGAGGTCGGACAGGCGATAATTGCTTATGATAAGACAATATTTCATGCCATTTCATGCACTAACAAGACAAATTTGTGAAAACCCAGACCACTGGCATGGGTTCCATTTGACAAATTTTAAAGTATATGAACGGGCCACTTTTTAAACATTTTGTAAAATTAAATACAGATATGGTTGTAATTTACAGAACAAATTGTGAGCTATGTTCTCAGTCGTGTAATAATGATGTGGAGGAAGAAGAAGAAGAAGAAGATTACGAGAATTTCAAATTTCCAGACATAATACCACGTATACAAAGATTACATTTTAAAACTGACGAAGAAGAAAATAGCAGTGTTGGTTCTCGTATAGGACGACCCCTTTTCCGTATAGGAAGATCTCCTTATAATCATCAGCGTTCACGACGATCTATCAGTGCTCGTGTGCTGTGTATAGAAGTTTGTGTTCGGTATGTATAAATATAATCAATCGGTATTTGCACGATAAAGTTTTATGGAAAAAAAATATATCGACAATTGGCATATCACATGATTTTTTTCTGGAATTCATTAGTGGCAACAGTAAATGAAATGAAATGGGATTTAATGTCACCTATTGTTCTGCTCCGACTGTATACTAATAAAAACGGGCATAGACCATACAGTGAACTATGATCTAATCTTATATCGAATTCCAACACGCTAATATGTCCCATCCAAACGACTATGCGTTGCCCATTACCAGTCCCTCTGTCCGGCACCACTTATAAGGGGGAACCACACCGGAAAATGGCAAGAGTAAACAAGGTTGGTGATAAGAAGGAACCTTGTCTGAACCCCATTTCAGTAATACACTTATATCGAATTCCAACACGCTAATATGTCCCATCCAAAGAGTATGCGTTGTCCATTACCAGACCCTCCGTCCTGCACCACTGATAAGGGGGAACCACGGCGGAAAATGGCAAGAGTAAACAAGAGGGAACCTTGTCTCATCCCCATTTCATTAATACACTTGGGCAAATATATGTTATTTATAGCCCTTCATGTGTGAATGTTAGGTTGAGTAAAAGTTATAAATTCTATTTAAGATTTCAAGGAAAACAAGAAACAGGGATGTCAGTTTTGGATGTTGGTCTCTTCACTGGCTATCAACCAATAGATAATGATCTTAATTTGGTACGAATATATTTTAAATGTGATTGTTTTGGTGCTTTATGAGTTATAAATGTAATTTTGAATTATATATGGGCATTATATGGTCACATAAATAAATTATACCTGTTATGTTATATTGTTTCCAAATGAAGCATGTAATAATAAATCAAATGAATTATCTCTTTTCTAATTGAAGATGAAGACCAATGGGAAAATCCAGCATTTTGAGACATCCCAGCGCTCTGTTATTCTGTATGTTGAAGAGGTGGGTCATAATTAAAATCCAACATGCCAATTGTTAGTCTTAAAGGGGAAGACCAACGATTTTCAACAAGGTTTCCATAAATCTTGAATATATATTGATAAATAATCCCCTCTGTAACACACGCAAAACCGGAAGTGACATAGTTGGCTCAATACGCTCACTGGGCTCTATAGTAAGCATACAGATTTGGCATAAGTTTACGCCCACTGCTTGTGTTACAGGGGGGATTATCTATCAATATATATTTAAGATTTATGGAAACCTTGATAAAAATCGTTGGTCTTCTCTTTAAATAATTTCAGCGTTTCAGTCATTTACGTACTTTTTTCATCCACTACTATTTCCTGTGAATTTAATGGCAGTGTGCGACTGAATCGTTTTTTCGTATTTAAGTCGTATATCTCCGACATACTATTATTTGTTAGTGTGAATTTAAATCGGGTTTGAAAGACATGTTACTAGCTTTCTCGTTATTTAAAGGCCTGCAGATGCATTCCTTAAATTATATTTTTTTTTTAAATGGTATTCCATGCTATGAACATGACAAGGATTCCTCGGCAGTACAGCAGTGTACAAATGTTGGCCTAAAACAAACAAAAAGGACCCCAAAATATTCTGATTGTTATTGGAATAATAAATAACGAGCCAGATGTTCCTGATTCAGAGATTCATGATTCATCTTAAGTTTATAATGTCAGACCTTAGAAATATTATAATAAGGGTGCCTCGGCAGCGCATAGTTTTTTCTTCTAATCCGGGCTTATATTTTTACTTAGGACTATTGCCAAATACTTACTATCATCAGTATGATTTCCTATTGTAAACATCCAATGAACACTTGAATCACGAATCACGAATTATGAATCACGAAACTGCCAGATTGAATTTGATTAACCAATGAAATGACACATACCGGTAATCATAATTAACTTTTTGCAGATATCTCACAAAAGAACAGAATGTTTTAAGTTTAGAGCTAAACAGAAACATATCGTAGAAAATATTCAACCTGCTAAAGTTCAAGTCTTTGATTACTATAACCCAGGTATAACTGTTATTATTGAATATGATTTTGTAATCCAGGTATAATTGTTATGTTGATTTTATTTTGGAGTGTTTACATGTATGAACCGTTCTTGCGTTCTGTTTTTACAAAAATAAGAAGAGAAAGCCACTATTCATAAGGTACTGATAATTGGTTCTTGTAAGAGGCAGTGTATGCTTACTAGTTCAGAACAGGGCAATATAGCCCTGTTGATACTGACGTGTCGGTAAACCACTTTTTTTTCACTTTTTCAAAAATACCTTCAAAACGTATGATTTGTAACTAATATGTGTGAGGGATGTAGTCTTGTGTTTGATTGATGTCCTGCAGTATTTGTCTGGGGGCCACAGTGACTCAGTAAGTATTCCAAAGTTCGATTCCAGTGTTGGCCCTTGGGATTTTCCAGTCTGATGCAGCGATGGGGGCCAGGCAAGAGAAGGGGTTGTTTGGTCGTTCGAATGGAACGAAACACGAGGTTCGGGTGTATACTTTTGAGCAGACACGTGATAGCTGGAATTCAATGAATTCCATCGTCGCTCTCTTGGCAAAATATTGCTCGTAGCTTTGATATAAATTTTCGTTTTACATTACATTTTAGCAATAAGATGCTCTTATTTCTACAAGCCGGATAATGTCAGTGGTCATCTTACTAATTTCTGTGACAAACAAAAGAGTATTTGTCAGTGTCTAGAAGGTAAGGTTCCTTTATCAATTTACCTTTTATTACATTTGGCCCACCAGTTGGGTATATGGAAACAAGAGATTGTATATCTTTATTTAGATAATTCTTGGGTAGTGGAAGGAAATCCGAGAACCCCGTAGATTAGCCAGTCGACGAAATGTGCTTCGATGGGAGACTGTCACCTAACCGGCTGGATGGATATAGAAGACGCATAATGAAGTCAACTCAACACAAACCAGGACTGGCATATAGTTCAATTTTATTTCAATATTTGGCTTGCGCGTAGGTATCATTAGCAGTGGAAGGGAGAGAGAGAGTGAGAGAGAAATGGGGTTTAACGTCCACTCAGCACAACTAGGTCATTTCGGAACTAACATATGGTTTAATTTTATTTCAATTATTCGCTTGCTCGTAGGGGTCTTTAGCAGTGGGAGGAAACCGGAGTGCACGGAGGAAACCCACGAGGTTGAGAAGGTGCCCCTATCTCCATGCCACATACGCTCACACCAGGGCTCGAAACCACAGCCGCAAGCCAGAGGTGACCGGTCAGCTAGAGGTCGAAGCGCGGCACTCTAGACCACTAGGTCATCCCAACCCCCCAGCAGTGAAAGGAAGTCGGATAAATCCCACGGGGTTGGACAGGCGACCCTACTTCTTGTCACGTACAACCGGGGAATCGAAACAACGCCAGTTGACTCAATGACATACCATATGATACAGACCATATTATGCTAACCAATCGGATATTCAATCCCCCGGTTCGTAAAGAGGTACAGTGTTGTGCTATCTTATATAAAGGTCGAATATATTCTAGAATCATATTTACGAGAATTACTGGATCCTTAATGATTACATCATTTTAATATAGTAAAGTGATGTTTGTGGTGATCACAAAAATCAAGTATTTTCTAGAAAGCGAATCAAGGTTTACCTTTACTTGATACAGGTTCGCTGCTGATCAGGTGGCTTGCACGAAAGTGAACTATACATTTCCGAAAAACTTGAATCACGCCTGTTGGTAACAATTATAGGTTTAAAGCTAATAATTAATATTGGTTAGGTCCCTACTTTAGAATTAATTGGGATATTTTTTTGTATATTTTATAAACAGGACGATGTAGTCAGTGTGAAAATATCTGGTATGGTAAGAAATGGAATGATTTAATAAAATATGCCTGTCTTAATTCTACATATGGTATGTTCTTTTGTAGTTGAAAATGAACCATTAATATAAATGTAATTTGTTACGGCAAAGTTTAACAATGAGGGACATAAAATTTTCGCAGCTACAGCCAGGCAACCATGGGCCAAAATGTGCTCGTTTTTCACTTTTGCAATGACATTTTTCAATCTTGCGCCCAATACAAATGTAATCCGTCCTTGCATAAGATAAGGCTACGGCTGATAAAGGGGGGGGGCAATGACTTAATGGATTAGATACTTGATATAATATTGATTAGTTATTTGCAGGCCCGTAGCCAGGGGGTGGCACGGGGGGCAACTGCCCTCCCAATACTGAGTATTGCCCCCCCCCCCATATCACAAGAAAATTGGCCTTTACCGCAAAATTCATGCAGATGCCCATGCTAGTTGGCCCTTCCGAAAACATCTTTGCCCCCCCCCCCCCAAAAAAAAACAGCTTCCTGGCTACGGGCCTGGTTATTTGTTGTTATGAACCTTTAACTACGACACGAAATGATTATATCATATCGCTCCTGTCGACAGGGGGGGGGGGCTCAAAATAGGAATGGTTACAATGGCATTGTGTCCTGTGTCAGTGTAAAGTAACCCTGGTTCGTTTTCGAACATTTAATTCCTGATTTTTAGTATTACAGATTAAAGTATTAGATAAACAAGAGGAATCAGCCGGATTTGAAAGAGTTCTAGCAAGTGTCCAAAGAGTTATATTTTCCAGTAAGTTTCCGTGTCAATGGAATTATAAAATGCAAATCTAATTTTGTTTATATTAGTCGTTTACTGAATGATGTCATCAAAACTGAAAAGTTTCCTTCGGTTTGGGGTTTTTTTTAAATGGGGTTTTACATCCTACATTTTTGCACCTTCTGGGCGAATTAAGACTGACATACGCCATGCAATTTTGCCCGGACAGCATCGTTACAATTTCAGCTGTCAATGGCTGTTTTACGTGAAAGCGTAAGTGTGGGCCTTCATGACACCTCGTGCTGTCGACTGTCGTACCATCCGAACGGCTAAAACATCCCGATAACCTTTCTCTGCGAATACCTAACTCCAGGATAGCCAGTCGGCGTCCTTTTCACTGATTAGTGAACAACCGCGCCCCCCCCCCCCCCTGATATGTTGTAGATTTATTGTGTAGATATTTAGCTGGGGGCAAAATTGTATCGTGTTTGTCTGGTTGGTGTACTTGGGGGGGGGGGGGTATCGAAAATATGTCTTGCCACAGTTACTGCCCCTGTCTCCGAAACCGTGTAAACTTTCTACAGTATTAAGAATTTGTTCAAAATACATGTATCTGATGCTGCATGGTAAGCCCATCGGAGGAACACAGTTGAAACAGCCGCGCAATGATTTCACCAGAATTCCCTGAAACACTGTAGCCTATACAACCTACAGTTCAGAGATTTTATTTATTCTTCTGTTCTGTTAGTAGAGGCTCAATTTCACACAGGGTTATTATCAAAACTTGTGAATGCTGTGTAGGAAAAGTGTTTCGGTTTTTTTTCAACTGGCAGGAATTGAGTCAAGTTATTGCACATTTAAAAACAAAGTGTTGATGGTTGGCGTATATTCGTGAAATTTAAATATTCGTCATTTGAGAAGCTGTGATATAAAGAATATAAATTTGAATACTGTTTTATTTAGGTGGAGCTATTGAAATTAAAAGCAAAGATAAACTGATTTTATTAAAGAGGTCGTCTTGTATGTGTCCCTCTGTTGAAGTGAATAAGAATTATATTTTTATGGCTGGAATTCCAAAACGATTCAGAGATGATGAAGATAATTTGGTGTAAGTACCTTTTATATCTGGTCGTAAACAAATAAATTAAAGCTGCGAAATTTCACATTTTTAAGTTTTATTTTTAAAATAAAAGCCTAACAATAGATGGTATCCATAAATAGTCCCACCTTGTTAAAGAATAGTCCTATTAATCATATAATTCACTATTGTCAGCTGAGAAATTGGAAAAAATATAATTTTCAACTTCAAATTCCAACGTTGTAATATGGCTGTTCCATTGTTAGTGCTAGTCAATATGAAAACAAGGGGGGGGGGGTAATTGTGTTGTTATTTCCTGTGTCAATGATTTTAAGGGTAGGAAATAATGCAATTGTATCATATTCTGTGTCATTATTTCAGATAAACATTTCCAATAACACTAGAGTTAGTTAGATTTAAGATAGCCAGTAATGTGTAAACTACATGCTAGTAATAATATATTTAATGTTGAATCTCGAAACATCAGTCCAGAATTTTGTTTATGTTTTGTTTTTTGTTTTTTGTTTTTGTTTTTGTAAAAAATAGTTTTAAAAATCAAGAGTTCATGTTAGCGTGGTTCAAGCCATGAGAAATTTGATAGTTTCCGAAAATACAAATCACGCATCTTTACTTTAATAGAAATATTTTTTTTTAGGTATGCATTCTTGATGGACAAAATGGCCGTTGTTACTGAAGTGTACAAGTCTAAGCAAAAAAATATTAGCAAAGAACAAAAACAAATGGCGAGACAGTTTAGACGGTTCCAAAAGAGATTATTGCGCAAGGGTTGTACAAGACACCAGAAGAAGAGTAGAATGTTGCATGCTTTTCCTGGTGTTTAGCATTCCAACATAGAGCAGGACAGACAAATCCACATGAACATATGAATATAGCTTGCAACCTTTCGGAAAATTCATATTTTTTAAATTGGTTCTCGGGTTTGAATATTTGCTATCGGGGTACTAAGCTATCGGTTTGGTGCTTTCAGTCTCCCAATTCTGCTGTTAACAGTGAATGCACACCACTGCATTCTGTTGTCGGGTTGACGTTGATTTTTATTGAGCTTTTCCATTGGGAGTCAACGCAAATTAGCGAATACAAGTAAAGGGTCTTCTTTAGCACATATTTAAAGAGATCTACTAAAGATAATACATACACGAAAACTCAATTTGTGTATTTTATTTATGCCCCGCTTATCACAAGAAATTATGCTGATTGGTTATTGTTTCTACATTTTTAGCCTCATCCAATTTCAAACTGACAAAACAGTATAATTCTTTCTAACTTTTTTTACAAAATGGTGCCAACGGTACTATGGTTTCAATCATGAACTGTTTTTGACTGAATATAATTATGTTAAACGTGCATTAAAGGTTTTATAATGTACACTTAACCGTCAAAAATTGTTTTATTGGTTTTTAGGATATTTAACATTTATGAGTACATTTGGTAGATATCTAAAGATCAACCCTTTTTATTACGTTAATTTGTGTTAATATATATTATTACAGAAAATAAACAAACTGTAAACATTTATATTACAGAAAATATACAAGTTGTAAATATTGTCTGGTCCTGGAACAGCTCCTTGTTTTAATATAACTGAAGCTGTGTATTATGTATTGTTTAATAGTCGAGAGCGAGACATTAAGTAATATATACTGTAGGTCCGAGTGTTTTTGCAATATATTACGCAATGTCTTAAGCTCGTAACCCTTAAACAACTTAAAATACAGACAATCCGCACGTGCGTTTACATTGAAATACGTCACGCTAGTATAACATTTCACAGGGTACGATTGGCAAGTTGCCCCTACGATTATTTCAAATAATGGTACGCCAACATCAAAGGGTGACGTCAAATCTGTATTTCAATAACAAATAGGATCAAACTATACATGTACAGTACTCTTTGCCAAATAATATATATATATTTTTAACATTAATATTGTTATATAATTCTTCATCAAATTATTATTCATATAAATGTCAGATATTAATATTAAAAATAAAAATGAATATGTATTGCTCCGAAATTAACGCAATGAAAGCCGTGTTCTCTTATTGTGTTTGTGCTATTGTAACCTAGGCATGGAAAGTACAGTCTTAAACACTGTGGACAGCTGGGGTTAAACCTCTGATTTTATTGAAGTGCTGGTTTGGAGGAAACTCGGGGAAATATGCATCTTATGCGTTGGCTATGTTTAATGAAGAAATTGCAGAACAGAGAGATTTTACGTTTGGGGCATTAAGCACGGTTGTCTCTGATGCATTAAACTGTCACATTGTTTACATACATGACCCAGTAGCGTTTTATCATTGAGGCGCTGGAGGCGCCAGCCTCCTCGCGAAAAAAATCAAAGAAGTTGAAAAAAAAACCGGGAGAAAAATGCTAAAACCGATGAGAAAAATGAAATGTACCCTAGTAAGGGAGGGCCCTAATAGCAGACAAAAGGGCCCCACGTTGAAAAAAAGGTCCCCACGTCTGACAAAAGGGCCCCCCTGACCATGGGAAAGGGCCCCGAGTCCGAGTCAATCATTTTATACACTGTTACTGTTGAATCCAGTACTGAATGAGAATGCAGTCATTGCATTGGCATGCAAATCATCAATCAAGAAATCACCTTTTCTGAAAACCTACTAATAAGCTATTCGGGAAAGAGATGGCTAGGTTGCCCAGTGTGGCCTGGCCTTTTAACTAAAACATATTTTAATTCAAAAATATTCTTTACAAAATAGTATGGCGAACTTATTTTTTATTCAACAAACATAAACATAGTACGTACATCTATTTACAAAACTTCCTTGTAAATTATATTAGCTAATGAATACGAATACGTTTACTTATTGTTACATTATTATAGTATTTGTTTATAATTATATGTAAAACGTTTCGAGTCTTTGATATACCTTGAATAAGTAAAACTAACATTGTATTTAATGTTTTTGGTAGTAGCGACGAACCATGTAGAAATATTTCGTGTAATTCAGTGAAAGGAATATATCCCAGCCATGTCAATTTACTGAAAAGGGCATTCAAAAAAATAGTGATACGACTTTTCGACAGATATAGCATTACAACTACAGTTTCGATTTTCAATTATATTTGAACGAAATAGATCAAAATTGAAACTACTACATCCACGTCGAATACGATTGTGGTATATCGTCGGTGAAGTTGCAAAAGGTCGTATCTTGGGTTTTTGATGAAAAATGATTTTTTGCATTTCTGATTTCCTCATCGTATGGCGCATCTTTTTATCTAATAATCGCATCTCTAGTCCAATCGAATAATTTTGTATGATCATGTGTCAAATCGTCGTATGATCATTTGAGAACATTTTTTTAAATGTAAAATGTCGTATCTGCAGAAAATTCTCATAAAAGTCTGCTTAAAGAGAGATACGACATTTTGTTTTGAACGTCTAAATTGTTTTCAATAATTGTAGTTTTTAGTCTCTCCTGTAAAATTAGGAAAAAGGGAGATACAACCTTTTGCCACTTCACCGACAATATAGAGAATGGCCTAGAACCAATACTTCTGAATTTTGGTGGCTTTCTTTTAGGTTTTGGAGATTGTTTAAATTATTTAACGTTTGCAGTGCCTTCCAAATCTTTTGATAAATTATTATATTCACGAATATTTTTCGGAAAGAATGATTTGTCTGATACTAACACGACAACGAGATTCCCGAATATTGGAGTTTCGTAAATTGTAAGGTGCTTGGGATTCGTTTACAAAATGTATAGTATTAGTAAAATACACGGGCCAGATTCCATGGATTATTTTATGTAACTGATTCAAACGTCTAATCTTTCTTCTTTCACGTAATTTTGACCATGCAGTTTCAAAATATAAAGATTATATCTCCTGTAACAACGCGAGCTGCCTTCATCTGAAAAATTTATAATTTATCTGAATTATAACTACTACAGTTATCTGACAAAAAGGCAAAATGCTTATTCAGTTCCAAGCCAAAGGTTTGGATTTCTCGGTAAACTCGGGAATCTAAACCGAGATGAACTGACGGAACCAGCATCTACATTGTTGGCCATCTACACAGACGATCTAGACGAACATTTCGAGAACGAACTGCAGCAATTCGTAAACGTCATCAAGGACAAAATTTTCATTAAGGATATAATTTTCGAGCTCCAGATTCTAGAAATGTTCGATTCAGAGACAAATGCTGGAACAGCGTTAATTTCGACATTTCCGAACATATATACGACATTGCGTATTTATTTGTCGATCATGGTCACCAATTGCTCGGGTGAGCGTTCTTTTTCCGCCTTAGCGCGGATAAAAAAATCACTTGCGTTCAAATATGGGGCATATAGGTGCACTAGCTTTATTGTGCATTGAAGCTAATCTTCTGGATTCGATTAATTTGGATGAGATCACCAAAACTTTCGCGAGCCGCAAGGATAGAAAGGAGGATGTCGTGTAACTGGAAAATGTAACGTCCTTGAACTTTGGTCAAATATTATTTGAAATCCACCATATTCCATTAATTATTATTTGATTGAGCTCCTGGTACGGTACGAACAAGGGATTTGTTTCGCATTCAGACTTCAGACAAGTATCGGATTGGGCACCGGACCTTAGAATAAACAGGCCTCGAGGATATGTAAGAATGCACCAAAATGTTCCTCGACCTCCGGTGGCCGGGGGCAGACCCCCCACCCCCCGCGAAAGAGGGCCCTCAAAATAGTATAGCCTCCGCCATGATAAACCTTAAAACGCCCCTGACATGACCTCCTTATTTTAAATAAAATAAAACCAAGTACGAACAATCCAAATCATAAGACAGAATTCGAAGTCCTAAAAACGTTATAGGCAAAATAGTGTATTCAAGCAAAATAGTGTAATCAGCAAATGGACTGCTCCTCGTGTTAAAAAAAAATACACGACAAGCAGTGGTAACAGGTGTCCGGAAGAGTAAGCTTACCCTGCCTGGCGCCACACCCGCCATAGCTGCATCCAATCTTAGGCGAAATGTCAGTGTGGTAAAGTACAGGGTCGTATCCACACCATAAGTCGTCGTTCCGTGCCGTTCTCTGGTGGACATCTTTCAGTTAGGCCATTGATTAGACGTCGGGGGACAAGTGATACTGCTTTCGGGTGGTCTCTCAGCATTCCGGCGGACATATAGCGATTGGAAATCCATTGCGGCTTGAGGCGGAAAGTCGTTACAGAAAGTACGTCCTACTTGTCGAATAAATGCCATGTTTTCGCGTTGGGACTTTACATTAGGTCGTTCGGAACATAATGGATCCTTCAAAACATTAATGTGTCCTGATAGAAGCCCGGTTGAAGAACATTCCTGCCGATTGCATACCAAATATCTACAAGAAACCAATGTTAAAAGATCCGATTATATACCCTATTATTTTAAGTTTGAAAAAAGGGAGGGGGGATGCTGCGCGTGCTTGATGTCGGAACACTGCAGTCATTGTATGGAAGATCTTTATTATGATTAATCATTAACATGAAACTAATAAGGTAAAGGATTCGCTGTTTGCTTCATTTTGTTAGGGAGGTGGTTCCCTTTTTTCAGTTTTATATAACGGTTGGATAATTATGGTCTTCAGCGTGTTAACAACGTTTGAAACTTAAAGTTGAGAAAAAAAAGCATAGGGTTCTTCCTAGCGAGGCAAAAACAAATTTATGAAATATTAGATACTCATTTTTGTAGAACACTACAACCTTTGCATATACTGCGAACAGACCGACCAACGACTTTCATGTTGGCGCATCAAAATTTTAGAGATAGAAAATCACCAATCGTTGAATATCACCTGAAAGGGCCGATCTCGGTTATATTAAAAGTGCTTAATTTTGTATTAAAATCCTATATATTAGGGCCATTATACCTGATACGTTTTCAAACAACTTCAACCCGTCAGTCTTCATCTGGAAATGGAGTTTGGTGTCCCAAGCCGTATAATACGATGGCTGGACAAAGCCAGACTTTCATATTTTTTTTAAATAACGTGTAGGTGAAATTTACCTTTCGTTATAAAATACAGCACTTGGATCATGCACTGCATAGATCTCTAAAAAAATTGACGTTCACGTCCAAACGACTCAAATTTGAGACAAGGTAATTACACTACTGTATTTGGGCGCTTCAGTGTCATTCGTAGACAGATTTATATTTTTGAGACTCCGGGAAAGTCCCTTTAAACAAAGATAGTAAGCTGGCACTGCCACACAGGATACGCCCACATTTTCGAGAGATGGATAGAGAATAAGCAATATCGAAAGTGATTTTTCCTACGATCAAACGCCATAATTCATTAAGTTACAATTTGGTATGCGCAAATATCGAAAAGAATCAGGATCTTTGGGTTATAACAATGCATTTCAAGTTTCATCAAAATTGTGACCTATACAGGGTCCACAACCATGATATACCATTTTTAAACAGTATTCGTGTACAAACGGCGGCCATTTTGTATGGCAATTTTGGTCAGTTTTCCCGAAATTTGAACTCAACCTTCATTAGGGTGTAACGGTGACATAACCAAACGATTTTTTAAATCGAATAATAATTGTAACCTCCAGAAGGACTACAAGCTAAACAAAGGCGATTTCGCGTATAATCAGGGGCCATAATTCAGGAAGCTACGATCCGATATGCCCAAATATCTAAAGGAACCAAGATCTTTGGGTTATAAGCATGCATTTCAAGTTTCAGTTAGTTATGATCCGATACGTGCAAATAACGAAAGGAGCCAAGGTCTTTGGGTTATAACCATGCATTTCAAATTTCATCAAAGTCGAATTAAAATTGTGACCTCTACAGGGTCCACAACCTTGATATACCATTTTTAAACAGTATTCGCACACAAACGGTGGTCATTTTGTATGGCAATTTTGGTCCGACTTTCCCGAAATTCGAACTCAACCTTCATTAGGGTGTAACAGTGATATAATCAAACGGTTTTTCAAATCGAATAATAATTGTGACCTCCAGGGGGACCACCATCTAAAATTGGCGATTTTTCGAACAATCAGGGGCCATAATTCAGGAAATTACGTTCCGATAGGCGCAAATATCGAAAGGAACCAAGATCTTGGGTTATAAACATGCATGTCAAGTTTCATCAAAATCAGTTCAAAATTGTGACCTCTATAGGGTCCACAAGCTAAAAACAGGATTTTTCGTACAATCAGGGGCCATAATCCACAAAGTTTTGATCCGATAATGCCAATATCGAAAGCAGCCGAGATCTTTTGGGGATAAACCTATATTTCAAGTTTCGTCAAAATCGGGTAAGATTTGTGACCTGTAGAGAGTCCACAAACGATTGTGGACGGACGGACGGACAGGGGCGTATAAAAACAGCCACCCTTCAGCCGCGAACTGAATGGGAAGGGGAGGTGGCATGCAGTGCCCGCGCGGATGATTTTCTTTTTCTTCCACATTCGTTGATTTAAAGTCGAACAAACAAACGTGCGAATTGCCCGTGTTGGTCGCACTCACTCTAATAAAATATACATGTACATATTATATGCTTCTAAATGAAAATAAGTTATATAATAAAATCATAGATAAACACCAACTTTGGTTACCGATTAAACGGTTTTAATTTATTGTAACTCCTAACAACATACAGGCATATAATTATCACCTTCATTTAACAATAGTTACATTATACAAGCATAAAATTCTTCGCACTAACACCACCACTATGGGGGAATGTGTAATGAGCTTTTTTTTAATTTTTAAAAATCTCTTTACAATGATAAGACCACTTGCTCAATTTCATTTTCAGTCGTTTGTTCTGATGCCGTTTTAAATTTTAATTGCTTTTACAGAGCAACAGATATTTGTCCTCTTTCAAAATTTAAAACAAAGACAGATGATCAATGTTAATCTATATTTGACATAAACAAAATAAATTGAGGCACGGATTAGCACATATTTATACTATTGTCAGGGACTATTTATATAATCATTTAATCTTTGGACAAACATCAATCATTAATTGACAAAAGGATAAAGCATACTCTTCATTTCTCATATATCCATAGACAAAACTATATTAATTTAGCACTTACATGGTTTGTACCAAGGCCTAGCTACAGTTCTATTGAAAGGTTCCTGTGAATGTCTTAACTTGCAGACTATCACAGAGTACAGTTTTCTACTATTAAATTGCATATTAGAGAAAATCAAGAATAAATGCCTAATATTGGTAAATAAAGTACAACATCCATCTTACAGTCCCCGGTGAATTAATCCCACCTAAACTGGCTTTAGGGGGGGGGGGGGTTGGAGTCAAAACTAATTTTTTGGGTTTGTAGTTTCTCGAATATAAGTTAAGGACCACAAAAATAATTGTTTCATTATAGCTTTCTGTCATTTTAAAAACCCAAAATACTTTCCCCATCTGGTAAATTCGCCCAAAAAATATACAAGTAAACACATAAAGCTGCAAAACAAAATTCTATCAAAAAACATATTATGTCCGAGACTTATCAGTATGTTCAAAAATTCAACTAAATGCATTTAATATATTTAGGATATATATAATACCCTTTTTGATTTGGCAAGAAATACATTATTCTTTTGTAAATGCTAGTTACTTGTTCTTTTTATTTTCTAAAAAGTTTGGAGGAAAATTTGTCTGAAACCAACAAAAAACAATTTTTATTATTTGGGACCGTGCTCAAATGAATTACAGTTCAAAAGTAGTTAGATTACTTCAGGTTTTAGACTTAGATATCACTGTGATTTTTTTTTAAAAATATATCTTGATTTCACAGAATTTCACAGCGATTTTAAAACTTATGAACTTTAACCTGTAAAGAATTCTGGCCATTAGAGCGGTCACAAGAAATTTTGGATTGACGATGCCGGACCAAGGTGACAACAATATATATTGACAATATATGGGAGTGTATAAAAACAATAAATTGTACCATATCTACAAGGCTTCAATAATTAATACGAGACTCATTGTGATTGTACTCTTTGACTAGTCAAACAAGCTCAGAGACAAAATAAAAAACCCTCCTTACCTAGATTGTTCACCAGAAGCCATAATTTCTTATTAATGCGACACATAACTCCCAATTATTATACAGGTCATCTTTATGACTAATCAATTTATCTAGAAACTTTGAAAATATCTTGACACAGGCCTGAAGAGTGATTATTACAAGAAGGCTGATCAAATGGCACCAACTAAGTGGGTAAAAATGTAACAAGTCAAAACCATTATTAGGATTATATTCCTTGTATAACAATATCTCTATCAATCAAAATTGTTCTCAATAATATATAAATGATTAGTTATAAAGTTTACAAAGTTATGGTCTTTTTTACAAAGTTAGAGCCTTGTTTACAGAGCAGCAGCACTGTAACTTTAAAGTGAAGATATGAGTCAAGAAAGGTATCATTTAATTATCAATTTAATGAACATCAAAATGACTTATTTGAAATCCATCCATATATAAATAATGTATAATAAATGGTCATGGTGTACATGTAGTTAAAAATATATCACCTTCATTATATATATACATGTACTTTAAGAGATAAAGTGTTGAAACTGATTCATTTATTCCTATTCTCCTAGTTTAGCGTTTTAAAGAGCAAAAAAAAACATGCATATTATTGTTTAATTTAGGCGACATGTTTTAATGACATAGATTATAATAAAATATAACTTGAATAAAAAAGAATATAACTCTCAAATGTCTCTTTAAATTATAGTTATACATAACATTATTATTTTTGATACAGTTGGCTAATACATTCTGTTAAAATAAAACACAACACAAGGTATATACGGATATAACTACTTAATAACATTTTCATGTTAATACATTCTTGTTATTGTCTTTTCTAGATTTGTTTTGGGAGACATTTTTTTTGAGGAGAAGTTATGATTAAAACTGCTGTTAATCAACTTTTCAGCCCATATGAAATAGGATCATTTCACAGGCTTTTAATTTAACAACAAATGAGATAAAGGCAAGTTATTCTGCAGATTTTGACCGTTAATGCAATTTTTTCTTTAAAAAGTGAAAATGGCACATTACACATTATTTGGCGATTTTGTTGAATTGAAACTAGATTGTTTTTGCCCATAATTACAATCTCTCTCTTACACTCAGAATTGCTTTAATTTCAAAGACTAATTCACAATTCTTTCTCATAAATAAATACAGAATTACTATTTTAAATGGGCATTGGATTTCAGTTGCACAGATCTCTATATTATATCCTGAATTTGCAAATTTATTTATAATTTTTACTTTAAAATTCTAAATAAATCCAGTTTTTTATAATACCTAAAATAAATACCAACTTCATACAAAACATGTTAACAATTAATTTTCCAAGAGATTCATAATGTTTGAAATTTCTTCATAAACAGCTGAACATTTAGCAATAATTAAGATTTATGTTCTTTGATTGGCATTTAGCCATTGAACATAATAACACAATGTAGGCTACAATTTTATGATACTAAGCGACATTTCGACGAAGATAAGATTTATGCCCTACAAAGCCATCATACACAAACATGTACCGGTAACTAGGATTATTAAAAAGCGGGAAAATGTCTTAATTAAGAAGGCCATATTTCAGAGATTGCACTAAGGTTAATACAAGATATCTTGTATTTAGATTTTATACATATTTACAATACCATAAACAGTTTGGCACTACTAAGTTAGGTATACCGTATTTACACTTTGGTTTTGATTGTCTATCTACTTTTTTTCTTTTTACCAGGGACACTTGATTTTTTATTTTTAGGCAGATCTGTTCTCTGTTCTTCCAGGCGACTTGATTGCACTCTTTGAATTAAGTTGAAGAAGTCATCATCGGGTATTGTTGGGGCGGGGAGAACTGGAGGTAAAGCACTTCTTTGATCATCCAAGCGGGTTGCCTGAAAATGAAAAAGATATTATACATTTACTATTAAATATTACAAATATCAACAAAAATGTTCGTTATATATATAATCTTCTGAATTCATATATAGATGTAAACTGATAGATATTCAATCTGATATCATATAACTACATCAACACTCATTATTAAACAGTATTATACGAATAATATCGTCAGCCTAGATAATTCTTCTAAATTACACATGTCTATATTAATTTACTCAACATCTCAACATAGTTCGTACATCACAATTCTTCTATTTACAAAACATTTAGACCTAGTTCTTGTGTTGTTGTCAGTTTAAATTATGTTTCAACATTGAATACATTATTGTTATTGGCTAGTCTGCGATATTACAATTTATTCAAGTGGACATAAAGCCCCACAAATGACTTGTTATAGTTTACATTTGAAGTTTATAAGCTAATAAAAGAAATAAGGCTATTTACTGTATTTTGTCCCTTAGAACTATAATGAATAATTTAAAATTCAAATATATATTTTCTAGCCCAGATTAAATTCAGTAAGCTTCCCTTTGTCAGTGATGCAGAATGAAGGGGCCTGACAAGGACAGCTGCCTAGTCATTTGGATGGTACGAAAAACCGAGGTCCCGTGTACACATTTGCATGCACGTACAAGATCCCTTGGCAGTTGGAATTCGATATAAGAGTAGGCCGTAGCACCACTAACTGGGCAAAAATTTCCCTCAATAGTATGGCGTATGCCCGTCTTCAATTAGCCGACGTTAGGTGCAGAAGAGTAGGATGTAAAACCCTATTTCATTTCAATTCACTTAAAATTTTGTTAAAAGTCCTAATAAATCAAGAGAAAACTATAGATCCTACCTGACTTCTCATCAACATTTCTAGGAAATCATCTTCAGGGTGCCGTTCTTCTGTTCGTTGTAAATATTGTCCTATTACTTCTTGTGAATTTAATCCTGGGAATCTAGGTACAACAGGTAGCTCGGCTCTCTGATCATTCATACGTGATCCTTGTATACCAGCTACCATATCTAATAGTTCATCGGTTCCTGAAAATAATAAATTGTATCTCTAAGATTTGAAGACAATGTTTCAACAAAAACTCTTTGAAATAATAGCATGTTGTAGATTGATTCGATTGTAATTCAAACATAACACTTTTATATGCCTATGCCATTGCTTGGAGATATGAATGGTGATATGAATTGTATTGAAGAACCTGAATCGCAATATGTATTGTATTTTGATTGCAGTGACAATACCCAGCACTAGAATCTTTGAGTCGCTGACTGAAATCAAATCTGGTGATTCACAAGAATTTTTAGTCCTACTGATGTCGAAGAAATAAAACTGTTTTATATTTATGATATTCGTAAGGATCCAAATAAGGATCATAACAATTTATGCATGTCTGTGTACCTACATGTGAAGTGGAAAATTATGAGTGACAGGTTACAGGATGAAGTATTTTGTTTAACATTTCAAGGCCTAGATGATGGAGAGAGAGAGAGAGAAATTAGGTTTAACATCTAGTCGACACAAACTAGGTCATTTCGGGACTAAGATATTGTTTAATTTTATTTCAATAATTCGCTTGCACGTAGGGAAAAATTAAATTACAATATGTTTCTTATATCAATGTTTATAAACTAAAGCCAATTAACAACAATCAATGTTTATTACCTGAATGAGGCACGGTGCCATTTGTGTGCAATGGTGATGATGGTGTTTCTTCTACGGTCCGGAACGAACATCGCTGTTCATCAATTCTACGACTTTGGAATCTACTCAACAAGTCTAAGAAATTATCTTCATCTGTTGTCT
Organism: Patella pellucida; assembly: GCA_917208275.1. Classification (NCBI taxonomy): domain Eukaryota; kingdom Metazoa; phylum Mollusca; class Gastropoda; family Patellidae; genus Patella; species Patella pellucida. Next base: position 27,234,611 of record OU795038.1, on the reverse strand, counting down.
CGTCTGTCTAATTTGGAAAATATAAAAAAGACAATGCAACTAACAGTATCAAATTTGAATTATATAAGTTAAACAAACAGAAATTTGAATTATATAAGCCTAACAAAATGAAATTTAAATTATATAAGCTAAAAAAACTTAAATTTGAATTATATAAGCCTAACAAAATGAAATTTAAATTATATAAGCTAAAAAAACTTAAATTTGAATTATAAGCTAAACAAACTTCAGTTTGAATTATATAAGCTAAACAAACTTAAATTTGAATTATATAAGCTAAACAAACTTAAAACTGAATTTAGTCTTTAATGAAAGAGAGATCAGTATCTTGTTTAGCATTATCTTGTGACAGGTCTTCTTTGATCAATGGCTAATTGTTTGTATATTTTATATGGTGCCTTGTGTTCAGAAAACCCAATCATATATCTTCCTGGAACCAACTGAACTGGGTAAGACACAATTTGTTTATTTTCAGAAATAATTAATGATTTTAAACGCCAATGCATTTTCTATCAAAAATATCAGCAGAAGTTCCGAAGTTCTATGCAATGTTTTATGTAGACTATATGAGCACCGACCCAATGAAAATATGCCTAATTACTGAGTGTCAATGCCTGACCAATTAATCGCTACAAATATCAGCAACAGTGTCAAACTGTTTTTTATTTTATAAACTGGTTTAAAGAAAAGAGACTTACTTCTTCTGAATGAATAAGGCCATCAGAAGCCTTACGACAATGTCTTGTGTGCGTTGCATCTGTAGCAATACTTGCAGCTTTCTGTACTTTTTGTTTAGGTCGTGCTCCCCCTGCTTGTGTTACCTATGTAATAAATTTATATGTACAATAAAATATTTAAATAGAATTCATTGACATACAGTACATATATCACAGATAATCTCTTTCTTTAAACTCCTGGCTTGTTTATATTTCTCAAATGACTCTCAGTGGCTTTATATGAACTTGATGATAACTCAGACTTAAAACACTTTTAGAAAATGACAATAATTTCAATAATTGCCTAAAATACCTTTTTATCGGGTGTTAATTTAACCAATTCCATATTTTCCATACTATGCCGTCTAGCTCTACATGGTCGTCTGCCTATAAAAACAGGATATATGTTCACATTAATAAGTTTGAAAGCAATTTGTCAGTCAACAAGTGGTTGCCATTCAAGATACACCCACATTTTGCAAGATATTGACAGAGAACAAGCTATAATCCATGATTTCAGGTCTGATATATCCAATATCGAAAGGAATCGCGATCTTTGGGATAACCCAATATTTGAAGTTTAGTCAAAATCGGATAAAAATTGTGACCTGTAGATAGGCCACAAACAAAAACTTAACGGACAAACAGGGTGATGACTATATATTCACATGAAAATGTGGGCGTATATACAGTTATTGATTGCATTATGTAAGATTTTGATAATTAGCTGATAGTTCTCCTTATAACAGATATTGAACATGGAATATGTTTGACAGGCGCCCCTACTCCTTGTCACGCACATGCTTACCATTTGGCCATCCACCCCCCCTGACAACAATAAACATGTTCATAAATTGTATATGACAAGTATAACTTACCTAATGCTATATCATTTACATCATGTCCTATATTAGCACTTAAATTTTCATCATTTTCAGGACTTAATCTATAAATAAACATGAACCTGTTATAAATTCTTACAAAGGATGGTGTGTGTCGGTATTCCTGGCAAATATGGGTATATAAAAACAAGGTTGAACATATGTTGGATATCTGATCACATTTAAAATCAGCATTTTTTTTAACAGTGGCTCAAACAAAACATGTCTTATTTACTGTAGTAGACGCTTCAATTTCAAGTTTACACGATTGGCGTGATTACATTACACAACATTCTCATTAAATTCATAATCAATTATTATTTTGTATATTACTACAACTGACATAATTTCTTTGTAAATAGTTTTCAGATCAGTTAAATCATAATTTAAATTACATCAATTTACACAGGATATTATAATTATGCACTAGGTACCCTACATGTATCTCTATAGATTCAATATACCATTACACACAAGACACAATTAACATTTAATAAAAGATAAAATAAACATACCCATTAGCACCATCTTCTACTGATCCTGTGTTCATACCTAAAGCTGATCGTAAATCCGCTAAATTCATTTTAGCTGTAATCTGACCATTTTCATCTCCAATCTACAGCACAAACAGAATTAAAATCATGTTGGGTTAATCTCCAATATACGGTAACTGATCTCTATTAAGCTGTGGGAGAACGGCTGGGGGATCCCATTGATTAAGACCCTTGAGTGCAGGCAAATTTGTTTCTATCTGTTATCTATATAAACTATTGAGCGCAGTAATTACCATTATACCTACTAATTAAATTACACTATCGCTTGACTTAATATCTGTCTCTTCTTCCTCTTTCGTAAAAATGTTATAATTAGTCACAACTAGATCATGTTGCTATATACTTTTCGCAGGTGTATGGGTCCAGATACGCCCATTGTGACATGTGGTGATATTTGAAAATCTGGTTTGTTAATGGTGAATGAAAATCTGGTTTGTTATTGGTGGGGATATATGAACCTGGTTAATAAATGGTTGGGATATTTGAAAATCTGGCTAGTGCATGGTAGGGATGTTTGGAAATGGTCTAAAAAAATTCGAATTTTAATGTTCCTACCTCTTTCGATAGTTGTAAATGTCTAGTTGCATATTCAATAGCTGTTTTATGATAGCCAACAGCCGTATGGGCATTTCCTAAACTCCAACATGCTCGACTTTCACCAACACGATCATCTAACTCTTGAGCTATCTGTAAGTGTCGCATATGATATTCTATTGCTTTTTCATAATCTCGTAGAAGGGTATAAGTATTGCCAAGACTATAACAGGCCTGGGCTTCTAATGCTTTATCACATATTTGTTTAGCTATATGTAAACTACGCCTAAAAAAAATATAATGCATTATTAAAGATCATTCTGTAAAAACGAGTTATACTGATATCAATAATTTCTGTAAGGTTTGAAAAAATCTATCAAGAATTTTGTCCTGTATTTCCAAAGTCCATATGTAAATTAGGAGATAACTGAAATTTGGCATCAGAAAATTCTGACCACTGAAATTTGGCATCAGAACATTTTGACCAAAGCACCAAAAGAACTCCAAATTGCACTGTGTCTTAAGTTTATTGTGGACTGACAATGGACCATAGATGCATGTGATGAATATATAGGTCCACATAAAATATGTCTGTTTAAAATCACCATTAAATTCAATGAATTTCAATTTGCTTTTTTAAAAGTAATTTTGAAGTCAAAATAAAAAGAAATGCAATTACTTGTAGTGGTCTGCTGCAACTTCAAATTCTCCTAGAAAGATGTGTGCATTTCCTAAATTTGTAAATGCTCTTCTTTCTGCTGCTTTATCGCCAAACTGTTTTGCAATAGCAAGTCTCTAAAGAATAATATAATTTTATAAATATAACAATACATGTTTGTATTAAGATAATAAATATTTAAAGATTCAATCTTTAGCATTGACAATACCAGTGACATATCACAGCTTGTTTTTACATTCAACTCCATCTCACTCACATTCCAGCTTATGGCATGCTATTTATTGGTGGACTATTTTGTTTTTAAAATATGTCTATGTCATAAAAATTATGACAACGATGCGGCATATAGAATTGTAATGTTGCAAACAAAATAAATCATTTAGGATGGTCAGACTTTTCATAATAAAATAAACATACCTCTTCATGATAAAGAATTGCTTGTGTAAAATTACCCAACAAATAATGGGTATTGCCCAGATTACCACAAGCACGTCCCTGAGCAGCTTTATCTCCTAATTCTCTAACTAACTGTAAATTTTCTCTGTAAAAAGATGTAAAATTATTTTCACAAAATTATTAAAATTAATGAGATATTCAAAGTAATTATTTTCCTTTGGCTTGTTTTGATACGAACAAATACCTGAACCTGACAGTCCTGACGGCTGACACTAATATTAGACAACATTTTAGACTATTTCTGACCTGGACCTTTAACCTAAAACCATTTTGCAAGCTGCTATTCCCTGTGTAAGTCTGACAAACAGGGGAGATAACTTGATTCTCTTCCTTATTGAAATGGGGTTTAACGTCCAGACACAAACTAGGTCATTTAATTTTTTTCATTTTATTTCAATAATACACTTGCACGTAGGGGTCTTTAGCAGAAAACCCATGAGGTTGGAGAGGCAACCCTATTCCTTGTCCCGTACAACTGGGAATTCAAAAGCACGCCAGTTGACTCAATAAGAGGCTTTATGATACAGCACGCACATGCTAACCATTCGGCCATCCAACCCTCCCTTATTGAGCCAGTCTACAGATATCAGTGACGTGGAATTCAGTCCTCAAACAGTTCTGTCAGTCCAGTTGTGGTGCGAGTAGAATTAAACAAGTAATTTATGTCTCAGCTATCATGCTTTATCAAGATATTTTCTTATGCCGCGGGTGCTAGCCTGAAATCCCTTTTTTCACTTCACTGTCACTATTTTGGGGATTAACAGAAATAAATTCCCGGAATATTCAATCAAGTATCCTCATCATGTATCCTCATCATTATAGTGTCAAAATACACTTACTCATAATACTGTGTAGCTTTTTGTAAACAGTCTTTAACTTCTGGGGGGAAATCACCTGGATCTTGTCGCCCACTTTTACCGACATGTTTTCCTTTAGCATGATAAACATTACCTAGATTATATAATGCTCGTGATTCTCCAACCTAAAATAAGAGTATTCAACAATAACAACTTTAAAAAAAACCAATAGAACTATGTGTACATGATAAAAGAAAACCGACAGCAAGTCATGTATTTTATAATCAAGATCATATCTGATGATGTAATCACTGTAAAGTTGATATCCTTGACTAATAAACAAAAAAAATTTTGTAAATGAAAATATATGGCAAAAACAGAGCAATTCATTATTTTATAACATAATGTTTATTAGTTATTTAAAATTGTTATTAATCAGGGTGTTATCATTAAGTAGGTGTTATGTCACTAAGGTGTTAAAAGCTTGGACTAGGAGATCAACACCACTATTAGCCAGGTAGGTTTGTGTATTCCATATTATAATCAATCACGCTTCTAAACAAGTAGTAACATCTTTTACAGATAGTAACACACCTAGCTGATTATTGACTACCAGTAATTTATAATAATAACCACTTTCTATATATACATGTATACTGAACACTTAGTCTAGAATCAATAATGATCACTTTATATGATTTAATGACAAGAACTACCCAAGTAAATGGCCTAGGTTCCTCAGTCAACCACCGTCTTTGCATTAAAATTGTCGTCTTTATTAGAGATCTTATGCTTTAAATCCTAGTGACCAGAACACCAAATTGCCCATATGTATTTTATTTCTATGTATAACAGCTATTCTACTGCTGCTAGACAAAGAGCTCCTCTGCTTTTGGTTATAAAAAAAACTAAAATGGCAGGTTTCTTTTATGATTATATTGTCCATATAGCCATATGTAAACTGTTTTGATATAAAGTTCTATTGAGAATGCTGAGCAGTATAGCTTTCTTATAATAATGGTTAATTACCTTATCAGTGATCTCTCTAGAAATATCTAGATGGCGTTTACAACATACTATGGCTTCATCAAACTTGCCAATAACCTTTAATGTGTTACCCAGGTTCCCACTTGCCTTAGCCTCTCCAACTCGATCAGACAGAGCTCTGGAAAATAAAAGACAGATTTAACATAGTTACAAACAGTACATGTAAACAGGGATATCGATAATTTTGTTAATTAACATTTACTTGTGATTGATATTCGACTTTTTTCAGACCGGATTGCAGCATCAGAAATCAAATCTTTGGCAAAGCTTTCCATTAAAATTATTCTAAAACTGCTCTAGAAATAAAATGAAATAGGGTTTAACGTCCTACTGTTATGCACCTAACCTTGGCTAATGGAAGACAGGCATATGTCATACAGTGTGCTATGAGGAAAATTTTGCCCAGACAACAGCGCTTCGGCCTACTCTTACATGTATATCGCATTCCAACTGCCAAGGGATCTTTTACGTGCATGCCAATGTGTACAAGGGACCTCGGTCTTTGCCCCATCCAAACGACTAGACAGCTGTCCTTGTCAGGCCTTCTATTCTGCATCCCTGACAAGGGGAAACCACGCCGAAATATCGAGAAATACTTTCTCAGCCAATGCTGGGATCCCCAAAAATCTTGGATTAAATTGACTTTATGACTCTTACTTTTCAAATTTCGGAAAAATTAATTGAGATTTTGAGGTCTCAACAAGCTGTTGAAACAAGCTACATGTAATGCACCATAAGAACGTCTATTTCTCAATTCCATAGCCCTTACAAAGTAACCAACTGTACTAGCAGTGTGAGCGCTAGCCGCTCGCCACTTCGCCAATGGCGAATTTTCATCATCTGTGGCGATAATTATTGTTATATAGTCGCCACTTTGGCAAAAAGGCCTATGTCATGTGGCCCTGTTGGTTCATTGTTTCTCTCTCACGCTTGCCTTTTTAACAAAAACAAACTACCAAGAAACCCATTAAAAATTTCTCAAATAATGTTCGACGAAAGCGTATAGACGGAAGGGATTGTACTGTCACCATTAGCTATCTTTGTTTTCATTGGCTGAAATTGTCATATTATTCATGTATTGTCCAATTATGTCTCATGTACTGAATTACGCACAATTTACAAATTGGCTAGAGATTTCACATTCTTCGATACCGGTACCATAGATATCCTTGTTTCAGCAACTAATCTATCACTCCTAATCATCCATGTCATACATTATCCAATGGCACACAATTCCTTATTTAGGTCCATATAAATATCATAATTTTAAACAGTCCTATTTCTTAGATATCGGTATGATAAGAAATTCGCCCGAATTCCCTATCGGCCTTGGCTGTCAGCCAAGAGAAGATTCATCACGCAAATTCACGCGGATTCCTCCAAGTAAAACAGCGGTACCCTACTGTCAAATCCAATGCCTTAAATTTAATATAAAGACGTTGAGAAATGCGTTGATTTCAGATTCTAAAATATTTGTAATTGAATATCAAAACACGACTTGATTCGCACCTATTATTAGACGACATTTATACAATGTGTACGTATGGAGGACAAGTCAAGCCCCCTCGAATTCCAACTATTCCGCTGAAAATTATGTTTATAAAATACTCTATTGACGGTACATAATAAACTTTATTTTTCAAAGAACTTAATTGTTGAAATACACAGTCACAATACAAAGAATTTGGCGCCTTTTCAATTCGAGCCACAATAATATTTATCGTGGTACCGTTGGTAGAATTAGGTCGAATTAATGTGACAGGAATAAGTGTCTAATAATTAATATTATGTGTAGGCCTACATCTAGATACTTCATACTGTTAAGTCAAACAAATAAACGTAAGCTAATATAGGTTGTTATAAAATTGGTTTTTGTAAAAGCTAATGTCTTTAAATTTCTGCTTGATGTGTTAAATACATATATAAGCACTTGCTTCTAGCTTCAAAATGTTACATCCTCAGACTATATAATTGACCAAGATTAGTATTGGTACAAACAACATTTCATTAGGTCAGTGGCTAATGATAAATGTATGTGGCTAATACTTTTTTCATGCATTAGCCACAGTGGCTAATGAATTTTAGAACCTAGCGCTAACACAGACTAGCTGATGGGAAAATAAAACACATACTGTACCTACCTTGCCATATTGAGATCATGTTTATGGTATTCCAAAGCTTTGGCATACTCTTGTAGATAAAAATAGGCATTTCCAAGCTGACTATATATTGCTCCTAGAGTTTTCAGATCATCAGTACCAGCTTGAACAGCTGCTTCGAAAAACTGAACCCCTGTTCGACAATCACCAGCTTTACATAGTCTTTCTCCTTCCAATGCTAGTTCCATACATGTACACTCCATATTCCTATATGAAAGCAAATATCAGAGAACATTAATGTCAAATGTAACATTCAAGTAATATAATATTAGAAATAGAGTAGGGAATTAGATCTTTAAGTGTAATACCTTTCCCTATTCATCAGGAACCATAATAGAGCCTACAGCATTTAGTAAGACATTACATATGTGTCTTTTTATACATGGACGACTTCACTGTGGACGACTTTGCTTGTGGACGATTTGACTGGCACCCCTACATATAGACAATCAAATGTTTTTTCAGTCATATTTCTCTCCTTACTACTTAAGATTTAAGCTTACTTCCTCTGTGCACACTGAATATCAGGTATGGTAAAGTAGTGGAGGGCACATGACTGATATTTAAAACAAAGATCTGTTTGTGACTTATCCTAATAAATGTCATCCTACAAGAAGACTGTACGTGTCTGTCTAGTCTGCATAGCCTATATTATATTAGTGACAATGGCATTGCTACAAATTTTATCTTGAAGATGATTACTTATTATTCTCAATCTGTCTCTGGAATGGCTTTCAAAATATCAGAGGGTTAATATTTCTGGGGCTGTCATCAGGTTGATGGTCAGGGTCACAGAATATTAATCCTGACATGATCATACATGATGCAGAGTAAGCTTACCCTTTTTAGAACACCTAGCTAATAGGTGATCGTGATAGGCCTGCTATTTGCTATTGGAATGTTACTGGCCACTCTTGTAGTCTTGACACAATTCCACTTCAGTTGGTCAAGTCAATCATGAATCATGCAATGCAATGTTACGTCAGTTACGAAGTCGAAGCTTTTAACTAAGAAGATTCCGTTTCGCGTATGCTTACTTGGACTTTTGACTTTTACTGCAATAATAACGATACCCCACCCCTTCCCTCCACGCCAGTATATGAATAGGTTTAAAAATATTGAGAACAGTTATCACTTAAAGGACCTAAGTCCGTAACTCAAAATCCTCCAAAATCTTCGACATCGAAAACACGAATTATTGGTCAATTTAAATCAACATTGATGATGTTAACTTACCAGGAAAAGATGAGCTTCTGATATCCGATATTTAAGATAAAATAATTTTTTTAACATTGGTACACGAATCGTGTACCATATTGCACTCCGGTCCTAGTTTTATTGAGAGACTCGAGGGACGAGGCTAGACACATTGCATTGTATCACACTGCATATGAAGACTGGAATAACCAGGCGCTAAAAATAAATGCACTGGGTTGAGACTGAATGGCTTGTTTCGCTGAACATAACTGATTTGAAATTGGAGTAAAACGGAAAGCATTTAATGTAAATCAGTTTATATACATTCATATTACAGTATTATATGAGTTTCGACCCAGTTTTGTCAATTTCTGGATCCCAAATGTTAGCGATTTAGCTCCTTTAAGTCTAAGTTATCAGCAGGCCTTAATGTCAATGACCCGGTCAGCAGCAGCTGTATCAATAAAAATCAAAATGGTGCCAGTGCCATTCTTTAGTTTTGGTACATTGCCGGCGTTCATGATTCAATTATATCAAATATACAACATTTATCAACTTAAATGCATTTCTCTATTACCTTACCAACATTAAATGGAAAACATTTTCTGGTTTTCTGTGAAATTGTTTATGTTTTTGACATAAATTTGGATTTGGAGGGAAATAGCGGAAGAATGGTTCCCGTAGTCTCGTTTCCACAGGTATTTCTCGAGATTCTACGGGATGTTGATTAGACGAGTTCATTTTGAATTTTTGGGGTGTTACAATATATACATGTACCTCTTTAATGATTATAAGCTTTGCTAAGTCCTTTAAAATGAACTAAAGACAAATGGACGTAATTCAATGATACATGCAAATAGAACAAATGCAAAATATGCTATAATATATAAGGCTATGTCACATGTTAATGTTTTGGAAACACTCATATTCGTCCAAATGTAGACTCACCCGATGTAAACGTTTTGATACACATGTTGATGTTTTTATTTTGTTGAGTTATAAAATTATTAAAAATGCCGATTTCAGAAGATGCATTGAAAGATATTTTCTTTGTGAGTACTTACAGAGATATCTATCAGCTATAGATATCTCAATGATTTTCTGATAATGTAACATCATTAGGAATTGGGACGGTTTGTAAGAATACAAACCCCAAAACAAATAATTTTTAATAAGTCAACAATAATGTCAATAAGTCAGTCATAGATAACTAATTCTACTACTAAGAGTAAGATAGGCCTATGTTTTTACATTTAATACTACTGGTACTAAGTACTAGATTCTATCTGATGATTACAAATTGAATGGGAAAATGACAGTAATTTCACATAATATTCTACTTTAGAAGAAACATTGTGACCATTGTCACAATTGACAATTATTACATAACAATTAAGGGCAATTCTTTTTATTAATCTATCTATATTTCCTGATCTTGATAACCACAATATTCTTAGAGCTTTTGCTAGGCACTTTTGAGATTAAAGCCAGATCTAAATATGCTATGTACACAGAAGTCAACCCTATAAAACATACATCTATAATAAAGCTTTTTTGAAATGGATACGGTAGTTCATTTAAATCTGTACCTCGATACTGAGTTAAAATTTGGTGGTCTTTGATCAAGTCTCAATGACTTTAATTCTGTATTATTCAGAATGACATGTGGATCTGGAGATCATGGCAAGGGATAATGCATAGTCGTTCAGATGGGACAAAAATCTGAGGTCCCCTGTAGCCTACACATTGGCCTGCACAAAAGAACCCTTGACACTTAGAATTTGGAATTGGGGTAGGCTGTAGTGCCACTATCATTGACAAAATTTCAATCATATAAGCCACTATGACTATAGCTGGTCTTTATTAGCCCAGTCATAGAAGAACAGTAGGATTAAACCCATTTAATTTTATTTCGACATGTGGATACAGGACAAGATAAAAAGACTACCGGTACCCAGAAACATAATAATGGCAATGTATTAAAATAGTGAATTAAGTTTGGCTCCTGTCTCAGAGTCTTTCTGTGACCCAAATTAAATCATGAATTGAAAATCTGGCCTGGTAAAAATTAAAAAATGGTTGAAATATCTTTTTCTTTATTTATTATACCTACATTCTCTAATCTTATAAAGCTAACAGTTATATATATAATTTTCAGGAAGAAGATGATCTACCCTATGAAGAAGATATTCTTCGGAACCCCTTCTCTGTAAAATGCTGGTTACGATATATTGAACACAAGTCTGCTTCACCCAAATTAATAATAAACGTTATATATGAGAGAGCTTTAAAGGAATTACCAGGAAGGTTTGTAAAAAAGTTTTCTTCCAGATATGTATGTATACATATCTTAAAGCGGAAATTTTAAAGTGATATTTTTAAACATTTATTAAAATAAAGCCTTAAAATAGATGATATACATAAACAGTCCTAGTGCCTACCTTGTTAAAGAATAATCATATTAATTCTATAATAGGAAAACAAGGGAGGTAATTGTGGTGTTATTTCCTTTGTCAATGATTTTTAAGGGTGGAAAATAATGCCCATGATGATCGTGTGATAACCTATTGAGCAAAAGACATAGAAATAATTATGTTTTGACTCTCTTCGAAAATTTGAAATTCTTGCTTTAACATCCACCTGAATAGTTAAGACTGAAATGTACTCCAAAAATAATCAGAACCATTATATCGGTTGTGGTGCTTAGCTAGAAATTAAGTTCTACTAATTAAAGTAAAACTTTTAGCGAATGTTCAACTTGAAACAACAATTTGAGTCAATCGTCGTGGTTTCAAATGCCGGGTCCTCCCGTTTCCTCCCACTGCTTAAGACCCCCAGCGCAAGCGAATTATTCAAATAAAATTAAACCACATGTTAGTCCCAAAATGACCTAGTTTGTGTCGATTGGACATTAAACCTCACTTCTCTGTCTATCTCTCCTTGATGATAACAAAATGGCTACACTGCACAGTGCACATATGTATTTATCAGCGCTAGCTAGTAAATTCAGCTATGTCAAATAAGGCAGACATGTATATGATATTATCTATCTACCATATAATAAGACCATTGGGTGCTTGTTGGACGGTCATAAATCTTAAAAGTGTATTTGCTACTTTTAAATGATGTTAAATGGAGAAACTTAAGGCAAAGCTTAAATAGAATCAAAATAATAAATTGTTTACTATATTTTCTAGTTATAAACTATGGTACAACTATTTAAAAATGAGAAGGAGTCAAGTAAAAGGACGTTGTGTTGTAGATCCAGCATATGAAGATGTAAATAGTGCCTATGAAAGGTCACTAGTATTTATGCATAAAGTAAGTGTCACCAGTTTTTTCTTGTGTAAGATAATAATAATTTGAATGGAAAGGTATAATATCAAAACAATGATCATCATAAGAGTATGGGGCATTTGAAAAAAACTGTTATGGTGTACCACTTCATGTTAATTTCATGTTGTACTGGGTAATGATTATATTGTGTACCTGGTGGTGATTTCACATAGTACCACATAATGATTATATGGTGTTCCTGTTGTTGATTTCATGGTTTACTGGGTAATGATTTCATTGTACACCAGATAATCATTTCAGGGGTCTGTCTAATAGACCTTTGTAGGAAGTAAAAATGTTGTCCTTTTTCTATGTATGGGTGACTGACGACTCCAGTCCAAATAAAACAAATGATGGTTTCGACAAAACAATCTGTATGTTATTATATCTCATAAATCAAACACTAAATTTTATATATTCTTACAGATGCCTCGAATATGGCTGGATTATTGTCAGTTACTGATTGATCAAGGGAAGATAACTCGTACACGTCGAACATTTGATCGAGCATTACGGTCATTGCCTGTTACACAACACAACCGGATATGGCCACTGTATTTAAAATTTGTAAGAATGTATGATCTAAAAGAAACTGCTGTTAGAGTTTATCGTCGTCATTTAAAGGTAGGCATGAATTGGTCAGTAAGTGCAGGTAAGAAGTTGACAAATAAAATCTAATGCTAAAGCAGATTTGGTACTACTCCAAGAAATCAAATACTCGTTCATTCCTTATCAATGTGTATAAAGATTTGCCTAATTTTAACAAATCTTTAACCTTCTGCATTATAACTGCCGATGTCCCTTTTTAAATGGAATATTTTGTTACATTCTAATTTGAACGGGGCTTAATACATGTATATATATATAAGTAATTCAATGTTACAGACAGTTTGTATTTGTATCAAACAAAAATTCTCTTTTATTTTATATTTTTCCTGTTTTACTTAATATTTACAGAGTTTTCAGACATATACAGAAACTTAATGATACAAAAATGAATACCTGTTATTATTTAATAGTTGTGTGTTGGTATATTTGACATAAAGAAAATAATGTTATGAGATTTTACTTATCACCCTATTTGGAAGGCAAAGTGACTTTTCAAAAGAAATTAAATAGATATATCCAGGAAGATTTTTTGTGATATATGCTTTCTTTACCCAAATTGTTTTAGAAAATAGATTGGTCTGATAGTCCTAGTTTTTCTTTAGAAAATTATATTTCTCTGTGGATTCATTTTGTGGACAGAATTGGTTAGCCATTTACTTCATTTTGCACATATTTTCATATCTGTTAATACGCTTTTATTTCTATTTTTAGTTACAGAAGGAAACCGGTGAAGAATATATAGAGTATTTAAAATCTATTGGTTGGTTAGATGAAGCAGCTATTAGACTAGCAGATCTCATTAATGATGAAACTTTTGTTTCTAAAGAAGGCAAATCAAAACATCAGGTATTGTGAAGACTTCTTTTTAATGTCAAATGCAGAAATCGTGATAATCTCATCCATGTCTTATTTCAGTTCTTTTGATAAGGCACGCTCTTGACAATTTATATTTCTTTTCGACAATGTGAGCAGAAGTTTTTCCTGATTCTCGATTTGTCAGTGCCACTAAACTGTCAACTCTTGACACCAAATATGGTTACGGTACATATATCACGAAATTATGTCAAATCTATAATATATAATATTAAAAGATTAAAATTGCTCTAGATGAGTACCGGTACCCATCTAAAAGTAACTGAAATAGAGCATGGTATATGGATGATAGCTGATTATCACCTACTGTCTGTTCCAAACGACCTACCTGGAATTGCCATCCCTTAACTTTCTACCTCACGTTAACTAATTTCAGATCAAGCTATATATCATTTCTCTCGTGAAAATTCATGTTTAAATAGTTGTTTCGACACAAACAGACACGCACATACAAACAGACATATACAGACGCACGCACAGCCACAAATCAAACAGGCTAATCCTCCCGCACAAAGCATTATTAACCGAATGCACCCGATTTGTGGAATACCCTTATACCCCTATATGATATAGAGTGACCCAACTTGCACCGGCGGAGTGGAAATGTTGATGTTCTGTGTAACTGGCCGGAGTCGAAAAATGTGAAATTTACAAGAGGATAAGGGCTTTTATCAAATTCTAGTTCTATGATCAAACTAATAGGCGTTAATGCTAGACGCAGAAAGTAATGGGGTGACAATTCCAGGTAGGTCGTTAAATTTTAACCATTTTAATCAAAAATTGAAGAAATAGTAAGCAAATTTCGAATCGTAGTGTCGTTTGGAACAGACAGTAATCCCATGACCAAATATACAGAGTTGAATTTTATCAGTGTTATAAATTTCTACTTTCAGTTATGGAATGAATTGTGTGAGCTGATTGCTAAAAATCCAGATAAAGTAACTTCATTGAAGATAGAACCCATTATTCGACAAGGTTTAAAACGGTATTCAGATCAAATTGGTGTTTTGTGGAACTCTTTAGCAGATTATTATATCAGAGGTGGCCATTTTGAAAGGGTATAGTATACAAAATTTCCAGTAACTAGAAAAGTCCAGCTGGTGCTATCAATTCAAGTGGCTTAATATTTTTTAAATGAAAGAAAACAAATTAAAATGAATATTTTATTGAAAAAAATATGTGGGAAATCAACTTGATAAATTTCAATAAGAAATAAGCTTAAGCATAAGATTTTTCGGAGAATTGAGTCCTGATTTTACTCAAACATTGAATATTTGTGCCAGTGAATAAGGGATTAACTGTACATTATTATAGGGGATTCCATTGATGTTAAGTGTTCACAGAGATCTGTGATAATATCCAAATCATGAAAGCCTTGTACTTGCATTTTGATACTTTTCCTTTAGCCATGAAAACATAGAGGGATCATATAGGCTTTGTCTGTTTTCTTATCCTAATATTTAATAAAATATTGTTTAGAAAAACAAAATAATCCAGACTGTTTCGAATTAAAACAATTGCATTCAACTGACATGGAAATGAGTCCTATCACAATCCCCAAAACAGATTTGGTATGATCAGAATAGATATATAATCATATTTTATACTAAAGTAAACTTTAGTTCCTCACATCTATGAAATAGAAAATTAAATTTATTTTTAACCATTATTTTGACTTGAAGGCACGAGATATTTATGAAGAAGCTATACAAACTGTTATAACAGTGCGGGATTTTACGCAAGTATTTGATGCATTCTCGCAGTTCGAAAAATCTATGATAGCAGCTAAAATGGAGAGCATGGAAGAGAGTGGTGCAGGGGAAGAAGGTTAGTGTCAGTAAATGGATAAGTCATGTTTTATGATAGAATGAAAATCATTTGTCTCTGAACAGTATATAAAAGCAAACTTCAATCAAAATAACTGAATTGTTACTCTCTGACTTCTGAACGAAATACATGAGTAACAGTTATAATATACATGTAGATTTCAGCCTAATTTAAAGAAATAAGAAAGGTTTTTCAATCTTCACCAACTCTCGTTTCTTATAGAGTTATAGCTCTTGAATCGTGTAAACTGTAGCTTTATGAGTTAAGATCTTTGCTATCCTTGTGAAAACTTTTGAATGCATTAACAGCAAACCTCATCATCTGATCTATTGTAATGAATAGTAATACTTGATTAAAGAATTATTGCATTTTGTTTTTAAGACCCCTTGCTCAAAACTAAGTTATTTTAACGGACCTTTATACTACAGAAAACACTATAGAATACTTTATATTTTCCTTTAGAAATATTAGCATAAATCTGTTGGAAAAATTTGCACCACCGAATGTTTGGGGCCTCTATTTCCAGCAACAATCTTTCTCTCCATTAAAGTTAACGGATCATTAAAAGATAACGGAGCTGTGAGCAACCGGCCCAATGTAGACAAGTAATTAAATATGATGCGAAGTAAACCAATATTATATCCTTATTGAATTGACATAAAAATCTCATTAGATTTAGATTAACATTCAGAGATTTTAATATGCCTGACAATAGTATTAACAATATATTTATGTATATATTTGTAGATGATTTAGATCTAGAATTGAGATTAGCAAGATTAGAGAATTTGATGGACAGACGACCATTATTGTTGAACAGGTAAAAACAAATGACAGGTTAAATATCCCATTTAAAATTACAGAATGTTAGAATTATAAGCAATATTTTATTCAGATTTGTATCTGAATAGGGATTGGAGAACACGCAAAGCCTATATTAAACACCTTATTGATAACCTATAAACAAAATGATGTATTTCAAAGCCTGGTGCAACCAATTGTTATAAAGATGGCTATTAAATTACTTTTTGTTTGTCCTTCTGTGTCCTCATCTCATAACGTGTCCCAATTTCAATGCCATCTGCTCGATATTGAAAAACCTTATTTAAAGCTGTTTTCACTGATAGGGTTAGGCTGGAGACTGCCTCTGACGTTTACATTATTTGTTTTTTTAGTGTGTTGCTTCGTCAGAATCCTCACAATGTACATGAATGGCACAAAAGAGTTACATTGTATGCTGGAAAACCTAGAGAGGTAAGATTTGATTTTTTTATATTATAATCCAAATCTTATAAATTTAGAAAATACTGTTTGTTTAAGGAAGATTTTCAACTTTAAAATACATTATGTAAGAGCTTAATCTGCCTATTTACAGGTCCTTTTTTGTCCTTTTTGTCCCCCGCCTTTCGAAGAAAGCAGGGGACTATTAAAATGGGTTCGTCCGTCTGTCTGTCCGTCCGTCTGTCTGTCTGTCTGTCCGTCTGTCACACTTTTTGGGACACAATAACTCTCTTTCTAATTGAGCTAGAATATTCAAACTTGGTGTAGGTGTTTATTAGGTCATTACCTTGATGGAGTTCGAAGATGAGCATTTTCCGCTTAGGGTAAGCAGAGATAAGCAATTTGATTGGTTAATGTTTTGGAACACGATAACTTAAGTTGTAATTAAGTGAGAGTGATGAGACTTGGTATATAGTTTTATTTCATCAGTACCTTGACTAAGTTCAATAATGAGCATTTTCTGCTCAGGGTAAGCAGAGCGATAAGCAATTTGATTGGCCGAGACTTTGAAACATAATAACTCTCCTTCTAATTGAGCTAGGATATTCAAACTTGGTGTAGGTGTTTATTAGGTCAATACCGTGATGAAATTCGAAGATGAGCATTTACCGCACAAGGTAAGCAGAGATAAGCAATTTCATTGGTTGAAGCTTTGGGACGCGATAACTTGAGTTGTAATTAAGTTAGAGTGATGAAACTTTGTATATAGTTTCATTTCATTAATACTTTGACTGAGTTCAATAATGCGCATTTTCTGCTCAGGGTAAGCAGAGCGATAAGCAATATGATTGGCCGAGACTTTGGAACATAACAAATCTCCTTCTAATTGCGCTAGGATATTCAAACTTGATGTAGGTGTTTATTAGGTCAATACCTTGATGGAGTTCGAAGATGGGCATCTTCTGCTTAGGGTAAGCAGAGATAAGCAATTTGATTGGTTGATGCTTTGGGACGCAATAACTTCTAGTTGTAATTAATTGAGAGTGATGAAACTTGGTATATAGTTTTATTTCATCGATACCTTGACTAAGTTCATTAATGAACATTTTCTGTTGAGGGTAAGCAGAGCGATAAGCAACTGATAGGTCTCGACTTAGAAACACAAAAATTCTCCTTCTAATTAAGGTAGAATGTTCAAACTAGGTGTAGGCCTACATTAGGTGAATGCCTTGATGGAGTTCGATGATGAACAATGTCTGATTCTATCTGGTAGAGAGTGATGAAACTTAGTGTATAGTTTGATTACTCAATACTTTTGAAAAAAATAAATTTGCGATTAATTAATATGTGTCATCTATTTATTATGGGATTTCGGCGGGGGACATCAGCCTCACTGTTGCCTTGTTTGTCCTTTTTTGGGGCAGAGTAGCCTGTAGCGCCCCTTTACGTGCAAAATTTCCCTCATAGCACACTGTTTGTCATATGCTCGTCTTCATTAGCCCTCATAGCATTTTGCACTGTAAGGTATATGCCTATCTACATTAGCCCTATTGAAGCAGAAAAGTAGGACGTTAAAGATACATTATAGCAGGTTAGAAAACAAGTGGGCAGTTCTCACTATAATAGTTAAAAACATAGATAATGTAAAGGGAATTTGCTGAAAAATTTCAGTTAAATTGATCCACAATGAACCAAGAAATAGCGATTGAAAGTCTCAGGGAACCTCGATCGTCATTACTAAAGTCAGTTTTATTGTATTATAGATTATTAATACATTTACTGAAGCTGTACAGACTGTTGATCCACAACAAGCATCGGGTAAACCACATACTTTATGGGTGGAATTTGCTAAATTTTACGAGGAGGCTGATCAAGTAGATGATGTAAGTAAGAATATGTGTCAGACAGACATTATCTTTTGTTTTGTTTGTTGAACTATTGAAAGAATCATAGGTCATTATGACTCATTATAGACAAATCGAAAATAGAATTGAAATACAATGTACACAAGGGGGGTTGGATGACCGAATGGTTAGCATGTGTGCGCGTTGTTGTATTATAAGGTCTGCTATTGAGTCAACTGGCATGGTTTAGATTCCAGGAGTAGGGTTGCCTGTCCAACCTCGTGGGTTTTCGCTTGTTTCCTCCTACTTCTAAAGATCCCTACGTGCAAGCGAATTATTGAAACAAAATTTAACAATATGTTATTCCTGAAAGTACCTAGTTTGTGTTGAGTGGACGTTAAACCCCATTTCTCTCTCTCTCTCTTTGAACTACACAAATCAGTATAATTGTTTAGTAAAAGTATTCATTCTCTGCCTTGAATAAGAAGTTTGTCATTTCTAATGCCTAGAAGTAGTTAGTTACTAGACATGGAATTCAATAAGTTAAACCTAAAGGTAACAAGTTGTTCATTGCACAAATTTTGTCTGCCAAATTAGGGGTGGGCAAATGGAGGTCGAATTTTGGTGACAAGTGTTTTCTAAGGCCATTTTGGCTGCTGAATCCGAATCCGATGAGATTTTTGTTCTGTGACGTCATTTTAGGTTGGTTCAGTGGTTTTCAAAATGGCGGCCAAAAAATGACTTTTTTTCTCATAAAAGCAAGACAATATTGGAACTAGTTGTCCAATATGTTAAAATTATATGTTATATGCACTCCCATCTATGATTTGATAACATCCTATATCGATATGAGGGTAATAACTGGAAAAAAGTCATTTTGAAAATGGCCACTGAACCAACCTAAAATGACGTCACAGAACAAAAATTTCACCAGATTCAGATTTAGCAGCCAAAATCGCCTTAGAAAACACTCGTCGCCAAAATACGACCTCCATTTGCCCACCCCTAGCCAAATAGAGAAAAACAGGTTTGCTCTTTACATAGTCCCATTAAATGTTTGTTATTGACAGGCAAGAGTGATATTTGATAAAGCAAGTAAAGTTCCATATAAACATGTAGATGATTTGGCATCTGTTTGGTGTGAATGGGCAGAAATGGAAATAAGACAAGAGTAAGTTTATTTTTTATCTTTTAGACTGTTCTTCATATTCCCTAAGATATACCTGCTGTCACCATTATAACTGTTTGAAATAATTGCATATTTTAATTATTTGCCATTAATTTATTTGTAGTAATAACGAAGAAGCTTTAAGACTAATGCAAAAGGCAACAGCGCCACCACCAAGAAAAGTGGCATATCATGATGAGGTATGTTAGATGATATTAAGGCTAAAACAAAAAAAACACCTGTGTTGATGGTTACCTGACCGACACTATTCTGTTTTTGCAAATTCGTTTACTCTCATTTCCCAGGCCCTATAATTTGGTCCTCGCATGATTTTCTCCAGTTTAATTCCCAACACAAGTATCTTTATTCTTAGCCTAAGAGAAATTTTAGTCATATAAATATAGATACAAATACATTAATTAAAATTTGTGAAATTGCTTCTAGACCAAAATGAATTCTATGTTGCCAAAAAGTGCTTTTATCTTTGACAGTAAATTAATGTCAAAACATTTAAATATCGTTATAAATTATCACTCTTTTATTTACAGACAGAAACTGTTCAAACTCGTGTTCATAAATCTCTGAAAGTCTGGTCATTATATGCTGATTTAGAAGAGAGTTTTGGAACATTTAAGGTAACAGTATGTTTTATCACTTACATGTAAAACTACTTCAAATTCCCCTGGAGTATGTTTTATCACTTTCACCAAAAACTTACATGTAAAACTTATTTAAAATTCCCCTGGAGTACAGCATTTTGCTTGGGTACTCGACTACTCGTATAAATCTCTGAAAACCTCTTAAATGTGTAAAACTAATAAATTGAATAGAAATTTGTAATTCTGTAGGGGAATTACATGTTTTACTATCAGAAGACAAGATATTGTGGTAGGCTAGCGATAAGGACATTGGACTCACGACTAGAGTGTCCCTATGGGTGATATCCGAATGTGGGCCCGACCTACATTTGACACACGTGTCGTTTATTAGCTCATGCTCTCACAACTAGCAAAGAACTGTCCAAAGTGGGACAGTCATGGTTTAGCACTGTCACTGAACTATGTCAACTCTTGAAAATGCCCTTAAAAACTTCATGTTATAAATTTTCCACTTTTAAGACCAATTTGAAAAAGTTGCTGGTCAAATGTCACAAAGAAACTTGGCTTAAGCAAAGGGAATCATTACATACTGGGAAACTAGATTTATATGTCCAACTTAAAACTAACTTTGGATATGAAAATTATTTATCCTTGAGGAAATATGAATTCCGAAGGGATATCACCAAGCTCAAAATATCCTCACATAGACTCAAAATAGAAACGGGCAGGTATATAGGATTAAATCGTGAATCACGCCTCTGTGAAAAATGCCCGTCGGGGAAAGTTGAGGACGAAGTACATTTTTTAATTGATTGTGCACATCTGTCAACAGACAGAAAATGTTTATTTGAGGTTATTGAAAAATCCAACTCTAACTTTATCAACTTGAGTAGTCTGAACAAATACGTTTGGTTACTAACTTGTGAAAATGTAGACATATTAAATGAACTTGGTCGTTTTTTGCACAAGAATTTGCCATAAGTCCTTATCTTGGTTAAGCACAACACAGGTAAAATATGTACATGTAGTCTTGCATAATTTCTGGATTAATATTCAAATATTGGTCTGTAACACTAAGTGTTAAGTGGAGTTATCTCCCTTTCATTAATAATGTTCTTATTAATACCGTCTATAAACAATACGGTTCTTATATGTATTTGTTGTTTATTTAATGTTATATTTTGTTGCTTGACTGTCTTTTGGGTTTTCTCTCTTTGTTTAATCTGTACCATGTCCCCTGTGGACCCTTGATTGGAAATAAAGTTATTATTATTATTATTATTATTATGTAAGGCTGACAAGGAAATTGTGCCTGGTTGTGCACATAAAAGAACCGTTGGCAGTTGGAAATAGAAGAACAGTAGGAAGAATCTCTGATGCCCACGCACAATTCTCCTACCTCACATTGCATCTGTAACAATAGAAAAACAAACGGCATGTTGATCTCAATATTATAGTGTTAATAACTTAAACATTGGTATTCCTAGTCAAAATATTGGAAAATATTTGTTTTTATTCCAGTCTTGTAAAGCTGTTTATGATAGAATAATAGATCTTAGAATAGCTACACCACAAATCATTATTAATTATGGAATGTTTCTAGAAGAAAGCAACTACTTTGAGGAGGCCTTTAAGGTATGTTTTTAATTCTATGTTACCATTGTGCATATTTGTAACAAGCATTATTTTAAGTTGTTTCACAAGCACCTCAATTTTACTGTTTCCAACAAAGGCAATCATCTGGTTATATTGAAGTTCATATGGAAACTTAATTCTATTTTTTTCTGTAAGAAAAGGTTTGAATGTTTAATAAAATAGATTGGATTGTTGGTTTAATTCATCTGCTAGATCTGTAATTTTATCAGTTTTAAGCAATTTTAGCAATATATTTAAGCGAGTCATGTATTTAACAACTTTATTTAGTCTTTTGATTTGTTTTCAGGGATATGAAAAAGGTATTGCTTTGTTTAAATGGCCGAATGTGTATGATATATGGAACAATTATTTGGCCAAATTCATTGAAAGATATGTAAGTGTTCAATCTCTCTGAATTATTTTACTAAATTTAAAAAATCATCATCTTTGTTTGCATTGGTGAGTGGATGGTTTGCTAGGGGTTTTCAGTCCATTTCTAATGATATTGAGAAATCAAATGCATGCAAGAAAGTTGTATAGTCACCTACCCAACATATGTCCTTTTTAAGGGTTTATGTGTTTCCTCTCGTTGCTAAAAGTGAGCAGAAATATCAATTATCATGTTGTTAATCTGATTAAAATCAGATTTCATTTCAAATTTCCTTTGATGTTTTGAACATGTTAACTAATTAATCATACATAATTGATAAAATATACATTTGTTCTTCTTTAATATAACAAATTTTAAAATTAAAGTCTATATATCTGTTGCATGTTTCCAGAATATATAAAATTTTCTGTGGTTTAACCCACCCTAAAATATATTCACAGATTTTGTCAAAACAGACAATACTTTTAGTTGAAATGACCATAGATTGGTCACAACAGCCATAGAAATAATCAAAACGATCAAATTAATATTTATTTAAATAAGAATCAAGTGATAAATGTTTAGATAGATTTTTGACAATATTTTGCTTGTTTTGCCGAAAGTGAATTTTGATTGTTTTGTTTTACATCTGTTTTGATCATATCCAGTTTTTATTGTCTGTCGAATATTGCAAATTTTCCAGTTCAAATTATGTATATGAATACTTCACAGTATTAAACTATTTTTTCGACCAATTTTTCTTTTTATAGATTATCAATCAGAGACTTTTAAGGAATTTAAAATAAAATGTCTCTAAGTAAGCCAGTTTGAATCATTGTCCATGTAGTTTATGAAAAATGAAATCATCTGATTAGGGTCAGATGCTTTTAAACCCAATTTCATTTCTCTCTATCTTTCCCCTTGTCTGCCTACTGTCAAAACTCAACATCCATCATTTTTGGGTTCATGTTTGTTTTTGTATTTTCTAGGGTGGCACAAAACTTGAACGTGCAAGAGATTTATTTGTTCAATGTTTGGAAGCTTGTCCACCTAAATATGCAAAATGTAAGTTTATTTTTATGTAGTAAAATATATTATGACAGATATACTGGAATACCCATATCTACAAAGAATAGTACATGTATTTGATTATTTCACACACAGAGTACATAAATTTAATTATATCACACACAAAGTATACATGAATTTAATTTCTTCACACACAAAGATTACATGAATTTAATTACTTCACACACAAAGATTACATGAATTTAATTACATGACCATTCCACACAAAAATTACATGAATTTAACTATTTCAAACACAAAGAATACACAAATTTAATTATTTCAAACACAAAGAATACACAGATTTAATTATTTCAAACAAAAAGATTAAATAAATTAAATTTTGATAATTATAAATATTCCATAGAAGTAGATTTAATTGTTAGGCATATTCTTGAAATTTGTTAGGAATTCAATCCACTCTTTTGGACCAGTACAAATCAACTAACTACTTTAATTTGATGAATGTTGAATGTGTTATTAGATAAGTTGAATTAAGCAGGTTCAAAGGGTTAAATGATACAGTTACAAGTTAATGTATTGATGTTAAAATTGATTCTATCAATGCAGATGTTTTAAAATGGATATAATATGTTAATATGGTTTGTTTCAGCTATATATCTTTTATATGCTAAGTTAGAAGAAGATCATGGTTTAGCTAGACATGCTATGGCTGTATATGATAAAGCTACTAAAGGTGTATTACCTGAAGAACAATATGAGGTAAGTCATCAACGGTATTAACCATTTCAAGTTGCTATCAAAGACCACATCCACTAGAAGTTGTTATAAAAGACCACATTCACTAGGGAGAAATAAGGTTGTGAGAAATAGGTTAAAAGGTTTTGGTTTAATTAAATATTTCGGAATGTTATAAAATGATTATCTGTTAAATGAATCATTTGGTATAAAAATGTCATCATATTGTTTGGAACACCAATTCCAAATTGATATTTCATTTCCATTAAATATGAGGTACAAAAATTGTGCTATTTCCATGAAACATTTACGCTCCAGACAACTTTGGTGTTGATGATAAAATACATACATTTATTTTTGCCAAAGTGTGCATGTGAGTTTACCGTATAAATTTAAAACCCTTTTCTTTCTGGCAACAGGCTAGGGCTATGCATATTAGATTATGTATATGTTATGTTATATATATTTCAGATGTATAATATTTGATTATGTATATTTTGTTGTATATGTTTCAGATGTATAATATATATATTAAAAAAGCAGCTGAAATATATGGTGTTACACATACACGTTCTATATATGAAAAGGCTATAGAAGTTCTTGATAATCATCAGTCTAGGTAATTAGTCTACTGTCTTTAAGTTACAGGTTACATGCAGTGTGTCGAGAAAACGTGTATGTATATTATTGGGAGGAAGATCAAAGTTTTTTATTTTAGATAAACCTTCTCGGCAGAAATTAATATCCCTAAAGAATTTTAATGCAATCAACGGTCATATTATGTTCATAGTCAAATGGTTTTGATGATTTGATCCCAGCCTTGTCTGTGGCATTACCTATCATAAGTGGTTTCTTTTCACTGTTAAAATGCCACCATTCACAGAACATCCCAGTTATTGCAAATGACAAAAAAAAAACTAAATTTAATAGCAAAAAAGAGGGTATTTCTGAACAACTTAGTTACATCGAAACACTGAAGTCCACTCCATTTTTCAATTGTATCCATGGTATAAAATTATGTATTTTATACTTACAGGGAGATGTGTTTGAGATTTGCTGATTTAGAAAGGAAACTGGGTGAAATAGACAGAGCTAGAGCTGTTTATGCTCATTGTTCTCAAACCTGTGATCCTAGGGTAAGTCAACATTATTTTGCCAAAAAGTAAAGAGAACGTTACCAATTGCAAAATTTTTTAAATCATGTATTAATAAATTTATATTTAAATAAATTCTGTTTGTAAGGAATATAAAAGAAGGTTTAGGTTGCGTCTTGCCTTTAAATGTTTTATATTTGGTTTTGAAGTGTATAACTTGTATATTATGATGATGATACTTGACATTAATGAATTTCAATGCTATTTGCTGCAGACAACACAAAAATTCTGGGATACATGGAAAGAGTTTGAAATTAAACATGGTAACGAAGATACAGTAAGAGAAATGTTAAGAATAAAACGTAGTGTACAAGCCACATATAATACACAGGTAACATTATATTTCAATTTAAAAACTTTACATGTATTATTATTGTGCGTTACGAAGTGCTCTTGTGTACTTTACAAAATATGGTACAGAAATTAAATATACAAATAAAACAAACAAACTACATTGCAAATAAGACATACATGTTACTCTCTCTCTCTCTCTCTCTCTCTCTCTGGCATGGTTTTACCTTGTTAGTGTTGCAGGAAGGAGGTCTTAGTAAGGATACAGCATCTAGTTTTTCATTTGGATGGGACGAACGAAAAAAGGCAAGGTTCTATATACACATTGGCATTAACATAAAAGAAGTCTTGTCCCTGAAAAATTTTACTCGTAGCACACTACATGACATGCTCCTCAAAATTAGTAGGATTGGGGCAGATAAACAGGAGGTTAAATCCCATTCCATTCATCCTTTTGTGTTACAGTCTAATTGAAACAGATCATTCCTCGGCCAAGCCACTTTACAGACCTTTCATGTAGCTAATGAACAGATGCTTTGTCTTCGACAAATATACGTTTACCCCAATTACAGTTGTTAGAGCAGACGTGTCAACAAGACTGTTTTTTCCATGAGACTCACGGATACAGACCTTTCTCCCGATCTCCCACATGTCCACATGACATTTTCTTTAAGTCTGCTATTTACCCTGGGCAGTGGTGCTCGAACATATTAAATGTAACGTGATATTTGTTTTCTAGGTTAACTTCATGTCTGCTCAGATATTAGTTGCTTCTGGAAAGACAACAGAAACTTCAGGTATTTATTTATAGCATCCAATTTATAAATATTGATTGACTGGAATATTGTATTGATAATTATTATGAAATTTGTTTATTATAATCGAAAAATATTACCAGGTGATTTTTTTTTTAATCCGTCACGCCATGTGTTTCTCTAGGGATTTATAGATGTCATCTATGCATGCCATGAGACCATGGGGTTTTAAGCCAAGATTGTTGTAACAAAGAAAAGGGTTCTCTGCCTAACCTTATGGGTTTTTCACCAGGTTTTCAAGTTGTCTACCACTACACATGCGAATTTGTAAAAAATGACCTAGTTCTGAAATGATCTAGATCAACTAGATGTGTTTGGAGGACATAAAGCCGTATTAATCTCTCTCACTTATGTGTGGTTTAATGGTCGAGAGCTAGACATTAAGTAATATATTGATACTGCACAAAGCGTTAGCCAAGTGTTGTTGCAATGGTTTACGCATTGTCTTTAGCTCGAGACCATTAAACAACTTAAAATACAGACACTATTTCGCACATGCTTTTCAATGAAATATGTCACACGAGTCCAAATTTTAATCTAGTATATGATAATGTAAGATTGGAAAGTTGCCCATTAATATTGGAAATGATGGTACGCCAACATCAAAGGATGTGGTCACATCTGTATTTTAAAAAACATGATGGCATTAAAATTTAAGCTCTTCTAGGCCTTTATTTAAAAGATAAGCATAATCTTCTTCGTATGGAACTTAGTGTATTATATAAATTTATTAATGATTTGTTTCAAAGATGGAAGCGAAAATAATGAAATGAGGAAGCTAGAAGAGAAAGCACGACAGTTAGCAGAAGAATCAGTTCGAGATCAACCTCCTGCTGAGAAAAAACTATTGTTTGTCAGGTTAGTAACATATTTGAAGCAGGATATAAGATTAATTGGATAGAAAGATAGTTTTTTCTTTAGTCCCTGTTTTGATTCCATTCTGCCATACCTGAAATAACTAAAACTCTTAGATATGCATTTCATTTGTTCATTAATTTGCGAGATAACAATCTGGCTCTTCGTTAAAAAATTGATCATGTAACTTTAGGCTATACATCTCTTGTTAGGAATATTCCTAAAAAAAATCTATGTTGAATTTATTGTAGAAGCTCAACAACAACTGAAGAATTGGGTGAAATGACCAAAACTAATAATCCAGAAGAAATTGATATTGATGAATTTGAAAGTGATGAAGATGAAGAAATAGAAGGTATGCCTCTTGTATCTTTTTCATGAGATACAACTTTTCACAATTGGCAAAGCGGGTCTGGGACACATAATTTGTTATAACAACGGTTCAGCAACCACGTCGAACCCTATGGTATTGAAAAAAATCTAGTCTAATGATGAATGAGTGGCTATACGGTTTTAGCTATTGATATTTTATGTTACAACATCACTGATCCCTTAAACATGCATTATGCAAGAGCTAAATATGCCTATTGCAGGTCTTTCTTTATTAGGCCTTAAATGTTATTTTATTTATTAATTAGACACAAAACAAGATCATAATCAACTCTCGATTAGAACAGTTTGCCATTTAAAAATTTAATTTAAAATTTTTCATTTTACATTATCTATTTTTGAACTATTATATCATGCATGGTCAGATTTTTATCTAAATCTTACATAATGTATCTTTAAGTGACAGAAATATATGTATCACAGAAATACATGTATAGAGTAACATGTATTACATAAATACATGTATAGAGTAACATGTATCACAGAAATACATGTATAGAGTAATATTTGTTTTTTGTAGAAGTGGAAGTTCAGCAGCAGTCCATACCTTCAGAAGTTTATGGTGGTTTACTAAAAGAAGATGACGAATGATATGTTTTTATGTAGGATTATTACACAAAATACATTATTTTCTATTTATAATTTGTTGTTTAGTAACTTACTGATCGAGTCCTAGAATACTTTAGGACCCCAAATACTTTACCCCAAATTTGAAAAAAACCTATTCAAAACGGTGGCCTCTGTATGGGGTGCACAGGGTCTTCGGGAAAGGAGTAAGGGAACTCTGGAATGTAAGGGAGAGGTCATGGAAGGCTGAAAGTTAAGAGGGTTCATTGTTATACTTCTGCATGGATGGCAAACATTAGTGTTTTAAGTGGATGAAGAAAGGCCTAACTTTCCTTCATATTATTATTGAAGGCAACTTTATTGTTACATCATAGCAGTACAGGAAGTGGCTGCACTTGATTAGCGAATGCCAGCTCTGTGTTGTACATACTTAGTTAACGAGTTCGTCTTACTCGGCTGTACATTCAGATACCCTCATTACTTAATGCTTAGGAGATAACACCTCCTTGCATTTAGAGGGGTGTTATTGTCCAATAGACATGTCCTGAGATCATTAGGACCCAAACAGGTTAGCATCAGGGGCTCTAATATAAAATCTCAGGAGGTGTTTATTGACATTGTAACATGCTATTTTTTAAATTTTAAACAAACTTATTTTATTGTGTAAACTAAATTCATCTCACTGCAAATCGGTTTTAGTGACATAAAAAACATTTTGACGTAATAAAAACGTCGCGACATAACAGGATAACAGTTTGCTCTCATTAGATTTGGCTCACTTATCGCTTGGTTGCTATAGTAGCCGTAAGAGTATAGACACACACAAGGAAAACTGGAATTCTCACTTCATTTTTTTAGAAGTACTTTTTGAAATAAGAATAATGTTTTGGTAATATTTTATGGTATATTTTATTGTTTGTAGCTGTTACCTGACAAGTGGGTTGGCGTTTCAAGTTCATCTTCCGACATATCTCTGAATATTTCATCTAATTTACTGAGATCGAAATTGATTATCTCCATTGTGATTATCTTCATTAAAGTAGTACGCATAATATTAATACCCAGTGATGTTTCTAATTTAGAGGGGTGTTATTGTTTAATAGATGGTGTCTAATTGACCAATCAAAACGCAAAATTTACCCTTAAGCATGTTACAATTCACAATACGTTCAAAACTGTAGCCTCTATTGCATTCACACGCCAATTGTTGACAGACGGACATGGACGGGTTATATCCTTTACAAACAAAAGATGGGCAGAAGTCGCTATGAATGATTTGGCAAGATTTGCAGAGTTAAATGATCAGAAGAAGTGTTTTATTGGGCAATATTATCGCTGTGATGGCTCTAGGACTTATTCCTGGTGTTGGCCAAGAAATTATGTTAGCTAGGCCCTATCTACATGTATATGGTTCAAGAAATTGTTACTGTTAGCTAGGCCCAATCTACATGTAGCCTATATGGTTCAAGAAATATTCCTGAAATTTAGAAGTCCTTTGTTTCCAAATTTTCCATGATCAAATTGTATTTAATGGATTTATATATCTGAAGTGTCTTGCAGTATTTACAGTTATAAAAAGTCAGGTCTATTATAAGCTACTTCAGCTATGGACTGGATTTACCAGTATGGTTTCCCCTTTACATTGATGCAGGATGAAGGGCCTAACAAGGCCAGTGTCTGTTCGTTCTGATGGGATGGAAAATCAAGGCCTAATGTTAATATTTGCATGCACAAAAAAGAAGCCTAGACAGTATGAATTCGAAAAACGGGTAGGCTGTAGCGCCGCTGTGCGGGCAAAATTTCTCCCTTTGCCATAAGCTCAGTCGGTGCAGTACAAACTAAACAGAAAAGTGATTTTCCGTACAGTAAGAGGCCATAATCCAGCTAGTTAATGTCCAATACGCACAAGTATCGAAGGATCCCAGATCTTTGAGATTTAAACATATGCAAATTTTCATCAAAATCAGATAAGAATTGTGACCTGGAGAGTATCTACAAACAAAATGTGAACGGATGGACAGAGGCATAACAAGAAAATGTAGTTCTAATGCGCTCACAAGCCAATTGTTGACTTACGGACGGACATGGGTGATGACATAAAATGCCAACAGTGAGAAATGGGCAAACAAAATTACTAATATACTGATAGAACAACCACTGGCTTTAAGTTGACTTGAAACCAATGTCTTTCATTAACATTTCTAATATGAATTTTTATTAACAAAACATATAAATGTCTGACATAGGTAATAATCATTTGCATAATGGTAAAATATTATTTACAAACAATTAGGAATCTGTATTTAAAATCTATAACAATAAAAACATCCTATATAATATAAAATAAGCTATGGTTTGCTTTGGCATAACTACTAAGGGATTAAAGCCACAAAAAAAAATCAAGGCACTTCATTTATTTCATGTTTATAGGAATGTGTAAAAATATTCAGTTCCATTTAAGAATGTCAGTAACATTTGTCACTGATATGTACTTCATAAATGAGTCTGATGCCATTTTTCTTGATTGAGGGGTTGGGGGGTTGGATGGCTGAATGGTTAGCCTGCTTGCGCTGTATCTTAAAGCCTGTCTTTGAGTCAACTGACGTTTCGATTCCACGGTTGTATGTGACAAGGAGTAGGGTCGCCTGTCACGCCTCATGGGTTTTCTCCGGGTACTCCGGATTCCTCCCACTGCTAAAGACCCCTATGTACAAGCGAAATTATGAAATAAAATAGGTTAAACCCTATTTCTCTCTCTCTATTTCTTGATTCATTCATAAAATGTGTGTATAGGTGTAACCGGGGTAAAAACATTTCGTTTGGTAATTATTTTTTGACTATTTTTATTATATGGCTTAATGGTGAACTTGATCATTTTGAAATATAAATAAGTAAAATAATAAACTGTATGACTTTTAAAAAAATATACAAAAATGTGTTGTATACAAAAAACAAATACTGAGTTACACTGTTAAAAGTTTTGTTAAAAATAAATAACTAGGGCCAGTTGCTCAAAACTAAGTTATTTTAACGATCCGTTAAACACTAACAGGTCGTTATCTTGCTAATGTGATGTTTTTTAACGATCCATTAAAATTCTGTTGCTGGAAAGTCAATTTTATTATCTGTAGCTAATGGACTGATTAAAGTTAATGCAAGAAAATATTGTTTGTTCATTGGCGTGAATTTTAAATTTGATGTACATGTATAACAATATAAAGAATTATGAGTCATTGAAAGTTAACATAGATTAAGCAACCGGCCTCTGGTGATGAGCTTAACCATACCGCATTGGAACAGTTTTAAATTTCTTAAATATTTATAAATAAAAATAATTTAAAAATTAAAACAGTAATTGTCCAACTGGCTATCATTTTAGAACCACTGTTTCCATTATCTCCATTATCTCCATTATTTCCATTATTTCCATTATTTCCATCGGTTTGTATTTGAACAGAGCATTTGAAAGCACGTTCATAAGGTACGACTGATGGCTTGATTATATTGGTTACCAATCTGGCATCTCTCTGGCCACAATTCGCTCTGGTTACATTAATAATACAATTTAAATTGTGATTTACAAAACTGAAATAGACAACAAAGTAGGGATATTAATCTAAAAATGATTCAGGTCTGTTCAGTTTACAAAGTTATGATGAATTAAAATTTCATCTATCTAAACTGCCATCTTTTAGTGGTAGTGGGGGCCTCGGTGGCTAAGCGAGGAAGACGCTGGCTGGCTAGCCGGGAGGTCATTGGTTTAATCCTGGTGTTGGCGGAGAAAATTCATCATGATTTTCCCGCATGGATTCCCCTTGTCAGGAGGGCCTAACTAAGATAGCTGTCAAGTTGTTCAGATGGGACAAAGAATGAGATCCTGTGTACACACTGGCAGTTGGAATTCAAAATAAGACTAGGCGGTAGCATTGCTGTCCGGGCAGAATTTACCTCATAGAACACTGCATGTCGAATGCTCATCTTCATTAACCCAGTCGGTGCAACACAGTAGAAGGTTAAATTTCATTTTATTAATCGGTAGTGGAGATTGTCTTTATTAGTGCAGTCGGAGTAGAAACGTAGGATGTTAAACCACATTTCACTTGGTAAAAACCTGATGGGTCCACTTTAAATCTGATTGAATATAAGCCGGGATAATATCTTGTGTTGGTATTTTGATATGCTTTCTTAATTAAATTACTTGCCTCAGACAGGACTTATGATAATTCAACAGTGCTTAGGTTTAAATTTATTTTCAAAAGGTCTAATCTGGACAGTGTTTACAAGGTTTAGGGAGGAGGGGGCATCAAAATCGAAATGCAATTCATTTATTATTCATAGAATGCCCAGAAACATTTTATTACTTACCTGCAGGGGTCAGAAATGTCAATATCTTTAGATGTTACAGTGTCACAGAGTTGAGCTTTTACTAAAGTTCTATTATCTTTAAAACAATCTTCGATTGTATTTATTGCTAAAAAAAAATAACCAACAAACCATAAAATTACTGCATAAGTATTGTTTATTATAAGGAAACGCAGCGACGATATGGAAATTGTCTACACAGTATTTTGTCATACAATTACTACTGAAGGACATCGTGATTTTTAATGAATTTGGGTTAATGCATTTATAAGCAATTGCGCGAATCGTGAGAAGGTTTATTGTGATACATCGATAAAATGATTATTATATTGTGCCAGCACTAGTGTAGAGTGGACGTTAAATCTAGCAGAAGTCTAACTTTTAACCGGGTGGTACTTTTTACCGCCGACCACCGCCGACAATACTTTTTACCGCCGACTGTCGTGATATTACCGCCGACCAAATACTTTTTACCACCGACCGTCGTGAAATTACCACCGACCAAATACTTTTTACCGCCGACCAAATACTTGTTACCGCCGATCAAATGCTTAATGATTACTTGTTACCGCCGACTATATAAAATTAATTAAATTATTAGTGACAAATAAATAGATTTTGTTAAATACACAGAGTTTGATAAAAACAAATATAGATTTTATTATATATAAATATGGTCGATAATCGAATATTGCAAGGTGGGATTTTCAATGTGCAATTGACTGGAAACCCCAGAAGGCTCCAGCTCTGTCTGTGTGTGAATTTTAATCAACTTGTTGTATTGGTTTTTTTTATATAAAAGAACAACCGTAAAATTGTGGCAGTGCCCGATTAACCCTTTTTTTTGGGGGGGGGGGGACGGAAGAATTTAAGCAGCGATTTCATTGATGTTTAGAATTCGTTGACAATTTGAGTATTTTAAACAGACTCTTTCTCTTATGTCCCACTTCGAAAGTCATTACAATGCGGTCGGCGGTAAAAAGTATTTGGTCGGCGGTAATTTCACAAAGGTCGGCGGTAAAAAGTATTTGGTCGGCGGTAGTCGGCGGTAAAAAGCATTTGGTCGGCGGTAGTCGGCGGTGGTCGGTGGTAGTCGGCGGTGGTCGGCGGTAAAAAGTACCACCGCTTTTAACCTAGTAGATGTAATGCTAAATAGGTAGAAATAGGGTGTAACTTCGACTCTACACAAAATAGGTCATTTCGGGACATGCAATTTAATTTTATTTCCATCATTTAAGGGCGCATATTACCTTTAAAGGAGATGAATCACTTATATTTGGGACCTACAAATAGACCACCTAATGCAGAGGTTATTTTGTTCAAATTGAATACTGATATTATTACTTGAAATTGACATGTCTTGCAATATGAGTGGTACTATTTGATTCCCTGTTTCCTGTTTTGCAATATGAGTGGTACTATTTGATTCCCTGTTTCCTGTTTAATAGTCCCAATTCATAGAGTGTATTATATAGTATAATGAATTGAGTCTGGTTAGTTTGAGAAGAATATGTGGATATAAATGTTTGTATCAATATCCAAAATGACAGGCATATTAATGAATTGTTAAATTTTTATTTCTGATTAGCAAAGGACAAAATATGTATCGCAATTGCGCTGTGGTACTGGTTGTGGAATATGTCTATAGCCTCGCTCTTTCTGGTCACCTAATGTTACAAATGACGATGAAACACACTTTGGTACACTGGTACACGATTCATGTACCAATTATGGTAGATGTTAATTGTGTCTGAATTTGAATTGACAAAAAATTTGTGTAATCAACGTGTAAGGCTTGGATGATATTGAGTTACTCCTTGTCACGTACAAGTGTTGAAGTGGGGAATCGAAACCACGCCACACTTGACTCAATGATAGACCTTATGATCTAACGTACACGGGATAATCTATTCGGCCAAACACCGACCCAACCCAATGATGGTCAAAGACTTTGATGGCTGAAACCCACAATTATGAACATGATTGATATATCCATGTACTTACCATTTTTGCCTTGGTCTGTACATAAATATGTAAGTGAAGCAATGATACTATCTCGTGCTATTGCATTAGTAGCAGGTTCCTGACACCCAACCTTTTTGTTTAGATAGCAATCTTTAACCCCAGGAAAAATTCTGCAAGTAAACAGTGTTTTTTTCTAATATAGTGTACCTTGTAGGTTATCCGCTTTGAACAAAATTTGATTCAATCAGAAATTGGCAGAAGTCATCAAGATTATAGACAAGATTCAGTTAAATGATCACAAGAGGTACGTTTACATGTACCATGGGTGCTGCGATGACTCTGTAACCAGCAGGAGGTCTCGGACTTGTTCACTCTGTTGAGCAAGAAATATTCACAGAATTCAGGTCTATTATAGGCCACTTCTAGCATGTTGACAAGCTAAACACATGATTTTTGTTACAATCAGGGGCCATAATCCATGAGGTTACGGCCCGATACCTCCCAATATCGAAAGGAACTAAGAATAAGATCTTTAGTAGATTATACCTATATTTTAAGTTACGTCAAAATCGGATAAAGATTGTGACCTGTAGACTGTCCACAAACAAATTGTGGACGGACGTCCGAGCGAACAAAAAGGGACGATGGCATTATACGTCCACATGAAAATGTGGGCGTATAAAAAAATGTATATTATACATACCGGCACACTTCATTTATATCTGGAACAGGAGTTGGTCTTCGTTGCCATGGCAAAAAAGGAACATATTTTGAAAGTGCTCGATTAAAACATGCTTTGGCTTCTGTACAAGCTGAAATATATATATATATACCGGTACATTATTTAAAGGAGCTACATCGCTTATATTTTCGATATCAGAAGCGTATCTTTTCCCGGTAAGACCACAACACAGGCCCGGTCTCTGGACCCCCGCCTATAAGGACCTAGGATTAAAGCCCCTCCCCCCTAATCAAGAATTGATTCTGCCGCCATTACCACAACACCAATGTCAATTTAATTTGACAAATAATTTGTGTTTTCAATGTCGAAGACTGTGGATGATATCGAGTTAAATACTTGTGTATATTACTAAATATTAGTATTACTAATACTATATAAGAGCTTTGACGAAGGTATCAATAAGCAGAGGCGGATCCGGGTACACCCCAATTTTTTCAAAAAATTTCTCGAGCCCCCGCCCCTCCCCCCCTAACAGGATTTCCTGGGTCCGCCTCTGTCATTATAAATATACATAGCGTCTGATTTTGCAATTGATAAAATAGCTAATCAATCCTATCTCCCTTGCAGTATGATCGATCGTAAGTGTTGTCCATGGTATACATCTTTATCCGTTTACCTCTATTTTGGCGTGTTGGTGCTTTAATAATGTTTCAACAGTCTAAAAGGTAATTACCCTGAGATGATGAAACAGGCCTACTGGTATAAATCACAGCTGTTGGCAGTGGTGTTGCTCTGATCGTTGTTGTATCCAAATTACCTGTAAAATATATAGGGGTTTTTTTCAGACACATTGTCATATTTGTAATTTGAAACAAGCCAACGCGAGCCTGGTGCCCCCCACCGAAATACCAAAATGATAGATGACACATATTAATTAATCGCCCATTTATGTTTTTCAAAAGCATAGAGCAATCAAAATAAACACAAATTTCCATCACTCTAGAAAATCGGGATTATCTTGTCCCAAAGCATCGTTGAATCGAATTGATTAGCTCTGTCAAGTTTAAACATTCTATCTCTATTAAAAGCTGAGTTGTTATATTCCAAAGTCTTGACCAATCAAGTTGCTTATCGCCCCTTAGCCTACGCAGATAATTCGCACCATCGAACATAGTCAAGGTAATGATATAATGGATCTACATTCGGAGTTTCGTCGCTCTCATTTCGGAGTTATCTTGTCAACCGTATTATAAGCAGACAATGTTCATCATCTACTCATTTACCTAATGAACGCTGACACCAAGTTTGAGCACTCTACCTCAATTAAAAGGAGAGTTATTGTGTTCAAAAATCAATCAATCAATCAATCATTATCGAACTTAGCCAAGGTATTGATGTAATGAAACTATACACCACCTTTCATCACTCTTACTTAATTAGAACTAAAAAAGTTATTGTGTCCCAAATCATCAATCGATCAAATTGCTTATCTCTGCTTACCCTAAGCAGAAAATGGTCATCTTCGAACTCCATCTAGAGGCGGATCCAGGGTCCCCCCCCCCCCTAAATAACAGGAAAAAAATAGATATGCGCCACAAATCACCACTGACACTCCGATTTTTTCAAAAAAAAATTCAAGGGACTCCTCCGCCCCCCCCCCCCCCTTAGCAGGATTTCTTGGGTCCGCCTCTGCTCCAAGCAATGACCTCAATAGTCAATTTTCAAAATTATTGTCTCAAGTTGCTCAGTGTTATAGGCACAATCATCTCTACCCGAGGCAGCCAAACATTGCAAAGAACTCCTCAAATGTGTTTGCAAGAAAGTCTGCAAGCCACTTTGTAAATGTATGGTAACTTCATTACTTTGTACCAGCGATAGAAGTTATCAAACGTGATCAATAAAAGAATGAATATTGCGGGTGAATTTTCAACTTAGTTGATTATCCCGTTCAATTTTATTTACTCCTTTTATTAAAGTTTTACAAGCTTATCAAGTTAACTGGTAATCTATATAGGAATCGTTTATTATCGTTAATATCATATTGAGTTTAATAATTCGAAAACCGCGTGAATGTCGATTCCGTGCGTTTTCTAGTGAAGCGCGGCAATTTTTTGAAGTTCGGAGCATGAAAATCAAAGATGTGTGTTTCGGTTACCAAACATTACAATGTTTCATGAAAGCACTTCTGGTGAATTCAGTGTGTGCTAAAACATAGATTTCGACCAAATCTCATATTTATGAAGCGGCTATTTTGAATCCAAAATGGCGACCGAAAATGGGATTCGTTCGCGTACGTCCGGTTTTCGAAAGAGAACATCAAAAACTACCTAAGGGCTATGCCAATTTTAATGCCTTTATTAAAAATCGCACGATTCTATGAAAATGTCGAGCTAAGCGACTGCAACAAGAATTAACACTGGTGCACGCATTGTGTTTGAGTGTTTCGTATAACCACTGAATGTTGAAATTATTGCAACTTATAAATGTTCTACATGTACACACAATATAGCCTACTTGAAAGAAGTGTTATCTAAAATACTAACCTGTAACCGACGTATTCAATGCTACGACGCCATTGACTGAAAAAAACAACAACCATAGATTAAATCACCTTTAGATACATTATGTAGTAAGATTTACATAATCATCTGATCGTTCTTGTTTTAATGAATAATGAATAATATAATATTAAAAATTCCATTCAAATAATTGTATTCTTAGCAATAGCAAAGTTATCATCAGTGTTTGAAAATGTTTAGCGTTAGTGTAGATTGTTTATTATCGAAGCAATCGAGACTATGTCCAGATAAGCCATTTTTAAATTAAATTATAATAGATGACTATCGTGTTTCAATTCACTCAAAAGTAAAAAAATAAACCATGCAAAAGGCAGGCTTATCTCTTAAATAGGCCTAATGCATATTTATGAATCTTTTACCGGTATGTTAACATAAAGGGGATAGGCATACATTCTACTGCGCAGCAAAGTAGCCTATAGAATAACTAACTGGGGATGATCAAACAGCTCTTTATTCAATGTCCATGACTCTTAGTTCTTAATTCTAAGTCGACCGTATTTAATTTGACTGATTACTACTATTTGAATAAAGTCGTTAAAGAGAGAGAGAGAGATAGCGAGAGAGAGAGAGAGATGCAATGGAATGATATGGGGTTTAACGTCCCACTCTTATGTTCCTTCTGAGCTAATGAAGACGGGCATATGCGCCGTATCGAATTTAAACTACCAAGGGAACTTTTACTATATGTAGTCCCCTTTACACAGGTCCTCGGTTCTTCGCGCCATCCGAACGACTAGACAGCTATTCTTGTCAAGCCATCCGTTTTTCATCCGACAAGGGGACTTACATTATACTGATCTATTTTATTTCTACTCGTATCGAATTGCAAGTGCAACGGCCAACGGGATCTTTTACGTCGTGTACCCCCAATGTCGACCTGGTTTTTGTACTATCCGAACGACTAGACAGTTGTCCTTGTCACGCCCTCCGCCCTACACCACTGACAGGGGGAAACCACACCGTTAAATCCCGGTCAACTCATAACCATTAACCTCTTGGTGATTTTCTTTTTAGAATTGTTACCTGTCGTCGATTAACATTCAACTCAAATGCGTTCTACAAAAAAAGGGGGGGGGGATAGTTAGCGTGCGCGCGCTTTATCATAAAGCCTGCCATTGAGTCAACTGGCGTGGTTTCGAATCCCCGGTTGTAGGGTCGCCTGTCCAACTTCGTGGGTTTACTCCGGGTCCCCCGGTTTCCTCCAACAGCTAAAGGCCCCTACGCGCAAAAGAACCATTGAAATAAAATTAAAACCATATGTTAATCCCGAGATGACCCAGTTTGTGTCGAGTTGACGTTAAACCCCATTTATCTCTCTCTCTCTCTCTCTCTCTCTCTCTCTCTCTAAAAATAAAAACAGGCCAACGCGTAGTGCTTGCATTATTTTAATATAGGTTTTTTTTAAACCCCTTGTTCGACGGAATGTAAACAGTATGTCTTACCAAAGAGCAGCAGTATCCCGACGAAATTCATTTCTTGCATACCGGTAACAATATTTATAAAAGATATACACTGAACTTAAATGGTCTCAAATATCCAACTAAACTCTGATGTACAAATAGACATAGGTTTTATATGATTTCAAACCATCCTATCGTGTGACGTCACAAGACTATCAACAAGAAAGCGGATCTTAGATATATAAACAACGGAATAGAACTCTGATGCACAAATGGTTTCAAACAATCCTTTCATGTGACCTTACAAGACCCTAAACGAAAAAGCGGATATTAGATAGATACATGTAGTGGTTGTTTACCAGTTGACGAGGAATGAATCACACATCCTTCAACGCCAAAGTCCCCTTAGACTCCGTCCCAAATATTATCAGCTCTCGATATATCATCATTGTTATAGTAGAAAGAGAGAGAGGGAGAAATGGGGTTTATTAACGTCCACTCAACACAACTAGGTCATTTCGGGACTAACATATGGTTTAATTTTATTTCAATTATTCGCTTGCGCGTAGGGGTCTTTAGCAGTGGGAGAAAACGGAGTGCCCGGAGGAAACCCACAAGGTCGAGAAGGCGCCCCTATCTCCATGTCACATACGCTCACACCAGGGCTAGAGACCACAGCCGCATGCAAGAGGTGGCCGGCCAGCTAGAGGTCGAAGGGCGGAACTCTAGACCACTAGGCCACCCATCCCACCCCTTTGTTATAGTAGGGTTAGGGCAATAACAGGGTCGTACCTATAGCGGGGGCGCAGGGGGTATATTGCACCCCCAGAAAAATAAGGCTCCCCGAGAAACGGCGCCCTCTCCAAAACATTTGACAACCCTTTAATTACAAAAAAATACACTTTATTATGATCACACAGTGATGCTCTTAAGGCACTGATGAGTCGGTCGGTTTAAATGGCGCTCACATGCCAGTGGGTGCCGGATTCGTTTGCCCTGATCCAAACTTTATATATCACTTAAGAAGGCTATGGGACGCCACGAAAGGCGCGGATCCAAGGGGCGGGGCAACTGGAGCAAATATATTTCCCCAAAAATCTGCCGCCCCTTCACCATGGCGCCCCTGAAAAAAAATTGACCATATAAAATACAAAATCAACTCGTAGATATCACCGTCGTTATTTTTTATAATTTTCTAAGGGAGGACCCCAAACATGGGCGCGCCCCCATAGGCGAAGTGTCCCTCCTATCACACCTTTCTGGGTCAGCACCTGACCTACCACATGATATTAGAGGGTTCGTATTGGTCGTCCTTATCCACATTTCATAGGGTCTTATCGGTCTTTGGGGGCGCCGCCACCAAATGACATGATTAGAGATTCTCGTTCTAGTCACCCCATCCACATAGCCTTATTGGTGTTTCGGACTAGTTCTAGTATCGGCGGCTTCGTGTCCGTAGCCATGGGGGGGGGGGGGCTTAGCCCCCCCCCAATCGAATTAGCCCCCCCCCCTTCAAATATTTCGCAATCAATAATGATTTCTTAGAAGTTTTCTTAGCTTGCCACCCTCAGCATCTTCAAACAATTCCGTAGCCCCTCCCACAAACACACCCAAATGAGAAATAGCGCCGCCGAAATTGACACACGGGAGCGACTTTGATAGCAACCCAGAGTGGGTGGAAAACGGGTTTGCGACTGTCAAATTTTCAAAATGTTCGGGGGGGGGAGGGGTCTGGTAGCGTGACACTCGCGGGCTCTCGCATTCACCGTCTGTCGTTCCGCGCTCATTAACATGGGCATTATATTGGCGCCCCACCATTCTGCTGCACCCCCACTTTTAAAATCATACATACGGCCCTGGGCAATAATTACTTTTTTCGAAATTTTTCAAACACAGGGTGTTTTCTTTGATCAAATAGACTGAAAAAATAGAATCTGGTGAAATTTTTGACGAAAAGTCTTAGTCATTTTTTACGTTGGTGCACGACAAAGCAACCCGAGCCGCCTACTGAAACAGAAGGAGGATATAAAACGGAGTAGGCCTAAGCAAGCTAAAATTTTGGGAGACTAGACAGTTGTAGAAAACTTGCTGGTCCTGTTTCAGTTAGCACCACATACATACTGGATAAACTCACAGAGAAACAGATGCTACTAGAGATATTTTATCTTACGACAAACTGTAGCACCAGACATTAGACAAAAAAGAAGAGGTGACATGGTCGTTTCCAAAAATTCACAAAATCGGAACTAAAATCCTCAATAATGTCTGCAGTCAAACCCGATTTTACGTCCGAGATACGTCCACACTTTGCGGGGGATATGCGGATAAAGGGCACATCGATATCCACATTGTCCTACCCCAGATCAAAGTTAAAAGCAAATAGCAACTATCGCGTTCTAATGGGGTTTTTTTTTTTTTTTTTGTTGTTGTTGCTAAAAGCGGCTTAAAGGGACAATCCCTAATTTATCAGGGGCTCTAAAATAAAAGTCTGAGAATGTATGAAAATAAAACGCCAAAATATAGGGGACTGTGTATTTACCTTGTCTCAAAATTTCAACACAAAATATTGAGTCGTTTGGACGTGAACGCCAAAACTGCTTATCCGGAGACGTAACCCTTTTAAGATTTCGGGTCAATTGTTTCGTTGGGTGACCTTAGAACCGATTACGGTTACTTGAGAGGGTTAGGCCTATGCAGTGAATAACCCATGTGACGTACTTAATAGAGAAAGGCAAATTTCAACTACACATTATTTTTATAAAAAAAATGTTTGGTTTAATCCAGATACCACAATATACACCTTGGGGCACCGGTGTGACAGTTCCGGTCTCAAATTCCAGATGAAGACTGACAGATTTAGTCGTTTGACTGAAGTAGTTGCTCGGCCCTTGACTCTAATATTTTAAGGGATTTTAACACAAAATTAAGCAGTTTTATTCCCAAAACAAATATCAGGATTAGCCCTTTAACATCGGAACGGAAGGTCCGGTGCGCATCAAATCAAAATTGTAGCTTAAAGAGGGTTCATAAACGCAGAACTATAGGTACCGGGTAGGGTCTATTTCATAATTAGTACTAGTAGGCCTAATAAAGTACTAAAAGTAAAAGATCAATGGCAATCGGGTTCTTCTTAAATTTATGTCTTAGATGCCATCGGATGGTCCGATTTTAGGTGGATTAGAACGGTTCGGCCATTTAATGATTTGATTTAAAAATGGAGGATATGTAGGCTACGACTCAAGACCAGTAGGCCCAAAGGCGTCGGACACGTCGTACTGTATGGTCAATAATTATGCACACATTTTCAACAACTTGCCAAAGACCGATATATATTGGAGGGGTGAAATGACCCATATAGTTCTGGGATACAACAGTCCAGAGCCAAAAGGTTTAGGGAAGCATCTCCCCTGTCGAAGCAGAACAGTAGGACGTCAAACCATAGAGGTGTATATATTGTCAATGACTCAATATAATATATACACCTCTCTATGCGTCAAACCCATCATTTCCTCTCATTTAAAATCACGTGATCAAAAATCCTGGGTCAAAACAAACGATTGTGCGCGCCGTCTGTAGAAAACTTGCGTTGAATAATGGCGAACATTTCGCTGTAGCATGTCTCCATTTTTGGAGGCTTAATTCATCTAAAT
Source organism: Patella pellucida (assembly GCA_917208275.1). Lineage (NCBI taxonomy): Eukaryota > Metazoa > Mollusca > Gastropoda > Patellidae > Patella > Patella pellucida. The sequence continues at coordinate 27,191,632 of OU795038.1, read as the reverse complement.
TTCATTTGAAATTCCATTTATGACTATGTCATACTTTTTGGTCTTCACTTCAGATATTTTGGAGTGATTTTCATGAAGATTTATTCATCATATTTGATGAGAAATTGTAACAGGTGAGTACGGGAGCTTTTTCGATTGGAAACGAGGCTGAAAAGAATGCATTATAAATTTGTGGCTATTTTTAGAAAATCAAGTTTGAAGTCGAGCCATCCGCATGTAACCAGTTTGTCGACTTTTTTTTTTTTTTGCTACTGACCGGTTGATGAAAAGAATAAGACGACATTCGTTCAGATAATGTTGTCTCTCTATAATATAATACGTTATATATATATAGTTCTAGAGTAGACTTGGAAGTCTTCTCGGATGTATAGCCTTCAGGAATTAAATGTCATATTATAATATATGAACCTCAGACGCCTCAGTCAGCCGAGAAGTGAAAGTAAACTAAAACATTAATCAATTTATGTAAGACATTTGTATTTTATATTCAGCGGTACAAATTGACAGTTCAGTCATACTTATAATACTGGTAGGCCTACTCTATCACTATCACTATCATCATGTAAGCTTTTATTGGCTATTGTCAAATTGACATTGTAGTGTATTGTCACATTATTAAGTGTGTATCAAATTTTCATCTACTACTACTCTAGGCCATAGTAGGCCTACTAAGTTCTTTCTCTGTAACTTTCACAGAATTTAAATTCTATCTTTTAATTTTGTTTCAGTTAATTGCTCACTTATTTTGAGCTGTAACATTGAAGTATTAGATCAACAACATGCCTGCACAAATGCCACAGTTGAAGGAATTTCTCTCCTGTCCTCTGTGTGGTAAAGTATTTAATGACAAGGATAAAAAACCTATCAGTTTGGGATGTGGTCATACAGTATGTCGAATATGTCTTGTAAACCTACAAAACATGAAATGTCCATATGACCAAGGTGTTATAACAAAAACAGTAGATGAGTTACCAGTCAATTATGCTTTGCTACAACTTGTGGGAGCTGCTATACCAGAGGAAGAGCGAACACAATCTGCTGTTGTGAAAGAAAACTCACATTATGAATCATGTAAGAAGTGCATTGAAGAATTAGCTGTAAATATGAAGTCTTTGACAGGTAATGATTAGTGTAAGATATTAGAATTATTAATTGAAAGTGAAAAACAATATTATGAATGATTCCTGCAAGTTGCCTTATTTTGTGGTTTGATTTAGAAAAATATGATGCGGTCCGATAATGAAACATTTTTTACTTTTCCTGAAATGGCGAGGACAGATGCTTACCTTTCGCTTGGAAACTCATTACTGGTATATTTGTGGATTGAACCATGTCTAGTTGTTTAAATGGTGTGCGCACATATGTAAAAAAAAAAACCTTGACATTTTGAATTGGATATAAGAGGTTGTCATTCACAATTATTTGTGGATGCTCTGGAGGATAACGTTGTCATCCTATTCTCTTTAAATTTATTCTTAGTGTTCAGACAACGCCATTTCATTTGAGTTAAGGTATTGCAATTGATATTTTTCAGATGATGAATCAGATAATGAAGATGATACGTCTCAACTGTCCCAAAATGGTAACGCCTTACATCAAGGAGCCTCATCAAATTCTATTCTAAGTCGACCAATGCAGCGTAAATTAGTAACATTGATTAACTGTCAACTAGTAGAAGAGGAAGGAAGAGCTCGCGCTATGCGTGCAGCTAGATCATTAGGGGAGAGAACTGTTGCTGAATTAATTCTTCAGCATCAGAATCCCCAACAACTATCTGCTAATTTGTGGGCAGCTGTTAGAGCCAGGGGATGTCAATTTCTTGGCCCTGGTAAGTGAATTAACTTAACTTTTAGATTACTGGTATACTTTTATAAACAAGTTTTCAAATTAGGTTAAAGGAATTAAAGCCTCAAAGCACTATCAATGTTTTTTTATGAGATGTTTTCTATTTCAGAAATGCAAGCAGAAGTTCTGAAGTTAATTTTACTAGCATTAGAAGATGGCTCTGCATTAGCAAGAAAAGTTTTAGTTTTATTTGTGGTGCAGAGACTAGAAGCAACGTTTATTCAAGCCTCTAAAACAGCTATTGGACATGTTGTTCAACTGTTATATAGGGCCTCCTGTTTTAAGGTTAGTTTTACGTATAATAATTTACAAGGCACTCTATATCATAGAACAAGAATCTTTAAAGCAATATATTTGGTAAATGAATTGCAGTATCATTTCTGGTACAAAGTATTATTGGAATAATATAAAGTATCTGTAGATTAATGTCCTACATGTATATATTTTAAAGTGTATGGAAATACTTCAGTTGACAACTAATATCACATCTTACTTGTGTATACCTTTCAGGTGACCAAGAGAGATGAAACATCGTCGCTAATGCAGTTAAAAGAAGAATTTAGAACTTATGAAGCTTTACGAAGAGAACATGATTCTCAAATAGTACAAATTGCTATGGAAGCAGGTTTACGTATATCACCAGAACAATGGTCTTCTTTATTATATGGTGATTCTGGTCATAAATCACATATGCAGTCTATAATAGACAAGGTACATTGTAATACCAATCCAATATCTTACTGTGACAAGCCTATATATACTTTCTTGAAAATTTTTCAATAACTTCAGCGAAACGGCCTCGGAACTATTTGCGATAAATATAAAGTATCTCATACAATGAGATGAGTATTATTAACAGTTTATTAAGCCTATGGTTGCTTAATGCATCACTAATTTGACTTCAGTGTTTTGGGACTATATCTTCATTATTTGACCATTTATTAAAAAGTACTTTATCAGCAGACAACCTTAAATCTTGAAAAGAGCCCTTTTAAATGTTGTCTTTTCAACATGAAGTCTATGAAATTTTGTGTTGACATATTTTATTAGTGATTTCTGTTGGTTATTTTCAGTTACAGTCACCCCAGTCATTTTCTCAAAGTATAAATGAGTTGATGATTGCTTTACAGAGAACAAATGATCCTGGACAATTACAATCATTACATCCTCATCTAGACTTTCTAGCTAAGATACAAGTGGAGCCAAGTCAAGGTAAGTAAAGATGGAAATCTTTATATGGTGTAGGTTACTTCTGTCACTTCTGACACCTGAATACTACAGCATTCTGTGAAATCTGTCATCATTTTCATTTCCTGATTTATTTCCTTATTACTTCAACCAAACATGTTTTGAGTAGTCAGGATTCTCAATATTCTGTATTATGACATCCATCAGTGGTCCTGTCACACCATTTGTATTCAATCAACATTGGATAACTAATTGCCCGTTAATTATCTGTGAGCATAAAACATGTGTCGGTCTTTGTTGATTACCTTTATAATTGATAATCTCTTGTAAGATAGCTCTTGATATTTGATTTGAGTTTCCTACATCAAATACAGCGACATTATATATAAATTGCCAAAATGAAAAATCACCATCATTATAAATAATATTGTGTTCATAATGTGTGATCGTATTTTAGGTTCTGGGTATTTGAGGGTGCATTATAATAATACTTTCGGTAGTCGAAGGTACAATCATACTGTTGGTTTTGAGGCAATTTCAGTATTTCGACATGTTGTGCATTGACATAGTTCACCGTATTTGTTTTGTGGAATTGGTTAACCATATGTTTTGCTAGTTGTCTAGAAATGAACTTGAAGTCTTACCTACGTGTATACTAGTTTTTTATTTCTATTCCAGATAAACAAGTGCCATCATGGGAAAACTTGGATGCTATTTTGAGAGCTCTAAAAACTGTTGTGCAAGGGTTGATTAATTACTTAAACAATCATAGTAATAAAAAGTCTGATTTGACCCAGGCAGCTCAAAATGTACGCTATAAAACCAGTATGTGTCGAGATTTTAGTATGAATAAATCATGTCCTAGAAGCGCCAATTGTACATTTGCTCATTCTGAAGATGAACTAGAAAGGTATTTATTTCCTACATTTTTTTTACACTTAAATTTGTCATTCTGGTGTGTTGTATTCTCAATGATAACTTAAAATAATATCTATTGCATGGAAAAAAACACAACAACAATTTTGAAATTTGACAATAAATCAAACGGGAGTGTAAAGACCGTGATTGTCCTCAACAACCAATTGAATAACGAGATAATTGTTTGAATTAAATAAAAGGCAGGGGAGATTAATAAAATCCATAATGTTTTTTGACAAAAGTTGGTCAATGTTAATAGGTAAACTCATAAAGAGAGCTATTTGCTTTGATTATTAAAAACAGCAACCCTTTATAATTAAGGATGTACCTTTTGATATTAGATTTAGAGCCAAGAAGAAATTTGGAGTTAAACTTTACCCATCATTAGTGCCAACGTTTGCTGGTTTGACACCTAAAGAGAAAGAAGAGTTGGCTTTGGTGAATAAAACAACAGATGATAAGTTAGATATTAGAGGAGTTGGATCAACTGTTACACTACACAAGACAGACAGTTCTGCTGTAAAAAGGTGCATATTAAGATATTTTATTTAGTATTCTCTTTGGCAATGGCATGGTGGGACAGTCGTAGAAAAAGTTGGCCTGAAAATAATAGTACCAATAGTCTCTATTATACACCTCTATTACTCTGTTATATGTAGAACGTAAGCAAAATGAGCTATCACACAACAGTCATTATTTACAATAGACCAATAATTTTGAGAAATAATGTATCTAAGTATACATTTATTGTGTAAATCAAATCTTTTCGGTTTAAAAAACTGAAACCCACAAACAAGAGATGAGGTGGTAAGTGTTAAGGTAGCAACTTGGACCTGTTTGTTGCTATGAAATGCATAGGATCCAATAAATTTCAGCAAGTGAATAATACATACAATATTAGATAGTGTTATGTAATATTTTCTAGTTTACCTATGATGAACATAGTAAAACCCATGATGGTACCAACTACTACTAGTGCTGTTAGTTTAACAACAAATGCAACTATATCTATAGCTACTACATCATCTGTAGCTGCTACATCATCTATTACATCTGTATCATCTAATATGATGGTTTCAGGTTTACATGGTACTCCCCAGAGATCTACATTCTCTCGACAGTCAGATGGTAAGTCACTTTAAATTGTATTCCTGTTACAGGACTCAATTCTGTACCACTAGATTGCAATTCATACAAGTTGGTACTTTCTCAAAAAATCATAAAGCATCCCAAAGTCAATTTAACAATAATTTCTAACTTCTGATTTGACAGTAATTCATTTCTTCTTTCCTTTTGCAGTGGTTTATTATTCTACAACTGGTGAACAACATCCAATTTCTCATGCTTCTATTAGTCAACAATCAGTTATTCCTCCTCAAATGGGTCAGCCAATTGTTCCCCAATCCGCTATGAGTCAGCCTTTAATTCCTCAAAATCGTATAGGTCAGCCCCTGATTCCTCAAAATAGAATGGGTCAGCCATTACTTACACAAGTTGGTGTGAATCAGTCTATGATCCCCATGGTTCCTCATGCTCATGTAGGTCAAACTCCAATCCCTCATGCTTCTGTAAATCAAACACCAGCCTTCCATCATGTTCCTCCCATGCCACCACCAAATATCCACCCACTATCACATGCGGTTAACCAGCCCTATAATTTAAGTAATGCACGACCAACGCCTACAGGTGCAGCAGCTAGATATCCAACACCATCTTACCCTCCAGCGATGCAATATAACCCTGATCAACAGTCGTCTGCATGCTCTCATATTTACCATGGCTATATGTGTGATGGACAAACACCTTGCCCTTCATATCGAGAACCTTGGGTTCATCAACCAACACCTTTCCCATGCCCAGATAACTCAAATAGAATGTTGAACCCGGCATCTAGTTTTTATCGAGATAAATACAGTTATCAACTGCCACCAGCTCCGCAGCCTGTAACTATTGATCCTGTGCCACCACCTACTATACAAGAACAGTTTACAAGTCAGGTAAGATCATATATATTTTGTCAGTTTATCTCTCTAGGTAGGTATTTTTCAGGGTTAAGATCGACACTCTTGTATGAAAGACACATTTTATAAAATTAACATTAATTTACACAGTCGTATGTTGTTTTGCAGTGGTGCACAAACTTTTTTCTCATATTGTTTTAAAATCTGATTTTTTTTTAAACCCTGGATTTAAAGAAAAGTTTAAATTATTTATAAAATGTCATGAATTCTATGTGCTAAATTTAGAATATTCTAAAACAAAGTTCTTGCACTACTGTTATTTGATTGAAAGTGTATTTCTTAAATATTTAATATTCTGTAATGAGAATGAACCTAGATTTGAAAACAAAACAAAATTCCACAACTTAATAAAAAATCCATTACCTTAAAACTGAGGATTATCAAAAGTAAAGTTAAGTTTTCATATGAATATCTTGGTTGATTCTTATATTCTACAAGTGTATATTAACTGCCAATCACATGTTTTTGACTGTTGTGATGCGAAAACAAATAAATACTTATAGGTTTTTTAGTTTTTAAAATAGGCCTCATCCTATTGGCTAGCATGTTATTTACATGTATAATTATATAATATAGATAAACTATTTGAAACTATTCTTAGAAGGTTATGAGTTTTGAAAGTACTTGTATGTAAAAAAAAAAGATTATGTATGAGTAAGAATTATGTGTGTGAATAAGAATTATGTGGGTGAATAAGATTATGTGAGTGAATAAGAATTAATTGAGTGAATAAGAATTATGTGAGTGGATAAGAATTGGGTGTGCTGAAATAATTTGTAAGTTTGAGTGGATTTGACAAGTGTGAGTTTGATTGAGTAAGAGGTCAAAAATTGTCACGCCACATTTTGAAATGGAGTAGTAGTACATAGTGTACATTTCTGGGTTTTTCAGACTGGGAAAATTCTATGTGGATTTAATTGTTCATGCAATAAATTTGTAAAATTTCAAAAGTCAATTCCTGGAATTTAGGTACATGTATTCAAAAGATCAAGCCAATATGAATTTTCACAGGCTGGCGAAATTGAATAAAACGAGCGACTTGTGGCAATTTTAAATTTGTAAACATGTGCATATATTTCTTTCAGAACTTTGGAAACTGCATTGTGTATACACCCTCACCGACGTGTTATCACATTGCAGCACAGCCGAACATTCTACCATCATCTAACGGAACTTCTGTTATTTATATATCTGACCCTAGCATTATTCATACTCTATCTCCGGCTACAAACGTAGTTGACACCGAATATGAACTCAATAACAATGAGGTCACATTCACTGAATTATATGATTATGATAATACTGTTACAAATAAAACAGTGATAGATAATAGTACCGAAAGTGTTACCGATTCTTTAAGAGAAACTAAAATAGATAACGATAGTGTTGCTCATTAGAAGAGATATATTATTGAAAAATAAAATGCTACTAGCCAGAAGAAAGCAAAATGGAATTGACAAATCAAATTCTTATCTAATACATGTATGTATTGTGTATATGAAGGTCTAAGTTCCTTCTACTATTTTTTTTATGAATTTAACTGATTTAAAGCGTTTGTTTGATTATAAAAGTGTTGTTTTTTTTTTCTAGAGTTGAACATTATTGCTCTAACTTTAATTATTAAAAAAAAGAAACATTTTGCTTTCTAGTTGTAGCATTAGTTTGTATCTGATTTATATATTACTGCTGTATATTTGTAAATATGATTTTATTTATCAATATACATATATAAGCTTACAATTGCATTATCTTTTGCTATTAAATTCATTATTGGGTTTAAGATAAATATCATAGTGTCATGTTCACATACAATAAGTTACAGGTAGAAGGCATGTACATATAATCAACATATAAATATGTATTTTGACCCATCTGGTCTAAAAATTGACTTAAAGAAAAACAAACACATACACTCATAAAACTTCTTTCCATCTTTTTGACTGAATACTTACTATATTTAAATTCAAGTTGTGTGTGTACCCTCCAGAACTTCAGTTTAAAGTTGCAATTTCAAATTTTTCAATTTATTTTTTTGAAATGTTTAGAATAAAGCCTTAAAATAGATGCTATCCATAAACAGTCCTACCTTGTTAAAGAAAATATTCCATTTAATCCTATAATTCACTACTGCCAGCTGAGAAATTGGCAAAAATATCATTTTCAACTTCAAATTCCAACGTTGGAAAATGGCTGCCCATGTTGTCAATAGCATCACAAGGAAGGTAGTTGTGTTATTTCCTGTGTCACAGATTTTTGAGGGTGGGAAATAATGCCCATGGTCGTATAATAGGGAGTTGATAACCTATTGAGCAAAAGACAGAAATAATTATGTTTTGACTTTCTTAGAAAATTTGAAATTCTCGCTTTAAGTTGTTACAGATGCCAATGAAACATTACAATTTTCTTTGGCAAACATAATTTTTGTTTGATAAAGACATCACATTTAATTAAAAACGGATGCTCACAGTTAAGGAGGAATATATAGCAAATATAATTGAGTAAAACTTTTCAGATTGTGTACTTTTTTCAGGTGGTGAAACAATGGGTGTATTGGTCTCAATAGACTGCTCTAATTTGTTTATATTTATATGCAGTAATTAAACACCATTCCTTTGATTTTTAACAGAATAAAACTAGTCTTTCTTCAGTAATGCTTTTTTTAAAAATTTCAATTCTTTACATTATGGCTTGGATGGGTCAAAAACAACAAAAACCCAAGGATTAAGAAAAAACATGCTTGAAGATATTGATATGTCAGATGAACAAAATTCAAAATAAACTTGATTAACCCTAAAATATATAGATTTTTATTAGATTAAAAAGTAATAAGTGTAATATTAAGATAATCATTGGTAATGAAAATTTCATACTGTGTAATTTTTCCTTAAAATGGGAAATAAAAATGTACAACTCTGTGAGAAAAGTTAGAATTTTTGTGTTGAGTTTGAAATTTCAATATTTATATATAATATATGTCTAAATGTGACATATACGCGTATTATGTAGTATAATGTAATACTCTTTTTCAAAATGGTTTTAATTTGATGACCTAGTGCTACTGTATGAAAAAACAACTTATAGTGCTTATTATTTGATTAATTTGACACCATTATTAAAATTACCCAATTTTATAAACAAGGATATTTGGGGTGCCTTAAAAGTATAATTGTTTTTCATTGATGATTTTAGTAAAGATTAGAATTTCTGTATTAATCATGAATATTTTTGCTCTGTTTTAAAATTTCTGTACATATATTCATGTTTACTCTAGGAATATATTTTTTATCATATATTATTACCAAATATAGTTTCTTTATATTTAAATATGTCCATAATTAAGACTGTACATATACTATAGACGCCCACTAGTAATAAAATCATTTTGATAAAACACCTTGTCACGTTTTAGATGTTGTGGGTAAAGTCTTGGATAGGTGCGACAATTTTCATACTCAGTAGTAGCCTTTCAGATTACATTGAGCAAATGGTTTTCTTGATCAACAAGGCCACATTCAAATTTTACATTGATGGGATCCAGTGCAAAACATTGATTGGTCACTGGTAGCCCTTCTATTTGTGTAATTAGCTAATATTATAACAGATAGGAAATATTCAAAGGATTATGATGTTTTTAAATCAATTGATGATCTATCAATATGTAACATAATGAAATGAATCTGTCACTAGTAATATTTCGTAATATTTTTTAAAGACATACTTTTTTTGGAGTGGGGGAGGGGAGTCTAAAATATTAAAGCATCTATACTATTTGCATTGCCTTCTATACTGCCCATCAATTTTGCCTTTTCAAAACGGTTCGAGTTGCTGATAACTTTGACAATTACGAATTCCATGCAATCAGTAGAATGACAAAAAAAAGCTTCAGTCCCTGACTTACAAATTTATGGAAACTAATGACAGAATCTTAACATTTGACCAACGTCCAGAGACTGTCCTACATATAGTTGTTGCTGACGGTTGGACCCAACTGTGTAATAATGATTTTGATTTATGACAAAATTCTCATTCCTCACACTACACTAACACATCTGCTGTATTGTATTTTGACAGAAGATATATTTTGCTGTTTTAATTTAATAATTAATATTTATTTAACACCAGAGAAAATCCAAACATTTGTGATTGACTATAACAATTAGATCAATACATATTGAAAATATATTGTGTTACTTTAAAGGAAACATACAAAAATAACACTGTAAAACGACCATATGTGTACAATGCTGATGAATCTAGGGCCAAACTTCTTTGGGCCTTACATGCAGTCTTTTCCAATGTCAGAGTCGGCTTTTTTTAACTGATGCAAAAGTTGTTTAAAGAATGAAAATGTCAAAAATTTAGTACAAATATCCTATCACCATTATATTGCTCAATACATATATAATGTCCCTTCATCAATTGCTGTTTGTCGTACTTTATGTTAAAGCTAGAATAATGTGTGTGATATTCAGTCAGAGATACTGTGTGAATGCTGTATGAAAGCTGAAATATTAACGTATACTGTATAGTCCGGTTTCTGCTCTAATTGAAACAAAAAACAATTTAATGGGGATAAAATGTTTCGATTGACCTGTGTTCTCTTTTTGCCAAATACAGTACATGTAAGTAAAAATTTGTTCTACTCCTATACTTTGATATATCAAAAATAAATTAGTTTACATAATCAAAACAAAAATTATAAACGTTGAGAAATCGGTAATTTGGAGTAAAAATCTGTACTGGCTGAATAATAAAAATGGGATAGCACAGGTCTACGACAAGTTTATAAAAGGTGGTATCTAGAATGTTTCAGTTTCGACAAGGTTTGCTGCCATGGCAGCCCAGGATCTCAAAAATATGTTGAAGCCCAGCGGCTAAAAGTATGATCGGAAAGGTATTGTTGTGTACTAGTATGATTTGTCATCAACATAATTTGTAAAACAGACAATTTAGTTATGATCTATGAAGTAGTAAGCTCCATCAGTTAAGCATTTTGATTACTTAAAAATTTTGATTAATTTGGTCTATGTGTTGTATGAAAAAGATATTGATTTAGAATACTCCGCTGAAAAAGTGATATCAAAATGCTTAATTTTTCAGCATTTTACTAGTCTATCATGTGAAAAAAATTTACAACAAAAATAAATTAAAAATTGGTTCTTTGATCAAGAAACTAGTTACATTTGCCTCTTATAAATTACCAGATAGATATGATTTGACCACTATTATGCTAGGCTATTAAAAATGCTTGAATAAGGAGTGTGAAATAAATTGTCTCAAGCCGACATTTTGATTCAGGAGGTTTGATAGTGAAAGTGTTTGTTTTGCTATTGACTTTCATTGGAGAAACTAGATACTGGGAAATACTGAATCTTTATTAAATGAAAAGCATTTATTGTTGTCACTTACAGTTTTCAATTAGAACCAAATTATTTATTGTAAATCAACCACAAAAGTCAACAGAAAGATTCCTTTTTTTCTATCAAACATCTAGAATTAATGTGTTGAGCAAGAGAGGATGAGTTTCCAAGAGTGGTGAAAACAATGTTTATATATTTTGTGTTTCAAAAGTCAGTTTTAACAATTAAAAAGAAAATCTATTATTAATTGTATAGGTCAATGTCAAGAATTGACAAATTTAGATTTATAAGTTAAATCTGACTTTAGATGACACATATAACCCGCCCTTTTATATCTGTCCAGACTAAAACAAATGTACATTCAAAATTGATCCTGTATTATGACTGTTTGCTGTCAACCTTTATTTTTCTTATATTCATTTATGTGTAAACTTTCTTTGGCTATATCTTCAAAACTTTTACTTGTCTCATAGGTTACGAAAATACTGTAAATTGGGAGGTGTAGGAGGACCTGACCCACCAAGCTTGAAGAATTATTTAATTTCTCAAAGACATCTTCTAATGAATGTTCTGTAATTTCTTCTCGTTATTAGGATAATTCACTACAAGACTTGAAGAACCGTCGTAAGAAGATACTCTCACAGATCCACAATAATATCCAACTGACTCCAATTCACCAAGAATCCACAGAAATTGACACCCCTCGTCATACTGCAACACAAAATAACTTGGAGGTGTTGAAACAAAAAAGGGAAAGAATTCCACAACATTTCTCTTCCAGAGGAGCCAATTCTGGTAACTTTGGATCTAGCCAGTGCCCAAATGTGTCAAATGGTTTGACCCAAACAGAGAAAGCTTACACCATTTTAAAGAAAGAACTCAGCCGCAATCCACAAGATGCACCTGATCCAAGAGAATTCTCATGGACAACACCCATTTCTGTAAATTCTGTCTTGGAAGTTCAGAATTCAATAAAGAGTGAGCAGGTTGTCACAATTAGCAGAACTTTACAGGCTAATACAGTTCCAAATATGCTACCAGAAATGACAATTCCAGGATGGTCTAGACCTGAAGAAAGCAGTCAACCTACCAGTAGTGCTTCTTCAGGTTTGTACAGTTACTAAATACTAATTTACTTGAATTTCGTAGAAATTATTTAAAAATTCCTCTGAAAAAATCTTTTAGTTGGTTGATTTACTTTTTGGGGTTTGTTTTTTTCAGATGGCGATTTAGAAGCGGATGGTGAGAGTTACTATGATCCATGGTCAACCTATGATTGGTCAAGCCAGGCAATAAACTCTGATAAACAAGTAAGTTTTATTCAGAAGCAAGAATGGTAAGGGTTTGTCTTGTCTTCTCTTCTTGTGGACATTTCATTGGTCACTGGAATCAGATGTCCATGACCGCAGCTTGACAACAGCGGTTAACACAAATTACTTTAATATAATACTACTTAAATAATAAAGTTTAAGAAGGAAGATTGAGTGACTTTTTCAAGCGCCACTATATGTATTTTACTAGTAAATTTAAAATGAAATGGGGTTCAATGCCCTCTTTCTGCACCAGTCAGGCTAATGAAGGGGCATTTATGCCACGCAGTGCGTCAGGAGAGAAATTTTGCCTAGATAGTGGCATTTCCGCCTACTCTTCACCAAATTCCAAAGGGGTCTTGTATGTCTGTGTGAATGAGTACATAACTGAAGCTCTTTTTTTTTTTTCATCCGAGCAACTAGGCATGTACCTTTCAACACTATCAAAAGACAACAAAAACTTGTCCCATGAATGAATCAACACATAAAAATCATTAAAATAAGCATATTTTTTCTCACCGAAATCAAAGGGGTGTAAGGATTGTCTACAAGATAAAAAAAATCTTATGATAATAGCATGGACCGTATATAGATGGACACACAAGTCCCTTTGTTGGATTCTCTCTTGCGAGACGTGACATGTGACAAGATCTCAGATCTGTGCAGAAATAAAATTTAAAAGGGTGTTTTAGTAGGTTTGTTTAAACGAAAACTCAACATTCACGCGGGTGTGTCCGAAGGAAACAAAGCCGATGTTTTGATACACTTACATCCCAATTATCAGTAGCCCATCTATGTATGGGTTGAAAAAAAGAGTAGCAAGATTAATAAAAATATTATGAATTGATTTGTTTCTTTGCTTTTAAACTCAGTGTCAATACTGATTATTGCGAGAGGGGAGTTAATTTTATTGTAGACACTTTTAGGTCTGATTTTTGTTGCGGCACAGAATTCTAAAGACTTCTTGGACAGTGCTTGTCCATCTATGCAAGGTCCATGATAATAGTACTGTGTTTAATTTAAAATCTTCTGTAAATTATAATAATAGTAAATATTATTTATAGGATGAGGAGAAATGTGAATATAGTGGAACAAATTTATTTGACTGGTTTCATAGAGCAAAGCAAGAAGAATATAGAAGGTATATTATTGTGTATTTATTAATACATGTTTTAAAAGAATCAAACTTAAAATGTATGTTACATGTATGTTTCAAATGCAATTTTTGTGAAATTATCTGAATTCTTAATACATGTATGGGTGTATTTCAAATTTTCACACCACACTATATCAGATTATTATTTAAGGTATTAAGAAGAATTATTTTAAATCTAATTTTAGGTTCTCTGTTAATGATATAGACGAGTTTATTCCTTTTGATCCACCAATTGTATCAAGATTTGGTCCAATATCTCGAGGGGCTAGGTCAAAGATGAAGAATAGTGATCCAGTAATTGTAACAGCAGATGAGGTATGTATAATACTATGCAGATGTGATGTGAATTATCTATCGTACGTACAACCAGGGCCGTTTAAATAGTATAACTGTTAATTTTCATCAATATTACTAAACTAGCCTTATAATCTATTAAATATTTAGATTCAAGTACAGAAGATAAATTATACATAGAATATTTCAAATACCTGTATTGTTTATTTTAAGGCAATAACAAAGATGACACCTGTTACAGCAGTAACTCCAATGCAGCGCCCATATCCAGCAAGTGCACCTGCTCCTAGTCGATATCAATTACCAGGAGGACCCACTGAAGTATTGGCACCAAGACCTAAAACTAGGTCTTCAGAACCACATACTTTATGGCATCGACAGTAAGGACATTATGTTTTAATTTGTATAGCGTTTCATTACATCTGAATGATGTTTTCAATTGCTTATTGGAGAATGTGTTTATATGTTCGATTAACATCAAGGAAATGTAGTAAGTCCTTCTCTCATGTACCTTGTTAGTTGATTACAAGTAGTAGTGGGACTCTGGTAATCAAGCTGCCAGGACACTGGGGCCTGTTTCTACAATGGCCCAAATTAGCATATTATTATTATGCAATTTTGACCCCTTTACACCAAAAACATTTTTAGTATGATGTGCAGGGAACTTTACTGAATGCATACCACCAAAAGAAATTCTGTTGCGATTTGTTTTGGGTTGGACCCTTTTTTTTATAGCTAGTTTGACTGGACTGTTTGTAGAACTTTGTGAACCCTCAAATTTGTGACTGGCTAACAGTCGTGTTAACAACCAATCCATCACATTATAACAAATCAATCAGAATTTACCAGAACTCGAAATATGTTAACATATAAGTGTATGTCTCAGAAGCATGCAATTATAATGTTATTTGTTTTTTTAGCACTACTGCACCGTATGGAAACAATCAACTACGTCAAGAATTAAATAGATTAGAACAGAATGCTACTGGTGCAAGTACAGCAGATGAAAGATTAGCATATGAACTTCAGGCTATAGAACTAAAGATTTCAATGGTAAGATTTAATGTAATCTCTGTTTATGTTCAATTTTATATTTTGACTTGTTTGGCAGGATGACAATCTGTCTCCTTTAAAAATTTAGTATTTGAACTTTGGAGGCTGTCATCCAAATATTCTTTACTTTAAATTAGGTCTGTAATGGCATACATGTATTTATGTTGTATGTTATAATTATTCATTTATAATAATATTAAAAGTACATTATGCCATGGAAGATAAGATAAAGAGCTGGAAGTTCTCACTCCAATAGTTAGAAAGTTGATTATGTAAAGGGAATTTGCTGAAAATTTCAGTCAAATTCATTCACTCTGAACTGAGATTTTAACAATTACGTTTTCGGCCTAGCCTCGATCATCATAATTACTAAAGTCGATTAACTTATCCAAACCATAATCAACTTAGATAACATTTCAGGCATTAGGAAAGACATGCAATAGGCAGATTTAACTCATGCATAATGTATGGTTAATTGCACACATTTTATTTCTCAGAAAACTGGTAAAAGACCTGATCCTGTAGAGCAGCCAGATATAAGTAGAATGGAAGCTCCTTGCAATATAAATCTTATACCTACATCAGTATCTACTCATAGACAACAGGTATGTATAGCAATATATCCACAAACCGTCATTTTTATGGACAAACCGTCAGTTTCATGGAGTATAGAATAATTTTATATATATGTGAGATAATAATAATATGTATATTTATATCGCGCACAGTTCCACGCTAGTATTAGGTGGAAAAGGTGATTTTGAGATTATGATTATACATATGATTTGATTAGTTTTTCAAGTAGATCTCAGCATTCTTCTCACAAAACTTTTTACAGATTGAAAATCGGATGAAAATTTATTTTTTTATTGAGGCTCAAAGTTGCGATTTTTGACTTTTCGCGGAAGAAAGGTTTTTCAACACATTGAATAGGTCATTTTTGGTGTTTTTTGCAATACCATATTTAATTTCATATCAAAACTATCAAAAATGTAGATGTAAATTCATGAAATACAACTTTAAGGCTAACTATGTATAAATTTTCAAATTCGTGTAACAATTTTTCTCGTTTCCCTAGCAACTCCAAAATACCTAGGTTTTCTCAAAAATTCCATTTTGCCAACGTGATTTTGGTCAATTTTTTCATCAAAAATGGTCTTGTCCATGTTATATCTGAAATAATTAACCTGGTTGTTATGCATTTTAAAATCAGTAGCTATCAAGTAAGATAAACAGAAAAAAAATTAGCAAAAATATCCATATGCCTTATCTCAAGAGCTAGATATGTGTTCATTTTTGAACAATTGTCCGCGGCACACATTTGCCTATTTTTGGGGCGTTTTGGGGCGATTAATAAAATAAGAAGGAATGGGGATACACAAGTGAAATTATGGGAATATGTCAAAAAAATTGTGAATTTTTAAAATTACATATTTCCAATCTGCCATTTATTATCAATTTTGGTTGCCATAGCAACCAAAACGGATTTTGGTTGCCATAGCAACCAAAACGGAAAAAATGCCATTTTTGACCATTTTCAACGGTCTTTACCGTAACCCAAATAATGATCACCAGATTTAAAAATAAGCAATTTAAAATATTTGAAACCTGTGTAATGTCAAATGATACAGATTTAATAAGTTAAAGCAAAATATTAAGGAAATTGGGTGGTTACCATAGCAACCACTTTATATTTTTTTAAAATGCATAATTTTCCGATAATTTTCTCATTAATATTAATTTTGATATTATTTTAAGTCATTAGCTACTGGGGAAGATTGAACAAATAAATAATAACAACATATTTATATGCCATCTCTTTATATACTGGAAAGGGGTTCACTTTGAAAAAAACATTCCGCACTAGGAAATTGCCCAATTTTAGGCCTAAAAAAATATATGAAGGAATTGCGATTTTCAAGTGAAATTTGTGTACAGCTCCAACAGTTTTAGATATTTTAAAATTAACATATCTTTACCCTTGTATATAATTTCATATAATGTTGTTATTATGTTATAGTAACCAAACTGAAAAAAAAAACCTCCAAAAATGCAATATTTATATCATTTTCAACGAATTTGGGCATAAAGATAGGTATTAAATATTTCCCCAAAATCACAATGAATTAAACATAATAAATAATTAGTTTAAGAACCGATATATAATGATAAAATATTGAATAAACTGTGAGTGGAACTTTCTTCTTTGTGACACTGACAATCAGTTATCTGATTGACGGACGGCTATTTTTATTGACTAACCACGGCACTAATCTCAAAAGGAAATGTTGTAAATCGTCAACGGAAATCCAGAATTTGAGCGATTATATAAATTATTTTTTGTTAGCGTTAATTCTTTTGAATTGAAATTCCAATATTATTTGGGTATTACAATGGTCAGAAATCATATTATTATAATATTATTATCCCTACCTACGCTAAGTAAAGGTGTGTTCAATTCAACCGTACGGGAAATGGTTCTCATCGTGGCGTACCGTGTTGATAATATTTTCCGATTTCATTTTCATTCGTGTGCACATTAAATACTTTAAATTAGGCATTATAACAAAGAATTTAGTAATTTAGAACATTGAAGTACGTGTCCATGTTACGCAATTTATTAATTGTCGAAAAATATTTGGTTTTAAACATCCAGACGAGACGTGCGATCTATTCTAGCTGAACATGTGAGTTCCGACTAGAGCTATTTTTAACGTTGAACTTCGACCCAATGTTTTCGGTACGGGTCCTCTTATTGGACAATCCTTGTAAACATAATTATCATTGGTTAAGGTCTATTTTTTCGCGGGAATTTAGCAGTTGCACTTTGACCTGTCGCTGAATAATAATAGAAAGCCCATATATGGGAGCAGTCACGTGGCACAACAGTAGTCGAGGCGAGAATGAATTCTTACTTTGATTGCTCTAATTTATATAATAATAGTCATGATAAACCCTGAATATTTTTGCAGGCAAGTCCTTTATTTATATAAAACACACCACGTCCCCTTGTTCACAACGTAACAACTCAGTCGAGACTTAGAGATTTTTCTCAACGTAACCATGCTTTTCTTTGACATTGCAGACGACGTCATGGCTTCCGATTGCGTTATTTTTCTATTCTGAAAAAATCACGTTGTATACCATTTTCAAGTGCAAAGTTTTTGAGCTTACTATGCTCCGATTTTGTTGATTTTAATAGCATTGAAACGACAATAAAACGAAGTTTCGATCGTACCTGGATGCGATATTGACAAATCGCCTCAAAAAAAGATTTTGTGAATTGAATTTTCAACTTTAACAAAAATGCCTGATATTTCGAAATGCTAACATCGCATCCAAGACCGATCGAAATGTCGTTCATTTGTCTTTCTAATGATATTAGAATGAAATAATAATATTAATTATAAGCTCTGCATAAAAGCACTTGAAGTGGGGTACCCCCATTTAAAAACGTGACAAAAAATTTCAGCGTAACGTCAAAACACGGGAAATTGACGTTTTTAAACTTACGTTTATGAAATTGATAAAATGAACACATACATAAAAATTATATCAAACAAAAGCACAGGATATCTGCTTCCAAAATATTTAAAAATTATTACAAAAGATTAAATAGCCAGTGTATGACGTTAAGTTTAAAAGGGGTTACAAATCGGGAAAAAACGACTTTCTTCCAACGTGAGCAATGGAGCTGTGACACCTTCTAGTATGCATGCTTAAGGCGCTACACAGACTATAAACATAATTTTAAAAAAATAGAAATCAACACCAAGTGAAAGATTTCAAGAAAAAAACCTTATACATTTATAAATAACAGACATATATACAGCCGACATGGACCCATGCATTCAACCATTTTGAACTGTCATAAATATAGCTTGGAGGATTGAAAACTGGAATTAACATTTTTTGTTTTTTGTAGACAACAACTTTACATAGAGCCTTAGAAGCTCAGTTTGAGAGAGGGGATGAGTTAATATATAAACAGCAACAAGAAGAACAAGATAGACAGTTAGCTCAAAAACTTATGATGGAAGAATTACACAGAAATAGACAAACTCACAAATAAAATGGCATTCTTTTATTTTAATAAATCTCATTTAAGCTTTATTATTGTATAGCAAATGGGTCATATATTCTATTAGCATTAAAAGACTAAACATTTGAACCTGAAATTCCTTAGTCAGAAATACTTCTAGTCATACAGACCCCCCCCCCCCCAAATGTTCTGTTTCCGGCAACACTCCCGACCCATTACAAAACCTGTTTATTCTTTAAAAAAAATTGTTCACTGACAGATCGTTCAGAATACTCAAAGCCTACCGATTTGTGAAAATATCTATATTTTTTTGTTGTTATAAATCAATATAAATGTCATCTTTGAGTCTGCGTTTACCAATTGGAATGTTTTAGCATTGAATGATTAAAATACGTTCATTTGCTCCCAAAGATAATATTTAAATCATGATCTAGCCTCAGATACATTTTAAACAATTATCCAAAAAATAAATTAACCAGTCTATTTGTGTTTCATGTTCCACGACAGATACCGACATGACATCAAGAGTTTCGCACACAATATATAGGATGGATCAATCAGATTAAATTTAATAATAAAAAAGAGATTAAAAAAACAAACCCTACCCTTATTTCCATCGGTTACAGGAAGCAAATTTTGGAGTAACAGGTTCAAAGGCTTAGTTGAAATTAATTTTATTAGTCAGGCCTCTAAACATCTAAACAGCATTGAGGTGTTGTTTTTTAAGTTTGATTTTTGGTATTGGTTCAGAATTAGAATGTTGAAGACTGTATATGGCACAAGGTGGTTGTTATTAGCACTTTTAATAATTATTGTATCTGGTATAAATTTCACTTATTTTTATATTATCTGTATTTAATATTTGTTGGGGTTTTTTTTTGTGATTGTTCATATATTGTGAACAGTTCATACATAACTATACATACATGTTTAATTAGCTTTGTTATATCTTATTCTATTTGCACTACTTAATTTTTTCCCTTCAGCTGATCATGTAAACTATTGTTTGTAAAAATGTGTTGCGTGATTAAGTGTGCGATTGTGGAATATTACATCATTACTATAAAAAGAATACTTAACAAGTTTTGGAATAGAAGTCAATATAATTTTATTGTGGTTATGAATTATTGATGTAAGAATTTTCTCTGCCTTTATTTCATTGCATTATTAATCATTTAAAAGTTATGTTTCTAATCTATTTCTTGTTTGAAAACTTTTTATTAATTAAGTGTTTAAACTTTGTAAAATATGCATTCATTATGCAAAGAGCCAGCGCAACTATAAGTATTTATCTGATTATAGTTTGTTATTATTTAACGTTTAGAGATATAACTGAAATAATTGGAGATTATAGGCCTGGAAGGGAAAACAGTGTGTTTAACTAAGTGTGCATAATGCAGGAATCTAAAAACAAGAAAGATCTGATTTCTAAATAAATATTTAAATTTAATGGATGAAAAAGTTCTAATATTTATCCATATTTAATATCAAATGTTAGGATTAAATAGTTTAAAAGGTGCATTATTTAACAGCTACATCTGCATATTGCAGGTGTTTGGATTAAATAGGTTAAAAAATGCATTATTTAGGAGCTACATGTATATCTGCATATTGCAGGTGTTTGGATTAGATAGTTTTAAAGATGCATTATTTAGGAGCTACATGTATATCTGCATATTGCAGGTGTTTGGATTAGATAGTTTTAAAGATGCATTATTTAAGAGCTATATCTGCATATTGCAGGTGATCTTTTACCTGGCTTCAAATGTTATATGAATTTTTATTTATTCGTATGGCAAGCCCATAGTCAACTCTCTAGTAATTACATCAGATGGCCGAGATATGAAGTGGATCAGACTATGTCTGCCATATCTTCATTAAAATTCAAGGTGGCCAGCTCTTTTATCTCAATCTTACATAATGCATCTTTTTGAAAACCGGTTGTATTTCATTTGTAATGAAATATATATGAGGTATCATATTATATTTAAAAACTTAACATGATTTTTTTATGATAAAAAAGTTGAAGAAAAAAAAATAAAAATGACAAATTTGCTTTTATTTTATTATTATGTAATGCATACTGCTTATTATATAAGCTATAAATTTAACATTTACAATGGTTATAATTATAATAAAAGATAATTTAACATATTGGTAGAAGAATAAGATTATTACAGTGTATTCATCTCATCTATCTTATTTGATACGGTATATGCCTCATAATGTCAATTTGTATGTTTGAATTGATCAGTTTTTATGAAAGTCTTTCTGATGGAAATCATAAATATTATTCAAACATTTTTGTAAAACGATTCTGCAATTTACATATATTATTTATTTTCAAATTGGAAATATAATTATCTTTCAGATTAAATTCTAGAGTAAATTTAACTGTCAGTAATACACATATAATATGTATAATTATCTATTCTGTTATTTAAATGTTAATTCTTATTATAAGAAGTGATTGGTATTTTCCATTTTTAATATGAGAATGATATTTATTGTTTACATTAAACTTTATTGCCATGCAATATTTTATAAGGTTAGATTTCAAAAAAGTTGAGAGTTTACGAACAAATGATTTTGTTTTAATGGAAGGCCAGTTTTGTTGGTTTCACTTATATGAACAAATGATTTTGTTTTAATTAATAGAAGACCAGTTTTGTTGGTTTCACTTATACATTTATTTCAGCCATATTGGTTTGAATTAAAATAGTGTGGAATGTGGTTTTTAATTGATAAAATTTTATGGCATATTAATTGAATAAATAAAATTTCTGCAATTGATATTGCTTGAATACTACCACCAAATAATCATCTTAGGCAATTTTCTTATCTTCATGGTTTATAAGTGAAAATATATGATGTGGGGTTGTTTTTTGAATTTAATAAACTGTTTTGTTAAAGATTAAATAAGATTATATATCTTTGTTAGTGTAAATTATATGTAACAGCTTGTTTATATTATTGCATTAATTGATTAATTATAATATTATTGATTGTATGGATGTATATTATATTATATATCTTGTAGACTTAATATAAACAGTTTATAAACATATAGTGTTTGATTTAATTTGTTCCCTTGAGTGGTATTTGAGCTTTAAAACTGGAAAATCATATACACTCATTCTAGACCTCCTGAACACACACGATTTTTGGATTCTTGAGGAAAAATGCTTCTAGAAAAGTCAACTCTCGCTTATTTGTCCCCTTTCTGATAATAACCACCTTCTCCTTTAACCTCTGGTGACCTTTTGACCTCGATAACTCCTGAATGCTCCCTCCATTCGGCAAACCTCGACAGCTTCCACGCATCCTAATCTCGGCTGTATGACCATTTCCGCCATATTTGATCTATTTTTATGGTTCCGAATGCAAAAAATGGCTGCCCCTATGAGGATTTCTGTGGAAAGTGTATTAAATCAACAAACGTCACGTTTGGCATTGGGTTTGTGGAATTACCAGGGAATTTTATCAAACCAGCAGCCTTAAGACAATATCTCTGTTTTTTTAGGTATACGCACTCTACAAAAGACACAATTTGGGACTTTTTTGTGAAAGCGAAACGTTTATGTTTGAAGTAAACTGGTAGCCGCATCGCAAATGTATGGTCGTAGGTACATATCAACTACTGTCATACAGTCAAGTCTAGATGTAGGGTACCGGAATCTGTCGAGATTTGCCGAGTATGCTCCCTCACCTGACTGATCACCCACCATTTTCGGATTCCTGAGGATAAATGCTTCTAGAAAGGTCAAATCACGCTTTTTGCCCACATTTTGGATAATACCCTCATTCTCCCCCTGGTCTATTCTGTCATATTTCTTATCAGTTTCAATATACGTAACATTTAGCATGTTACCCTCATTTTGTGAAAGCGGTTATTTGTCTGACTACAAATATTCCCATATGACTATGTAAATTTTGTATTGAAAGCCCTAGTGTATTCATCTGTTATTAGAACACGATAAAGACAACTATCGAAATTCACAATTATTTTCCAACTGTTAATATGATGTCGACAACTTTTTTTGCTGGTGGTGAAATAATGGGCATAGTGTCACAATTTAAATTTGAACCATAGCCCACTCCTAAAAGTCAGGGAATTTTAAAGTGTGATGCTTGTACCTAATTATGCTATTTTCTATTCTCAAATAGTACAAAAAATCACTCAATGTAATCTTATTGCCCCACTGTGTGCATTTATTGTGATCAGAGTACTGGTCGCTCGAGTCTTAGCCTTGCTTCTCCATTTGTATACACTGTACTGACATTGATATCTGGTCGTATATTGTCATCGTCCACAATTGCTTGTGGATTCTCTAGAAGCCAAAGTTGATATCAGATTGACTTCTCTGCTTTAAATGTATACACAATTTTTAAGGTCATGAGATAGAGAGGTCTTTTGATTTTCAGTGATTTCTGATAATTACTGCCAGAGTCAAAAAATCTTGTGGATGCTCTAGAGGCCAAAGATAATATGCGATTGACTTCAAATGTATGCAAAGTGTTTAAGGTCATGAGACGAAGAGGCCTATTACTAAATTATAACCTGGTCTTTTTAATGGCAGTAAAGATGCACCCCTTTAGGATATTATAGATAATGTTGGAATGAATCAAAAAAGGAAAATCTAGGGTACATTCAAAATTTATTGACAAATGATCAAATATTTTTTATTGTCCGCCTATTTTACACAATCAACAATATATATCAGATGATATGATGAAAAAAATTATATCCAACAAACATTAAATGAAATGATAAATGAATATTTGTTTACACAGGTATTTACAGTAGACTTTTTGGCAGCAGCCCACCATTAATTTCTCCATTGACTTCAATGATAATTCTGGTCTCTTTGCCCGCAGGTCCATCCTTTTCACTACAGATAGAGCAACAAATGCTTCAAAATTTGTATGATTTTGACCAATGGATTTTGAGAGATACAAAGTTGAAGCAGCACAGTAAAATCATGTACGCTTATTATCTGCCTTAACTCAGTTAGCCTTCCGCCTCTAAACCATAAATATGTACCAAAACCTAACAGAAAATGTTAATTCAAACCCTCTTTTTTGATTCTAGACCATAATATCAACAAAAATGGGCATGCAAACGGGGAGAAAGAATGAGAATAACTATAAATAAACAAATTACAAATTGTGGCTACCAAGATGGTAAAATTTAATGTGGGTCTGCCTCCATTTGTACATAATCTCTATTTATTAACATCCTGTAGCTAATTATTTATATTCTTTCCTCATTGCCATTGAATATTAACTTATAGTCCATAATAAGGGTCAAGTCAAGTCAATACAAAAATTGGTCTCATCCACTACACCAGGATTTGCAGGCATCTTCTTTTTACCCGTGGATCTTCCTACTTCTTTAGGACATAGCAAGTATCATATGCACAACAACTGATCAAAGCTTAAAATTCAGTTTAGATGCCCAAATCTGTATAGCAATTACAAAGTAAGATTTCGATGCTATTAATGGCAATAGAAAAGAGGCATTTGTACAAATCTCACTTTGTTCAGTGTGATCATGTCACATGATATAATTTTTATTATTGACTGTTCAGATTAATGAACATAATAACATCATTAGTATGTTCTAGTTAATTCATTCTTAGATTTTCCCATTCTTTTAGGCATCTTTTTGATGGCACCATCGTCTAA
Source organism: Patella pellucida (assembly GCA_917208275.1). Taxonomy (NCBI): domain Eukaryota; kingdom Metazoa; phylum Mollusca; class Gastropoda; family Patellidae; genus Patella; species Patella pellucida. Next base: position 27,166,757 of record OU795038.1, on the reverse strand, counting down.
TTCCCGAGCTTTATAATAATGCGGTGCTACCTCCATTAACCAAGAATTTTCAATTTCTATGACCTGAAAAATATGAATTAGATTCAAATCAACACACAATATCATCAAAATTTATTTGTTAATACAATTGATTATTGAATCCTATTACTTATTCCACTTATTAACCAGTAATAACCGCAACCAAGCTCCACATATTTGTGGAGGCACTAACCAACTATAATTCAATTATTTGTACATAATTCAGAAAATACTTAAAATTTTTATGTAAAATGATGACAGTAACAGATGTTAAAAATGCAAAATGCACTTAATGTAAATACAAGATAGTAATTAATATAAATGCAGACAGTAACTAATGTATCGGTAAATGAAGAGAATCAACTAATGTAAATGCAGAGAGAAACTAATGTAAATTTAGACTGTAATGCAGAGAGTAACAAATGTAAATTTAGACTGTAATATAGATAGTAACTAATGTAAATTTAGACTGTAATGCAGATAGTAACTAATGTAAATTTAGACTGTAATGCAGAGAGCAACAAATGTAAATTTAGACTGTAATATAGATAGTAACTAATGTAAATTTAAACTGTAATCCAGAAAGTAACAAATGTAAAATTAGACTGTAATGTAGATAGTAACTAATGTAAATTTAGACTGTAATCCAGAGAGTAACAAATGTAAATTTAGACTGTAATGCAAATAGTAACTAACGTAAATCCAGAGAGTAACTAACGTAAATTTAGACTATAATGCAGATAGTAACTAATGTAAATGTAAAAGTTATCTCACCTGTCTCATAAATTCTTTTGTTGTAAAAACCAATTCAAAATATATAATCCACCTAGGATGCTCTTCAAATAATGAGCTATTAGGATGTATCATCACAGTTTGTTGATGTTTAACTGTTTTATATTGTCCACCTTTACTTAATCTAACAGTATGATAAAAATATCCCGACGTTATTGCCTGAAAAATATCAATTACACAAATTTTTTAAAGTATTGATATATGACATAAACAGATCTTGTGGAACTCTTGTGGTGGCAAACACCACAGATTCAAAACACTGTATCAAAATTATTATAAGGCAAAAATCTTGTGGAATGTGGTACCACACAGGCATACAGGTTGGCTTTTATACTCCAGACTGCGGTTAAAAACAGTTAAAGTATATGCACATTTAGATTAATCAAATATGAATCATACCTTACGAATAGCATTAGTATTACCAACATCTGACGTTAATTCTATTTCTGTTCTTTCTAACAGAGATTCTAATTGGTCACGCACATCTCGGGCACGTTTCATAGATCTATGTTGAATAAAGTTTTCATAGCACCACTGTGTAGAATAATCGGTCTCTTCCCACTGCGTGTACACATTTAATAAAGTCAGGTGATCTCCACCAGGACGGAAGAAATTCTGTCTAGCTGTGTCAGCATGAACAATTTTATCTTTAGGTCGATAAAATATGGAGTTGTTAACAGACAACATGGCAGCTATAGTGATTATCTCTTTAGAACATTTATATCTGTGAAAATAAATCAACAAATAATAATTAATGTCGTGGATCGAGATTAAAGGTGATATTGATGCCTGGCATATAACAATAATGTGAATGTTGTATCTCTAAAAGAAGAGAGAGAGAGAGAGAGAGAGAGAGAGAAATGGGTTTTTTAAAACGTCCACTCAACACAAACTAGGTCATCTCAGGACTAACATATGGTTTAATTTATTTCAATAATTCGCTTGCACTTATGGGTCTTAAGCAGTGGGAGGAAACAGGAGGACCCGGAGACGACCTACAAGGTTGGACAGGCGACCCTACTCCTTGCCACATGCAATGCCTTGTACAACTGGGGATTACAAACCACGCCAGTTGACTCAATGACAGGCTTTATGATACAGCGTGCACACGCTAACCATTCAGCCATCCACCCCCCCCGCATCATGTAAAATATGTACTTACTGTTCAGCAGCAATAATCATCTTTGACATCATTGGATCAACAGGATATTCAGCCATACGTCGACCTAATTTGGTTAATTCACCCCGATGATTTAAGGCGCCTAATGCATACAGTTGTTCTAAAGCTAAAACTAATGTCTCGTGAGGTGGTGGATCCATGAAATCAAAATTAATCAAATCGTTTATACCTGAAATATTTCATATTCAAATCATAAGAATTAAAATAAGAATCAGTTGGCATATATATTTATGTCAAAATATTACTAAGCTTGTGTACATTGGTAAATTTGTCATCTCTGATGCTTGTTTGTCTAAAACATCCTGAATTGACAGAATTGCAAATTGAGTGACACAGAATTCAGTCGTGTTACAGTTCTGTCATTCCTGAAAACGGAGGTGGTGTGAGTAGAATCAAACACAACAAATATGTTTTAGCTGTCATGGTTGTTGAGAAAAATCTTCGTTGTAGCCTGAAATACCCCATTAAATTGTTTGTCAATATTTTTAGATATGCAAGAATTCAATTCTGGAATGTTCAAACAGGTATAGATTATTCCTGTTGTATACTGTAAAATGAGTGTTTATAAAGTGGATGCTTAATTGTCAGTTGGGAATGTATCAGAATACAGAATTCTGAATTGCAATCAGATGACACAGAATTGAGTACTGTCACAATTATGTCAGTCTTGACAACTTAAGTGAGTTGTGACGTAATAGAACTCAACAAGCATGTTCCAACTGTCTTGGTTGTTTGAGGTATTTTCTTATTTGGTGATATAATGCCCTGTAGCACAAAATTTCCTTTCTCACTCAATGTTCAGTATTCGTGGGATTGAGAAAATTTAATTCTGGAATTTCCATTAAGTATTGCCCAAGTATTTAAAAGATAGGGGCAATAACTCTGTTTATTATTTTTTTTTTTTAAATGTATACTACAAGTACAGTTTTACAAGAGGTGTTTGACTCCAGGAGACCACTTTAACATTACCCTTATATTTTACGATTTTACATATTTATAAAAAAATATCTATTAATACAAACCTAAACTCTTTAATAATAGAACAACATTTCCTAGATTTGTTCTCTGTATTTCTGGTATAGTGTTGTCTTCCAGTTCGTTTTTGTATGCCCACGCTGTATACAATCTAAAACATTTACCAGCAGCGACACGACCGGCTCGACCAGCTCGTTGATTGGCAGATGCCTACAGAAAATAAAAATCATTAAGATATGAAACATTAGTATAAAGTTGCAGGGATAAAAAAAGTACTTTCACATGTCAAAGGATTACAGCCCTTTAAAGAGAGAGAGAGAGAGAGAGAGAGAGAGAGAGATAAATGGGGTTTAACGTCCACTTGATACAACTAGGTCATTTTGCTTAGGCGTCTTTAGCAGTGGGAGGAAATGGGAAGAGCGGAAGAAAACCCACGTGGTTAGACAGACGACCTTACTCCTTGTCACGTACAACCGGGGATTCGAAACCACGCCAGTTGACTCAATGACAGGCTTAATGATACAGCGCGCATCCAACCCCCCAGCCCTTTAAAGCCTTTAAGAAACAGGGATGGGGTTTATAATGTCAAGACACAAACTAGGTCATTTTGAGATTAACCTATGGTGCAATTTTATTTCAATAGTTCACTTGCAGGGAAGGGGGTCTTTCAGCAATGGGTGGAAACCTATAAGGTTGCGCAGGCAACAAGTACAAACTTGGCCTGGAATTGATATCATGCCACTGACTGAATGACAGCCCTTACGTTCTAAAGCATATGAATTAGACCATTCATCATTACCATTCTAATTATACCACATCTTTTTTCATTACTGACAGAATGCAACAGGATATTTTCTGTATCACTCGATGACAACTCTGTCAGCAACTTGAGCAACCCGTATATGTCAATGTATGTACCGGTACTGAGAATCCATATTCCCCCAAATTATGGCACTGGATTTAAGACAACCTGACTTCTGAATTCCATGTCTAAACATCGCTTCATTTTAGCAATACATAGCAACAGGTGTCATGTACACGGCAGGATATTCTCACTTTCTAGAACACCTAATACTACTTTCTATTTGAGTAGTTCACAGAGCTAAGAACAATTTGGTTCTTTATATATTAAGTATGGTACTTACCTTAGATATAGGTGTAACTTGTAGAGATTCCATTCCTGTTTTAGCATTATAACTTTTTTGTTTACAGAAGCCTGGATCAATAACATATATAATACCATCAATAGTTAATGATGTTTCAGCTATATTAGTGGCAAGAATAACCTACAATTATAACAAATAAACTACAATAACAAATATACAGAAAATAACCAAAAATAATAACAAATATACATGTACATGTATAACAAGAATAACCTACAATCATAAAGCATTTAAAGTCATTTTAAAAAAATATTCGGATTCTCAATATCACAATAAATTTTTGATGTAATGTTACCTTTCTACCACCAGGTGGTGCTGGTTCAAATATCTTGGCCTGTTGATCCGATGGTAATGTAGAATATATAGGTAATATGACCAACTCTTTTATCTTGGATCCTAATTTTCTGGTTCTTTCCTGTAATATACATCTATAAATGGTAAGAAAGAGAGAGAGAGAAATGGGGTTTAACATCCACTCGAGACAAACTAGGTCATTTCGGGAATAACATGGTTTAATTTTATTTCAATAATTTGTCTGCATGAAGGTGTTTTTAGCAGTGGGAGGAAACTGGAGGACCTGTAGAAAACCTACAAGGTTGGACAGACGACCCTACTCCTTGTCATGTACAACCGGGGACTTGGAACCACACCAATTAACTCAATGACAGGCTTTATGATACAGCACGCACATAACCCCTGGTAAGAAAGAGAATATCCTTCTATGCAACCTGAAGTAGGTTGAGGTATTGATATTAATGCAGTCTGCCATATACTGTACCAAAATAAGTGGTACCTTGTAATCTATATAAGCTTATATATGCAACAGTCATTAGTCTGTTTGTTTGTTCGGGGTTGGCAGTGACAATAGGCCTGCCCCGAGACTGAAATTTGGGGTATAAGGCTCAAGCCAGGGAGTGACATAGGCACAATAACTCTTATCCCCATGGAACAAAACACACCATTGCGCCCCCTTGCACTTAGCCCCCGTTTTTTTTACAATATATAAATTTCCTTTTCAGCATACATGTAGGCCTACGTACCAGCAACATTTCTTGAGCTGTTTCTATTTCTTCTTGTCCAGTAAGAAATACGAGTATATCACCTATTGGTTGTGTAACATGAATCTGTAATACTGATACTACAGCAGCATCTATATAATCAGCTTCTGGTGCCTAGAATATAATTAACACAAACCAATAAACTACCCACAAATCTAAAGATAGGTCGCAAAGCAATGAAACATACACCAATAACAGAGAGAGATAGAGAAATGGGGTTTAATGTCCTCTCGACACAAATTAGGTCATTTCAAGACAAACATATGGTTTAATTTTATTTCAATAATTCGCTTGCGTGTAGGGATCTTTAGCAGTGGGAGGAAACCAGAGGACTCGGAGAAAACCCATGAGATAGGACAGGCGACCTTCCTCCTTGTCCCGTACAACCGGGGATTTGAAACCACGCCAGTTGACTCAATGATACACACACGTGCTAACCATTCGGCCGGCCACCAAACCCCCAAACCAATAACAGATATGCAGCCTGGGCAGTTAATAAAGGCTGTTGCACCGTGATTCTTTCACTCATATTTGGTGCTTTTACATATATTACGCCAAACCAAAAAGTGATCAAGGGCAACAGCCAAGGAATGAATTATTTGAAATTATAACCATTTGATAGACTTATTCCTAGCAATAACACAACCATCACATATAAAATAAAAGTAAATCTGAGCTACAACAAAGTAAACAAGGGCAATAACTTTAACAGTAATTTTCTGTAATTGAAGAAGTGTAATATAATATAAATATCAACTGTATCTAAATTTCAAGTTAATGAGACCGTAATGTTAGCATCGAACTGCAAATCTGTGAAATTTGGTTATAATATAAACAATGTATACAAGATTCAATGATAAAACTGTAAAGAGTCACAGAAAATTGTATATAGAGCCTATATACAACCAGCATAAAATTAATCATGTACAAGTAAAGTAGCATGCTTTGTTTGTAAGGCAGAAACATAAAATAGCTGGAGAAATCAATCCAAAGAGTATATCCATAAAAAAATTATCCTACTTTTGTATAATAAACATGAACAGGAAACCTTCGACCAGGGATTCGGAAAATCGGAGCATCATCAAAAAACTGAAAGATAAAACAGCCAAAATCTGATTAAACAATCAACATTGGATGAAAACTGTGTTATTATCACTAAAAACAAATATCCTCAAATATATTTTCAGAAAACTCAATTTTTATAATAAAATTGACTCATTAATCACAATGATAAACATATTAAAATGGCTTGAAAATTCAAATATCTGTTGAATCTGAAGAACATGAAATAACTAAAAGAGAGAGAGAAAAATAGGTTTTAACGTCCACTCTACACAAACTAGGTCATTTGTTTTTTTTAAATTTTATTTCAATAATCCTCTTGCGTGTAGGGTCTTTAGCAGTCAGAGGAAACTGGAGAAAACCAAGGAGGTTGGACAGGCGACCCTACTTCTTGTCACATACAGCCGGGGATTCGAAATCACGCCATTTAAATCAATAACAGGCTTAATGATACAGCACGCACATGCTAACCAATCCCCCAAATATCTAAAAATAACTTACTTCTGAAAATTTTTGAGCATCTAAAGTAGCACTGGAAATAAGTAATTTTAGATCTGGCCGGAATCTAGCAATATCTTTAACTAATCCAAATAATACATCAGTGTGAAGAGTCCGTTCATGAGCTTCATCAATAATCAAAATACTGAAATAATAAATATATATTTTACATTTCCGACATACAAAATATATTCCAAATAGATTTATACATGTATGGCATCAATTGAAAGGGGACTAGAAAGAATGGTGGCCAAATTCTCTATGTATTTCCTCAATAAGAGTAGTGTTCTATATAATTTTATATTTCTGTAAAAGTTACTATCAGAACAAATGTAATTTTTTTGTATAATTGCCTTCATGGTAACAAAAAAATTTTATCTCTTGACATAAGATTTTGGTTTTTTTAAATAGAGAATTTAACTGAACCCACCTGTACCCTCCTAGATCAGGTTCACTGAGAAATTCTCTTAATAACATACCATCTGTCATATATTTTAATATTGTTCTCTCTGATGTACAATCTTCAAAACGTATACTATAACCAACCTAATGAACCAAACAGAAAATAAAATAAAGTATAATTAATACTGAATAAAACATTATGAATAGTTCTCACACTGTATTGTTGGATTTACCCCAATTCCAACTCCAGTTGATTAACCCTGATTTCTACTTCAGTTGATTAACCCTGATTCCAACTCCAGTCGATTAAAACTGATTCCTACTCCAGATGATTAAAACTGATTCCTACTCCAGTTGATTAAAACTGATTCCTACTCCAGATGATTTACCTCAATATTGTATGGAATGCTAACAACTGTGTTTATCTAACTAGCAATTCAAATAACATGTTTCATTCTTGTTATTCTTTTTTACATATGTATATCATTTTGTTTTATATTGGATAATCAATATTACACAGTGTTATATTCTAGTAATAAGGTATTATTTTCAATATAAATATCATACCTATTATACACAAATAAAGTACCCATTATCATCAAACTTCCAACTTAAAACATATAATCAGTAAGCTATGTCCATAACATGGTAGGGATCACTTGGCTAAGTGGGAAAGGCGCTGGCTCGCCAGCCTGTAGGCAAAGTGTTTGATCCCTGCATTTATCTCGATTTCCTGGTGTGGTTTCCCCTTGTCAGTGATGCAGAATGAAGGGCCTGACAAGGACATCAGTCTAGTCGTTCGGATGTTACGAAAAAAACTGAGGTCCTGTGTACACATTGGCATGCCCGTTAAAGATCCCTTGGCAGTTGGAATACGATATAAGAGTAGGCCTAGCGCCACTGCTAAATTTCCCTCATATGGCGCATGCCTGTCTTCCATTAGCCCAGGTTGACTCAATGACAGGCTTTATGATACAGCGCGCGCCGCTTACCATTTAGTCATCCAACCCCCCTGGTCTAATAGACCAATGATAATATGTGAGAGAAACCAGTAACCTATGTGTTTGTGTTTAGTAAAGATAGTATACAAGACTTGCAGTTTAAATGATATTAACTTTACTCTAAATTATTATTCTATTTACAAAACATCTTCCTATTTCTGACAATTGTTAATTTATGGGCAACATTAATGCAGAAACGGTACATGCCTCATTACCCAGCTTCCATCCCATTTCCTGTGAAACACGAGCAGCAACAGACATGGCTGCAACACGTCGAGGCTGGGTACAACCAATCTTCATTCCATTTTTAGTATAACCCTGTAAATAAATAAACAGATCAAGACACAAGTTTTAAGGGAAACAATAACAAGTTTTGCTATATAAATACGTTTTAACAAGTATCTCTTATCATTATCAAACTTTTCTGTCCGTTAAACATACAGTTTGCACGAGCTTAAATCTACCTATTGCAGGTCTTTCTTTATTACTGAAATGTTATAAACTATTAATATCTCCAGGGCCGGCGGAAGCAATTCTTGATTTGGGGGGCTGCCATCCTAGGTCCAGGGATGTAGGCAGGATTTGCTGAGTAGTTTAAAAAAAAAAATTCGGCGAGCGTTGCGATCCCAAAAAAATTTGGGAGGGGGGCGTGGTCTTTTATGAAAATTCAACCCTTATTTAATAATTGGTGTATTTCCAGAGCATTTGCTGTCTTTTATTTGCTTCAGTGCAAATCAATTTCCATTTATATTATATACAAATTTTTATAGGCCTATTCTTTAAATGGTGTTTGTAGTATTTTATATTATTATTGCAGTGGAATGAGAATCAGGTCAGACAGAAGTTGAGAAAGAGTAAGAAACATTGACATTGTGGAAAAGCTAGGATTTAATATAGATTCGGTAGAATTAACCGTAGAATGCGTACATTAAAAATTGATCGTACAACCGAACGTTCGACACCATTTAGGACATCCAAACCTTTAACATTGAAGTGCCGTAAATTGGTCTGTGACCGTGAAATGAATAGACTTGCACCACTTAAATTTAAATAAACATAATACCAATACTTCTTTCTTTAAACTAATTTGGGATGATAGGGTGTACTACGGCACACAAAAATAAATAATGCCGTGTCAGACATGGTTTGCGTGGGCTTATAGTTACCATGGCTTTGCGGGGGGTGGTAAATTTTCGAGTGTGGAGTCTGAGTACAGAGTGAAAGAAGGACGAAATCGAGGGGGATTAAATACGACTGGGCGGCTTTTTTCGATTTTTTCTTTTTGATGGGCGGCAAAAAACAGTGCCGCTCGGCGTGGCCACATCCCTGTCCAGGGGAGGCAATAGCCTGAAGAAAAGAGTACTTGCGGCCAATTTATTGGGGGGGCTAAAGCCCCCCCCTAGCCCCCCTACTCCGCCGGGCCTGATCTCAGTTCAGAGTGGAGCAATTTGACTGAAATGTTCAACATATCTCATCATTTTATCTATATATTTTTTAACTATTATAGCAAGAACAGTCATCTCTTTATCTAATCTCCCATGACTCGAATTAAATAAGAGTTAGAATCCAGGTAAGCTTACAGTGTTGAAAAAAAAGATAAGCGGACAGATTCTGATATTACTCCCATCTTTGTCAATAAAAACTTACTGCATCATGTAGATATTGAGGTATCTGAGTTGTCTTTCCTGAACCTGTTTCACCTTCAATAATAAGAACCTGATGTTCAGCTATAGCATCAATTAAATCTTGTTTAAATGGAAAAATAGGTAAAAGTTTCCGCGTTTCTTCTAAACTCATCTTTTTTAACTTAGAAGAATCCATCATTTCATCTTTCTCCTGAAGCAATACAATATTAAAAGTATGTGATTGATTAAGTAAAAGAAAAAAAAAATTCCATAATATTATATATATATATATAGAGAGAAATGGGGTTTAACGTCCACTCGACACAAACTAGGTCATTTTGGGACTAACATATGGTTTAATTTTATTTCAATAATTTTCTTGCGCATAGGGGTCCTTAGCAGTGGGGAAAACCAGAGAACCCAGAGAAAACCCACGAGGTTGAACAGGCGACCCTGAAAGTATATAAGAATTTAAAGCCATTTTCTCCACAAACCATAATTAGTCACGAAATGACCTAGTTTGTGTTGAGTGGACGTTAAACCCCATTTCTCTCTCTCTCCACAAACCATGGTTGAGAGCAACATAAAGAATTTGTTGAAATACATCATGCCGCCTAGCAGCAGCAGTCTTAAATGACTGTTTTGCATGAGATGGGGGAAGAGAGCGAGAGAAATAGGGTTAAACATTCACTCGACACAAACTAGGTCATTTTGGGAAAAACATTTGGTTTAATTTTATTTTTATAATTCGCTTGCGCATAGGGGTCTTTAGCAGTGAGAGTAAACTAGAGAACTCCATGAGGCTGGACAGGCGACCCTTCTCCTTGTCAAGTACAACCCAGGATTCGAAACCATGCCAGTTGACTCAATGACAGACTTTATGATACAGCATGCACGTGATAACCCTTCGGCCATCTACCCCCCTTGCATAGGATAGAAGGGACACCAGGGCTTTATTTTTCTTAGTTTCCGCTGGCTGTGAACCAATCAATTTAGTTCTCATAAAGGCCATGAAAAGGTCAAACACTTTACTTTATACTAATTTTGTAATATCACTTACTTTATTTTTACCAACACCAGGCATTTTTAACGTCTGTACAAATTCAATTTCTTCATCCATTATAACATCATATTCTTTTACTTTATTTTTAGTTTTAGCATCCTTAGCACCAAACTTTAAGGTGGCTGCATGTAAATGATCCTCTTCCCATCGTTTCTGTTCGTAATTCCCCCGTTCCATTTCATCCTCTACGTATTTATCTTCTGGTTTCTCATCATCTTTTGGCATGTGATATCGACTAACTTTCTCAATATCTCCGGCTTTTCTATGTTCCGATGCTAGTTTCAAGACACGTTTTTTATATTCTAGTTCTTTTTTCTCTCTGCTTGATAATCTGAAAAAAGAAACAGGAACTTACTGTACACAGTTATTTATTTTTAAACAAGTATCAGCAATCTAATTAAAATTATACCCAAATTTGGTTCTGTTTTATTTCTTGGTTTCTTATTCTACCTTATCCAGGTCCAAAAACATGTCTTTACATGGCCTCTTTTTTGTAAAGCATGGAATGTGATTGGTAGAATTCAGACTTTTCTACCAATCAAAAATCAAACGATTCTCTTACCTGACATCTTTGAATAAATATTTTTCGTCTGGCCTCTTTTTTGTAAAGCATGGAATGTGATTGGCAGAATTCAGACTATTCTACCAATCAAAGCACACGATTCTCTTACCTGACATCTTTGAATAAATATTCTTCGTCTGCAACGTCGCCTTCTAAATCATATAATTTATCAGCTTGACGTTTTTTCAAATAATCTCGTCGTGATTTTTTTCGTATTTCTGGAATGATTTTCTTTTTATCTTCTGTTTCCATCTGTAGACGTTTCTTAGCCTCTTCATATGCCTAAAATATGAAATACAGATCTTCATCAACAAAATTACATGTTAATCAAAAATGAAAATGAGGAGTTTAATGCTGTACTTTTTTGCACGAGTTCAACGAGGGAAATATTGTATAATCTTTTTTTCCAACTGTCAATGATTCTTTTACATGCACGCCAACAAGTAAACGGTATACCTGTTTGTCCTCACATCCAAACAACTTGATGATGTTCCTTGTCAGGTCCTCTGTTCTGCACCACTGACAAGGTAAAACCATGTCAGAAAATCCAGAGGAACTTTCTCAGCTGCCACTGGAATGGCACCTTGGTTCCCCTTGTTGTTATTAATAAAGGTACACTAGTACAGTTACATGTATATTTCGCTTTTTGTACAGGGCCTAAAATATCCCATGGCCAGCACAGAAAAGAATCATATGACATCTAACAGAACAGTGTTTTATTTCTATTGAGCTAACCAACCCTTTTTTCTGACTTTGAAGCAACATTTCTAGTTTTATCCTTATCTTTATCTTTCATTCTGTTAGCGAATTCATCTCTCTCCTGTAAATCATGAAGTCTTTCTTTTTCCATAGCATCCATTTCATCTTCTGATGAACTCTCAGCTTGACGACCACGACTAACAGGAACATCCCTACACGTGTAAATAAAACATGGTAATCATCCATAAATTATATATTCCTATAGGTTTATTATGATTCAAATTAACAGTAACCAGTTATTCTAAAATATTATAAAATAGTGAAAATACATAGTCTGTGTATGAAATTATTCATAGCCAAATCATCTGAGATATAAAGCCTTAACTTATACGTAGAGCTAGGAAGTGAATTTTCAAATATCAATGCACCGAGGAAAAATGAATTGATTTTGGTATTTTACATTTGAATGAATTAAAAATATAATGATATAAAAAAATAGAGCAAACAAATATTTACTTTTGTTTATTCAGACACTGCTACTTTTTTCAAATGAAATGATTGGAGATATTGAAAATAAATCAATTTTATCCCAATTGTCTTGAATATTTCAATTAGCTATAATACTGTTATAATCCCTTCTAAAAAATAATCTGTTTCTAACATCTTTGTGTTGGTCAGACAACTAAGGCCACACCTACCGATATTTTGTTTCTGTTCTTCAGGAATGACTTAATTTTTTTTACATATTTCTTCAGGAAAAAAGACTAATTTAAAAACCAAAAGTATTTGGTTCAAAAGCTTTTAGTTTCAATTTTTCAGTTTCAATTTTTTTAGTTTTAAAATTTTAAACTAAACTTCTTTTATGTTATTTATGTGGCCATTTATCTATCAAGACCCTGAAGAATCGGGGTTTAACGTCCACTCGATACAAACTAGGTCATTTGGGGACTAACAGACGGTTTCATTTTATTTCAATAATTTGGTTGCGCGTAGGTGTCTTTAGCAGTGGGAGGAAACCGGAGAAAAACCTTGAGGTTGGACAGGCAACGCTACTCCTCGTCACAGACAACCGGGGAGACCCTGAAGAACTAAAAATGAAATTGGTTTGGTCTAAATGCATAGTTGGTGTACATGTACTTACTTCTCACTTTCACTACTACTTTCAGATTCTTGTTTTTTTCTCAGGTGTTTTTGTCTTTTATTTTCTTTTTTCTTCTGAAATAAAAATAATTAAATATTCAAACAGGAAGCTTTCTTTCTTACAATGACTTTTATCAATATCACAATTTGAAATAAGAACTGTCAAAAATTAGAGAGAAACGTTATTTGATCCCCTATCCAGCAGATGAATTTTAATAAAAAAATTTAAAATTACAAATTTATCAAATCTTAAGATGTATTCATATGTTTCAATTTGTTTTATTTATGAAATTACCCAATTAAATTGCCAAACATGACAATAATGAAAGTTTCAATAATCTGATGTAGGCCTAAATAGTTTTACCCATAAATTTTGACAAAATTTTTTCTTTTTTGATTTACACTACCCTACCGGTATATGGTAGTTGTAATGGGGGGGGGGGGTAAGGGTGGATATCTGAATAGTTAGCGTGCGCACGCTGTAACATAAAGTCTGTCATTGAGACAACTGGCGTGGTTTCGAATCCTCGATTGTTTGTGGCAAGGAGTAGGGTCGCCTGTCCAACCTCATGGATTTTCTACGCGCAACCAAATTATTGAAATAAAATTAAAACATGTGTTAGTCCCAAAATGACCCAGTCTGGTTAAACCCCATTTCTCTCACTAAAATAACAAACCTTGGTAGGTATTTTATAATCTTCCTCCAGATCCTCTCCATCAGATAATAACTGAAAAGTTTGATTCTTTTTCTCTAAATCTAACTGTGACTGTTGTTCAACAGTTAATGTTTTCACTGCCTTCTGTTTATGAGGTACCTGTAATAATCAAATAAAAATATATCCAGTACAATACAGATATATCTTATTTTACATGCATAGGTGGTAAAGTAGCCAAGTCTCAAAATCGTCCAAAGTCTTCGACATTAAAAACTTGATTATTTGTCATTTTTCGAAATTTGTCAGAGAAATCCCATGCAAAGCAATGGTCACTCCCTGTAAGTTCTCTCAGCTCTCTCCCACAATGCACATTGTTTTCCAAATGGGGGATTCATGTATTCCACAGGTCATGTCAAGTGGTAACGCCATCTTCTTATCTTGAGAGCATGCGAAATAAATAGGCCTACTATCGGTGTAGACTGGAATAACCAGACGCTACAGTTTGTCATTCTATTGAGACTGATTTGAAATTAGAGTAAAAACAGAAATGATTGAATGTAAATTATTTTATATGGAAGCTGTTATTGACACGACGGTCGTGCCCCGAATGGTTATTGTTAGCACTGCGAACCCGACCGTCGTTTCCGCAATGCAGGCTCCCTTCATTGCGGAAACGACGACGTCGTGCCAACAAGAACGAAATTTGGTGTTGCGTACCCGACCGTGCGTGAATATAAAACATGAACCGGAACAACCTGAATACGGCTTACCGACCGTCGTGCAACCTAACCCTAACCCTTCTCAACTGTCCTCGAGTCTGCTATAACAAATTTTGCAAATGTTTCCCGTTTGAATTTATTCAGATATTCTTTAAAGGGACAGTCCCGTATTATACAGAGGCTCAAAAATAAAAGTCTGAGAATGTATGAAAATAAAACGCCAAAATATAGGGAAATGGTGTATATACCTTGTCTCAAAATTTCAACTCAAAATATTGAGTCATTTGGACGTGAACGCCAAAATTGCTTATCCGGACACGTAACCCTTTTAATATTGATGGTCATTTTTTTTCATTTGGTGACCTTATAATCGATTTACGTTTCTTGAGAGGTCTATACAGTGAATTACCCATGTACTGTACTTGATAACAAAAGGTAAATTTTACCTACATATTATTTTTATAGAAAAAAGTCTGGTTTTATCCAGATACTGTATGATACAAAGGTCTCCATTTCCAGATGCAGACTGTCAGGTTTAAGTTATTTACAAGCGTATCACAAAAATCGGGTTAGTTGATCGGCCTTAGATAATGGGTTTTAAATGATTTTAACACAAAATTAAGCAGTTTTATTCCCCAAAAAGTTATCGGGATTGGCCCTTTAAAAGCCGCGAAATGGCTGAATTTGGCAAACCGGTGACGTCACGCTCTTACAGATTATGGCGCTGCAGACACGACGGTCGTGACATTACGGTCGTGTCAATAGTCACTTCGATTTTATATGGCAGTGGATATTCAACCGTAAACGGCACTTTACTCTATTTACTATATCGCCGTAACTTCTGTTTGACATGCGCAGTTCTCTGATCCGTGGACTTAGCGGTTTTCAGCAGTTTTCGCAATGATGCCTAACCCTAACCCGAACCCTAACCCATGACCCTACCCAAAAACCTAACCCAAACCCTTACCCTAACCCTTACCATAACCACCATACATTTTTTGTGTAACCTTTCTACTTTCTCCGTTTCTTATATAGGACGAAATAGCCATACTTGGATTTCTACAGTAGAACCCAGAGAATTAGTTTTAGAAGAAAAGAAAATAATAAATATAAATTGTAGAAAATTATTCTATTTCGGTCAAGGGCTTATTTCTGTGGGTTTTGGTTTTAATTTAAGTACCCAGATGGACAGTGGTTTACGTTTTTTTCCGTAAAACCGTGCTTCTGCGCCAAACTTGAAAGACGAAGTTACCGTTCTTGTGGAATATATCAACTGCGCATGTCGAACGGAAGTGTCGCACAACTGCGCACGTCGAACGGAAGTTATTATTTAACCAATCACACACGATGTATATATACGTCATTGCGATTTACGGTGCAATAGCGTTAGTAAATAGGATACCGTTTACGGTTATATATCCACTACGATTTTATATACATTCATATTCCATTATTAAGTTTTGGTTAGCTGAACTAGAATGACATGCTGATTTACCATAAAAAAAAAAATGCTCCCATTGACATTTAAATACAATAATTACCTTGTGATAGAGTTCTTTGGTAAATTTAATGATATTATCATCTATTTCAACAGTTCCGGTGTCCCGTAGTCTATCAACAAAATCATCTTCACTTCCTGACTTGTTCGCCAATCCAACAAAATACTGAGCAATGTATTTGTCAGATATTCCTAATAAATCAAACAACCGTTCGCTAACCCACTTTTCTACTGACATGTTGACATTTGTTTTACAAGAAATAATTAATAACAATCAAAATTTAGATTGAAAAATCAACGCAAATGCCAATTGATGGGCGCAGCCATTTTCACAAAAACGTACAATATCGTTTACACACGAATTGATGACGTAGATCTCAGTTTTATTCGTGAGCCGCCTTCGGTTCGATTGATTAGATCCGTGAAACTAGACACTATTCCTTGACCAAAGTGACAAGATGAGAGAAGGCGATAGAGAGAGAGAGAGAGATTGTGTTTAATGTCCATTCGACACACACTGGATCATTTCGGGACTAACACATGGTTCAAATTTATTGCAAAAATTCGCTTGCGGCAGCTTACTAGCTAGAGCAGTGGGAGGAATATCGGCCGGAGGACCCGGAGAAAACCCACAAAGTTCGAATGACAATCCTACTCCTGGTCGCGCACGAACGGGGAATCGAAATCACGCCAGTCGACTCAATGACAGACCGTATGACTATAGCACGCAAGTGCTAATTACCATCACCACCCACCCCCTCCCCGTGACAAAATGATTAGGCTAAATCAGGAGATCATGCGGTGACCACCTAGTTATAAGTGAGCCCCAGCCAGTGCCCCGACCCAGCAAGCACAACTGGACAAAATAGGCCTGCTAATACCTTTTCACTTTAATCTATAACAATAGAAATTACCGGTACGTAGGCCCTACTATAACGTAGGTTTAGACTAGGCTACTTATAGGCTATATAGTAGGTAGGGCCTACATATTATTTCGACCACCCCCTCCCAGTTGAAAAATAGATATTCCTTATAGGCCTACCTACGGTGATATTTGTTTTTTGCATCCCACTCCTGCCTCCGCCACCACCCATGTCCCACCCCAAAACCCCCGATCGGGCTTGTAAAATGTTTTTAAAAATTACATGCAATTGTTAAATCTGCCAATTGCACGTCGTTCTTTAGGCCTGAAATGTTATCTAAAATTGTTAATTCGACATTAATCAACTTATCCAGACCATAATGGAATCTTGATGGCATCGCTAGCCTGCGATATTTTCTGGATTGTAAACATATCTGCAGAATAATTAAATTAAAAAATGGATAATCGAGGCCAATCTAAAAATTTAATCGCTTAAATCTCGATTGGAAGTGGATCAATTTGGCTGAAATTTTCAGCACATTCCCTTTGCATTATCTAGTTTTTAACTATTATAGCGACTGTCAGCTCTTTATCTTATCTTCCATAATGTATCTTTAATAAAAAAAAAAATCTTTTTGCGGCTCGATTGGAAGTGGATCAATTTGGCTGAAATTTTCAGCACATTCCCTTTGCATTATCTAGTTTTTAACTATTATAGCGACTGTCAGCTCTTTATCTTATCTCCCATAATGTATCTTTAATAAAAAAAAAAATCTTTTTGCGGCTCTAAATAAAATTATTTCTCTCCTTAATTATAGGTTGCCTCCCTTTAACTTGATTTATCCGTAAAACCAGAAATTGTTAAGTGGTACATTATGATTACAAAACTCCTGGTTATCGTTAATGCGTGAAAACAAGAAATCTGTTTATGGCGTATTTGCATTTTTTCAAGTTATGTGTAGCACTTACATACATAAAAAAAAATCTTTTTACAGGGTGCTACCGTCTATCAAATTTCGAACAAGACACAATTTCCCAGAAAAATCTTGATTTCGCCAATTTTCGAAGCTCTGTATAAAACACTGGAAATCTGGAATCACATCAGTAGCTTTATAAATATTACATTTGTTTTGTTCACATTCTAATTAACCAGGAAACAACACTTATTTCATTTTCTTTTTTTTTTCATAAAAATTTAAAAAAATGAAAAAGTACCAAAGTGTCAATTTTGGCCCCTTAAATTATTAAAATTTTCAGCAATCTATAAGGTTATCTAACAGGGTGATCGATATTATTGGTCAGGAAAAGCTTCAAGAATCATAGATCTTTAAAGCCCCAATACCACTCTTGTTGTAACTGAATAATATGTCCCAATCTTTATTCTGGTCAACAAATTATACTATTTTACAATATTTCAATTAATAAATGATACAAATTTCATCTTAACACACCTTATTTGAAAAATTGGAAAAAATTCAACTACATGCCGTAACATGGTTTGAAAAGCCTTACGTAAGCACTTTCGAATGCAACTTGGATTTAAACATATTTTCGAACCCTCTGGACAAGTAAGATAGGTTGTAATGGATAATTTACACAACAGGTAGGACACTTAACTTAAACATCTTGTAGTTAGAATAAGGCTAAAAAAAAATTCTGGACCCGTCAAGCCAGCAAGAGTGTTATTGTTATTTGGTCAACATCATCTAGGCTTTACTTTCGGATCAGAGATTCTGTTTCTGTTTAGACACATAGCTCCCATATTGCCTATTTCCACGCTTTATGTGTCTCTCATTGTTTTAAAAATGTAAAAGACTAGGGTATGGACTACGTTTTCCGCGAACGTGGGACCCACCGTGGATTGACGAGTAATGGTATTGGCTCACAAACCAAGCGGTCCGGGCTTTAAGCCCATGATTTTTCAGTGTGGATTAATTGGTTTCCCCTTGCTCTTATAGAGTCTATGGTGACGGAATCGGATGGCATACGACACTTACACTTCCTGTCTGCAGACACTAAGCGGGTTGAATGACATTTTTGTTTCTGTGTCGACGATTTTGGTAGATTACACCAAGCATATACTTGGAGAATTTTACAATGTATAATTTATTCTTCTTTCATTTAATAAAAAATGAAAATGATGATATAGTCTTCGTGTGCATTTAACATGCAGAACGGATTCTATCACCCAATAATACATTCTGCAGTTATAGATAATGCTTGTGTAATAAATTTCATAATCTACTGCAGCGATTCCTCCGAGATATCGCTTTACATAAATTTGATTGATTGGTTAATCAAAAAGGAACTACTTTTTTATTTTTAAAAAACAGTTAATTTTTTATTTTTAAAAAACAGTTCATTTTTTATTAAAAGTAACTTTTTACTTTTTAAAAAGAAACTATTTTTATTTAATTGACCTTGGGGGGGGGGGGGGGTAGCACGTGGGGGCTGTATTATAAAGCCGGTCGTTGACGTCGACAGGCGGGGTTTCGAATCCCCGGTTGTACATGGCAAGGATTAGGGTCGCCTGTCCAACCTCGTCGGTTTTCACCGGGTCCTCCAGTTTCCAAGCGAATTATTGAAATAAAATTAAACCATATGTTAGTCCCGAAATGACCTAGTTTGTGTCGAGTGGACGTTAAACCCCACTCCCTCTCTCTCTCTCTCTCTCTCTCTCTCTCTCTCTCTCTCTCTCTCTCTTACTTGACCTTGATGGAATCGCTGTGTCAATATATAAATGGCTTTGCAATGTATTCAGGTTCAGTAAAAGTGAAATCTATAGCAAAGAATTATATTTATTTATTTCCGCATGTAAGAACGAATCGGGTCTACAGCTCGTCTTTTTATATATAAAAAAAAATATCAACACTCGTTGATACAGTAAAAAAATTTTTAAAAAATCGGCAGTTTACATTATCAGCTTGTGTTGATATTGTTTTATATCAAAAAAGACTCATAGGAGATTCTCTATGTATTATAATCACATTACAAGTCTGGAATATGGCGGCCATTCAATGCAGAGACACTCTCTCAACATAGATAATTCTCTGTATGCTATGTTCACACCTAATGCGCTTTTAAACCGCTTTCCGTAAAACGCCCTACGGAAGGCGCTTTCGTTACCACGGGTGGCGTCACACTACAAATTAAACCGCTTTCGATTCGCATTAAAACACGTCACACTCAATGCGCATTAACAGCTTTCCACATCATTCGGCAAACCTCGACAGATTACGGAGAGTACCGGAATCTGTCGAGGTTTGCCGAATGCTTTCCACATGCGATAAAACGGAAGAACTGCACCGCGCAAGCGCTGTTCGATCTCAACGCTTAACGCGCGTCAGTTATATCGCTTCAGCCAATGCGCATTAGAAATGCGGTTTCGCTAAAGCGCGTTAGTTTTGGTTTAATGCGCATTGAGTGTGACGCGTTTTAGCGACTTAAGGCTAGTGTGAACACAACATTAGTGCACAACTGTACGTTTGGATGTGACGAAAAACCGAGGACTCTTGTTTTCCACGGGCAGTACGGAAATGGTAATACGATTTCCATCAACATATTGCAATGCATTGCATAATGTCCATCGCCATTTTTCTGGTTTGTGCAGAAACATAATAATTTGAACTAGTGTATAAATGAAGGACAAGGACCAGAAAAAAAGATTGACCGAAGGACACTTAGATTCGTCGTTTCCATAATCGTATAAACCTTGATTAAATTCATTGTTATTGTAAACATGGCATGGCGCTATATAGTCTCACTTCTTTAATTAGAGAATTGACTGGAGAGTGTCTTGTTCGCCAAATTTGTATGTTTGTGTAATTGACCGGTAGTAACGGCTACAAGCTCGCTGAAATGTAAATCTTGTTGATACACACTCAATACTGGGAACCTTGGTAAAGGGTAAGTTATCCTTGTGACGACAATGACCGATTTTAAATTAATTTATCAGCCCGATCGATTTTCATACTATGGTATTTATTTTCGAGGACTCGTAGTAGTCCTGATACGTGAGCTGTGTTACAAACTCAAGTTACGGTTGTACTCAGCATTCCAAGTAATCATTTACTCTTCACCGCTTTTTTATCCACCGAGAGCTGGAAGAGCAAAACAAGGCAATTATAGACAATCAACTCAAGAACGAATGGGTTAAAAATAAATCTGATCAAATGCTATTTATTTTTTGTTAAAAGCAGATTTGTACTATAAAATCTTTGCAATATACTTTTATAAATCGGTTGTAGGTTATTTCGCTAAAATTGGCTAATACATGTATACAATTCTGAAACCATTAATTACCGCCAAATTTGGTGTTATCTATCTATACATGGGTGCTTAAAATCGAGATCACATAAACATATATTTACAAATCAAAAAGTGTCTTTTGGAGAAAGATAGCTAGAGAGAAATAGGTGCGGTTTGACATCCACTAGGTCATTTAGCGACTAGCATGGTTCATTTTTATTTCAATAAGGCTATTGCGTAGGGGTTATTAAATGTGGGAGGAAACCAAAGGAACCGGAGAAAACCCACGAGGTCTGACAGGCGATCATACTCCTTGTACACGCAGAGAATCGAAACCACGCCACTTAAGACTCAATGACAGACCCTGTGGTGTAACGCGAACACGTAAAACAATTTGGCCGCCAAGTGCCCCTAATTGTCAACAATTTAAAATCACTGGAAATTTGTACCATCACTACATTGCACGTTAAAATGTATATCCTACGAGGGTTGGCTGAAAAGTTTTACGCCTATCTGTGATCAAAGACCTGTACAATGTCGATTGTTTCCATTTATTTTCTACATATTCCCCTTCCAGATGTACACACTTTTGCCAACGATCAGAAATGTAAAAACAGTCGTTCACAGCTGACATGACGTAACCATTACTAGAAAAATGAAGACTGACTGGTTCCTTTTTTATTTTTGGAAACAGGGCTCTTCAATGGTTACAGATCTGGCCAAAGATAGAAATGATCAGGATCTTCTTCAAAATGGCGGGGGTCATCGTCAAGACCGTCTCTGCCATGCTTAAAGTAAACCCTTTTTTTACTGTCGAAACACCCGATGCAACTGAGGTATACCCTATTCAATAAGCCTCTATGATTCAGCTCCATCCGGTTGAGCAGGGGAACTATTATAATATAATAATATATATGATTGAGGTGGGTCTATTCAGTAGGGTAAAATAATAATATCATAGCATTATGTACATACGCATTAGCCAATCAGATTTATCCATTTTTATGCCGACATTATTGTGACGACAGGCCTAGTTTGGTGTATTATGTCGTGGTCGGAGGAGGGGTCGGGGGTGGGGGCGGAGGTGCATGCCCTCTTCCTTTAATTTTACTCACGTTAATTTTCTAAATAACTGTTTCATTCCAAAAAAGATGGCATTGTTTGCAATGGGGAACTAAAGCCAATTAAAATGGGCTAAAACAAATTTGTCTGCATGGTTTATTACGGTTGTTGTTGTTTTTTTCTTTCGCCTCATTTTATCCTAATAATTTGATGAGACGCACAGGAGCTTAAAAAATACTTCTGTATTCTATATCATCGTATGTCAGTAGGATGAGCTATAGGCGAGGGTAAGATACGAATAGCATAGCACCTAGGCGTAAGGGGGGTCGAGGTGGGGCGGGGGGGGGCATTCTCCACGCAAGTCTCGCTATCCAGCATTCGTGGACTGCAAGGGAAGACAACTCTGTTTGGGAGATTGGGTGGGGGGTGCAAAAGAGCATGATCGAATATTGGTAATCAAGTACATCCTAGTCTCGGTTGTCAAGCTATACATCTGTGCCTTTTCAAGCCCGATTGGTGACCTTATTCGGCCCTGTTATGAAAAATACCCCCCCCCCCCCCGTTATAAAAGAAAATTCCGTATAAAATAAATCAAACCCAATCGGTCCTAATCTGAAGTAGAAAATATTTGCGGCATGGGCCTGACGTTAATAGCGTTGAAAGTTACAGAATAGATGACTTGTTGTCCTGGACTATGGGTTTTTATTTTATTTGAGATAATTCACCCGTTCCAATATTATTACCGCATTGAAGTGGCTAATAAAAACAAAATAAATCGGCCTTCAAGGCGGTCCCGGTAAATTTATGACCGCCTTCATGTGGACATAAAGGCCACCGCGGGACAAGTATGTTTAAGGCTCGGTTATCCATGGCGTTATCTCGACTCTCCCTGGGTTTAAAGCTTCCGATTGTGCGGATGACCTGTTTTACGCTAAATAGGGCCTATATATTTTTACGTGGCTACCTCACTATCAGCGATGTCATTAGGGTTAGGGTTATCGATTGAGGACCTATTATATAGGTCAAAGGCCCCTGTTCCCGGGCAACGCTAAAATCAAGCTCTGTGGGGTGTGGAAATTTGTCGGGGACGGCCCCGGGAGGGGGTGGGGGCAATATTTTTTTTCGCAATTTGACATTTTAGCCTCCGGGGTGTGTCTGGCCCCAAAAAAATTAAAGGGGCATGCACCCCCCCGGAAAAAAATATTCCGACGTCAAAACTTTCCTTTTGTTATGGCCCTGCCGCCCCGAAAAAATCTAAGGTTTACTTCCCATAGGGGCGGAGCTGTGGACGATTCGAGAAGCCATGTTTGCGACACTGCCACGTGCTCGATATTGAAACCATAGAGGCCGAGATATAGGGTCGCAAACATGACCCATCGTTCCGTTCAGAGTCCAAATATTTTTACCCGAAAACACCAATTTTCACCTGTAAACACCCTGATGCACCCCCGGGGGCGAGGTTAGGTATTCATAAAGTATATCACCCCAGGGGACTCGTTTTTTACCCTCAGACCCCCCCCCCCCTGGGACTGGAAGTGGGTGAAATCGCGGCTTTTTTAACTAAAAGGCCTCAAAGGCCCACTTTGCTCGATTTCCTGATTCACAATGTCCTATTCTAGGGT
Organism: Patella pellucida; assembly: GCA_917208275.1. NCBI lineage: Eukaryota > Metazoa > Mollusca > Gastropoda > Patellidae > Patella > Patella pellucida. The sequence continues at coordinate 27,142,849 of OU795038.1, read as the reverse complement.
GTAGGGCCCTTTTCCAGGGGCCTTGTCCCTTCGCGGAGATTTAACCCAGAAAAAGCAGTTGCAGAGGTGTAGAATTTTTTCGGAATTCCACACCGGAAGTGATAGAGGTCTGAAAATTGGTGTGGTGACCCAGACCGATGTCCCGACCCAGGATCCGGTGTAAAAATCTGGAATTTTCGGTCGCTTCGGGTTCGGGTGGGGGCACATGTGCATTTTTTAGCTATATTTTTTTTTAAAAAATGTCAGCTCTTTTGCGGAACTATTCCTCGTGGCTATACCCTAAATCGACAACTGGGAGTCGCGTGGTACCCTTGAAAATTCTCTGCGACCACCGGAAGTGGGTCAGATGGCATCACGATGTTGACTTGACCTTGACCTCTGAGGGTCAAACCAAGGCCACCACGCGACTCCCAGGGGTCGATTTAGTTTATAAGGCCGCGATCTCAAGGTCGCCAGAATCCACTAGGGACGAAAGAGTTATCTCCCCTTTGCCCACAGGCATTTTTCACGATCGATTTGACTTTCTGAGTGATTTTTTCTTCCAAATGGTCTTCCGATCGGCCCAAAAGTGCGTGGCCGGGTAGAACACCCCCCCATTTGTTCTTCATTTTTTAAAACCGCCAGTCAAAATTCGTGGCCTTGACCCGCTAGGGGCGCCGGAAGTTGTGCGGTTTTTGCCCCCTGGAGGCCAAACTAATTAAGATAGAACCCTCGGGTCTTGACCTGTCGAGCTTCCGTCATGACCCACATGACCCCAAAAGGTCAAGGCCATCTGAAAGGGTCAAGGTCATCCAAATAACTACATAAACGCGTGTTTAGGGGCCTATGTTTCGATCCCAGGGCCATGTGGCATGTCGAAGGTCATGACCTTGGATGAACACATCAATGATCTTTCATTTGAGACCTTGACCTTTGATCTGACGTTTGACCTTCGGGTCCAAAATATCTCAAAACTTTAGGTACCGTCCAGAAATTCTGAAGATAGGTCAAGGTCAAGGTCAAGGTCACGACCCACAAGGACTTTGACCGAGCCGTCCCGTTGGGTCAAGGTCATGACCCTGGCTGACTTAGCGTGCTGTCCCTGGGGGACATAGAAAAAAAATCACCTTAAATCTCACCGGACTTGGAGCAATTTCACCGAGGTTTCGAGGCTTGGTATTCGATAGGTATATCTACCCCGACAAGTCGCTGGGTCACTTCAAAATGGGCGTCCGGCGACCGGAAGTAGGCGAGACGGCCCGATGAAGTAACGTTTGACCTTAACCTTGACCTTTACGAGCCAAGGAAAGGGTCATGACCTTGGATGAACACATCAATGACCTTTCATGTCAGACCTTGACCTTTGATCTGAAATTTGACCTTGAGGTCGAAAAATTCCCAAAACTTTAGGTACCGTCCAGAAATTCGGCAGATAGGTCATGGTTGAGGTCATGACTCACAAGCTCGTAGACCGGGACGTCCTGGTGGGTCAAGGTCATGTAGTCTGACCTCTCCGACATAGTTCAAAGGTCAACTTCAAACTCCCGAACTTTGGGAATTTGACCAAACCGGAAAGTGATGTCCTTGCGGCTACCCACAATGGACCCTTGCGCGTCACGTCAGGATCTCGGATTTTTTCTGCGGCTACCGGAAGTGGGTCAAAATTCGAAACAATATTCCATTTTTGGACGATTGTTCTGAAATTTCAATACAAGCTCCGCGTTGGGGATGCGCAGTTCGCATTAAATTTTCAGAAAAATCGTTCAAAAAATGAGCCGCTGAGAGAAAATTTGAGTTTTGGATGCAGAAATTCGGAAAGCCATGATTGCCACCCTGCTTCGTGCCCGATGTGGGAGAGAGAGGCCTCCATTTTGATACGATGGAGGGAGTTTTCTGCGCTATTTATCCCGCCCAAAACATCCGGATTCAAACCCATAGAGGCCGAGATATACGGCCGCAAACATGGCCCCTCGTTTTTGGAAACCATGTTTGCCACCCTGCCACGTGCCCAAATTTTAGACTATGGGGCACTAAGTTTTTTATACGATGGAGCGAGTTGTCCGGGCTATCAATCCCGCCCAAAACATCTAGAATCGTACCAATAGGAGCCACGATATAGGGCCGCAAACGTAGCGCAGGCCTAAACTTTAAAAAGTGACTTTTGGTCCAGAGGTTTGGGAAGCCATGTTTGGCCCCCTACCACGTGCACGGAGTTAGGGTGAGGGACCCCAACTTTAATACAATGGAGGGATTTGTCCGGCCTATCGATCCCGCCCACAACATCTGGATTCGAACCCATAGGGGCCGAGATATAGGGCCGCAAATATGGCCCCTCGTTTTGGGAAGCCATGTTTGACACCCTGCCACGTGCCCGATGTTCTCAGCAGGGGTAAGGGTTGTTAGAATTTCTTCAAATTTTCAGAGATTGTACCTTGGGATGTTAGCTAACACATATAAGAAATTCTTAGCTTTTTTGGCTACCCCCAACCCCCATTTTCGACCATTGCGAATCTGGTCTCAAAATTAAAATCGAACACCTAGTTCCACCTCTATTTGAAAAATGAAAGTTGACTTCCTATATACCCCCCCAGGAAAATGGCCCCCATTCGGCCCATATGGGTCATGGCCCAAACATTTTTAAGGACATTGTGACTGGGACCCAAGTAAGTTTCGAGTGTGTGCGCATGAATCGAAGGGTGTGAGATGCATCCGCGCGCTAGTATTTTCATTTTTTTGGCGATTTTTGACCAATTTTCCCCCGGAAAAGGGCCCGTATTAACCCCCTATGGTCCCGATCGGTCCCAAATTTGGCCCTAACCCTTGGCTACCTGCCCAAAATGAAATACATTTGAACTTGATCGTGATTTCGAGAGGGTCAGGGCGATCGTTATTCCAGGGGGACCGTAACGACATTTCCGAAGTCGCGTTTTTCACCCAAAAATCCTATAACTTTTTTTTAAAAACGCTCGAATCGCTTCGAAATTTTTTCTAATTATAATAATAAAAAATAATTTATTTTTATATAGCGCATTACACATAGTTTCAATGCGCTGTACAAGGCATTACATATAAAATAGGTACATTTGAAAAGAACAAAAATATATAAGTACAATTAATACAATCAATACAAACAGGAGTATAATACACACATATTCACATACACACATATTTACATATTCATATACATGCACATACATACAAACATGTTCACGAGTAGCATTGTTTGAACAAATGTGTTTTTAAACAGCGTTTAAATGAAGCAATTTCTGCGATTTCACGGAGGTGTATTGGGACAGAGTTCCAGAGTTTAGGAGCAGAGTGTTTAAAGTTAATAGAATGATTTTGAATATTGATCTTTGGGCTATTGGAAGCCAGTGGAGTTCATGTAGTATAGGGACTGATGGAGCAAACTTGCCTTGTCTTGTAACTAATCGGGGAGCAGAGTTTTGTAAGGTTTGGAGTTTTTGTATTTGGGTGAAGCGTAGGTTGTGATATAGACTGTTGCAATATTTTCTGTGTTCATCTAACAGTGCGACTTTTTCAGTCCAAACCCATCCTTTTCCTCTAGATATGTAATGTGCGCATCTAATAGAGCGACATTTACAGCATAAACCCATGATTTCGTGCAGATGTTTAATGTGTTCATCTAACAGTGCGACTTTTACAGTCCAACCCCGTCTTTCCCCCTAGATATTTAACGTGCGCATCTAACAGAGCGATATTTAGAGCCAAAACCTATCCCCCCGACCAGACATTTACTGTATTAGTTGAACAGAGCTACCCTTTCTCAGATATTCAATGTGTGATTGTAACAGGGCAACTTTTACAGCCGAAACCCATGCTTTCCTCTTGATGTTTAATGTGCTCATCTAAACAGAGCGACTTTTATAGTCCAAACTAATCCTTTCCTCTAGATATTTTTTATGTGCATCTAACAGAGTGACTTTTACAGCCCAAACGCATTCCTTTCCTCTAGATGTTATTGTGTACATCTAACAGAGCGACTTTTACAGCCCAAAACCACCCGTCCTTCCAGATATATTTAATGTGTGCATCTAACAGAGCGATATTTAGAGTCAAAACCCACCCCTTCGACAAGACATTTACTGTAACAGTTATATATCGCGACTTTTTCTCAGATATTCAATGTGTGAATGTAAAAGAGCGACTTTTACAGCTAAAACCCATCCTTTTTTCGAGATATTTAATGTGCGCATCTAAAGAGCGACTTTTACAGCACAAACCCATGATTTTGTCTAGATGTTTAATGTGCACATCTAAAGAGCGATTTTTACAGTACAAACCCATGATTTCGTTTAGATGTTTAATGTGTTCACCTAACAGACCGACCTTTACATGCCAAACCCTCCCTTCCTATAGATGTTTAATGTGTTCATCTAACAGAACAACTTGTACAGCCCAAACCCATCCTTTCCTCTAGACATTTACTGTATCAGTTGAACAAAGCCACGTTTACACATCCTAACTTCTAGATATTTAGTGTGTGTACCTAACAGAGCGAAATTAGTGTGTGTACCTAACAGAGCGAAATTAGCGGCCCAAACCTATATTATATACACACCATCGACCAGACATTAACTATATCCAGATGAACAGAGCGACTTTTACCCAGATATTGAATCTATGCGTCCAACAGAGCAACTTTTACAGCCGAAACACATCCTTTCATCCAGATATTTAATCTATGTATAATGTGAAGACCAGGATTAATCTATTGTTCAAAATTCAATGCCTCATAAAACTATATAAACTTGGACAGGTGACTATGATATCGGATAAGTATCCTAAGGTTAAGGTACGTCCGAAATAATCTCAATAATCTGTAAAAATTATCTGAATCTACAAATCCGTTTAATTTTCTGTATATCTAAAAGTTTAGCGAGTCAATGATCATACTAGTGTTTGTATTTTGTCATATGCATATATTCTATCATCAAAAATTTACTTATGGAAGAATGATTGAATGCAATATTAGGGACATTTGATGACGTCGCAATAGCATCAGCGTTAAATTATAAAGTGACATAACGCCAGTTAATGCTAATGAGATGCGATCTAAACGTCCATATTACTTGTTAAGTTATTTCAACTGGACCCCATCTCTTCCATATAGTTCTTGTTGGTAAATGCCCCGGTGAGAAAATTATTGTGGACTTGATATATGACCAATGCATCAATGTCCGATGATCAACGAAGAAATTTTGCTCGTGCGCAACATTTCATATTTTCCTTGAATGCCGAAACCCCTCAGCATCCCCCAGTTCGCTGCCTTCTTATTTGTAGGTGCCCGGGCAAAAGTTTCCTTGACCATGTTTTTTAGTCATCATTGGATGCCAAGGGATGACTGGAAAACGAATTTCACTCCTGCTTGAAATTTTACAGTTGCCCCCCCCCCCCCCTGAGGGGTTTTGGAACCGCCTTCTTGTTTGAGAATGCCTGGGATTTTTTTTCCTTGACCACTTTTTTCTTACTCTATATACCTCATAGAACACACCATGTGAAAATGAATCTCGTTCTAGAAGTTTTAATTCAAAGCACAATTTGCGACCCCTTTCGGGGGCCTACCCCCCTTATGCCCCACCCCAACCGTGAAACTCAAGAAATGACTTTTTCTCATTCTTATCGATATGCAGTCACCTTCCGATGGTCAAACCTTTCGTGCTCAACTTTTTACAGTTCGGTCATCGAGCTCTCAGTTTATTTATAGTGTCTTAAACCAACAGTTTAGGGTTTTCTTAGATTTTACCACTTTCCGGTGCACAAAATTTGGTATACTTTTGGGATTTTATAAAGTACACCTAAATAAACGCAAAAATGAATAAATGAATAAAAACGTTTTCTTGCAATTTGTTGGGGGTAAAATCTTAAATTGATTATCCAGACATTTGACAGCGAAAGTCTTTAAGGATAAATCCTCTAGGTTTTTTTAGTCATACAGTAAGTAAAATCCTATGGGTTTTTGTCATGCGACAACAGTAAGCAGAAATGTAAATAAGCCCTTTCTTGTGTCAATGGTAATTTGAAGATTGAATTTATCACAGTATGCTTTGGCGGTTGAAATAAAAAATAAAATTTTGTAATGGCCCAGTGTTTGAGTTAATGTCATACATACAGGGAGCGCTTGCCTTTGATTGGTCAATTCATAGAACAAATCCTACGTCAATAGGGCTTGTTCTAAACCTAAGGATTTATCCGTAGGCCAGAAAATCTAAAACCTATAGGACAAATTTTTCCGTACGCATGAAAGGATTTATGGATATAAAACCTCAGGATATAAAGGCTTAAGGTAGCCCAAAATACAACATGTGCACATGATACAAATAGTTAATATTCAGATAAATGTACAAAATACAAACACTTTATTTTTTGTAATAATTTTTAATAATTAGTCATGTTTAAAAGGTAAGGATTTAAATTATCCTCTGTTTCACAGGAATTGGAGGAGGAAGGGAAACCTTTCCACCTTAACAGAAATTCATATTTCCCTCTCCTTCTTCTCTTTATAACCTTCTCTACTTCATATTCTGAAAAACATAATTTAAATATTCTGTATATTTCAATAAAAATAACCCTGAAAAACAGGTTGTGACATAGGTGTAATGGTATAACCACAAAAAACATTGACATGCCCCATGGCTAAGACGCTGACTGGATAGCCTGGAGGTCGGGTGTTCAATCCCTGCATTGGTCCAGAAAGTTCATCCAGATTTTCCGGGGTGGTTTCCCCTTGTCAGTGATGCAGGACGGAGGGTCTGACAAGGACAGCTGTCTAGTCGTTAGGATGGGACTAAAAACCGAGGTTCCGTGCACACATTGGCGTGCAACCGATCGGGTTGCAAAGGGTGGGAAACTTTCTTGGAATTTTGGAATAAAATTATAATTATTTACTGGAATTTCCTTTTTCTTTGTTACTTTTATCTATATAAACTATTAAAACTTATTTAACTGTTAGTTGTGTTCCAAATAATAAAACTAAAGAGATAAGTTTATGTAAAGGGACTGTGTGCATCAGAAGCTGTTTTGAGTGTAGCTTCAATAATTCTTGCAATACCACCTTCATCATTAACAAATGAACATGTTGAAAAGTTGGTCTGTATAAGATCATTAAGATCTAATTTGAAATTCTTCGAAGTGTGCTATGAGGGAAATTTTTGCCTGGACAGCGGCGCTACGGCCTACTCTCATATCGAAATTCCAACTGCCAAGGGATCTTTTACGTGCACTCCAATGTGTACACAGGACCTTGGTTTTTCGTCCCATCTGAAGGACTAGACAGCTGTCCTTGTCAGGCCCTCCTTCTGCATCACTGACAGAGAAAATCACGCGGGAAAATCGAGATGAACTTTCTCGGCCAATGCAGGGATGGAAAACCCGACCTCCAGGCTAGCAAACCAGTGCCTTATCCACTTAGCCACCGTAATCCCCCATTAAATATAAAAAAACAACTTTAAAAAACTGTACTGTAACCTCTAGGTTTGAATTTGGCCCCCTAACCCTTTTGTAGAGTTGTAAAATATGTACGTAGGTTATGTACAAATTTAAGTGTCAATGTACATAAATTTCACGAAAAAGGCTAACATGCAAGATATGACTACATTTTACAAGAAAACAGAGCAACAGAGGTCATTTATTTTGTTGGGCAGTTTCGGTACAATTTATACGAAATTCGAACCCAATTATCATTATGGTTTAACAGTGATGAATGATGAAATATAGTGACCGTTTTTTTAAATTGGATAAAAATTGTGACCTGTTCAGGGGACCAAAAGCTAAAAACGTGTCTTTTCATACAATTAGAGGCCATAAAGTTAAATAATTACGATCTGATACATGCGAATATCGAAAGGAACCAATATCTTTTGGGGAAAGCATATATTTCAAGTTTCGTAAAAATCGGATAAGAATTGTGACCTGTAGGGTGGCCACAATAAATTGTGGGGGTACTGGGGACAGGGCGAGGACACTTAACGTCCACGTGAAAATGAGGGCGCATAAAAACTAGTATCCTAGTTTGATTTTGGTCCCCTAACATTTACTTGTAATTGTAAATTATGTACGAATGTTGTAGACCCTTCCGAGGCCAGATGTAATTATTAAATTAATTAATAATGAATATATTGAAAATTTCAGTCAAATTACTTTATTGATATTCTGTGCGAAGTTATTTCCGTTAGTGACATCACACATGGCGGGGAAATATTAGCGTTTATCGCACACATGGTTGGAATTATTGAATCCATTCAATATCTAAGCTATCTGGTCGTCTAAAGAATAAATTTTGTGCTTGCCACGTGAATAAAAGGTATAAATAATAATTTATATAACTTCTGAAGCCATAATGAAATCCCCAAATAGACAAACTGTAATTTGAATCAATAATAGACCACATTTACCGGACAATTTTGAGCTTCTTGGTACCATACTGGGGGGAGGGTCGCTGTAACACCCCTTATTCGCATAATCTGGTTACCCACCATGTTCTTGTCTACACAAACCAGATCGACACCTACATCGGATAAGTCGGTAATCTGAAAATAAAAAGAGTTTATTTTATCATCAATTATCCACACGTGTAGTATGCCGGTGCAATAAGATATTCTTTTTATATATATCAATAGAATTATCATACTGAAGCGTGGCGCATTGACATTTTGCACGTTCTAAGCCTTGTTATAGACAAGAGACACATACATTAAGAGCCATCAATACCTACCGCAATTTCACATAGTCGTATGAAGGCAAATGAGTATATAACACTGTAGCTATCTTTCAACAACAAGGGCTTGCCATGCACTCAACCCCCACATTTCAAAAGTTAAAATTATTAAGTGTACATTGGGTCCCTACACTTCACGTGAAATCTGATCGAAAATGGTTCACATCTAGAATCTAGCCTCGTTCAATTATATATTTACAAGAAAATTACTGCCCTACGAACGAGAGGCAATCGACAATGATGACAATGCTCAAATGAAATGGCCCAATGCTTCACACTTGGTAATGTTCGTACAACCAGGGACAATAGTAGAGTCCTCCATAAAAATGAGAGCTGACGTCCTCACAGGGGCGACACCATAAAAATGTGGGCGATTAAAACAAATTTACCAAGGAAAATTCTTCTTTAGGGTTTTCTTTGTGCCAACAACAGTGGGGAGCTTTTGGGCTATATCTCTGTACATAGTCATCATCCACTAACAGCCTCAACTGCGCTGTGCAGTCTTCAATGTTTGGTAAGTTATCTGCAAAACAAACATTAAAATGAAACAATCTAAATGTACAAATTCCAATGATTTATTCATGGGCGAAGAGGTCGATATATTCCGTCCCCTGGCATAAATAGGCCTATTCCTGTTTTATTGCGTTTTAATATTAGAAAGGCCTGCAGAAACAAAAAATATGTAGCCTATACTCCTGCCTATAGGCCTAACCCCAACCTTCAATCTCGCTAACAATAACAATTGTGTGCCTCCTAGTTCTAGGCTAGGGGGGTCTGATGGCAAGTGCGCGCTGTATTAAGCCTAAGACCTGTCATCATTGAGTCAAATGGCATGGTTTCGAATCCTCGGTTGTACGTGGCAAGGACTTGAAGGAGTTGGGTCGCCTGTCCCACCTCGTGGGTTTTCTCTGGGTTCCTCCCACTGCTAAAGACCCCTACGCGCAAGCGAATTATTGAAATAAAATTAAAACCATGCATGTTTATAATTATAATGTTAGGCCTAGTGCCGAAATGACCTAGGCCTACTCTAGGCTAGTAATAGTATTGAGACTTGAGTAGTAACTTAAACCCCATATTTCTCTCTCCCCCTCTAGGCCTAACCTTGTTAACATCTCAGCGACCTTGACGAAAACTGAGCTGGCCTTTCTTTAACAAATATATTACATAGGCTAACCATAGCGGAATGGGTTTTATATAATGTTTATAAGCTGGAGCCTAACCTTTTTTCTAGAACAAGGTCAGTTTTAAATTTAAAAAAAAAGTACAAGGGCGCACTCGATACCATCCTTAGATCGATTATCGGCACAGCAAAGAGTTGTCGATTTGAATGATAAAAAGAAAAAGCAAACTCGGGACAATATTTTAAATATGTAATACTAAAAAAAAGCTAGACCTCACCAGCTAAAAACCCGTTTGGGGTCAAAGAAGGCATAGGACTAGACTCAAATAAATCTAGAAATAAAAATATTAAGAAATAGGGTAGTCCGGAGGCCTACCTTGGTCAAGTCTATTTTTAGAATCTTGATCCGTGAAAAGTATTTAGAATCTTACCTCTGATTGTGGCAGTATAGGTGTAGGAGTAGCAGAAACTTGTTTCGTCGGCGACATCGTAACGGTAAATTCATAGGCCCGAGTCACAGAGTAAAAATAACTAATTCTTGTCCAAGATGTCGAATCGCGCCTAAAACTACCAACCTTCTTCTTTAGATTTTGATGACGTAGACATGAAATCTGATTGGCTAATGCGTATGTACATGATGCTATGGTATTATTTTTTTACCCTACTGAATAGACCCACCTCAATCATATATATTATTATATTATAATAGTTCCCCTGCTCAACCGGATGGAGCTGAATCATAGAGGCTTATTGAATAGGGTATACCTCAGTTGCATCGGGTGGTCGAAAAGGAAGGCGTAATAATAATAATAATAATCGCGGCTTTTTACAAGGGTAGCAAATTAGGCGTAGGAGACAGAGACAGAAATGGGGTTTAACGTCCTACGCTTAAGCACCGTACCTGGACTAATTGAAGACGGGCATACGCCACAGTGTGCAATGAGGGAAATTTTGCCCGGGCAGCGGCGCTACGGCCTACTCTTATATCGAATTCCAACTGCCAAGGGATCTTTTACGTGCACTCCAATTTGTACACGGGACCTCGGTTTTTCGTCCCATCCGAACGACTAGGCAGCTGTCCATGTCAGGCCCTCCTTCTGCATCACTGACAAGGGGAAATCACGCCGGAAAATCGAGATGAACTTTCTCGGCCAATGCAGGGATCGAACACTCAACCTCCAGGCTAGCGAACCAGTGCCATATCCACTTAGCCACCGTGATCCCAATTAGGCGTAGGCCTATCATCCCTTAAAGTGGAGACCATGGCAGCATTGTATCTGTTTTGGGCTTAGTCTTTTCAGTTGCAAGTACTTGATGACTGCCTTATAGCCAGTTTTGTCCGTTTCTGGTGATTTCAATGGCTAAGTTTTCAAGACAATAATAACACTACAGTTGCAGTTCTTATGTCTATGAATCATTCAATGACTGTACACTTGTTGGTGGCAAAAGTTTATTTCAACCCAATTGATCTATCCCTTTCAGATATAGAATTTTTTAGTGAGCCCTCGTATTATCTCATTTTAATCTAATTTAAAATATCTAATGTAATTATATAGTCGTATCACGTCAAATTGGATATGAGTTCTTACCAGTCTCAGTACTTCTTTCACTTTGTAGGAAATATTTGCCACTTTTTAAATCCGACAGAATAAGGCCGGGTGACCATGTGTACGCAATGCGTGCGGGGTGCGTGCGGAATGCGTGTTACGTGATGCGCGTTGCGTAACGCGTATTGTCAGTTTCCATGTGTGCGTGAGAACCGAATATTGCCATCCCAAAACTACATCGGATATGCTTATTGCAGTGACAGTGCGCATGTCCATGTCCATTCTGGTCTCCGTATACACGCGTATTGCGTATTCGGACACTCTTGTGAGCGTCCCGAGAAACACATACTACGCGCTGCGCATCATGCATTACGTGTACATGGAATTAACTCCTACCATTTTAGTGCAAAGTGTTAAATACGCATTACGTACTACGCATTCCGCATTACGGAGTACGTACACATGGAAACCCGGCCTAATAGCTAAGCATCTAAATTCGTGCCATTTCGAACATGCCAGTTGGCGCAGAGTCGTTGGCTATCTGCGGACAATAGATTCTATGGCAGACACTGAAATTGCGACCCTGTCGAAACATCTGAAACCTTATGTTAAAATTTATTTTTAGATAATTTCACCATAAAATGAACTCGTTAATAATCTTTTAACTAACAAATTATGGCACACCATGAGATTACAATTAGACCTTCCTTGCTTGCTTTCTCTAAAACAAATTGGTCTATGATGTTGTCAAAGTCAACCTTCTCTTTTTACGGATACAAATTGGTCTGTGATGGTCAAAGTCAGAATTTTGTTTCAGTTTCTCTACTTCTACTCCTAGCAGAGCAAGATCATAGAGTCTGTCTTCGCCCATGGCAGGCACTGTTGGAAGCTTGGACTAGAAATAGGCATCAACTGTCTCTGCAACGTCTCTGAGAATTGCCGATCCTTTGAAAGGCGAAACTCCACCCACATATTCTCGATTATCAAGTATCATTCTCAATGGCTACGATAACCTTGATTAGCATCGGCAGTCCCCGGTAGTGACGTCATTGATAGCAGTAAACTTTAGCTTGGTCAGTCATTTATTAATCTAATTATTAAATAGACGACCGTTTAAATCAAGGTTGTATCCATGCCATCCGATCTTAAAAATAGTTTGGTTTGTTGATAAAGCCTTCGATTGTGCGTTTAGAAAATCCTGAAATTTGGTGGTCAAATAAACTCACAAGAGGCTAAATAAATAATACAACTTCCGAATACTGATACTGTTAAGCCCCGTTTATACAGAGCGCGAACCCGAATGCGAACGCGGCTTTTCGTCCTGGAATGGTTTGGTTACTTTTAGAGGACCCGTTCACACAGAGCGCGAACCCGAAACCGAACAAATATTGGTTCGCGCGAATGACCGCCTTGATTGCCTCCCGAGCGAATTTTTCAGAAGTTCGCGCGAACTTTTTCCCAATGAACCAATCAGCGGGCACTTCCCGTGACATCATTTCCACGAATAGAAACCGCTAGGCCTGATCCCACTAGTTTGCAATATTCACAGTCTACTCGTAAAAGCACAATGGACAAGACAGAAGAAATGGTCATTGAAATCGAAAGGAATGCTATTCTATATGAAAAAGCAACAGAGATTATACTAAAGATATTGCCAAAAAGTGAGTCCTATGGAAATTAATTGGACAAAAATCGAATGAAAATATAATTCGTCTGCGAGATGATGGAATTCTCCAAACTCGCTTCTTCTCTGTAAAATTTCATGCACCGATATTCGCCTCTTTCTCTTCCTTCGTTGTTTTATGTACAAATACAGTGCCAAAAATCTCGTCTGTGTCTGATTCAACCTGCGACATGATAGCAAATGACAAAATTTATCTCTCAGCTAGAAAAAGACAAGCCAACACGAAAGCCGTCGACGGTTTTCCGAGTTCGGGTTCGCGCCCTAATTGAACGGGGAAACTGCTCAAAGTCGCGTTCGGGTTCGCGATGGACGCGTTCGGGTTCGCACCGTGTATAAACAGGACTTTCCGTTAGACAAACTTGCTTTCCAAAGCATAATGCATTTTATTGTTGACAATGCGATAATTAAGGATAATGAAGCAAGCCGGTGGCTTGTCAACCGTTTTGTATTCTTGTACGTCGTGTATATTCGGCTCGACTCATGACTTCTGAGAAGGAAATCTAATTAGCTTGTACTTCATTCTTCTGTTTCCGAAGACGGATTGTTCTTTTAATAGGGGGGCTGCACTACACACGATTTACACGAAACAGATCTACGGACAAGACACGATACGCAGAAATCCATGGACACTTCATTAAAGATTGAAAACTAACAGACATCAATGCAACCGAGAGAAAACCATGATGTAATACCAACATGAGTCATGCTCTTCAATTCGACACATGAAATTTCAATATAAGCATATTGAAGTAAAAAAAAAAATGGCCATTTGCATTTTTTTTATTTTTTATGAAAAAAATATGTATCAGATTTTGTGTCAGATTGTGTGTCAATGTATTTGTCCTAAGCGTGATGAGTTTACAGAGTGCGCCTATTAGCCGATATATAAGCTTACATAAAAAAAGAAATTTGTTCAACATGTCCCATGTAAGCATTTTTGTATCTATTTTGGGCATAAATTATTTAATTGGATTACGGATACGAAACTACTGCTAACGGCGACAATATCTATAGCGATACTCTTACCGATCTTTACAGATTAGCCAACGATCTTCAGAAAAAATGCCAATACGTAGACGTATTAATGTTTGACCGCAAGCGTTTTTTTTTTTACGATACATCATTATAGAACTGAGTAAAAAATATTGATTTCGCGAAAACGTAAGAAGGCGAATTGTCGTACGGGATGACCGGAATGTAAAGTACATGTTCTCATTTTATTTAGTCCACTTAAACACGATATCAAATTAATTGGCATTTTCGGCTCCCCGTTTGCAATAAGAACAAAGCTAGAGTCCCTCGAGCCTAATGGTATGTTCGACAATGAAATAGTATTCAAAATCAACACGAAAATTTACAAATATGAAGTTAACTTACCTTCGGATCTATGGAGGGGGATCCTCGCCAAAACTCTCAATTTGTGAAAATAAATTTGTCGATTTGTGAAAGTACATTTGTTAATTTGTCAAAATACAAAGTACATTTGTCGATTTGTGAAAGTACATTGTTAATTTGTCAAAATGCAAAATACATTTTTGTCGAACCTACAAAGTACAAATTTTGAAATAACACAGCTTAACTTTATAGTTTCAAGATATGTAATTTCAACATTTGTATTTTCAAGAGATGTAATTTCAACATTTGCAGTTTCAACATTTGTTGTTTCAACAATTGTATTAACGACACTTGCATTAACGAGCCTTGCATTAGCAAGCCATGCATTAGCGAACTATGACCATATTTGGGTTATTGTATGGTATGGAAGCCTATTGCGGCCATTTCAGAATCTCGACATTAAATAGTCCAAAATAATTTTAATCTCTTCTGGCAAAGATAGTATTGTATTCTGTAATCGATTTTAAGTCTTCAATCAAATCTTTCTTTTGTCTCCAACTTCAACAACGTTCATCGGATATTTTGATGCGTGGTATTGTCAGTACTTTCGTTTGGGGAGTCTGACAAGAGACAACGTATAGTCGATCAAAATGGATTAAAAATTACGATATCCACTGCTTGTCGGTGGTATAGGGCAAAAGGCCTGGCAAGGGACAACGCATAGCCGTTCGAATGTTATAGATAAAAAAAAACTAGGTTCCTTGTCCGGAATCGAAATGAAGTGGAGGCTACGGTGGCTCAGTGAGTAGGACGTTTGCTCTATAGCTTCATCGAACTGCATCGGAATTTATTTTGAGATATCTTCCCTTTTCCGTTGTGTAGATGGAGGACGGAGGGTCTGGCAACGGATAACGTGTAATCGTGCGGATGGGACAAAATAACGGGGCCCCGTGTAAACATTGGTTTCGATTCGCCGCGTGAACGTGACAATGATTAGGACCGTCTGTCCAACCGAGGGGGTGAACCACTCTCTCTCTCTCTCTCTCTCTCTCTCTCTCTTTCGCAAACATTGACGTCCACGTACAAGAACCCTTTACCGTGGGAATTCGAAATAAGAGTAGGCCCTCGTAGCACACTGCATGACGTACATAATTTAGCTTTCGTTAGCTCAGTTGGAGAAGAATGGTTAACGCGTTCGCAATTGATTATAAGGACTCTCATTGAATCAACTGGCGCGGTATCGATTCGCCGCTGGTACGTGACAAGGGGTAGATCGACTGTCCATTCCGTGGGTTTTCTCTTGGTCCTTCAGTTTCCTCCTACTGTTAAAGTCCCTTTACCTTTAGGTGTGTTTTTGTATGTAGCCTATATGTTTGTATGTATGTTCGCCCATCACGCTGATATCTATAACGGAAGTTGCTGAAATTCAATAGGAGTCTTTGTTTTACTAATTTAAATGATGAATATACATTTCATACGAGAGAGAAATGGGGTTTTACGTCCACTCAACACAGCTAGGTCATTTCGGGACTAACATATTATGGTTTAATTTTATTTCAATAATTCGCTAGCAGTGGGAGGAAACCGGAGTGTCGGTAGGAAACCCATGAGGATGAGAATGCTCCCCTATTTCCATGTCCCATACGCTCCCACTAGGACTCGAAACCACAGCCGCAAGCCAGGGGTGACCGGTCAGCTAGAGGTCGAAGCGCGGCACTCTAGACCACTAGGTCATCCCAGCCCCCCACATTTCATACGGAGCGTTCACAAGATGCAACAATGTGAAACAATTGCCATAACTCCAGAAGAAATAAACGGAAGTTATTGAAATTAAAAAGACTTCTTCATCTCACTAATATAAGCATCATATTTCAATTTAAAAACAATCAAATGATAAATATAGTCTGTAGAGTGTTCACAAGAAATTGCGGACGACGGATGTACTGATTGACAGACGGACGGACGGGGTCGAGAGCAATATAAGACCACATTCCCATGTTGGCGTATACAAAACACGACCACGTGAATGTTTTAGAATGTCGAATCTGGGCCACAGGCGAATTTATGCCCGCGGCGAGAAGTCTAGATTCTGAAATGGCCGCAATAGGCTTCCATACCATACATCAACCCAAATATGGTCCTAGTTCGCTAATGCATGGCTTGCTAATGCAAGGCTCGTTAATGCAAGTGTCGTTAATACAACTGTTGAAACTACAAATGTTGAAACTGCAAATGTTGAAATTACATCTCTTGAAACTATAAAGTTATGCTGTGTTATTTCAAAATTTGTACTTTGTAGGTTCGACAAATGTATTTTGCATTTTGACAAATTAACAAATGTACTTTCACAAATCGACAAATGTACTTTGTATTTTGACAAATTAACAAATGTACTTTCACAAATCGAGAAATGTATTTTCACAAATTGAGAGTTTTGGCGATGACCCCCCTCCATACGGATCTTCGCAAGACAAGTACAGTAAGATGACTTCGCATCTTCGCGTTCTGATTTAAATTTGCCAATGTCCGTTTAGTGTTTATACAGATAATATATCCGCATGCCTTCCATAGAAAATTTGTTTCATTTTACCGGTTACCCATCTGCCCGAAAAGTCAGATTGCCCCTCTGCCCCGTACGCCAATGTATATACATGTATTCAATTTGAAATGCGACATTTAATATTCTAATAAACACATTTTTCGTTGGGATTGTTCATTCGGACATAATGAAGACTCCTTTTGAAATTCAGTGTTTTGCAAATCTCAAATCGCGGAATTATTTTCCCATATTATGTTTTAATTTATGAAATATTGGAACTTTAAAATAGGCCCATGGTTCTCAATAAATTTCCAGATAAAAAGTTCGGTTGGATCGTTCATTTGAATGTACTGAAGAATCCTATCAGATCCGATTTCTCGAAAAAGGTAAAAGGGGTTATCTTTTCGTCACTTTTAAAGCCGTACGTAACTAACGTGACGTAATTTATAGTAACTGGCTATTTTTTTTTACTCACGTATCCAGTGAATGGCCATTTTGCCCAGTAATCCCAGCCAGAATTTGGATATTTTTTTTAAAATAAGTAAAAGTTTTAAATTTTTGTTTAGAACTGAAATAAAATAACTGTTAGTCAATCCCCACGCTTAAAACATTAGCAGAATTCATTGTGTATATGTGAAATAGACCCGAAGCACAAAATAGTGCCAATAGTGCGGCCCCAGGTTGTGTCAAATGTCCATTTAAACTTTCTTATTCTGTTAAAATCCCATTTTCTTCCTAGGATTATTATTCAATCTCGAGTTGTATCCGTGTTATTGCACAGACAACCCTGATACGACGCAGGTTTTTGTTCGTCGAAGTGATTGTACTTTCGTTTGTTTATTTACAAACTGACTTCTGTGCGTTGACTTCGCGACCTGTGACGTTTAGATAACGTCATGTGGATATCATGGCTGTTCACTGTGCCAGAGTCACTTCTCTGCAGGTAGGGTGAGTCTGTTTTCCACCTTGCTCAGTGAGACTTTTGTTGGCAATAACTCCTGTCCATATGCCATTTATTTTTTGGCAGGCCATACGATGGATTATCAATGCATTTTGTTTAGTCGTTCAGTTGGGACACAAATCCCTGGTCCTAAGTGCGATTAGTATAAGACCTTCTAACCTTATTAGGACGAAATTGAAACTAAAATATGACCGATTTTAGCACGGTATGAAATTATGGCTATAAATAAGTCCTTACCAACTTCTTTACAGGACTTTCATAACAGATTATCAGTTAACTTTAAAAAGCCGTTAACGGGGTTTGAAATTTAAGCAGTGTTGTTCAACTAGATTTTATGAACAGGCTAGGGACTTTTTTAGTTCATATTTATTTCTGTGCAAAAGAGAGTTAAAGGAAGGTGCATTATCAATCTGATTAAAACACAGATCCCATATCGTTTCGTTTTTTATAGTTCAAAACTTCGTTTTTACTTGTCTTAACCATTCTTGTAGTGTAGGCCATCGAAAGTATAAAAAAAACGAAAAGAAATATAGATCTGTATTTTAATTTGATTGCGCGTTATAAGTCTGCGCTTGGATATTCAATAATTATGGGAGGCTAAATGATTTGGGGTACAGCATTAATTGAAATTATTTACATTTATTTTGGGGTTAAATTTTGTTATTAGACCCTTTTGCCCTCAATAATCTGATTTAAAACAAATGAATTCATTGGGGATGAACATCTTTTATTTTCGTTTCAGATTTCCTATTAACATTTAAATATTTAAAAATCTGCTCACGTCATCATGCCTTTTTCTTTTTTCATTATTAAAGCTTAAAATCATGCTTCAAACTGGAAACCCCAGTGGAGATTTTCTGAAATTAAAATGGCTGTTTCTTTTTAGGGTTGGGGTTTTTTTGTGACTATTTTTTTTAAATCCCCTCTTTTTTAAATTAACACTCGGAGTTCATGCACTTTTATAGAGAATGAGGCCATACGCTATTGTCTAATGTTGTTCATTTCCACACTAACGAAGTGATTATTAACTTGTTCAGCTTTCCATCAGTTTTGTCCCAATGTAGAAAGGCCATAGGTTAAAGTAAGATTCTATTATAAGAATATTTGCATATTTTGATCGTCCCAGGGAGGGTAACAAGTATAGTTAAGGCGACCAACTGTCAGAATCGTGTAGATACACATACAAATTATATAATGTCACCATTCTCAAGAGGGCTGTACGACTGAACTGCTTGCAAATCAATCGATAAACCGAGTTCAATAGACGAAATAGCTCATGTCTTGGTAAATAAGTTCTCGGTTGGTACTATTTATAGCACCAATAAAGAAGATTTCTGCATTGATCTTTCGGTTATTTTTGCTCCCGTTAACCTCTACAGAAACGGTAGAGAGATTTCATGACGTCAATGCAGTAATTGCTCGTCTGTTGACATAGGCTCTTACCAATAAATTGCGTTCAATTTTTACAGTACATGTACTCTTACAACTACTATACTACTACAGATTTAAGGATCGTCTTGAAAATTTAAAATGGTATCCTTTTGGTACAGTTTAATGAAATGGGGGTTTTGAGGTAATGTCCTGTACCAGCCGGGTAATGAAGACGTGCATGCGTGACGCAGTGTGCTATGGGGGCAGGTTTGTACGGACATAGTGCGATCTAGCTAGATGTAGGGTACTGGAATGGACAAAGGTTTGTCGAATGTGGATCTCCGCATAGATAGTTCAGACTGAACTACACATAAACGTTGCTTTACTTTCACGCAAGCTGGTACACGTGCGGGCATGAGATTTTGCCCCCACCCTTTCCACCCGCCATGCACGAAGCGGAAACCAGACTGGAAAATCTCGAGGAGCTTTCTCTGCCAAAATCGGGATCAATTTAAAGTAGCTAAGTCTTTAACTCGACATCATCCACAGTCTTCGACATTGAAAACACGAATTACTTGCCAATTAAAATCAACATTGATCTAACTGGAAGGAGATGGGCATCAAAAATTACAAAAATTGTTTTTACTTTTACCATTGGTACACGATTCGTGTACCAGGATGCGTTTCAGCGCTATTTTGTAATAAGGGGCTCGTAGAACGAGGCTAGCACTGGTCATGTCAAACGGTCACGTCATATGCGCAATAAAATACTACCGGTGTAGACTGGAATAACCTGGCGCTAGAGATTGTCATTTGATTGAGACTTCTCGCGTAATTCGCGGAACATAATCGATTTGAAATTATAGTAAAAAGGGAAACAAACGATTGAATGTAAATCAGTTTATATTCATTCATATTACATTATAATATGCGTTGCTTCCCATTTGTGTCGATTTCTAGGTCCCAAATATTAGAGATTTAGCTCCTTTAAATTAAGTAAACATCTAGATTAAATAAGAACAGAACATTGAAATGTCCTAATGGCCGGTTCTATTATTGTAACACTATTAGTGTATAACAGAAGATCGGTTTTGTAAATTTAGGATTTATTTACACCAGGAACACATCTACATAATACAGCATGAAGTAATCTACAACTAAACTTCTACAGGAACTAGTCTGGTACAGAAACACATCTAACAATATAACATTTACTATTCTGCCCCTCTGCCAAGGCAGCGGCTGGACTCAGGTGAGTCCATACACTCGTTAAAGCCTTTCTCCCCCCCCCCTCCCTGCTCCTCACTTACTAATTGCCAGGGAACTCCTCAATATATTCCTTCAGGATAGAGAAGACACATAGTCAGATCTGCAATTATTTCTTTTATTTCGTCACGGCATGTGCACAATCATTTGAAGTCGTGTCGATCTTGTACACAGATCATGTATAGCTTTTAATGGACATAATTATTGAATTAAACAGATTTAATAAGATCATGCCTTGACAACAATTTATAGAGGTGAAAGTCAAAATCATGTATTGTCAAATCATGTATTGTTAATTAAAGGGACAATAACACTCTTAGCCTTAATCTAACTACTAGATGTTTAAGTGTCCTCCCTGTTGTGTAAATTATCCATTATAACCATCATACTTGTCAAGAG
Organism: Patella pellucida; assembly: GCA_917208275.1. Taxonomy (NCBI): domain Eukaryota; kingdom Metazoa; phylum Mollusca; class Gastropoda; family Patellidae; genus Patella; species Patella pellucida. The sequence continues at coordinate 27,121,911 of OU795038.1, read as the reverse complement.
GGTTCGAAAATATGTTTAAATCCAAGTTGCATTTGAAAGTGCTTACGTAAGGTTTTTCAAGCCATGTTACGGCATGTAGTTGAATTTTTTCAATTTTTAAAATTAGGTGTGTTAAGATGAAATTTGTATCAGTTTTTAATTGGAATATTGTAAAATAGTACAATTTTATGACCAGAATAAAGTTTGGGACATATTATTCAGCTACAACAAGAGTGGTATTGGGGCTTTAAGTCCTATGCACCTAAATCATAAATGATATCACTGTGTTACAATATTTGCATGTTTCAAAGACTGCTGGATATTATGTGGAAAGGAATTGACTTTCGAAAGAGGTTCGATGCTTTCACTAAACCGATTATAACAACCTTGTTGTCATTGTCAATCTATGAATACATCATTCGTCAATGACAATAACGTTTGCAACTTTGATTTAAAATTCATGCAGTCAGTCTGTAAGCTGGTCGGATAGCCGTGGCGATAGATAGGTGGCTTTCCACCAATGCAACGAGGGTTCAATCCTAGCTCAGGGCAAGAACTTTATCGTTGTAAGTGAGAGGGATATTCGGTCTCCCGTCCAATCAGGCAGGTTTCCCCCGAGTTCTTCGGTTTCTTCCTGCAGTAATGATCGAAATCATTCGCACGATCTGTGCCAAGGGCCAAATTGAAAAAAGGCCTCAGGCCTAATTTGCTACACTATTATTATTATTATTGTTATAAATAGAATAAATTCAATGACCTAAATCCAATCTACTCAAATCCAGAGTAAGTTTTAAAGTTTCTACAGATTCGCAGATTCAACCATGTTAGAGTTGTTGGATTCCCCCATAAGCTATGTTAAAATAGTTGCAGTCTTATTAGTTGTGTTCACCCATATTATAGAAATGGCAACATTTAAATATGGAAGTATAACGTTGCCAATATTATTTCAATGTTCACTGTACAAACTGCATTTTTACTTTTACAGTATGCAATTTCCATTGCTCCACAATACCGATGTCACAGTACTAAAATATAATATAATACACCTTTCAATAATACAAAATACAGTATGATAGTTATTATTGAAAGTGTATTCTGTATTTTAACTCTGTTTGTACATTGAAATAATATTGGCAGCGTTATCCTTCCATATTTGAAAACTATTCGGTTATCGTTATGTTTAGATAAAGTTCACCCGAATACTAGGACTACACTTGATTGTCAATTGTCGATTTATGATTCCTCAGGCAGGGTGCATTGTTTCATTTCAGTTTACAAATTCTGATACATTTTAGTTGGTTTAAATGTATTATTAACGACTGTTGGTTGAAGGGATGATGGATATTGTGTAACAGTGATAAAATAAATGACATTCCACATTAGCGAATTAACATGACAAATTGATTTTCAAGCACGTGTACTTAATACAAATTTTAGAATGACATGTACACTGACATTTTATTTTATATACCGGACCTTCTATTGGCCAACAGTACTCGAGTCAACCGTTATTTAGAAACGACCTTGTTAAAATTTGAGCATAATACTTTGCCACCGGAAACTGCTTTTCAAAGATGTTGATCGATTTGGTTATATAAATTCCCATTATAGCTCTTTTTTTAAAAATTTTGCCAGATGTTTGACTTAAGTAGGCGTATACATGGTATGTTGACTGATTTTTTTAATGAACTCTGTTCAAGCATTGGGATTATTTTGAATGTTAATTATAGTCTCGAATCGCTACAGGTGATTTTGCATTTTTGAAGTAAAAAAAACCAAACTTATATAATCTATTAAAGAGAGAGAAAGCGGGATGGGGTTTAACGTCCACTCGTCACAAACCAGAACAGCACACAGGAGCGGGAGAGCGGACTTGGTTCCACCCTTCCTTGGACACTTTTCAGAAATACAAGGTCTCTATCGTAATTTTTGTGTACACCTGGGCTTTAGCCCCGGATATAAATTTTAATAGTGAAAAATATTATGGCGCAATAAACTCAAAAAAGCGAAAAAAGGTTAGGTGGTGGGGGGGGGGGGGGTATGGGTGTGGTGCTTAGTGGGGGCGGCCACATAGCGTGAGTTATTGTCAGTAGCCCCAGAACGGCCCCTGCCACATACGCTCACACCAGGGCTCGAAACCACAACCGCAAGCCAGAGGTGGCCGGCCAGCTAGAGGTCTAAGCGCGGTACTCTAGGCCACTATAGGCCCTAGGCCTGGAAGAAAACCGAAGGATTAAGAGAAATCCCACGAGGTTGGACAGGCGACCCTATACTCCTTATCACGTGCTTCTTTAACGCCTAGACCCCCATATATGTTTCTAACCAGTATTGATAAAAGGAATTGTAGATCTTTCAGAAATATCCTTGTTTATAATCCGCCCATACCGACAGTATATTATATCACAATTTACTAATTACTTTTTCTTACAAGTAGAAACACTACTATAGAAACGGAAATTACTGGCTGGTAAATCTATCATTGTTTCTGGTCACTAGACGAATAAATTCTAGTCAAGATAATTATCTTCCCTGTATTATATTATCAATCTTCCTCATATCGTATTTTAGAGGTGTATTTTCTCATTTCGGATGTAACAGACTTCGAATGATTCTTGAATTCTTTAATATACCGGAACACTGACAGGCCAGATACTGCATTTAGTAAGGGATCCAACTACTGATTACCTGACAAATTTTATTGTTTAATAAATTAAGTACGTTTACCTAAGATAATAATTTATGAAACAATGGATATAGATGCTTGATTGACACCTCTCTACAATTTCACTACAGTACATTTGCCCTAATGGTTGTCATAGTTCCTCAATAATCGCAATCAGGCTCCTATTTTTATGTTTAACCCCGATATATGTGCCAGTGCCATACTGTACCTTTTTTTGCGAGTCAATATATGGCAACTAAATTCAAATATAGAACTACATATAAACGTATTTCTGGTAGCACTTTAATCAACCCAACTTAATTATTGGATAACATATAAATGTATTGCTGGTAGCACTTTAATGATCGACCCGACTTAATTATTCTTATAGATTTATATATTTTTTTATACCCATTTATAGGAGTAGGGTCGTCTGTGTCCAGCCTCTTGGGTTTTCTCCGGGTCCTCCAGTTTCCTCTCATTGCTAAAGACCCCTACGCGCAAGCGAATTATTGAAATAAAATTATACCATGTTAGTCGCGAAATGACCTAATTTGTGTCGAGTGGACGTTAAACCCCATTTATCTCTCTCTCTTCTGGACAGTGATTGTGTGTCTTTGGCAAATCTTTTTTGTTCCTTAGTTTTGAAAAACATCATATCTCTCTCTCTCTCTCTCTCTCTCTCTCTCTCTCTCTCTCTACCCATTAACAATTGCAGTTTCTGCTTTCAAAAAAGCTAGGAGAAAAACAACATTGTGATGTTTGGCGCGAAATAATGACGTAGTTTAGGGTGTGTGTAGACCTTTTTGTCTGGCGTGGAGAGCGGAGTTGATGGGAATCAGTCACCACATCTTACACACGACCCATGCATCTTTTCTTACTACATATTATGTCTGTAGCCTTGTGATCGTCTAGAATTAGTCTCTAGCTGTCTTTGCTTATACTTCACGTTGTGTATCTGCTTCTTACTGGTTTTTCAGACGTTTGTCTTCACAGACAAATGTGGTAATCTAGTCTTCTCAATAACCGCTCTTTAACAATCAGTCAATGTGTACAATAATTGGGCTATTTTAACAGGCAATGTACTCAATGCCTGGAAATGCTCGGCAATGTACACAATGACTGACTGACCTCATTAGGCAATGTACACATTGACTGGTTATTTCGGGCCTTGTACACATTGCCTGGGTGTAGACATTGAATGTAACGAATACAAGCATAGTACAGATTATAATACTAGTTAAAGTCATTTCTCCACCCTAGTCAGCCTCGATGGGCGAGTCTGCTGATAGAAGCTGTTACATCTTTCCTCTTCTGGCGAATTCTTACGAGTACATCTATCATAATTTTGTATCTGCTCGTTTTGGACATTCAATTATCTAATTGGTCAAATATGATGTAAATAATTCGAGAGATTGGTTAATTGAGCCCAATGACGTCGAAACAAACCCTTACATGGTTGGGTGGAAATCTACTGTAGAGCATTCTCGTGAGATATCTTTTAACATGTTGTTTACATATATATAATCAGCTGTGTACTCTTTTTCTATATAACATTATGTCATTCATACCCTAAGTTGATTAAAGTACACACTATTAATATTTGTGAATATGTTTGAAACTACTAAATTGCCAAATCATTAATTAATGCAATATTATGCTATCATTAATTTCACCATTTCTTGCCTATAAATTGAAACAATGTCGCAATGACTATAATTTTGCTACATTTGTCATAGTTATAATCCATCAGGACCACTACGCATCTGTTAGTGCTATGTCATCCTGACAATGGTGAGTTATTTATAGATATCCAATCAATCAATGGTGATCTATTAATATAAGTATTGACAGAGGGTGAGAGTAATAGGTTAATATGAGTGTATTACACGTGGTGGGTGTCTGATAAATAAGTTAAAAACCCACAGAATCAAATCAGGCAGAACTTGAGAAACATCTAAATGCGATCAGTCTTCATTAGTGGTCCTTAACAAAATGACCAGTGCCATTGCAGAATAATCCTCTTTACTTCTAGCAAATGCCATCAGTTCACTCGTGCGATGAAAACCAACAAGTTGGAATAAAATAATATGCTCTCTATGGCACCAACGTGTTTTTCTGTGAAGACCTAGACATAACAATGCGTGGTGTGTAAAATAATAGAAACTGATCTGGAACAATTAATTACCCGTCCCATTTTTTGTACTTCACTTGCTTAAATTGATCCAATGATTATTCAAAACTGTAAACTGTATTTGCTACAGAAATCCATGATCATGATCAATACATGTAGTTACTATTAATACAGTGGTCTGTGTATCTCCCAATTAAGACACTTGGTGAGTGCACGTGATTATCGCCTAACAAAATTAAATTGAAAAAAAAACTGAGGTTATAGACTTTAAATACACGTTTTTAAACCAAAATGAGGATGTCACGGCATACTTCAAGACGACTAAGACTTCTGCATATTTTGATAATGAAGCTCTCCTATTTTATACAGTTTATTTATTTCCGCACTAGAGGAAAACCTACAAGTTGAATATTTTTATATGAATGACGTACTTTTTTTTAGACAAGTTCTTAAACCAGTACGCATCCTTACCCAATAATCCCTGTAACATCTAAAATGTTAATAATTGTGTTTGTTTTCCGCTAGCTGTACACACCCGGTTGTATTCTCACACACATTCACTGATCTCTCTATTTTTCCCCAACAGTATACGAAATTATTTAATTATTTCGGTATTTTTGTAACCGGAGTTCAGTTCTAATGGAGTGATCACGAGAATGAGAGACGAGGAAATAGCATCTAATTTAATTATACCTGGTTGTCATTTTCGTTTTTTAATCTTAAAACTGTCTTTGTTTCAGCCTATCCCCACGACCTGTTTTCCTGGCGATAATGCCTAACGGAAATGGGGCTCTCTGTGTCTTTTTTTGTATTTGTTTCTAATATAACCACACTGGTGAACCGTTTGTACGGGAAACGGTATATGTAAAACGCTGGTACATAACCTTCACACCCTTCAGTCATAAACAGGTCGATAACCATTTCCCAATTTAGAAATTCTTTTAATAAAATTAGGATGCAAACACTACATTTAATTAAATTTGTATCGGCCACATTAACCTCATATACCTGACCAGAGCTGTTATTCACAATCACATCTGTGAAGACAACGTGAATGTCTAGTTAACAAAACAAACTACTACGCGTAGGCTACGTACGTAGACTATTTGCAACCAGGATGTAAACTTTGTATTGTCATCGTGATACTGGAATTTAATCTGCAAATTCACGATTCAAACCAATCCTAATGAATTCCATGATTACATGCTGTCACCTTCTGGCGATTTTTTCTCCAGAGCAGACGTGTTTTAATAAACTCTTATTTGATTTAGTTCCTTTGGGGCAATTTCTCCTTTTTGTGTCACAATCATCCCCAATTATTGAAGTTTACAACGCGATCTATCGGAAATTCAGCTGCGCTGTAAAAAAGAAATATATTAAAGGTGCATGTATAAAGTGATCACCGTTCTTGCTATAATACTTTAAAAAAAATATATAGATATTGGAAAATAAATCTATATTATTGAAATTTTCAGTCAAATCAGTTTTTTCGGGGCGAAGTTTTGACAAGAGCATATCAATTTTAAAGTACCATTCCTACGATAATGTACAATGACTACATTGTCCATTTTAACTTTTAACTTGTTACATGACGCGGATTTTCTAATCCATTTAATATCAAGACCATCTGGTGCTATAGTGGTGATTATGGGCTTGTCATGTGATGTCTAATTAATAATTTATATAGCATTTGAAGCAACAAATGTGTGTAATAGGCAGATTTACCGCTGAGTTTAAACTTATGTCAAATTGTCAAAAGGGCCAAATGACCGAGTTAAAATCAGAAATGTAGGAAATTTGCATAGAAAATATTCAGCCCAAGATCATTGCTATACTTCCAAAATAGATATCAAAAATTCCAGTCATGTTAATTTATTCCGAGAGACGAGCGAAGATATTAGCGTTTGGAGTTTGGCAAAGCTATAGTTTAAAATAGTCTCGATTGTCAAGAACCAATGCTACGATAATAAACAAAATCTCGATTATCTATTTTAACGTCAAATTATTATATATATTCCAATCCATTCAATTATATCTCCCAATATATCTGTTTCCCCGAACATAAATAGTTCTTTTACATAATTTGTGTAGGTCTGCCCACTCGCGAGGAGTCCAATTATTCCAGACAATGTCTCGTGTAGACATATCCACCAATAGCGTGAGTCGTGAAAACCCCGGATATCGATAAGCCTTATTACGTCTGAAGATAGATTGACGAGAAATAAAATAAAATAGTTTTCTTGTTAGATATAGAGTATCCACATTCTATATTTGATTTTTGTGGGGTTTTTTTTTTAAAAAAAAACGCCCAATCTGTCAAAAATAATAGAAATCTGTAATAGTTGGGCTTATATATATATATTTATACACTTTCCACATCCCTCAACTCCTCTCATAGATGCTATAACTGTTCAAATTGAAATAGAATATCATTTAGAAAGACACGTTAGCAGGAGGAACGAATTTAAACGTGATTTTGAATAAAGCTAACCACTGAGCCAAATTTTGAGGAGTGGGGCCTTCTCATCTGCCAATTTGACGTTGCAGTGCCACACAGTGACTTGCAACAAATGCAACAGTAATCAGAAATTCCTGAAATGGATGAAGTCTTTTACCAGTAATTGGTCCGCAAGACATAGGCTACATACATCTTGTTCTTCTTCGGGAAGACGCCCAAAGACTCAGCCAATACAAGTATATTAGAAATGAATCTTGGCATGCTTTGAGGAGTCCACTGATCACTAACTATATTGTATCTAAAAAAGACAACGTAGGCATACTTTATTCAAAGTCAAAAAGTCTGCGATTAGTGGTCCATGGGCTTGTTAGGGTAGTTGTTTTTTTTATGGAAGGGTCTCGCTGCCAATATTAAATGCTGTGCATAAAATTAATGTTTTTTCCATTGATTACATGTGAAAAGTACAATGTACAAAGTCCTAATACCCGTAATGATAAAGTCAAAATACCTATAAGGCAAAAGTTAAATGTAAAACAGCAAATGTAATGTGTCAAATGACAAATGTGTTATTGCAAAATGCTGTGTTTTTTTTAGATTTCTACATATTAACATTTCTCTCATTACTCTTTACATTTGCGCTCTGCCACATCTCATTTGTCCTTTACGCTTTCAACATATCATCTTGCGCAGAGCTTATGTTAATAAGTCACGTGGTATCCAACATTTGCATATTGATAAAGTGCTTTGCGCAAGATGATATGTTGAAAGCGTAAAGGACAAATAGGATAGGACGATTGAGAACGCAACTTCGGCTTCAAGGATGCGTGGAACTTTTTTTTATGTGTTTAGCTCACAGCAACTAAACAGCAATTCGTGGAGCCGATCTTGGATACGCGAGCTGATATGGAACTTTACATTATAAAAAGAACGTATTATGTGCGATCTAATTAGGGTTAGGTTTAAGAATTTGGGGAGGGGTTAAATATCCACATAAGCACTGGCCTAGGGTGATGAAAAATTAGTTCGTTATATTTCCGAGTTTTATTGAAAATACATACAATACATTATGTTTATATACATAGGTAATTAAACAGTTTGTGGTGCTGGTGGCGATCATGGTCTTACTTGGACGGTGCTGATGGTGTTCTGGTTTTTGTTCCTGAAAAGAAAGGAATAAATTTTGGGCTCACCCCCGAGGGGGTGAGCCCCATTAGTGTGTATCATAATGAGAATTGGATTTTGGATTAGGATGGAGACTGGCCTTATTTAATCTAATTTACTATGCACTAGGATGTCGTTCAGATTTTTATTTTTAGAATTTGCAACTATAAGTTTTTGTGTGAAGATTTTCTACTTACATGTAGATTGTTGGTTTACTTTGTACTTCACACAATTAACCTAAGAACCTAATATTGAAAAACGCCTTCTCAAGATTTTTATGTCGTGATTTGTTTACCCCTCCTGTTTCCTTTTTGCAGTATACATGTAGGCCTACTTATATTATATTTCCGTGTAAATACCTATATATATATATGTGTGTACTGTGTAGGTTGGGTTATTTTTGGTATATACAATAAAATCATATCTGCTCGACATCCGATTGAATTACATGTACATATTTATTGAGAGATATCTTTTCTCTTTAACCCTAATTTAAGTCCGCGTAATTAAGATTTATTCATTCTGGAAGACAAATAGGCGTAATGATTATTTTATGCCTTATGGAATAGCCCAATTTAAACAAAACATCCGCCAGAAACATAGGCTTATTATAACTACTGGATAAAAAAAAAATGAAATGACATGGCCATTTATCTGGCTATTTAAAGGAGCTAACTCGCTAACATTTGGGATCTAGAAACTGACGAAAGTGGGTCGCAACGCATATAATACTGTGATATGAATGTATATAAACTGCTTTCCATTAAATGGTTTCCGTTTTTACTCCAATTTCAAATCAGTTATGTTCGGCAAAATAAGCCATCCAGTCTCAATTCAGTGCAAATTTTAGCGCCTGGTTATTCCAGTCTACATATGCCGTGTGATACAGTGCAATGTGTCTAGTCTCGTCCCTCGAGTCTCTCAATACAACTAGGGCTGAAGTGCATTATGGTACACGATTCGTGTACCAATGTTAGAAAAATTATTTTATCTTACATGTAGTATCGAATATCAGAAGCTCATCTTTTCCCGGTAAGTTTACATCATCAATATGATTTAAATTGACCAATAATTCGTGTTTTCGATGTCAAAGATATTGGATGATTTTGAGTTACAGACTTGGGTCCTTTAAGTAACATTTCTGTAGTATGTATCTTCCAGTGACATGTCTATGTATACCTGCCGATAACCAACGATTAAGCGCTAAGTTACTAGGCAACCGCTGAAATCATCCCATCCAAATATATCATTTTGTTTTTACATCAAAAACAAACATTTAGAATCGCTGTTGGTCATTAATAGAATAATAAAATGTGGTGTAAAAGTGTCGGAGTGAGTGATCAGAGATTGGATGTGACAAAGTACACTTGCACTGTATACATGCTAATGGCTATATATCTGCATTGTGGTACGGTCAAGAATATTATAACCCCGAACTCTTCAAGTACATATACCACACAACGATACAATAACTGCCAGTTCATATTCTTTTAGTACAAATGTGAAGATCAATATAGCGATATTAGCCGCCTTGTGATATAATATGTCTGGTTTATCAACTTGACTTCCTTAGTACTTTTTAGTAGGGAATTCGGCCAAAACAGAGGGGCGTTTGAAAGCAACCACTACACCTGCGACCACTTGTCTAAAGTGTCACCTTTTTATACGCCCACAATTTCATGTGGACGTATATTGTCGTCGCCCTTGTCTGCTGGTCGAGGCCGTCCTTCCACAATTGTTTGTGAACACATCATGCAGGTCACAATTTTTATCCGATTTCAATGAAACGTGATAACATATATTATAGGTTTATCATCATAAGTTCTCAGTTCTTTTCGATATTGGCATATATCGGATCGTAACTTCATGGAGTATGGCCCCTGATTGTGAACATTGCAGAGGTCACAATTTTCAACCGATTTTGACGGAATTTGAAAGGCATGTTTATAACCCAAAGATCTTGGTTCCTGTCGATATTTGCGCATATCGAATTGTAACTTCATGAATTATGGCCCTGATTGTAGGAACAATCCCTTTCTTTTTGGCTTGTTCTCTATCCATCTCTCATATGTGGGCGTATCCTGCCTGGCAACTGCTGGTTAACAATTTGTATGACCCCACACTTCAATGTGGGCGTATTACGTCGCCGCCAATGCCTGTCTATTGACCTTCAATGATGGTACAGTTTTAAACAGATTTTATTTTCAAATATGATAGAAACTTAAACATTGGTGTTGCAGATATTCAACATTCTAAGATCTTTCTCTGAAAACAGTGTGATGGTGATAGAGGCAAATATTTGTTTTCAAATTTGGGCAAAGCAATGGGGTCAGGTGAAAACCAACCCTATTGACTCAGTGAGTAATGCACTGGGTCTTTAACCAGTTCCTTGGGATTTTCCCGCATCAGTGGTTCTGGACTGGGGGAGGGAGTGGGCAAGGAACAGTGTCTAGTTGTTCGGATGGAATGGAAAGAGACATGGTTCTATGTACATGTGGGAGTGCACGTAAAAGATCGTTTGACAGTTGGAATTTGAAACAAGATGAGGCTCTCACTCCGCCTGGCATATGTCATGTCCGCCTTTGTATAAGCCCAGGTGGAGCAGAAGATTAAGAAGTGTAACCCGATTTCATTTATTTTCTTACCATTATTCTTCAGGGATCGGTTGCTCAAAACTAAGTTATTTTAACGATCTGTTAAACTCTAACAGACATATCTTGGTAATGTGTTGTTTGGGTTAAATTTACTACAGAAAACACTATAGAATACTTTAATTTTTCCTCGAGAAATATTAGCATAAATCTGTTGGAAAAATGTGCACCTCCGAATCTTTCTCTCATTAAAGTTAACAGATCGTTAAAAGATAACAGAGCTTTGAGCAACCGGCCCCAGGTAACATAAACAAGAAACCAGTGGTAGAAATCGTGTGTTAAACATGTTTTTATTTGATATGCTGTATAAACACAGTAACAGATAAAACATCTTCATAGAAAACCACAATATATTTTAACACAATAATATTGTAAACAAAACATAACAGAGTATTATGCAGCATTTTATAAAGGATGGAACATTTGAGATGAATATATACAACAGGAATTAAAAAGAATATTTTTCTGAAACCGTTTTCAAACTATCCTATGTGTATGCTTTAAGTAGAATGATTCATAAATAGGTTAAAAGGACGCTTTCTGTTAAATTTGTAAATCCTGGCTGTCTGCCATTGACAATGTTAGATTCGTTTCGAAATATAACTGTCAGATAATTTCATACCCGTTACTATAAAAAGAGTAATTTAAGACTATCATTATAAAATTGGTTTGGTTCAAAAATATTTTTTCTAAAATGAAACAATGATATAAATAAATATAAATAAATATGTTTTCAGCAATTTTCAGAGATCTGTGGTCAGAACATTCATTCTCACCTGTATTTTAATTTTGCACTGTGCTGTTTAACCATTAGAACAAAAACAACTTAGATCAAAATAATTTCTCCTAAAAATGTAACTTAAACAAAAGGTGTTCGTTCGTAAGAGTATAAATTTCATTAAAGTTTCATAAATTCAAGCATTTAAAATAACCAACAATATACCTATATTTCTGAGGTTCAATAAACTAGCGAACTCCGTAATTGAGTTATCAGAGAAAAATTCATTCAATATTAACCCTGAATAGACAATGTTTAGTTGAAATTCAAATGGACAACATGTCTGAATCAAAGTTTAATTTAACAACTAGGGCAACCCTTGATTTTAACATTTCATACCGCCAACTAGAGTCTGAGCTCATAAAAGTATAATAATTCTGAAATCTGGTCTATTTTTTGTATAATATTAGATGGTTAGATATAACATTGCACATTTTAAATTTTAAAGAACGAGGTACCAATGTGTTGTCCCTTTAATATTATATGTCCTGTGTATATGGTATAAATAATATCATAAAACACTGCACTGCAGCAAAAAAAAGTCTTACATTATGTACAAAAACCAGCTCTGTACAACATCTAAACATTCATATAAAATGAAATATAATAGATTGTCTATATAAGCTTATATAATTTAATTCATGAATATTTACATAAATTAACTTTGATTGATTGATACACATACAGATTTTAATAATCTTTTTATAACACGACAGATTTTCAATTAAGTTTGCAGAATTTTGTGTTTGTGGTTGAAATTTGAGATCCAAATGATATACATAATTAAATGAAATCCGATAGATTATTTTTAATAAGATAGGTTTTATTTATTACAAATGTAATATAATATTGTTTTTATGTATTGGAAAGAAATTGAAAACTGAATAAATATGCTATTCTCATGTTCATCATTTCAAAATTAAAAAGTTGATGAAATATATATCTCTTCCCCTTTTTTTCAAATAATATTTGGAATATTAGAAATTGAGACCATATTAGAACACCATCAAATATTTATTTCAATATCACATATCTATTTCAATATCAAATATCTTTTTCAATATCAAATATCTATTTCAATATCAAATATTGGTTGGGTTTTTATAAACAATGCCTATCTTTCTTTTCTAAATGTCAGTTTTTGATTTGCGCTCAATATACATTTGATGCACACTATAATTATATCTGCTATGATGTTCTCTTTATGTTTGGTGTATTTTCTTGCATACAGTCTTACCTCTTTGGGATTTTGTAACCAAAAAGGTGTAAAAAAAATGTGAATCTTCATAACCTTTTCAGAGATCTCGAGCTAGTCAAATTTGGTTCCATATTTAGAGTATAAAGTTCAGTGCAAATTTTGACTATTACACTTAGTGTATTTCATACATTTGCATGATATTATCATAATATATTAATATATTCTATTTTTATATAGAATTTGCATATCCTCATTAACATATTGTTTGCTGCATACTGAGTTTATCTATCACATTCAATTAAAACTATTGTAATGGTAAATGTCTCCAATCATATAGTTTTTAATTTAATCACACCTTCCACAATTGTCCATTATCTCTGGAATTTTTTAATCTCTATGAGCACTGAAAGTCTTTATATATATATAGTTTTATTATGGATTATGCCATACACTGATTTCTTCAAGAATTTTGTGAGCGTAGCACAGATCTTTGATATATATCTGATTCTAAGAATCGGGGATAAGAGTCTTTTTCCATAAGAGCTTGCACACGTTTCTGAGCATCTTGGAAACAGTGTCGATTAGGACAGGTGAGGTTACTGAGAGTCGTTCCTCTTGTTTTAGAATCTAAGTTAATCTGGAAAATACAAATTCAAAAACTTGTTAAAAAAGTGAATAATGCTTTAAATAAATCTTAATGGCACTAAACCTAATCTTTGATATAAGCCCAAATAAAGTGTTCAATTGGGTTGATCTAATGTGTTGAAATTTAGTTTCGTACACAAAATCGATTACAATCTCAACTGTGGCTCAATTGTGCACCTAAAATTCTAAATCCAGACATAAAACCACTTGGCAAAACAGATTTATACTGTATCCAAAACAACAAGATCAAGCCAATTTAAAATCAGTTAATAAAACCTGAAATTTATTTCTTTCAGACAGTTGTTGGTTATAAATTTGTCTAAGTTTAAAATTAAACAATCAGGTTAATCAATTTATTATGATGAACTACTGGTACTCCCTTTGGACTAAAGAATGGTATTATTTTCAACAGCTCAATGATTTGACCAAGTTTCACAATATGACTCAGGTTTAATGATTCAACAACAGCAAGACACAAGGCCGTGACAAGGGCAATGACTGTTCAATCATTTATCGGATTAGAAGATGAGAACTGGCAGACCTGATGCTGCTTTATTCTACGTTAATGGATATTGCTATCAATTTTCATGGCCAGGTCCCATGGCGATTTATGAAAAGTTGGTCATGAATTTCCCATGGGTAAGGTTATATTTCGGTTTGCAAGATTATTTGGTTATACAGTGTGTTAATTGTTGGCTACTGACATGATAAATGCTTAGAACCAATTACTGTCTACAAAATATGATCCTCTATCCAATTACATATATTGGCATTTACAGTGGCATTAGTAAGGATTCAAGAAGAGGAAAATATGGTTATTCCATCTTTATGTACAGCAAAAGGCATTATATGCAGTGGCGTATAGATTGGGATTCCAGTGGGTCATGTACCGCCCTGTCAAAAATAACTTATTTAACCAAAATTTTCAGTTCATTATCTTTTATTAAAACCACAAAGCCTTAAATTCACTTACCTCTTTAGGTGCTTGAGCAGCAACAAATTCGCTATATATTTTTTGTGCTGTACTCGCCAACTTATTTGTTTTGGTGCTTTTATATTGTTCACATGCCAACCAAAACTCTAAATTCTCTTCACTGAATTCAGAATGAAGAAATTCTTTGAATAGATCTATTCCATCTGAAAAAGTAACAATCATATTTTAAAATATTAAGCATTAAGAATTATGTCAAATGTTGTTTTATCAACAGGGATAGCTTTACTTTAGTGAATGTTTGCCATTTTGATATTACTGCTCAATTTTGTTCAATATATTTGTTAGATTTTTCTTGATGAACTATTGCATATAATATAAATTGATTTAAATAATAATGGGTAATGAATGATATGAGCAGTTTTCTGCAAACTTTCATATTAATTAATTCTAAATACTTACATTTATCCGACAAAAGATAATCAAAGGATTCAGCCCACTTTGCAACTTCATTAGCAGATGGTGAGCCGTTTTTACCATGTATATGTTTGATACCACTTCCAAGTGTAGAATCTGTATGACGTCTTTTAAGCAGCTGCAGTTTCCTCTTGACATTCTTTGCACTAAAGAAAAAAACAAAACGAAATTAATGACATATTTAAGTATTTAATTACAGGATATTGTTATTAAAATTGATAATTGAATGGTCAGGCTTGATAATAATAAAGATAACATTCATGAGCTATTCTATAGACAATGGTTAACCAAGTGCTTTAATGTCTATTCAAGTATAATGAAGAGGCAAATTAAATAACGATAAAACCAATCCAGACTCCAGACATTAACCAGACGCTCACAAATCTTTCTCAATATCATAGCCATCTGAATTTTGGTAGCTGTTTCTTTTTTTTCAACCCAATTTCCCAATGTAGGCTATCTTAAAATCTTTATTACTCACTTTCAACTCGTTCACTTTTTAACCCACTTAGTATTAATACCCTATGGTAAAATTAATTGAATTCTGGCAAAACTTACATGCTGCGAGATTTAGGTTTCGGTTCTTTCTGGAGGGCTGCTATGGCTCCAAATTCTTCTGTTGCCATCATAGCTGCATCTGCGGATGATGTTTTATGGACAATACGTGGTCTGGGTGCAGACGGTTGTTCTTGATCACTTATGCTTTTAGATCTACGACTTTCCATCTACAATGAGACAAAAAAATCCTCATAAATAATTTGAAAAGTTACCAGAAATACTCATATTCTTCATATATATATGTTGTCAAATTCAACAATGTCAGTATTGGGACAAAAAGTACATACATACACATGGAAATTTTCCACCCCAACAAGCATTCGCGTTGTCCTAATCCTTCATGAACATATTACTATTGCAATATCAAGAGAAGAATTATCAAGATCACTATACTGACTTGACATACCAATTATCAGTCTCAAATGAAAAATTCTGATAACCATGTATATTATATAAAGAGATGCTAATCAGATGATAATTTGTGCTATTTAAAGGTTTTATGAATGGTTATGTTGTGTTGTAGCTTATAAAATGTATTTACAGCTCAATATTTGATATTTTTAAGTGATACCCATTAGTAGAATATAATTTACTAAGCTCAATATATCTGCTGACCTCAATATAAATTTTTAATAACGGTCCATTTTAAGATTTTAGAAACTCGTAATTAATTAACACAAATTAATAACTATTTTAAAATTAATAAGCGAGTTCTCTAAACTATAATGCTGTATTTTACACTTTAAAATTAAGCCATTAGAGATAAAATAATTTGCTAAGCTCAATATATCTATAATAATTCGGTTAATTTAATTTATGGCTCACAAGATGTGTGACATGTGTCCTGCTGACCCCAATATAAATTTTCAAGAACGGTCCATTTTAAGAGTTTACAAACTCGTTATCAATTAAAACAATTTAATAACTATATTAATATTAGTAAGCTAGTTCTGTAAACTATGTTGAAAAAGATGACCGCAGAGTGAAATAGGAGTAGTTTAAGAGGAGGCCTAAGGGGATAATTATTCTAATTTTGTTTAATGACTAGTTAGCATCCTCCATAGATCATGTATCACCAATCCATTATCTATATTAAGATGAGGATAATTTTATCCCAGATGAAGGTGATTCTAATCAATAGATATCCTGAAATACTTCGTTTCTATAAAATATCAGAATTCAATGACCACTCAAACAGTACCAAGAATTCTTGGAAGCCCTAGAGAACGATTTAAATGGTTTCCTTTCAATAAATAGACTGTTATTCCTTAGCTGTGGTCGATCACGTATGCTAAAAATAGACGGTCGTTGCCACCAAGGGGATTCTATAGAATCGTAGAGGACAAATCAAAATCTATTATTTTGATCCTCTTTAATTCCTTATTGTCGGTTATCCTTATCGACTTATTGTGAGATAAAACAGACCAATTCCTTCTTCTAATAAATGGAAATGAGACAGCAAGTTAATATGAAACTTAACAAAACAGTTGTTTAAAGCTACAAATTTAAATTTTTAAGTTTTATTTTCAAAATTTATTTTCAAAAAGCCTTAAAATAGACGGTATCCATAAACAGTCATATCGTGTTAAAGAATAGTTTTATCAATCCTATAATTCACTATTGCCAGATGAGAAATTGGCAAAAATATCATTTTCAACTTAAAATTCCAACATTTGAAGGAAGCTAGTGCATGGAGGCAATGGGAAAACAAGGGAGGTAATTGTGTTATTATTTCCTGTGTCAATGATTTTAAAGGTTGGGAAATAATGGTCGTATATAATAGTGAGCTGATAACCTATTGAGCAAAAGACATAGAAATAATTATGTTTTGACTTTCTTAGAAAACATTACATTTTCATAATTGACAATTAAATCATTTTTAATTCATATGAACCCCAAAATCAATCATTTAAAATTATTTTTTGTTATTTAAAGGAAACCCAAACCTACTATATATAATTCAATAGTAAATTGGGTTTTTTCATTAAAAAGAAACATATTTCAGCACTAAATAATTTGAAATAGTATATAAGTGATATTACACTAAAGTCACACATATTTTATTTATGTATAAGTAAAAGTATATAAACCGCTGAGTTATATAATGAATTGATCAGAAAGTATAATAAGTATTTAATATAGAAATGATTATGTGGGTTAAATTCTAGATGTTATATAAACACACAGGAAGGATGTACAGCATGTACAGACTTTACAGACGTTTCCTTATTTTTGAAATATTGTTGGAAAGGTATTAATTAACTTTCCTATGATAGAAACGATGGAATTCTGAAACGAATCAGCAACTAGGTTGAAGTCTGCTAGAAGTAATATTATTGTAATTAGAGTGCCAGCCACGAACACAGTTACTATTTTAAGACTATCAGGAACTTTTATTGCTCATTAGTAATGACCATTCTTAACATGATGTCTGTTTGATGTGTTGATAATAAATAATATCTAGAGGGGAAGATGTCTAAATATATAGTTTTGTTACTATAATTAGACAACTTCTGGAGCAGATACAATTCGGCAGACGCAGAAGATCTGAGCCTTTTTCTCAAGGCCATATCTCAGAAAGAAAAGAAAATTCCAACACAAATATTTCATTGTCTGATTTAATCTTAAAACTTATCTCTCCAAAACATCACACATCCAAATCATGATTCTTAATTGACAGTATAAATGTTTTTGCAGCCAAATGTTTAAAATATGTCATGAGATAATGTGATTTAAATTGAAATGAATGTTGCCATTCCTTTATTCAATCTTCGAAAGAGAGATAAATTTTGCTCTCCTTATTTTTTCAACTATAAAATTTTCGCATAATGAAGATTGATAATGCAGACTGCAATTGATTATCTCAAGGGGACTGAAGGTTGAAGGTGACTGAAAGTTTCTTGGAATAAAAAAACTAAATCTAATGAAATTTAATCAAAACAGACAATAGACAGATTGTAATTGACAAGGTAAATTTCTAAAGGGTGCCTTAGAAAATATTTAAACAGATAATTCAACCAAGATTCCATTTTTTCCCCATCTAAATTATCATTTAAAAAACTGCTAACATTTTTTATCTTCAAAGAAATATGAAAAAAAAAAATTGATGATTACCTGTCAATAGCCATCAAAAAATGTAATCAACAGAATATTTATAGACCTAAATTATATTCTTAAGTAAGATTTTCTCTTAAACCTGTTCTTTGATTGAGTTTTAAGACATTGATGGATAGGAGTTTTGATTAGTTAGAAGCTGAAATCTATTTTTTTTATAATAGCCAATATATCAATGTCACAATCTAAAGAGATACAACTAAATAAGACATGGTTTATTGGGGATAAACTTGAGATTTATTAGCGATAAATGAACATAATTTGTTTGATACTAAATCTACAGTTCCTAAGATGGAATATTCTTTTGGGTGGGGCAAAAACAAGCAAGTCATTTATTTCTCATTCAAATCAATTTGTTAATGTTACAATTTATAAGAAAATTTGCATTCTATAGTGATTCATTGATACCTTACGTCATATCTTCTGTAACTGATAGATAATACCAATATATGAATGAGTTTGTATTTCGCTAGTTGATAATTTGTTTTCACACATTTAATTATTTAATATTGGATTTGAGGCACTCCAGAAAGGACGCTTCTGGAATAAATTTAATGGGTTTAAAACGGGAGAATAAGGCCTTGAATCTAATTTAGTTCTAACTTAGTTAATGTATTGGACGAGAAAAACAAATCCTGTTCAAGTTCAGATAATTATTACTAATGAATATACTTCAGTATATACATACTTCATTAACTACTTATATGTCAGGTTAATATCCTCAGTGTTAAGTACAACTTAGAGGATAAACTTACACAGTAATCAATTTATCTGATTAATAATTTAATTTTAAGTGACAGTAAGCAAATATACTCTATATTATTATCTATATTATTTATATACCTGTATATAGAAAGTTATTATATCGTCATATCAACACAGAAATTATATAACAAAACGACTTTTCAGTAAGCTTTGCCTGACTTACTATATAACTTAGGTTTTTTTTAACACTTTGAAATGCCAAAATAGTCCTATATTTTCTCAGGATTTGTTTCAAAAATTAAATTTTTGTAGTTAGTGTTAAACAGTATTTTCTCCAATGAAGTTAAGGCTTTATCTGCTGTCTCCATTTGCGTTAATGGTTCTATATTGGAATTCATCAGATATATTGGAGAGAGAGAGAGGAGAGAGAGAGATAGAAATACGGCTTAATGTCCACTTGACACAATCTAGATCATTTTGGGACTAACAAATGGTTTAATTTATTTCAATAATTTGCGTGCATGTAGGGGTCTTTAGCAGTGGGAGGAAACCAGAGGACCCTGAAAAAAACCATGAGGTTAGACAGGAGACATACATATTTAAAGATAATTCACTGTAAGATTCAGATACAATACAAAGAAACATTTCAATAGAAATCTAATAAAGGAAAAATTTCAAACCAACATAAAAATTTATTATTATATATATCTTTTTTAATACCATTTTAATTGCATTTGATTCATAACATGATTTTTATGTTTTTGGAGGGTTCCAGGTTATGGAAATCATGATATCTAATTTGAATCAAATCTATTGTTTTTCCTTCATTAGGTTTTTTTTTTAAGTACATATAGGAATAGTTTTACTTACCGATTCTGTATTTTTCTCATCATATTGTAAAAATAAAGCATGAGATGGGACATCTTTCGCACAACCAGCACTGTGACTTCTTCGTAAAGGTCTTGGAATCATTTTACGAAATCGCCCTTTTTTGCTTTCTTTTACTTTTTTAGATTTAGTGTCTACAGGAGATTTTGCTTCACAATCTGAACCTTCTTGGGATGATTCGCATGTAAACGTTACATGGAATTCTTCATTTGATGACATTTTAATCGTAAATTCAGTAACGTCACATATGCCATCATCTGCTTGATCATTTTTAGAGGAATCTTTGGATGAGTCACTTTTGTCTTCGAAATAAAATATTTCGGATTCCTGCTCCTCAATGTCTGGTGAAAGGAGTGATTTTGAGTGTGAGTCGGTACTAGACCGCGATGAACGAGAAGCATAACGCTGTTGAACACTACATTTTTCATTAAATTGTTCAGGTAATTCAAGACTAGATTTTCTTGATCCACGTAAAACTCTTGATGTAGGTGACACAGATCCAGAGGAAGAGTCCGAAGACATTCGATGTTTAGTTGGATTAGTCATTTGACGCATAAAATCATTAAGATCTTCAGAAGCCCACGGTTGAGATAGAGGTGATGAGGGTTCCTCTAAATGAACTCCCTGAAATTACAAGAAAAAAGAATAGTCATAAAATTATGTTGGTAAAAAGAAAACAATTCCCTTCTGAAATATAAATGGATAAAAAAGCTAATATATAACTATAAGGTACAATTATGAAAACAAATCTATAACAATGAAAATACATCCACTAAAAAATACTCCAGCATGTGTAGAGAAGGTAGGCTATGCATCTTCAGAGTTTCTTTGTTACATGAAATGATATGAAATGAAATAAAATAGGGTTTAATGTTTCCTTTCCTGCAATGAGCAGATTAATAAAGATAGATCACCTTTGGTAAAGTCAAACAGATAAATTATCTAAAATATTACCAATTACCAATAATTGCGAAGCATTAAATTTAGAATGCCAAAAGCATTCCAGTGTTACTGCTAGTTAAGGACTGAGCCATGCATAGGGTCACTTATTTATAAAATAAGTTATTCCAATCAAGTCAAAACCAATAAAATCCCCAGATACAAGTGCTAATAACCTGCCAAATACTACCAATATACGCTACAATAAATATATCTATATGGTTACTTACCATTGTCTTATCATATGTAGGTATATATATAGGTAGAATAATAATAGACAAACAATAAATCCACAAAGATAATCAAAGATACCGTCTGTTACAGGCAGGCAAGATATCCACAAGACTATCAGAGTTCCATATAAACGGTAGGAATAATTTACAAGCTATATAGTGTCTCTTAAATTGAGCAGACGCGCTGTGGTAGCATGGTAGGGTCTAGCTTGCTTCTGATTGGTTCTTATCTAGCTGTCATTCTATTTATAGTGCGACTAATCCTGTTGATCTGGTAGCAGACTCTAAATACACCACACATTTTCATCCATTAGATAAATACAGTGGATGGATCCTTTGTGCTGTCCATCAAATGATCAAGAAAACATGGTTTCACAATCTTATCAAAGCTACATTTTGGAGTGTGTGGAGGATAATTTGGACAAATAATTCTCTTGACTACCATTACAGCCTTATCAGACTTTACCATTCTCAAATGGTGATCTATTCCTGTACAAGGATGAAGATTTCATTAGAGTATATATATATATTTATTAATGGATCAATTTGCACATTTCATCAACCAATCCTTTTAATAACTAATTTAAGTAAATTCATATATACTTTTAGTTAAAGTTGAAATTATTTATAAAACAAGAATTTCTATTAATATTCAAGTTTAATTCAATAGTGTAGAATATATTTTGATAACATTTTGTTGAATAGATTTATGATATATTTTGGTAGGACATATTTCAGAAACATTTAGTAGAACATATTTCATTTAGTAGAACATATTTCAGAAACATTTGGTAGAACATATTTCAGAAACATTGATAAAAACATATTTCAGGAACATTTGGTAGAACACATTTCAGAAACATCTGGTAGAACACATTTCAGAAATATTTGGTAGAACACATTTCAGGAAGATTTGCTAGAACACATTTCAGAAACAGTTGGTAGAACACATTTCAGAAACAGTTGGTAGAACATATTTCAGAAATATTTGGTAGAACATATTTCAGAAATATTTGGTAGAACATATTTCAGAAATATTTGGTAGAACATATTTCAAAAACATTTGGTAGAACATATTCTTGAAACATTTGATAGAAAATATTTCAGAAACATTGGCAGAACATATTCCAAAAATATTTAATAGAATATATTTCAGAAAGACTTGGTAGAATATATTTGGAGAACATTTGGTAGATTAATACAAGGAAACATCCTTTAAGGAACATCTGGTAGATTTGGTGGAACATGCATCAGAAACATTTGGTAAAACATATTTCAGGAACATTTGATACAACACATTTCAGAAAAATCTGGTAGAACATATTTCAGAAACACTTGATAAAACTTATTTCAGAAACATTTGTTAGATGTAATTCAGAAACATTTGTAAGAATGTATTTCATAAAAAATTGGTAGAACAGATTTCAGAAACATTTGGTAGAAGGAAAACATCTTGTATCAATGATTTGACAATACAATAAAAGGTGATAAACAAGTCACTAATAAAATTTGACGTCAACTACCTTCCGAGTTATGATTTGACATCATAGGTTTGCATTAATGAAGATGGCAAACAAATATATCCTTTGTTTGTAGAGTGAAGGTTATCCATTATCTACTTTAATCTCTATATTTTTATCATTTATGAAAATGCCATATTTTTTTATATATCAGTACATATATATACAAATATAAATGCATATTTTTATCATTTAGGAAAAATCTACATAATTCACCATATTAGTACAATTTCAATCATTTCTTAAGCATTTACATATATAAAAGATATACAAATGCATATTTTTGTCATTTAAGAAAATTCCGACATAATTTTATCATATTGGTACAACTGTCCTGAGAAATAATTAGGTCACCTGCTTTTTGATGTTGTCATATATTAGGTCACAATCTTCAACAAACCGAATAAGTTCACAGTGTAGACAAAATCTATTTTCGTGTTCAAATCGTTGTCCGTTCCCATTAAAGTTTTTATCATTCAGAGACTACTTACAAACAACTTCCAGACAACCTCGGTCTCTAATCTTATACTGGTAATTCAAATCCATTATAAATATATATATATTTGAAATCCATTAGCAGAAGTAACATGGGATTATTGACAATAAGTGTGTCTGACAGATTTGACACCTGTTTTTATTGTCTATTAAGTCTAAAAATAAGTCAATTACAAGTCGCAATATTTCTAAGAATAAATATTATTTTCCAAATTGCATTTTTCTAAAAAAAAATTCAAATAACTAATAACTACCACAGAAATTGGAACCCCGATTCATATTCTGAAGTGTAACAGAGGAGTTGATGGAGTAGATATTACATTGAAATTTTGTAACTTTACAAAGAAAAGTCTTTTAGTAATATGATGGAAAATATTTCCTAACAAGTTGTACCTGTATATAAATACTTATATACGGAAATCGACAAGGGAATATATGCTGCCATTGTGCGTGCTGTATCATAAAGCTGTGATTTCGAATCCTCGGTTGTATGTGACAAGGAGTAGGGTTGCTTGTCCAACCTCGTGGGTTTTCTCTTGGTCCTCTGGGCCCTTATTCACGAAAACTTAAACTAAGATACAATCGAAATTTTAAGAAATACTGCAATTCGATAGGCTGACCACTAAAATCAATTTGCATATATCCAATGAAGTTGCAGTATTTCTTAAAATTTCGGTTGTAACTTAGTTTAAGATTTCGTGAATAAGGGCCCTGGTTTCTTCCCACTGCCAAAGACCCCTACGCGCAAGCGAATTATTGAAATAAAATTAAACCATATGTTAGTCCCACAATAACCTAGTTTGTGTCGAGTGGATGTTAAACCCCATTTTTTCTCTCTCTTTTGTCATTTAAAACACAAATTTCAATGCTTGATTATAAATACTTGATTATGATTGTATAATTTCTTTTCGGTTTGTGTATGGTTTATTATCTGGTTTTTCGCATGTGGTGCAGTTCTTCTGCTGCAATTAAGTACTATTAGGTTCAGGCCATTTAAAGTTTACATTGGTTTCTACTGATTCCTATCTTTCTTAAGGCAATTAAAGTAGGGCCTAATAATAATTCTATCAATTTCATACAAACCAGCCTATCCTATCCTTTATGATGGTTTTTATCTGCAGATGTGATTAAACATACACTATGCAAGAGCTGAATCTGCCTATTGCAGGTCTTAATTTAGACCTGATATGTTATCTAAATTTTTAATTAGATATTAATTAACATATCCACACCACAATCAACTGTCAATGTCAAGGTTGGCATGTGATATTTACTGAATTTAAATACGATTTGCTGTTCAACTTTTATTCATGATTTAATCATGAAATGGATTAATGAAACTATGTGTTTTATCCTACGGACTTTAATGATGATTGAAGCTAGGCCCTAAATGCAATCGCTAAAATCTCAGTTCAGTTCAGAGTAGATCAATTTGACTGAAATTTTCAGAAAATTCCCTTTACATAATCTAGTTTTAACTATTATTATAGTGATAACTGCCATATTATATATTTTTTACTTTTGAGATATATGTGACCCAACTGGATTGTTGTGCCTTTAAACGAAGTACTGTCATACTTGGAATCAAATACTACTGGATTAATTATTACATCAGACCATGTATAAGGAAATCACGATGATTAAGACAGAAATATCTCATCATAAACTACTGGTTCACTTTTCTCAAGCTTAAAATAGCATTATAACATATCAATATCATTTCTCAGGGATATCAAATTCATCTATTACATAAAGTAGTCAATGTAATCAAAACCAAAGAATTAAAGGAGCTAAATCGCTAACATTTTGGACCTAGAAATTGTCAAAAGTGGGTCGCAACGCATTTAATACTGTAATATGAATGTATATAAATTCATTTACATTCAAAGGTTTCCGTTTTTTCCCGAATTTCAAATCAGTTATGTTTGGCGAAATAAGCCATGCAGTCTCAATCTAGTGCAAATTTCTATAGCGTCTGGTTATTCCAGTCAACATACGCCGTATGGTATGGTGCAATATGTCTAGCCTCGTTCCTCAAGTCTCTTATTAAAACTGGGGCTGAAGAGCATTATGGTACACGACTCCTGTACCAATGTTAAAAAAAAAATTTATCTAAAATATCGGATATCAGAAGCTCATCTTTTCCCGGTAAGTTTACATCATCAATGTTGATTTAAATTGGCCTATAATTCGTGTTTTCGATGTTAAATTTTTTGGAGGATTTTGAATTACGGACTTAGGTCCTTTAAACATTAAAAAATCAGAATTACATATACATGTAGTTACTAGTTAATTATTTTTTTTAAAAAATATTCCTTGAAAAAATATTTTTGTGATGTGGCTTTAGACTGAAATAAAATCTGTATTTAATTAGTTAAATGCTTTTTAAAAAATATATTTGCTATCTGTTTACAGGGATTAGACTGAAACTACATCGTGTTTACCTCGTTATCGAAGAAAATTGAATGACGAAAAAGAAACCCTATTTATTTAGACGCAGAACCCAAGATCTCGTACATACATACAGGCGAGGTTACTGACGTCACTAGAAAATTACTGTCAAAGATAGTAACAATCTTAAGTTCTTTCAGCTGACTTAACTCAATATCCGACCATATTGGTGAGGTAAGGTGACAATTACACCAATGGCTGCTCCAATATGGCTTGAGGCAAGTGGATGTAGAAATGGCTCTTGACGAAATTAACTTTGGACTTTCCACTTATTTTCTAGTGGATTTTTTTGTGATGTTCAATAATGATTCGATACAAACCATAACTGAACGAATCTGGATGCGTAATTTTATGATGTAGTCTGATGACATAGGATATTCGACAAGTCTGCTTTTCATGATAGAGTAAACAGAATCCTGGTTGTTGACATTGCTTAGTGCAGAAAGGAACGGAAGACCATAATGATGAACAAAACAAACATTAGGTAGAGACAAAATGTTTATCAATATGGCCTGGACTTAGTTCAGGATGTTACACTGAATCAGACAATTTCAAATGATCCAAACATAATATCTGCAAAAAACGGCCCATTATGTCACCAAAACTCAATGCTAAGTAGCTATAGATGATACCAAACTTCTGAGGCTGCCTTGAGAGAATGCTGAAAATGCCAAACATTGAAAGAATTAGAGGGTGAAACAATATGATGGATGAGATTTTTATTAAGGGAGACTAAGTCTGGAGATATTGAATGATTATTCAGGTGCATCTTGAAATTCATTTTGGTGGGGATATTCCAAAACTAAGGAACAAAGAAGATTTGCGAAAGACACTGTCCAGAAGAGAGAGAGAGAGAAAAATGGGGTTTAATGTCCACTCGAAACAAATTAGGTAATTTTGGGACTAACACATGGTTTAATTTCATTTCATTAATTCGCCTGCGCGTAGGGGTCTTTCTTTAGCAGTGGGAGGAAACCGGAGCATGCAGAGAAATCCACAAGGTTGAACAGGTGACCCTACTCTTTGCAATGTACAACTGGGGATTCGAAACCACACAAGTTGACTCAATGACAGGCTTTATGATACAGCATGCACATGCTAACAATTCCGCCGTCCAACCCCCCTCTGTCCAGAATAAGGACATCCACTCAAAAAAGACAATCTTATTAAAATAAAACAATTCATTAAAATCAGTCTATGTTAAAGCCTAAAGATAAACAACAATATTATTAAAAATTAATGTAATTACGCTATAGAAATTATTTCTAACAGGATGTGTAAAATCAATTGAAGTATCTTACAATCTTATTAAAATACAGATGTATGTTTCTTTTTTTATATAGTTTTGATGGCCACCCTACATAAAGATCTGACAAGTTATAGTTGGAGTTCATGTCAGGGGTCTAAAATGCAGTTTTTGATCATATAACATCAGACAATGATTAATCAATCAGTGTTTACAAGACTATGAAACAATTTTTGTTTAATCTTGCTGCACTTTATATAGAAACAGTCGTATGTTTATCATGTAGTTGTAAAAACTGTGAATATACTGTACTTGTCAGTTGGGTGGTTGTTATCATTGTTATCAGAGATAGGCAAAACATCATTTACAGATAGAAATTAGAATGCGTATTACAATTTGTTTTCATTGGAATCAGAAAGTTGTACTCAATGAAACAAGTCAACAGTGATGATGATGCACCCATCTCAATCTCTTATAAATTGATGCTCATCATCCAACTCAGTCAAGAGAGAGAGAAATGGGCTTTAACGTCCAATTGACACAAACTAAACTATGAGTCAACTGGCGTTGTTTTTCGAATTCCGTGTACGTGGCAAGGATTAGGGTCGCCTATCCAACCTAATGGATTTTCTCCGGGTCCTCTGGTTTCCTCCCACTACTAAAGACCCCTACGTGCCAAATAGAATTAAACCATATGTTAGTTCTGAAATGACCTAGTTTGTGTCCAGTGGACATTAAACCTAATTTCTCTCTCTCTCTGTCTCTCCATCTCTTAATTAATCACTGTATTGTTTCTCAGTTAATGATTATTTTACAAGTCTGATATCAGCATATATACCACCCAGAACGTAATAATTAGACATGACCAATTGGCTGCCAATGCCCTATATTCGCATGATTTAGAGATACAGATCTAGATAATCATCGTCAATGAAAATAAGGTCACCAATGATAGATTCCCTTCAGGTATGGGTATGAGGTTTAATTAATTAGAGAATACAGGAAAAATATAACATCTTGGCCATTACTGCTAATTTAACTTATTTGAAATCCAAATTACTGAGGAACTATTTCGCCTGGAGATTGAAATTTCTGACTATACACTTTTTCCAATTCCAACTACCAAGAGTTCTCTGATGTAAATTACATATTTTAATTCTACATCTGTACATTAAATCTACTTTAATGTAAAAGTATTAATACATTTTCGTGAAGTTAAGTATCTGAATAGAGGGTAATTCATTATCTCTTTCTGAATTAATCTTCCTATTGTTTCTCAGTTAATGGTTAATTTCAGTTTGTTTTACGAGTCTGACATCAGCACGTAGGCCACCTAGGGTAGAATAATTAGATCTAACCAATTTACTGCCAAAGTTTTAATTCCAGGAACTTTATAATCCTGCTGGTTAAATGCCGCATTGGAACTATTATGGTATCCTTAACATGTCGAGCCGAATACCCATTATTAATAAATGTTGGCCTACTTATCGCTAATAGGGTTAATCTAGATATAACCAGTACATAGGAATTAGCCTCTTTTCATCCATCAGTCTTTATGGTTAGGTAACCGCATACACAGAAGGTCATTAATGCAATTTCATTGGTATCATCCCAATGGTACATGGATATGTTATCTCATTATATTTTCATTATTTATATCACGTTATCCCCATATAGTATTCCATGTCAAATGTATTTTTGTATGTTGATGTATCTGTATTTTTTGTATACTGTTCTTAATGGACGTTATATGCAAATAAAAAAAGTTGAAGTTGAAAGTTATTTGATGCCACTGGCAGGCCACACACTCCTTAATTGAATTCGTTAAAATAAATATATATCATATCAAATTAAGGAGGCCAGCATGCCTGTCACTCTCTAAATATTAAAAAACATTTGTAAAACTAGTAAGATCCTCTTATAAAATCCATGACATTTCATTTAATTCCCTTACAAAATGACAAAAACCAAATGTTTATTCATTTAAATCTTATGCATAACCTTAATGGCATTCATCCAATATGGCTTTCTTTATGACTGGCTGATGCAATATGTGTCATAATTGACCACCAATGTGGGCCCTTATATATCTTAAGAGTAGATGTGTTTCTTAGCTCCCCATTGACAGTGTCTCAAACATGAGTAGGAGTCAGATTTGGAGAAAAAGCGAGTATATCCTGGTAATGCCAGTATGACACCTTATAAGTTTTATAGATAGCCTGTAGGTCTTTGACTCTGAAGTTCACAGGTTTGAATCCCAGCAGGAGATACACCTGTCACATGTAATATGCTGTCGTGTTCATATCGTGTATCCAGGGATATTCTAATTGTCCTGGAGAACAAATGTACATGTACTTCTAACTGACTCGGTCATTGGGACTCCAATTGGCTCAATCAGTAGTTTAGGCGTTTGATTCTAATAGACCAACATTTTGGTTACAGAGGTTACTTAATAAGGCCACAGTGTTACTTACTGACCTAGAGTTAAATTTAAAAATCTTTATTGGTTTGGGTTGTGATGCCAACAAGATCGCATGTCAGCAGGAGATATATCAAAATATCTTATTAAATAACACAATTAGTTTTTTTTAAATATATAGAAATCAGAACGCAAAGGGAGAATGAAAAAATTTGTGCTATTAAACCGCATAACCTCTGACAATATATTAAAATTCACAAGAACGAGGAATTTCTTTTAGAGCTGTAAAGAAAGTAGAAGAATGATGATGATTCAATTAACTTAACAACATGTCTCCATTTATCTCACTAGAATACTTCATATGTTTTCATCAAAATAACTAACATGTTTTCTGTCACTTTCACTAGTTTATCAAACCCTACATGTACATGTTATATATAATTATGTGAGACAGAGAGTCTTGTCTAAGAAATATCTTTGACATGTTCACTTCCAAATTGTGCAAGCCATAGTAATTAGGTGTCAGAAACAGGCATTTAAATATATATGGATTAGTCGGTCAGTGGAACACAATTAGTATATATGATCCTAAATATGTTCCATTGGCGTGTCAGTACGTCAGCATCAGGAAGATAAGATAATGGAAGATGTCTTAACCAAACCCCAGGCCATAGCATTAAATCAGCTAGGATTATTTCTGGGGGAACAATTTGAAATTGAATAGTACATTCGATTTACATAAATTTAGAATATTAATAATATTCCCTAGATTGCAGTATAAATTATATTACTTTGATGGCGGTTATCTGAGATTATAAATAACTTCCCTAATTTAAAGAGCCATGGTGGTAAAATAAAACTAAATTCATTATTAGTTTGTCATTTTTATGAAAATATCAATATTGATATTATTAAAAAGTCTCAAGTTTCTAAATAATGGTAAAAGTAGCTGTGAAATAAGAAATTCTAAATAAAAGCAAATCTATTTGCAAAACTGTCGTGTATTCTCTAGGTAATCCCAAGTCAGAGTTTATCGGATGATAACTTTAGCCTCCAGAGCTAAATTATCGGAAATCGCTGTGTATAAATTTAAAGTCAATCGGATATTAACTTTTGCTTTTAGAGCGTCCACAAGAGTCAATCGGATATTAACTTTAGCCTCTAGAGCGTCCACAAGTATTTGAATTGATCAAGGGCAATAACTCTAACAGTAATTATCTGAAATCGTTGAAAATTAATATGATTCTTCATCTCATGACCTTAAACTCTGTTTATAAATTTAACTTAAAGTCAATCGGATATTAATTTCCGCCCCTTGCTTGTGGACGCCGGCAGACAGACGGGGGCGACAACAATATATGACCACATTTCAATGTGGGCGTATAAAAATTCATTGGAATTGGAATTTTAATTAAATATACTTTCCGTTAAGCATATCATGTGTTGATTCACCAAATTCAATTTTATCTGAAAATATGGAATTTGTAATCATCTGTATCAAATTATAGAAACAAAATGCCCAATATATACCCGAGATAAATTAAACATCACCTATATCCACCAAGATTTACTTATCATGTGTACTACAAATTACTCGACAAATCCAGATCTCGCCCATTCATCATCTTGCAATTATAATAGTAACTACTTTATAATTTGTAGATTGCCAAAAAGTTTCCCTTAAAGAATCTTTAAAGATATACAATGCTTTTGGCTTTGGTAGCAAACATATTTTAATGGGTAGATTTTCATATGTTAATGTATTTTGTATTATGTAAATCGAGAATATAACAAGACTGCATCAAAATAAATATAATGTCTTTTACAATGGGAAGGCAAAAAAACATATGCCCACAGGAACTAATTAGTATTCCTCTTCCTAGCAGTCCACAAAGGTTGTGGTAATGTACGTGTATCTGAAACTCTAGGTTCAGTCAACAGTGAAGCTGATGTCTACTATCTATCTATCTAGTTGGTGTTTAACGTATGCTTCCACTTAAGTGATATCGCAGACAAGACATAGGAGAGCTGAGGCGGCTTCCTGTTTTGTTAGAATATGATTTTGCAATCTTTCCATTAAGGCCTTAGGCCATGGATTAGGTTTTAGTAGGAAGTTCTTCCCTTTATTTAATAAAAGCATATCGTTTGGTGGATGATCTCGGCCTGTCTTCTCATGACCTCCCCTTACCCCACTATCCCACTCTGTAGATTTATGGCAGAATAGTGTTTAGATGCAGAGCCCGTCTGAGCCTCGTCTAAGGATATGGTCGTGGGCGGCAATGTTGGGCGAAGACCTGCCCGGGAGCACCGTAGGTGCGAGCCGCGCTAACAAAGCAAGTGTGAATGTGTGCAGGGCCCGGGCCCAGGGGGCCCTCCCACACAAAATTTTGAAAATTGACTCCCTCAGACTCGCTGTCTGAGCACTTAAAAATAGTCTCGGAGAATTGATACACTATTAGTTTTGGCATCTTGTTAATCCATGGATTGATTGATACCCTGTAAAATCGAGATCAAATCACTGCTTCCCCGTAAAACAACCAGAAAGACGATTTTGTAAACCTACCACCATGATACGTACGGTTTAAACCATCAAACACTGACAGATTATCAGCCTCATGCATGCTTGTCACATGGGAAAAACCTACTGCTGCAATCTCCAAATAAATAGATGATACATATTAATTAATTACACATGTATCACATGTATCGAGCAATAAAACTGATTATCTATAATTAGTCTAAGCAGAAAATGTTCACGATGAAACACAGTCAAGGTTTTGAAGTACCTGGAAGTGAGTGAAACACTAAGTTTCATCACTCCCAATAAGTTAGAATCAAAGTTTTCTTGTCTCAAAGTATTGATCAATGAAATTGCTTATCACTACTTACCCTTCGAAATAAGTCAAGTTATTAATATAATGAATCTACATTTACATGTTTCGTTAAAAGTGTTAACAAATTTTCTACAAAGTTAACAAGGGATATAACTCAGTAATTTATAACCAGAAATTACTGGAATTCAACAAGGTTATTTGACTCACTGAAGTAATAATATATATTGATTTAAAAATGTAGTCTTTAGAGCATTCCCACCAACAGGGGCAAATCTTTATTTTTAGCTACATATTCAATGTAAATAATAAATATCATTTGAGTTTCAAACATCAGGAAAAAATGAGAATAACTGTGTGGAGATTGAAAAACTGATTTGTTATTTTACCAGCTCTTGGGCAACAAGCAGACTAGGATTCCATGTTTTGTAATATAATTTGTCTCAAATAACTGTATTTCTAATATCCTGAGGGAAATTTGTTTGTATTTGGAATATTAACCACACGACTGTGAGTGTATTTTTAATTTGATATTTCCCTCTGTTAGTTTTATGTTGTTTCACATTGAATTTAATTAACGAAACACCACAAGGTCATATTTCTTCTAGCCAATGTCCAAACAGTATGTGAGAAGGACAATAAGACGTTAGAACAAATATAATATACATAGATTGCAGCTCTCTGTTTGAAAGACTTACAAAGTGCGTCTACTCCACAGAGACATTTGATCAATGATAATAATATAATTCCTTACAGTTCCTGGTACATCTGAGAATGAACTACTTTGGTATAGACATTGCCCTGGAGGCAACTTACATATCAGATGTCTGAAACAATAGGGCTGGAAAAGTCAGAAAATAGATACAGAATTCAACAGATATGTCAAAAATAATTCTTTTATGTCTGTAAAATGTCGGATGACCAAAAGCAATATTTATCACATATCACCAACACTATTTTGGTTCAATGGATAAAATGAAATTTATTGATTTCAGATCTAGCCTACACAAATTTTTTTATAATGCAATACAATAAACAATTATTATGGTATTACAACATATGGGTACGAGCCAGGAGGGACGGGGGGGGGGGGGGGGGCGGCCCCCCTAACTTTAGGGCAAGCTGACTTTTCCGGCAAATGGGTAAGGTGTAAAAAAACAACTATTTTATCTACTTGGAACAATAAAGTGCCTGAAATCCACAAAACACTGTAAGCTCTGCTTCATCGCCTCTCGAGGAAGACCGGTGCCACTGTCTGTGAACCTGAAAAGTTTTGGGGCATTTCAGGTTCTGTCCGCCCCCTAACTGACATAGAGCCTGTACACTTATATATTATGTATTACAATGTTGATTTTCTAGATGGAGTAAGCATATGAAGTCACATGTACAACCCCCTTCACTACTCATTACTAACTGGAGCAATGTTTTGGAAGTAATAGATGATAGCTTGGTTTCAGTTATTAATCTAGCTACAGAAGTTGGCAATATTGGCAATATATAAATTGATGCGTGAGGAACACTAGAGAGCAAACAATTATCTATGTTTGACGTGACATGTAAGCTTGTGATAAAGTTTCTTTTCTGACTAATCTTCTCTCAGTACCACACTTACACACTTTGGAGACATTATTTTTCTAAGCTATAACATATTCATATTTTTATCAAATCTGACCCCAATCTTAACCATTTAATATAGGCCTACAATTTGTACATTTTTTGGCCAGGAATCTGACACCAAGCAGTAGGCCTACTCATCTTGTTATTCTTGGGGGGGGGGGGGATGCTCTTTTTTTTTTAAAAAAAAGCCGAAAGCTCCAACAATTCAAGTACAATTGACATAAAACTTGGCATGCGACAATTGCACATTGACTGACAGATTTCAATTATTGATACGACGTCCCAATTCCAAGACCCCCGCAATGACATCATACTTAAACTTAAAGGGACGATCCGGAATTAAACAGGGGCTCAAAAATAAAAGTCTGAGAATGTATGAAAATTAAACGCCAAAATATAGGGGAATGGTGTATTTACCTTGTCTAAAAATTTCAACTCAAAATATTGATTCGTTTGGACGCCAAAACTGCTTATCCAGACACGTCACCCTTATAAGATTTCGGGTCAATTGTTTCGTTGGGTGAACTTATAACCGATTACCGTTACATGCAGTGAATAACCCATGTGCTGTACTAGATAGAGAAAGGCAGATTTCAACTACACATCATTTGTATAAAAAAATGTTTGGTTGAATCCAGATACCACGAAATACACCTTGGGGCACCGGTCTCAAATTCCAGATGAAGACTGACAGATTTAAGTGGTTTGAAAACGTATCATAAATACTGAAGTAGTTGCTAGTCCCTTGACTCGAATATTTCAAGGGTTATTAACACAAAATTAAGCAGTTTTATTCCCAAAACAAATATCGGGATTAGCCCTTTAAATACTTGTCCGAAAAATCACCTTATTTAGCTTGTGGTCCCTCTGGAGGTAACAATTATTATCCGATTTATATAAACGTTTGATTATATCATCGTTAAACCCTAAGGGAGGTTGAGTTCGAATTTCAGGAAAATCGGACCAAAATTGCCATACAAAATGGCCGCCGTTTGTACGCGAATACTGTTAAAAAATGTTATTTCGAAGTTGTGGACCCTGTAGAGGTCACAATTTTAATTTGATTCTGATGAAACTTGAAATGCATGGTTATAACCCAAAGATCTTGGTTCCTTTAGATATTTGCGCATATTGGATCGTAACTTCCTGAATTATCGCCCCTGAATATACGCAAAATCGCCTTTGTTTAGCTTGTGGTGCCTCTTGAGGTCACAATTATTATCCGATTTAAGAAATCGTTTCAATATATCACCGTTACACCCTAAGGAAAGTTGAGTTCAAATTTCGGGAAAATCGACCAAAATTGTCATACAAAACGGCCGCCGTTTGTACACGAATACTGTTAAAAAATGGTATACCAAGCTTGTGGTCCCTCTGGAGGTCACAATTATTATCCGATTTCAGAAATCCTTTGATTTTATCATCGTTACCCCCTAGGGAAGGTTGAGTTCAAATTTCAGGAAAATCGGACGCAAAATTGCCATACAAAATGGCCGCCGTTTGTACGTGAATACTGTTAAAAAATGGTATTTCAAGGTTGTGGACCCTGTCGAGGTCACAATTTTAATTCGATTTTAATGAAATTTGAAATGCATGGTTATAACCCAAAGATCTTGGTTCCTTTCGATATTTGCGCATATTGGATCGTAACTTCCTGAATTATGGCCCCTGATTGTCTGTAAAATCCCCTATGGTCCCTCTGGAGGTCACGATTATTATCCCATTAAAAAAAATGTTTGACTCTATCACTGTTACACCCTACAGAAGGTTGAGTTCGAATTTCTAGAAAATCGGATCATAATTGCTAGACAAATTGGCTGCCGTTTGTATGCGAATAGTGTAAAAATATGGTATATTAAAGTTGTGGACCCTGTAGAGGTCACAATTTTAATTCGATTTTGATGAAACTTGAAACGCATGTTTATAACCTAAAGATCTTGATTCTTTTCGTTTTTAGCGCATAACAAATTGTAACTTAATGATTATGGCCTTTGATCGTAGGAAAAAACACTTTCGGTATTGCTTGTTCTCTATCCATCTCTCGAAAATGTGGGCGTATCCTTGCTGGCAGTGCATGCGTACTATCTTTTTATTAGTGATTGAAATTTTGAAACGCTTGATGTGCTACATGTATCATATTCTATGTCTATCGACCTGTCTGATAAATGTAAAGACTTGATCTTGTTTTTCAGAAAGTTGCACATTAAATTCCATAATCAATGATTTATTTGTAAAGGATATAAAGACATTTTTCTCACAGCTTTATGATTAATTCCAATGTACTTGTCTAAGAAACCAAAAGTGCTAATAACATTGAGGATTCTTCAATCAAAAATTACATCAGTATTGGTCATTTTCTGTTTTCTTACACGTTTCTTGATAATAAATCAATCAATCAATACAAAACATCCATCATAAATCATGCATATGTAAAGATTTTGATGTGCGAAATTGATTAACATGAGGATGATATAGAAGATATGATCAAAGGGTGAGATATAGCTATATCTATCAACAAATCAATTACCGATACCTTTCTCAATATACCAAAATTTCATTATTCAAAATCTGATATATTCAGTAATTCAGACATAATATTGGAATTTCTTTTTTTTAGAAAATTGTGGTATTTTAACACATGATAAAATCATAAATTTAAGATCTTGTAAAGTTTGATTACACACACACTTACATAGATTTCTAAAGTATACTAATAGTAAGTGCAGGGGGACTGCACCACATATGAATTACACAAAAGACAAATATAATAACAGAAATATACTCAGAAACAACAAACAAACAAACAATTCAAAAAAAGAGTAAATGGATTTAGTCTTTGGGGGCATGGAGTTCATGTCTAAAAGGAGATGGTCAGAAGGATATTTTTAGATTAAGATGGAAAAACACCAGCTTGAACCTCTAATGTATACATAGGTCAGAAAGGTCATTTGCATCTGCAGTACAATCAGCATACCAAACAGACAAACGCTAGTTAATAGTTTTAGCAAGGACTTTTTATTGATCAAAATTTATTTTAATATTGGTTTGATAAAGAAAGCCTGTTAAATTTTTACCCTTTGAATGAAATTTAAAATCCTCTTAAGTTTGATTATAGGCACATTAATTATTGAATTAAATTATTATTATCAAAGGCAATTGGTCAATGGTGTGTTCTGTAGATCTCAAAGTCTATCATTGATGCAAATTTTGGGAGTTCAATCGCATACTTACACATGACAATCCTAATTTCTTCTGGTTTCCAGAAACAATTTACCAAATTATATACAGGTTACTTCCAAGATGATCTACTTTGTGTTATGTGGACATTTCTTTCTCACTTAAAACTCAGGACTACGACAAATTAGCCATTACCAAAAATACAGTAAATGGATGAAAGAATCCATGGCACATGAAGGCCGATCTAATTAAATACAGATCTATATTTCATTTCCTTTTTTATACTTATGATGTTGTACACTACATGAAGATATGACAAGTTATAATGGGAGTTCACATCGGGGGTCAAATGAGCAGATTTTGATCCTATGACATCAGACATTGATTATAAATCAGCATTGAGATTTCTAGTGGTTAACCCACAGGCCAAAAACTCGCCCTAACAGACTGTTTTATTGGCTAATCCCTCACATCATCCAGAACATGTCAATGTTCCTAGTGTAGTAAAGACCAGTAAAAGGAAATGTTGAACTATAAAAACAAAACGAAATAGGGTCTTTGTTTTAATCAAATTGCATGCATGATAGCAAGATCTGATCTCTGTGATACAGTTTGGGTTGAAATGAAATAATCCATTTTTACCCTTTATATTTTAAAACCTGATTTTATTAAGGCAGTTAAATTCGATTTAAAATTTGTAGTATGCTGAAGAGAAATAAACAGGAACAAAGGTAAGGTCTCATGAGGATCCAGAACATGTTCTTCAGAAGAAACTCAATTAGTTGCTATTGCTAAAAATAC
Source organism: Patella pellucida (assembly GCA_917208275.1). Taxonomy (NCBI): domain Eukaryota; kingdom Metazoa; phylum Mollusca; class Gastropoda; family Patellidae; genus Patella; species Patella pellucida. The sequence goes on along the minus strand of OU795038.1, from coordinate 27,083,843 downwards.
TTAATGTTTAGATTTTTTTCTCTTTTACAAAATCTTTCTTAAGTTAATAGATGACTCATCTTTTTGAAGTAGGTTACTTTGTATTCAGGTGTGTGAGGTTGTGTATACATGTAGTCATGAAGAGCCATTGCGATTCCTGGGATCTATCAGGCTTGGTGCCAATTTTCGGTAGTCTTTTATATCGGTAATTGGTGTTCAGGTGAAAATAATTTGTAGTAACCAACTATAACCATGTTTTTCTCTCTGAAGATTGATAATAAAAAGCCGACCTTACATTATTAATTGGGATAGAAACAAACTATAAACAATAATTTACAGACTCATATAGAAATCAAGTTCATGCAGAAAATAATGACATACACTTATATTGGCAGCCTCATCATTTTACTGTATTAATTACTTCTATCAGAATAATTAATGAAGCATTTAAATGGAAATCTTTGATAGCTAAGTCTCTAACTCAATATCATCTAAAATCTTTAACATTGAAACCACACATTATTTGTCAAATTACATCAACATTGATGTTGTGATCTTACTGGAAAAAGATGGGGTTTTGATATCCAATATTTAAGACAAAATAAACATTTAACCATTGGTACACGGATCGTGTACCATAATGCGTTTCAGCCCCAGTTCTAGCAAGAGACTCAGGGAACGAGGCTAGACACATTGCACCAAATCAAACAGTGTATGTAGACTGGAATAACCAGACGCTACAAATTTGATATCCAATATTTAAGACAAAATAAACTTTTTTACCATTGGTACATGTGATCTTACTGGAAAAAGATGGGGTTTTGATATCCAATATTTAAGACAAAATAAACATTTAACCATTGGTACACGAATCATGTACCATAATGTATTTCAGCCCCAGTTCTAGCAAGAGACTCAGGGACACGGCTAGACACATTGCACCAAATCAAACGGTGTATGTAGATTGGAATAACCAGCACTAGAAATTTGCACTCAATTCAAACTGCTGGCTTATTTCAGCGAATATAACTGATTTAAAATTGGAATAAAGTGGGCGTATAAAAGCGGAAACCATTGAATGTAAATAAGTTTATATACATTCATATTACAGTATTATATGCGTTTCGACCCACTTCTGTCAATTTCTATGTCCCAAATGTTAGTGATTTACCTCTTTCAAATAAACAGCCTCCACTATACATCCTACATATTCATTTTATTCTATGTGTGTTTTTGAGGTGTATGTGTATACTGTGTCCTCCTGTAGGTTTGTCTTGTGTAATCTTTCAATGCTGCTAATTTCAAAGAAATTAAAACCGTTGACCTCAAGATGCATTACGCTAATATACGGTATTGAAAACCTTGGATGATCAAGTCATTATCGTGTTGAGCAGTTGTAACATCACTTCAATAAAATAATCAATGGTGTTATAATTAGACGGTAATGAATGTGCTTCATAATATAACTGAATGGAGCATTAACAGCCTAAAACTCAGGACTTACTTCTCCCCCAATTGTAATATATTCATTAGAACTATTAGAGTGATGACTAAAGCCAGGCGACCAGAAGTAGGCCTATCAGTGGTAGAGATGCACAGTAAATAAAGTTAAACATACATTAAACAAGAGCTAAATCTTCCTATTGCAGGTCTTTCTTTAGGCCTGAAATGTTATTTAAATTTTTAATTATACATTAATCAACTTATCCAGACCATAATCAACTCTTGATGTCAATGCTAGTCTGTGATATTTGCTGGATTAGAATCAGATTTGGTGCCCAACACTCATTCATGATTTAATCTATAAATGGATAATCGAGACTATATTTCCTCTCACTGCTAAAGACCCCTACTCACAAGCGATTATTGAAATAAAATTAAATGAAGTTAGTCCCGAAATGACCTAATATGTGTCGAGTGGATGTTAAACCCTATTTCTTTCTCTCTCTCTCTCTCTCTTTAATAGAGAAATTTGAGAAATCCAGTCTAATTATCGACTGTTTTATAATTAACGAACAAGATGCCTAAGGTAACACAAATATACAACAGTAAGTCAAAGACTCTCTATATAAATATACATGTAGAGTTCACTGAGAGATAAGTGGACTTAAGCTATCATTAACATGTTACTTACAGACTGTATGTAGTACATACTCATAATTAACATATACATATACTCATATATACATGTTGTTTGTGTGTAATGAATCATTTCTATAACATATGTTCTGTCCATCCATTTACTACATAGACAGATACATCCAAGACATCTTTTAACCAATCCTCTTGTTTTTTCAACTTTCATCACGCTGCACTGTTAGTGCCAATACTCGTAAGACGGTTATAAATTTTCTGATTTTTATTGGTGTGCACCACAGCTGCTCTTCAGAAAGTTAAGGAATACCCCTGAATTTGTTACTATTAATACTGCCAGGTGTTTTTTTTGGGGGGAGGGGGGCGTAGGCCTTGGTGTAACAGTAGTGTACCAATTAGACTCGATAAATTGCAAATGAGCTTTTAGTTGAGAACCATATCAATTGCCTATGATTTTGGTTTAGCGTTTTTACATTGTGCCTAGTGTGTAACAGCCATGAAATGATTTATTGTGTTTATTTTATTGCTTCATGGTAGATGTGCAGCTCATTTCTAACATATTTTAATCCAGTCCAATCCCATCATCGGTATCCCCAGTGTTCTCATTCGGTTCTACCTTACTAAACCCTGTTAATCCATAGGGTTTCCACAATTTCAAATAATCTGCTCTGGCCTTGATTGTAGCAGTCGTTTAGTTTAGGGTAGATAACCATATTCCTTTCCATTTACTGAATGATTTATGTAAATAATGTTTATATTTCTTATATATTACGGATTTCAAATATGTATAACATCTTTATGTTTTGTTATCACTGTTACTTTTCATTCTTTGTCTGAAATGTTTCCTTCTGTTATGTTTATTATTATTATTGAACTTACACTTGGCAATTTGATTCACAATAACTTGTCTACAATATCATGTGGATGCAAAACTCTTGTAACGAACGAACAATTCTCAATTGAGTAAAACTCTTGAACCTACATAAGTATGAATTTCTTCATTAATACAGTATTATATAATTTTTTGTTTATAAATATGTGTTTAGAATAATTTGAATTTCTCTCAGTTAGGCAAACTCCTAACCTTGTCAAATGAGAGTTACTTCTCTTTGCCAACTTCGTTTGCAATTAACAATTTACCGGATTAGTTGATAAAACGTGTACCTCCTCCCCCCCCCACCCATAGACTAGAACGGCATGAAATCACTTGGGACACCGAGGATAGTCCAATACAAATCAACCACATTTATGACATAAATTTGCCTATTTAAATTAAGTCCAATACAAATCAACCACATTTATGACATAAATTTGCCTATTTAAATTAAGTATTAATAAAACTGATAAATGTTTTACATAGGCCTACTTCAAGTACAAACTGATCCCGAGTAAATATTCGCTTGGCCGCTAGTATCACTGATAAAGATGACATCTATGCGTCTTAATTCGGCAAAATATTAACTTTTTTCCTCCGACAAAATAAATTCTAAAACATTTTTTTGAAGTATAAGAAAAATAAATAAAGACGTTTCAAGTATCTGTAGTTAAAAATATTTCCTATTTAGTGTAAATGGGTATTAAAATGAGTAAAAGGCATCATTTTGCCTGAAGCATTTAGATGTTATGTAAACAACGCACGAGCCGATGAGCCAATAACTGACGCCACGTGAAGTCAATGCACGTGTTGAAGACTGTCATCTGTGACAGAGATAATTCATAAGTAATTCTCTGTAAAACAGATTTCTTCAAGTACTGTACTGTGACAAACATTACTTAACCAGTTATGCAAATTATTATATATTGAGTCTGGGTAGCCTATATGACCCAATACCAATCTGTTGTACAGAGTTAAAGCAACATCCGTATTTTATCTCTGTCTAAGATGACTAACCTTTAAAAGGTAAAACCAACAAATCAAAATGGTTGAAAAACCGATCGATTAAGTTTTAAAACACAGTATGAAGAATCCTTATTCAATAATAAATGGTGTTCAGTACAACAGGAAAATAATCCAAACGTATTAAATTCACAAATTTTCAGTGCAGGATTTAATGAACTATAAATCTATAGATAAATTTAAATTTCTGTAAACAGATGCTGCTAAAAAAAAAACATCAAAAGATTAGTAATTACGTCTAAACTTTTAAAATGTTTTGTATGACAATATCAGTACATATGAATATCCCAATGCACTGAAAACACCAAAGGTTATACAGTACAAAAGATATAAAGATAGCAGAACAGGATAAGCCCACCATTCACACCTTTATGGAATATAATACAATAGGTTATTACTTATTAGTCTTACATTCTTATCTACCGGTACATATATATATATGTAATATTTATCATAAAACTGGCACATCGCTTACAGATTATGGCTGATTTATGCTTGCAACTTCTAGTAAACAAACTCTTCCCAGGTTATGATTTTGATCTTTTCATTAAAAATTGTTATCCAGACGTTTCTGGTTTCTCTATCTGTTCGTGAATGACACGATGTGTGCAAACACAAAAACACACCTTGACAACTTTCAGTATCATTAACGAAGGAACTGTTCTCGATGAACTACTAAGACTAACATTTATTGGAGAAGAAATTGTTTTGCCTCCAACAGCTGTTCAGAAATCTATCGCATCTTAAAGAATTATTTTCATTAGAGGGTAGAAAGTTTATCGAGTCTAGATAACAGATTTCTACACCTTATGATATCGTTTAAATAAACATTGTGACAAAAACAAGCATGCATAAATGCACCCCCCTGCGTTAAGGGGCAAGAGAACACTAGTTAATATATGTGTGTGTGGGAATAAATTTATTTTGATTAATTTCATCCCTGAAGAGAACATTTCTCAATATCTTCTGTGTCTGTCAATATTTTTGAAGGTTTAAAGTAAATGTTATGGATTTAATAAACAAGGTTTCCCATCAGGACTCAATAGGGGAGTAAATATAACATGACGCTAAAACATGGACGGAATCAATATATAGTCTTCCATTCACAAGGGCTTTCACACGTCATGATCATTTTCTCTGTGAATGATCGTATCTTTATTTATAAAATTGATGTGTATAAAAAGTCCCTCTTCCACTTTGGTCAACATTTCATTAACAACTTGAACAGGTTTCAAATGTTGGTTGCTATAGTTCAGTTGGTTAATAAAGGAAGGAAGTACACTAGACTTTCCAAGGTTTAAATTCTGGAACACTCCTAGAAGATTATCAGGCTGACATGGTTATTGATGGTTAGTTGTTTGGGTGTCAAAAAATCACTCTGCACAAATCACAGTGCACTTTAGACCAGAGAAAAAATAACATTAAGTCAGCCTAAAAATGACCAAAGTATTCCTTTCATAGGTTCCTCTAATCAGGGGCAGATCTAGGAATTTTGAATTGAAAAGGGGGAAGGGGGGTCTCAGAAAAGGCACTTTCAGCAGTAAAAAGGGGCACAGTCGGAAAAAAGGGTGGGGGGCGCCTCTTGGATTTGCCTCTGCTAATGACTAATTTGTGGTAAAGACACCATGCATGTGTTGATAATTTTGAAGACAAGTACGCAGTGCGGGCTAATGAACTGAATATAAAATTGATTTCATATTTCTTGCCCTTGCCTTTGACCACTGCGATTAACTGAAAATTATCTTCTGTGAGAGGCCAGTAGATAGCAACTATTCTATTTTACATTAGCATTATGGGAGGATAAGAACTGCAAAATATCATGTTATTGTATAAGAATACTACAAAGCTCCTTGAGACTGAGTATGTCCTTATTAACATGATTAACAGATGAGTTTAATAGCATAATTGTGATTTTGATGGTATATATTTCAGACGTAAGTTAAACTTTAAGTATAACTATACATTTCTATCAACGAAAATTCACTATCCTTCACCATCATAATCTTCCATATACCTGACAAACACCAATAATAGATTCCTTAATCCAAGTTTCCTCCCAGGAGATGAACATTTTTGTCAAAACATTGTGATAATCCATCTTTTGTTCACTTAATGTTTTAAATAAGAACCTTTTAGTATGTTAGCTCGATGAAACAAGATGGTGTCCCACAAGTATTTATTCTTAGTTCTCAAAGCCCTTTGTGTGGCAAAGAAACTATAGTATATACACTAAGTTTCATCACTCTCTATGAGATGAACACCTACACCAAGTTTAAACATTCTACCTCAATTAGAAGAAGAGACGAGTTATTGTGTTCTAAAGTCTCGACCAATCAAATTGCTTAGCCCTGTGCTTACCCTGACCAGAAAGTGATCATTATCGAACTTAGTCAAGATATTGATGTAATGAAACTATACACCAAGTTTCATCACTCTCACTTAATTAGAACCAAAGTTATGGTGTTCCAAAGCAACAACCAATCAATGTTCTTATCTCTGCTTACCCTAAGTACAAAATACTCAAATTCGAACTCCATTATGGAATTCACCTAATAAACACCTACAACAAGTACAAACTTTCTATCTCAATTAGAATGAGAGTTATTGTGTTCTGTTGTCTCAACCAATCAAGTTGCTTATAGCTCTGCTCACCCTGAGCAGAAAATGTTCATTATCTTACTTAGTCGCGGTATTGAAGTAATTGTGAAACTATACATCAAGTTTCATCACTCTCACTTAATAAGAGCTAAAGTTATCATGTATCAAACAATTAAATTGCTTATCTCTGCTTATCCTGACTCAATTAGAAAGAAGAGAGTTATTTTGTCCCAAAAAGTGTGAAGCACAGACACAGACAGACGGTCGGATGGACGAACGAACAAACCCATGGCTGGGGACAAAAATCCGAGAGGTTCTTCACATTCCAGGTCAGATTTGAAAAAAGAAGAGGAAATAGTGTGGGTGGTATTCCCACCTGCAACCCCAACTTGATCTGCCATAAAATACTGTGAAATTCAAGACAATGAAATGGGTTTTATTCTTCATGAAAACAATACACTTTCACAGCTTTTTTTAAAATTGTCATCTGTGAGCTCATATTGATTACCAGAAATTTGAAAAGTTTTGCGCAATGAAAATTTTTGTAATATTTTTCGTTAGTTTCAAAAAGATATTCTAAATAATTTGGTTGTTCATATTATTTTTTCTTCGCCGCTTCGCAAAATTAGTTTGCTCAACAAATCTTATTTAAAATGACATTCTGGTGTTATAGTCTGCTGAAGGTAAAAATAGAAAAAAATCATTCGGTTGTCTAGTTTATTTGGGTTAGTATAATGATCTTATCATAAGCATCCTCATCTGCAATAATTGATACAAAATCGAAACTTGTCTGTCTGAGGTTCAATGACCTTAAAGACAGACAGATCACCGACCCAGACAGCATTTTGAGAAATTAAAGCAAACCCTTTGAAAACTGCTAGTAACCTGCGTCTGCTTGCTTTAACGCCCAATACCAACAATACGAACTGGGGGGCAAAAATAATTCTTTAATGTATGTAATATATAATATATTGACTAAAAGTTGTCATTTTAATGTATGTGATAATGTTTTCATGTTAGTTTTAAGTGGATGCGAGGAAGTACAGTCTGACTCATCTGATAGATATAGAACCAATATTGGCAGACGACATGACCGTGTCTGTAAAGTTTTTACCCACATTTTACCTGCCAACAAATTTTCTTGTAATTGGAAAAAAGATTTTTATCACTGGTAAGTGAAAGATATAGCGCAGACCACCTAATGAGTGGAATTGTATTCTCATTATGAAAATGAATAAAAGGTGTTGGGGGAAACAGTTGGTCGGTAATATAGTCTTTGCGATCACCTGTTACCAAACTTCACTCTAGAGAATAAAAAAAACTGTGGTAAAACCACTGAAGAGATTGATGAATATCGTAAGAGATAATGTTATCACATCTCTGATGTGTTTTTTGGGTGCCAGGTTATGTCATATCATGACTAATATCTTCATATAAACAATTTTTATTATCAGTTCCAGTAGGTCTAATATATAGTTTCAAGTAAAATAGGTGAAGAAATGAAATAAAATGGGGTTTAACGTCCTACTGTTATGCACCTTACCTGGGCTAATGGAAGACGGGCATACGCCACACAGTGTGCTATGAGGGAAATTTTGCCCGGGCAGCAGCACTACAGCCTACTCTTAAATTAAATTCCAACTGCCAAGGGATCTTTTACGTGCACGCCAATGTGTACACTAGACCTCTTTTTTTAGCCCATCCGAGACAAGACAGTTGTCTTTGTCAGGCCCTCCGTTCTGCATCACTGACAAGAGGAAAGCAGGCCGGAAAATCAAGATAATCTTTCTCTGCCAATGCAGGGATTGAATACTCAACCTTTAGGCTAGTGAGCCAGCTCCTTACCCAGTTAACCATGTGATCCCCAATTGATGAATGAAATCTGAAGTTAATGACTGCTACAGATGAAACCTGCATGGTATAATAATCGGGAGAGGGTTTTGTATAGGCTTTGTCTGTTCCCCAATCCCCTCAGTTTCTCAATAAATATTATTTATAATAAAAAAAACCAGTGTTATTATTACATCATATTGATGAATCTGAGGCCTTCTTTTTATTTAAAATTTCAATGAGTCATTGTTCTTACCAAAAATATTCGATTATAAATTTAAGGGAAATCATATAAAAACAGCAAAAGCTTTAGACCTAATTAGCTTTAGTTGTGGTGTTTTTGTGTCCCATCCAAACAAAGATCGTCCCTATTTAATATTGGCTCATTTTGATGATTATTGATAAGAGTTATTGCCCTTGTTATTTACATATCTTCATGATTGAAAAATGTGTAAAAAAACAGGTTTCAACAGTTTATAAAATATATGCGTTATAAAAACTACGCAAATCCTCACAAGAAATCATGGTCACTAACACTCAATAAGGAGATAAAGACTTTCTGGGGTTTATTGTCTCTTTCAACAAGTTTGATGAATAGTTCAATCATGGTTTCTAAATTTGGAAATCTTAACTGAAATTTTGTAAAACCTATTAACAATCCATCAATGTTAGGGTGACCCGTGCACTCGACATGGCTAATGTACATGCTTCATTTGCGTGTCTCGAAAGTGATTCCTTCATGGCTACCCCGCACTCTCTTTGAGTCTATAAATTGTAATAATATTGTTTTGGAGGGGTGATCTGCAATAATTGATACAAAATCGAAACTTGTCTGTCTAAGGTTCAATGGCCTTAAAGACAGATCACTGACCTAGACAGCATTTTGAGAACTTAAAGCAAACCCTGATAATTAGGGCCAGAGTTATGGCCCTTAATCACTCTTAAAAAAAATCTTGACTTTAAATTTATACACAGTGTTTAAGGTCCTTAGACAAAGAATCCTATATAGATTTTTAATGATTTCCAATATATACTGCCAGAGTTATGGCACTTAATCACTTTGAAATATCTTGTGGAGGCTTTGAGGCTAAAGTGAATAACAGAGAGAGAGAGAGAGAGAGAGAGAGAGAGAGAGAGAGAGAGAGAGAAATGGGGTTTAACCTCCACTCGACACAAACTAGGTCACTTTTGGACCAACATATGGTTAAATTTTTATTTCAATATTTCGCTGGCACGTAGGGGTCTTTAGCCGTGGGAGAACAAAATTGAAGGACCCAGAGTAAACCCACAAGGTTAGGCAGGCGACTCTAATCCTTGTCTTGTACAACGTGGGTTTAGAAACTATGCCAACAGGTTTCATGATACAGCATGCATGTGCTAACAATTCGCCCCCCCCCCTCCTCATATAACAGTGTTTAATTAAACACCCACACACAGTTCAACAACTGCATGTAATTTGTTTTTATTTTAGAGTAATTTTTGACTATTTTGATTTATTTCTGATATATCTAATGATTAATTTGTCTTCAAGGACAGCGATAATTTGAAAGAAGTAAACAAATGACATTTGATTTGATCCAACTGAATGATGATTTGTCAGACACATAATTGCCCAAATACCACATGCAAAGCAAGAAGTCATCAATTTGGTTTATCTTTAAATGCTGATGCCAGTTTTCAATCTAATTACGATATTAGTGGTTGGAGATCAAATTGCTATTTATATGTTATTGATTAGTTGAAGGTGAATTACCAGGAAGAAATTACCACACTGTGTAAACTTGTTTATCTCCATACTGTTAACTTAGTTTGTTATGGTAAGTTTATTACTGTTTTGAAAATTTTATACAAGTCCAAAGTGTTTGTTTTAGTTGTAGGAGAAATTTATTATAGGAGAAATTGTGTGATTTGTGCAAGGAATAAACCTGCCAAATTTAATTTTGATTGTATACTAAGTGGTGGAGCCTTAGGCTTTTTTGAAGATTAAGTGATGGAGCCTTACTTATAAGGCTTTTTTTTAAGAATCTGGCGTGATTCCCCCTTGTTAGTGATGAAGAACTGATGGCCCGACAAGCACAGCTGTCTAGTCCTTAGGAGGTGACAAAAAAACGAGGTCCTGTGTACACCTTGGCATGCACATAAAAAATGATAAGTGAAATTCAATATAAGAGTAGCCTAGGCTGAAGTGCCCTTGTATGGCGTATGCCCGTCTTCATTAGCCCAGTTTGGACAGAACAGTAGGACGTCAAACTCCATTTCATTTCATTTTTCTGAAGAACATTGCCCCCAGGAACAACAACAAGAAATACTAAATGAGAAGCATCTGGTGATCCATTCCTGATCCCAAATCCTTAATGTGCAATCTCCATAACTCCTTAAATGACAATGAAATATTCTGAAATTTGATTGTGTTCCCTAATAAACAAATGCACTGAGTTACACAAATTTCATTAAAAATATTTTGAACATAACCTGGGAAAAAACTCCAAAGTTTTCTTGCTTGTAATTAAAGAATCCCAGCATGTTTGAAGAAAATCCATCAACAGCTCTGACTTGCCGACTGTTGACATTGAATATAGGCCTATATTTACAACTAATTTGATGAGCTATATAGTGATTTTATCATTATATAACCTACCACCACACCTACATTTTAAATTACCACAGTCAAGGTGAAAGATATCAAAACAGGATGTAAGAATCAACCTTACTTAAAATATAACAACAGTACAGTAATGCTAATTTACAACAACAATCTAGAACTGCAGGCAGTACCCAACCTTTCACACAACACTTCTTATCACTTTAGACATAACAGAACACTTTGAAAAATTTCTACCACAACAGGACCTAAGCCATTTTTAGTTAAACCTAGCTAGTTACAGAAATTAATGTTCTACCTACCCAGTAGCAATGAAATGAGAAGTTTTTTGCCACATCCCTTCCTTCCCAATTTTTTTAGGAAATAATAATGTGCACAACAGCAACCATATTCACAAACTCAGAACAAAAAACAACGAAAAATAAAGATACCTACATTTAAGACTGATCAATAACTTCTGCAACTTTTCAAAATTGAGGAATCAATTTTTGTCTTTTTGTATATACATTAAGGTATTCAATATAAGGTTACTTTCTTTATTGGGAGAGGGGATGGGTAAATGGTTAGCGTGTACGCTGTATCATAAAGCCTGCCATTGTATCAACTGGCGTGGTTTCGAAACCCTGGTTGTATGTGACAAGGAGTAGGATCACTTGTCCAACATCATGGGGTTTTCCGGGTCTTCCAGTTTCCTCCCACTGCTAGACCCCTATGTGCAAGCAAATTTTTTCTTTTTTAAACAAAATATTAGTCCTGAAATGACCTAGTTTGTGTCGAGTGGACGTTAAACCCCACTCTCACTTTCTTTATGTGATGCAAAATAATACATTTTTGTCAAAGTAGTAGAACTTTTCTTAAAGACTTACCATCCCTATAGAATCTTCACAATTGAAAAATGTGTAAAAAAAAACAGGTTTCAACAGTTTATAAAATGAATGCGTTACGAAAACAACGCAAAACCTCACAAAAAATCATGGTCAATAAAACTCAATTAGGAGATAAAGACTTTCTGGGGTTTATTGTCTATTTCAACAAGTTTGATGAATAGTTTAATCATGGTTTCTAAATTTGGAAATCTTAACTGAAATTTTGTAAACCCTATTAGCAATCCATCATGGAATTTGTTAACAATTGATTAAAAATTCTAAAAATAGCTAAATTTCCTAATTACAACCACTTCCAGTATGCATAGAATTTCAAAATACACTAACCACCACCCACTTTTACGTTAAGGAAACAAAAGATCAGATCTTCATCTGTTAAAAAGACTTCTACTCATAATCAACACAGAAAAATTATCAATGACAATAGTATTATAAGCGATCTTTTAGAGGCATTTAGTAACTGGGTAGAGCAATGAACTATAACACATACTTATGGAAGAATTATTACTGATTTATTTAGGCGACTTTCGAAGAGTATTCTTTCAACGTTTTCAAGCAAGTATTATTAGCCTTTGTCATAAAGATAAGATAAGATAAGATAAGATAAGATAAGATAAAATGTTTTTTCCATGAAAACATGATATGTTGGTGCTTTTTTATTTTCTTTGAGAAATTTTATGTGGATATGTGTATGCTGCCTCTTATGGGGTATTTAGATACAATAAAAAATCTATCTATCTATCAATAGTGTTTCACAATATACAGCAATAATATATATATATATAGCAACAATTACAATGTGGGTATATTAAAATAACTCACAAATTAAAAAAATGGTCGCAAAAGCTTAACAATGATATAATTATCCAACTTTTTACTTATTTGTAAGACTGACTAGAAGCCAATCATTTTAGATAAGAGTAGGATAACATGATGGGTCGTAAATTTGAGCAAGAATGAAGAAATACCTAAAGTCTATTTATACCAGCCTTCTAATTAGATCCTAAGATTTCCTATATTTGCCAAGGCAGTGGCTTTATATGTGTTTTTGGCTTTTGATAAGTGAGTTGAATCAAGTTTGGTGGCAACTACCTGAAATCCTTTAGATATGAATGTACTATACTGTTTGTATGAATCAGGGCCGTACCCCCAGAGAAAAGAGGCTCCCCCCCCACCTAAAATTTTTTAACAGTCTTTCAATTATATAATGATACACTTGATTATGATCAATATCAGTAACTTGAGCATTATATTGGCGCCCCACCACTCTGCTGCACCCCAGTTTTAAAATCCTACATACGGCCCTTGAATGAATGTATGTGCTTGTCTATGTAATATGTACCGGTATTATTAACTTTGTCTAAATGTATGTATGCTGTCCATAATGGACGTTCTGATTGCATTAAACAATCTTATCTTATCTTATCTAATAATTTTAATGTGTAATTTATGTCAAGGGACAAAATAAATATTTCCTTTTCTGATATAATATAAACTACCAGTCTTCATTCATTTCATGGCAGAGAGAGAGGTCTAATATAAATAAAATAAAACCAATTACGAACAATCCAAACCATTAGACAAAATTCGAAGTCTTAAAAAAACGGCAAAATAGTTTAATCAGCATATGGACTGTTCACTGTGTACAAAATACATGACAAACAGTGGTAACAGGTGTCCAGAAGAGTAGACTTACCCTGTCTGGCGCACCATACCCGCCATAGCTGCATCCAAACTATTAGGCAAAATTGCTATGTCTCTTCACCAATTCTTATTTAGATACACATCTGAATCAAATATACTTTTTAAAAAAATAAAGGATTTTATAATATTAGATGTGAATGTTTCATTACACAATAATGATCAGTAACAAATTATATTTTTAGATTTATTTTCACTCATCAAATAAGATGACATTTTGTAGGTTGTGTTCAGATGAGGCCCACCAGACAAAGATATTTTTGTTAAACATCTGTTCGGTTTCTGTTTAAGTTGTTTTTCTTCTCTGACAATATATATCTAATTGTGCTACAATATTTTAAAATTATTTGGGGTTTTTTGTCTTAAGTTCAGCAGTTCTCCTGCTATTTTCGAAATGCTTAAACATACATTATGCAAGAGCTAAATCTGCCTGATATTTTATCTAAATTATTAAATAGACATTAATTAACTTATCCAGACCATAAACAACCCCTAATGTCAACGCTAGCCTAATATATATATACTGGATTAGGATCCAATTTGCTGCTCAACTTTCATTTATGACTTAATCATGAAATGGATAATCAAGACTATGTTTTTAATCGTACTGACTTTAGTAATAATGATCGAGGCTAGGCCGAAAATTCAATCGCTTAAACCTCAGTTCAGAGTGGGTCAATTTGACTGACATTTTCAGCAAATTCCCTTCACATTTACCTAGTTTTCAACTATTATAGTTCGAACTGCCACTTCTTAATCTAATCTAATAATGTATCTTTAAGGTTGGTAAAATAATAAAAAAAAATTGTTTGTGTGACAAATAAAATCAACCAAGAAGTCAACCATCAAAGAGAATTCTACAAATAAGCTGATTCTCAAAAATAGTAAAGTATATAAGCAACCCATGCATGCTCATTGAGCTGAAAAAGCTTGCGATCTGCAGTCTAATAAGCCTATGATCAAAAATAATTGATGGGTGAATCTGAATTAAATCCGATAACTAATCAAAAAGTCCCAAGAAGACAAAAGCTCCACAAGCAATTGTTGTACAACGCATAAAGAAGCCTATTGATAGGTTCAATCTGATCGAACAATACCAGTTTGGTATATAAATCTTCAAAAAAAAAAATGCATTGTTGTGCAATTACAAAATTTCAATGACAAAGACAATATCTGTATTTAATAAAACTTTAAAAAATAAATAAATAAATTTCAGACAATATTGCCACATTTTTATTAATCTATTTATAGCTTTTTCGTGTGTAGACGTCATTCTAGCTTTAGCAGAAGCCAATCCTTGCTTTCATAATCTATTTAATGTTTGTTTTTAAATTGATATGGCAAGTGTATTTCCCTGCATGGCAGAGGTAGGTTAGATAATATGATTTGAGATTTTATGAAAACATGTTACAAACCCTGTAGAGAATATTGTGTGATAACTGATAGATAATATATTCTTAATCACTTCCTGTACCGGTTTATTTTCCATAAAACTCCGTCAAATTAAACGCATATTGAAGGGCAGGTAGACATGATCTTGGCAAGTATATAATGTACACATTAAAATATGGCGTATGCATGTACGTGTATGACCTTTCAACCTTGTAGATTTCTACTCAATGGTAATTTGTAGAATGCCATGAACATTCATAGATATACACCTCAAGGAGAGGTGCCTGATTCACCAAGATGAATAATTTGAGTATAGAAGTTGAATAATTGTGAATAATGTTGAAATCACAAATTAAAATAGAATACATGTAGTAACTCAACCAATTTTATTCTGTAGTTTTAAAAAATTGTTATTATTTCAGAACGATTCTAAAATCTATGTGAAATTTATATTGGCCTACTTTGACATATTTTTATTTTAAAAAAAAAAGAACCAAAACTTTATGTGAGCAGTTTTGATACTTTTAGAGTTTTTGACAAAACCGAAGTGTAATACTAGGGTTTCAGAGGAGAAAGTGCAATAATTAATCTCTGAAACAATCTTGAAATCTTTGGTTGGGATAAAGAGAGAGAGAAATGGGGTAAAACAACCACTAGACACGAACTAGGTCATTACGGGACTAACATATGGTTTGATTTTATTTCAATAATTCGCTTGTGCGTAGGGGTCTTTAGCAGTGGGAGAACAAACGGAGGAACCGGAGAAAACCCACGAAGTTGGACAAGCGACTTGGGTAGGACAACAATATGAGTACAAATCATTAGGATTATAACAGTAAGCCTATAACCCTTAGTTTTGTGTGTGAACTTGAATTGTAAACTTTCCTCCCGGCTCAGTAATCTATCTACCGGTATTCAACTCGAAATATTGTGAAAAATATCAAAAAATCCCATAATTTCTTTTCTTCCGAAACAATGAGACACGCACTCTTTAATATGAGAGATAGCCAAACAAACTCAGCTATTGAGAAAACATTGTTTACAACTGCCACATATCATAGCCACATGGTGATGTATCAAATAGAACCAGAAGAATATTTCCCTAAGCTAAAAATGGACTGTAAAGAATGAAAAACACGGAAGCAATCATTCCATTGATAAAGATATTTATTGTTAGATTCTAGACAAATTGTGGTATTTTCCTTACAATGTGTCTAGATATGCAATTATATGTTGTATATTGACAAAAACAATTTGTCCTGCTGTCATATTAAATTGAACGTCCAACGCTCACTCATAAAAGAATGGAATAGAATGAAATGGGGTTAACATCCTGTTGACACTTTACTAATCATCTTAACCCTTTCACTGCGTCTACCCGGTAGTACCGGGTATTATAAAATGTCGTCAAAATGCACGTACCCGGTATTACCGGGTACTCAGTATAGCCCTCACTACAATTAGCACTGTAGCTGCAAGTGCCATCTATTGTATTTTCTATACACTAGAATTGACTAGAACATATTTTCACGTGTTTCAAAACGGTAAAATGGCGAAGTGCATAGTGACAACTGAGACAATGCAATCTCGGCGAAGTCGGGAATGACATCTTCGCTGACCAAGACAATTTCGAGGCGGGTATACTGATACACGTTATTCGTTTCCAGTATGTTGATAATAATAGTATTCAGGACAGTAATTGGTGGTATGAAGTGCGTGATTTGTTGCGCGACCTTCCGCCTATAGCTATGTCTCCCGTGCATGATGAACAAGCCCAATGTGAACACGATAGCCCTATGTAGTAGCCTATTTGTCTTCAGTAGATTCTGACGATAATTCTGATGTTGATAATAATGCTGACCTGCTGGATCGTAAAAGACGAAGGCAATTCATGAGTCCCGATCTATTACAGCTATTTGCTGACTATAGTGATAATGATAGGATGAAAGTGAAAGTGAAAGTCAAAACAAGGTATTGCAATCCGCACGTGGTCATGGCAGTGGGAGACGTGGTGCACGTGTTTGTGGTGACATTACTCGTGGCTGCTATTGATATTTGTGTTCATTTTCTATATCTGTATCAAAATCCAGTGAAAAAAACAATATCCCATGAGTATTTCATGGAGAAAAATTCGTTTTCGTGTTTGTTTTAGTGAGAAATGAGAAATCCAAAATGGCCGCCATGACGTCACATGACCTCATAATTATGCAAATTTCCAAAATTCTATTTTTTCCTATTAGCCCAACCTCATGTCAATCCCAGCACACAAAAATAATTTTCATAAAAGCTTCCATAAATACTGTTTGGCATCTAGTTTCAAACACACCTTTTTCCTCAAAAAAGTGTCTAGCACAGGCAGTGGATTTACGTCTAGCAGTGAAAGGGTTAAGCCTAATATAAATTAACCTTTTCTTCGTTCTTTTGTTCCACTATTACCAATTCGTATCTCCTTTTTCATACAATTTGAACTGACTGGAACCCTTTCCGTTTCAATCCCACTGATAACGCCCCCTCATATATTCTGGTTTGGAGTCCAGTATCTTTCTAAATTGTGTTTGGGTTTTTTTTACACTGAATACTCTGAAATTCTTCTGGAAACTGGAATGAACAACCATTTTATAAATTTCTGAAATACTTTGTAACCCTTTCATCAGTTTGAACGTAAATGGAACAATAACTCCATAGTAGCTCAGTGACTAAGACGTTGGCTTGCTGACCCGGAGGTCCCATATTTGATTCCAGTGTTGGCTGAGAAAGATCATCAAGATTTTCCAGTGTGGTTACCCTTTGTCGAAGTGCCTCGTAATTGACAAGTATAGCTGTTCGGATGGTATGAAAAACAAATTCGTATAAGAGTAGTTGCGTCGCTGTCTGGGGAAAATTATCACACAGCACACTTTGCTGTCTTAATTAGTCCAGTGGGAGCAGAACAGTTAAATGTTAAACCCCATTTCATTTCATCGATTTGCAATCTAGAATTCAAAACTGAATGAAACCATCAAACAACCAATGCAAATTTAATAAACCAAACCCAAGAACTGAATAAAAAGTGTTGCATATAAAACTTGAGTTGAACATCTAGACTGTCTTTTTAACTATTGGTCTTTTTAACTGTTTCTTATAAGATTGAAAAATGAAAAAGAAATTTATACAAAATAAGCAATACCCTTCCGCAAACATAGGCAATTCTTAACAATAAACACAATATATTTTATTGTAAAAATTTGACAGATTCTTATTTCATTGATAAAAAACAGAATGCCTGAATATAGAAATTAAAGACATAGCCCCCATAAATTACATCATATCTTAAAGGAATACTATGATTCACCAAAATAATTATACATGTAGCCCTAGTAGTCGGCTAAAGATAAGCCATATGGGGTGAAACCATAGAACAAATTGCAACACAATTTTTTTTGACAGAATCTGGAAAAGGGGTCCCTGAAGGTCTCCCAAACAAAAACCGCCCAAAATAAAAAGATAGGTTTTTGAGTAATAAGCATAAACCCAACATGGCCGCCATTGGCACCTTAAAACTCCCATATCTCGGGAATGGTTGAGTTTGGCGGGTGTAAATATATTACGGGTAGATAGAAAAGTGGTGAAAATGGCTCAGAAAACGTAGTTAAATGACGTCCCTGTGACGTCATACGGCCAACAATTAGCATAAATCCAACTTAAAACGCCAATATGTTCTCGGGAATGGTCCAGTTTGGAGGATGTAAATGTATTAACTCTTAACTGACCCAAGGCGACTTTTGTCGACAACTATAACGTTACCGTTTAGTACCCAAGGCGACTTTTGTCAACAAAACATGTTAGCCGAATGCAACGTTCCTAGCGTAATGAGAGTTGTTTGGCTTATTAACAGACGTCTTTACCTCATTTGATTACTTCCTGTTTGACATTATGACAGTTAAAAATCTTCCTGTTTCTCCTTGAAAATTATAATAAAACGGTGATATGTCTAGACTTCTACGGCAACGTTCTCCTAATGACGGATTACCTTCCTTATTGAATGACAGTGATTCAGATTTTATCTGTGGTGTAGATTTTTATCGTTTTGTGTTAGGCCTAGAGTAGAACGTGATAAAAAAGTAAATCAACCATTTTCAATTACGGTAATTAAAAAAACTTAAATTAAAAGAGATTCGATGATGAATGATTTTTGGTTCACAACAGCCGAACAGAAAAATAGAAATAACCATTATACACATGAAGTTTGCATGAAATATCTAAATAAATTTTTTTGTATAAAATTTATATTTATGAAAATGGCATTAAATTTAGATTATATCATTCATTTACATGAAGGGTCTATCTTTAGTTGTTTTTTAATAATATGTCTTTAAAAGTATATATACATTTTTAATACTATTTACCATTATGACGCGGGTTTTTATGACTTTATGACGTCAAACCTCTGGGTCGTTTAAGAGTTAAGGGTAGAAAGGAAAGGGGGACAGATGGCTCAAAAAACACAGCTTTATATTTACCGGACTTTAGTTTCAGGCAAATCTAGATTATAGTGCTTTGTTCTTAAAAAGTCATTCAAATTTCATCCATCTATTTTTTAATTTCTCGTTTTCTTCCTAAAATAGCTTTAATATACACCTAAGTGTCAGTTCCTATTGTCAGCTACATGATTTTGTATCTATTTTCAGAGCATGTTATCCTTCTGTTTCTTCATATTTAGAATAAAATATACATTTCTTATTGTGTGGTGAAAAATCAATATTTCTGACAGGTATGAATTTTGGAATCGTATAGACAATTTATGCCTAACCGTTTTCCATTAATAGCACCAACCAAAATAGAAAGTTTAGAACCACAAATATATGAGTTTTAAGTGAAGTGAAAGAGAAATCTAGTTTAAAGACAGGAAAATAATGTCAACTCAACTCAAAGCATTTCGTCGTAACCCTTAAAAACATATACCAATAGATGTATGTTAAAAGAAGTAACAAATTGAAGATACATTACATGTATATAAGAGCTATATCTACTTATTGCAGGTCTTTATTTTGGCTTCAAATGTTATATAGACATTTACCCACATGATCATCACCATTATCTAAATTTTACATAAAGCATCCTTAACGAGATAACTAATGATATTGTCATGCGATTACGTGTTTGAAGCATGTGTAAAAAGCTCACTGTCTTGTCAAATTGGAACACGCACACATCTTAAGATTTTTTAATACGTTTTAACTGACAGGTAGCTAACCATAAAATAATACTGATGATATTCAGTTTGCATTTAATTCTGTGGTGCCCAGTAATTAGTCATAAAGCCGATATTATTCAAGGAAATATGACATAACATTTATACACCTATTTTCATTAATTTACAAATAAGAGACTTAGATAAGAGACTGATTCCCAAGAAGCGAATTTCGTAAAATATGCCAGAAGATATATAACTGCCTACAAAAAGATTACATATATTTATTTCATTAATTCTCGACTGTATTCAGATGCAGATCTTGTTGGATTATCTGACTGCATGTGTTCACATTAAATCTCGATCAAAATATGCCTAATGATATACATGTACAACATTTTGACTGCCCACATACCGACTGTAATGAATTTCGTACCATAGGCCAGGATATGTACCACATTTCAACTTCCCACGTACCAAATGTATATCTTTAATTCATAACTGCATTCAGATGCAGAGCTTGAGGGATTGTCTGATTGCTTGATTTCACATTAAATCTAGATCATTAGATGTAATATAGTCCTAATGGGATTTGGATAATATGATCATTTAATGTAATTAAGAAATAAAAATACATGAATGCTTTCTATATTAGGAACTTCTTTATTTCCTGAAGGTCAAAAATTACCTTCCTTTTTAAAATTCACAAAAATTACCTTCCTTTTTAAAATTCACAAAAATTACCTTCCTTTTTAAAATTAACAAAAATTACTTTCCTTTTTAAAAATTCACAAAAATTACTTCCTTTTAAAATTCACAAAAATAACAACTTAAAATTCTTCTTCAGACAGTAATGAAAAAGACTTAAACAAAAAGCGTTTGTAGGATACCATCTTAAGCAAAATGGTCATTAGAGAGAGAGAGAAATGGAGTTTAACGTCCACTCGACACAAACTAGGTAATTTCAGGATTAACATATGGTTTAATTTTATTTCAATAATTCGCTTACCAGTAGGGGTCTTTAGCAGTGGGAGGAAACCGGAGGACCCGGAGAAAACCCACGAGGTTGGACAGGTGACCCTACTCCATGTCACGTTCAACCGAGGATTTGAAACATCGCCAGTCGACTCAATGACAGGCTTTATGATACAGCACGCACTTGCTTACCATTCGACCATCCGCCCCCCCCCCATCATGTATATAAATGAAATCTTTTTAAGCAATTGGCTAACATCATAAGAGAAAAACAAGATGGCAGCCTGAAATCAATAGAAAATAAGAGGAACTTTAGATGGAATGATTTGAATAACATGGAGACCAATTTGCTTTTGACACGAGAATGTCTGACAATCTGGAATATTTTGCCATTAATTTGATTTCAAGACATTGTTAACAAAAGGAGAAAACTTGATCAAGGGATCTTATACATATAATATGTGTACTCAGTACCTCAATTTTTCATCTTATCTGAACGATTAAACAGCTGTCCTTGTCAGGCCCACCATCCTGCACCACTGACAAAAGGAAACTCAAAACCAATCAAGTATTTTGTAGACAATAAAGACATTACAAATAAAGCCAAAATAAATGGAAATGTTTTATTCCAAACAATTTTTGACGCAATATTTTTATTTTAAAACAATTTGAAGATAAATATTGCATTAATAAATTTATATATAACCAATTAATTCTGGACATTCTGGCTAGTATTACAAGGGAGGCTACTCCTTGTATAATGAAGTTAAAATATTCTTGGTGACAATTTGATTCTTAGCCACAAGTGGGCTGAATTAGGCAAAAAGGATAGGAAATGAATGAAATGTGATTTAATAGCGGCACATTAAAAAAGCTTCGAGTCAGGAACATTTTGAAAAACAGATTCTGAGGAATATTCTTGGTGAATAACCAAAGTTAAGTACAATAGAAATATTAAACATTTGTTTTATTAGAACATATGTTTAATAATTAATCTAGGTATGAATCCTAGCCAGTTCGTTTTAAAGACAATCACTTAATTAAAAGGCTATATATATGAGAAACCTGAAGTCGATCAAGTTACAAACCCCAGTCAATCGTATCAATTCAGAAGCTTTCATTGTTATTTGAGGGTGACCTTCATACTATTAAATCTACACCAGCATCTCTCAGTCATCCAAGAGAACTTTTGATCTTGTTGAGGGTGTACTTTGCCCTACATAGATCTGGTACTGCATTTATGAAATATTCAAGAAATCAATACCTTGTCACAATGTCAATATTAAAACTTGTACTAGTGTATGCTGCTAATTTTTAGTTGAAAACCATTTCCAAAAAATTGTATGACTCATTATGAAACTTAAAAAATTTGTATCGTCTTTACAGACCACTAAATTCTAAATGAGCTCCAATGACGCTATACTAACAAAGAATACCAAATTAGTGAAACAGTATAAAAAGACCAAAGAGTTAGAATGAAGAAAAAAAGAATGAACGACTTTTGACATTAAAAGAAATTAGAATTCTAAGAGATCCTTCCATTTAAAAATATTGCTCAAAGCCATTGTTATTTTTCAATGAATGGTGTAAATGATTGCACAATATTTAAGCCTTCAAGTGAAGCCATGTTTATCCTTTAAGTTTTCATTAAGCTTTCAATATGCCAACTTGTTAGACAAGATACTCAAATTATTGATAGCAGTATGTTGAAACGATTCTTTCATCCCTACTGGCATCTTTTCTAATAGATTATTAAGCGCTACATTGATGCTGTTGCTAATGTAAACAAGCTTGAGCAGACTTCATAAGACTTCATAAGTGATAGACGCATGTTTTATAATACGACTGCTGTAACTACTTCTTTTGTCTGTTTATAGCGATACTTCATAAAACAGATGTTCTCACACAATTAAAAACAAAATGGTCAGCGAGTTTTATAGTAGTAAATCGGTGTCAGCGAGCCAAAATTTCGAGAAAATAAACCTGCATATTACATTGATCTTGGGTGGTCTTATAATGACTATTTCATTTATCAGCAAATTTTCTGACCGATATTCATAAAATAAATGATGTTAAATAACGATTATGGTAACTCTGTGGTCCAATGGTTATGAAAGTTAAAGGGACTATCCCGATTTTAACAGAGTCTCAAAAATGAAAGTCGAGAATGTTTGAAATTTAATCGCTAAAATATAGAGAACAGTGTATTTCCCTTGTCTCAGAATTTCAGCTCAAAATATTGAGTCGTTTGGACAGGAACGTCAAAAATGCTTATCCGGAAACGTAACCCTTATAAGATGTTGGGTCAATTTTTTCATTGGGTGACCTAAGAATCAGTTTCCATCCCTTTAGATGCCTATACAATAAATCACCCATGTGCTGCACTTGATATCGAAAGGTAAATTTCACCTACACATTATTTTCATAAAATAAAAGTCTGGTTTTATCCAGACACAGAATAATACAGCTTGAGACATGGTCTCCATTTCCAGATGAAGACTGACAGGTTTTAGTCATTTGAAAACGTATCACAAAGATTGAGTTTGCTGCTCAGCTTTTAGTTTTCAGTAGAGGATTTTAAGGGATTTTAAGACAAAATTAAGAAGTTTTATTCTCAATCATATTATCAGGATTGGCCCTTTAACCAAGTTCAATGCTCAAGATATTCTGTCCATAATATCATAATGAACAAACATTAAAACACCCCAAACATTCAAAACACATTATTATCACTTGCAATTAATATTCCAGTCTGCTTCTTAACACATCGGTTGTGCATGACAATGAATAGGGTCGCCTGTCAAACCTCGTGGGTTTTCTCCGGTTTCCTTACACTGCTAATAATGTTAGTCCCGAAATGACCTAGTTTGTGTTGAGTGGACTTTAAACCCCATTTCTCTCTCTCTCTTAACACATGTTCAGTACAACATACACTTCTTTCTGGTTTATCAGATGAATAATGTTGAATTATTAACCCCCACTGGGGAGAGATATTTAACATTTACCAGAACATGATTTATATTTATTAAATGAAGATTTCTACTACATGTATATAATATGTTCATAAATATTTCAAGAAACATCCATTTACGACTACATTGCATTTCCATAATTCAAATTTATCATATACATTACAAAAATTTCATCTTGTATGGAAACATTTTTTATTTCACAACTTGGCTATATCATGACATATAACTCATTAAACATACTATTTATGGATGCAAGAAGAAACAGACAGTTACCCAGAATTGTGTTAAGAGAAAACAAGCAGTTGCCATGCAAGACATGTCCAAATTTTGCAAGAGATGGACAGAGAAAGTGCTAAAAAGTTACTGACTCACAATTTTATTGTGCAGATATGGAATAGAAAGAGGGGCTTTTATAAACCTTGGATCGATTTCCGTGGAAGATGCAATGATATGCTAAGTATGACAAGAACCTGAACACTGAGAATGTCCAACTGTTTCTATTCACAAAGGCTTGAGTACCAGAGCTGTCACCAGAAGAATTGGATGCTATCACACTACTATCCAGAGACTTGTCTATTGTCAGACAGTCCCCACTACAGATCAGCCAGGGCCTAGATGGCAACGCGTAATCTATTCTGACTTAACATCATCCAAGATCACGTTTAGCATACAGCACATCCACATGGACTACCCAAACCAAAACAATATGACAAAGCTAAAATGGCTAGCCTTCTCTCCTGATCTCTTACCAACCGAGCATCTGTAAAACAATATTGGATTTCTTCTCTTCAAAATCTGTCTACTTGAACCTGCATTTTCCAACTGCAAAACTGGATGCAGCATGGCAACAAAAGTGAAGGACCCAACAAGCAGCAATTCAGGTCCTCATCTCAATGTGTGGTGCATGAGGCTGTCAGAGGTGGAAACAGACATAATGACTTTTGATTTTTACCTCTTGTGCGCACGTTGGGTGTTGTTGATTTTCTGGTATCCGTATAATATGTCCAGCCTACAATCACATATGTTCTTCTACCTTTTTTTAAAAAAATATAATTTCTACAAATAAATCAGGCATGCACATTACCTTGTAAATTTTTATTCAAGTTTTTGCCTTCTTTATACAATATCCCCATCTTGAGTATTTCATTAAAAAAAAAACAAGACTGTCTGCTTTGCTGTCGATAAAAAGCAGACACAAATTGCAAGAAAAACAATAATGTTACCATGATAAGCACAATCTTAGACAGATAAATGGTGCGATAAAGAGATGAATCCAAGCTCTTAAATTATATAGTTATTGAAGTCACATCTGCCAAGATCTTTAATATATAATCAAGTATGTGCCATTAACCTTGTGATCTTCAGGTATATATAATATATATAGATTTTTCAAGAGCTTTTTTTTTTGTCGGATGAGAAATAGCCAGAGTAGAGACGGCACTGTGCCATCAATAGCTAATTATCTAAACTATAAACCTACTGAACTACATCTACCTGAATTAAATATAAAAATAGCTCTTGTCTCAACACCACTTAAATAAATTTAAACCTCTTAACAAATTATGCCAAAATTTACATTAAAACTACTACAAAGCAATTTGGATATTAAAAACTCAGACTATAAAAGACTACTGGTATTCTTATCTTGATCATTAGTGTTCCAGAATAAACTTCCAGACAGGGGCATTGCCAAAAAGCATATTGATTCTATAGGTTATATAATTTGATCAATCATATTGTGGCTTAAACAGGAATTTGTTACTGGGGATTCTCTTGTCATGTACGTTTCTCATACGAAAACATGTGGAGAGAACTCATTTGTTTGGATATTTTGGCTTTATTTAGTTGGTTTGTTTAATTGTGTGCGTGTGTGTGGGTCGGGGTATCCCCACCTTAGTATGATTTAAGTTAATGTATTTGAATGGGCTAGTAAAAAAATAATTTGGACAATTCTGCAGTTGGGAGCTTGGAGCTTAATTATGTCGCTTTTCTCTATCAATATCTAACAACAATTGTCAGCCTTTATTCTCTTTGTTATAATTTAATCAAGAAATTCTGAGCAGTTTAGGTCACATCAAAATCCAAAGATGAGTTTCCAGGCAACAAAAATACGCCCAGAGCAGGTAAGTCATGCAAGAAGTTTACAAGGGTTATTGCATATTAATTCTAATTTAGTCTCTAGGGCATCTACATTGAAAATGATAAAAAAAATCCATATGCTTTTTCATCGCATGACCTTGAATACTGTGCATAAATTTAAAATCAATCAGGTACGAACTTAAGCCTCTAGAACAACCACAAGCAATTGTGGATGCCAGATGGAAGGACGTATGACTGCCACAACACTATACGACCACATCACTATGCTGGCACATACAAAGACCCAGTTACTAAATACCATTCAAAGAATATACAAATACCTTGTTGCTCTTCTCAAAAGATTTTACTTCTACATTTTCATGTTTTTAAATTCTAAATGAAACCATTTTCATGGAACTCAAGAGGATATTTATTCATCAAGACCTTAAAGAACTATTAATTAAAACGGTTTGGCTTTTATGGTGTAGGATTTACTACCATTGACAATGTGAAGAAGACAAGTATACTTGTACTGTTTGTGTCAGAGCATATTGCATGTGTAGTAACTTTTCTTGCTTAGTGTAGTAACATATCCAACTTACATGTACATATCTATGCACAGGACTATGGGTTTATCATTCTAGTCAAAATGAAAATGCACTCTTAGGTGTGTATTGCATATCTACATGTATATTTGGACATTTTGTATCAGGTTTCTGTATTGTTTCTATTGTAATTAAGTGGAGTAATGGGGGAGATTGAGCTGTCTGTTATACTAATATTTACAGGCAGTAGGAAACGAATTATCTTCTTCTTTATCAAGATGGATGTGATAGGTAGGAATATACTGACAATACCAGGTCTATATTCAGCTTCTATATGTCAAGATAAGACAAGATGCATTCAGTACATTCTACTCATATATACCCACAAAATACTCATAATACAAAATCTTTCATTGAGAGAGAGAGAGAGAGAGAGAGAGAGAGAGAGATGGGGTTTAACATCCACTCAACACAAACTGGGTCATTTTGGGACTAACATATTATTATGGTTTAATTTTATTTCAATAATTCACTTGCGCGTAGGGGTCTTTAGAAGACGGAGGAAACCAGAGGACCCGGAGAAAACCCACGTGGTTGGACAGGTGTCCCTAATCCTTGCCACGTACAACCGGGGATTCAAAACCCCACCTCTTGACTCAATGACAGGCTTTATGATACAGCACACACATGCTAACCATTCGGCCACCGAACACCCCACATTGTGATTGAACTCATATACCCACAAAATAACTCATAATACATATTTTATAAACTTTTTGAACTCATATACATTTACCCACAACTACATAATACAAAAGAAAACAAAATTTTATAAACTATTTTAAGTCATATATACCCGCAACACACATACAATACTCATAAAAAAGATCTTACAAACTTTTTGAATTCCTGCAAGGTGAAGTGTACAGAAATGTTCTAGGAAACCCACCATTACATAATCTCAGTGGGGATTCAGGAGTCCCCCAAATGACAGTAGCCTATACAAAATTCATTTATTATTCTGTTTCAATGAAACAAGAAAATTAGAGCTTTTTGTTGGTATGGGTAATCATGCAGAAATCAACCCTTGACACCCCAATTTTTAAAAATACATGTACCTCAAATCCTACTTCATAAAGCACTAGTTTGGCCATGGAGCCAACACTGTTTGTTCATTGATACCCTCAGGTCAAGGAGGGTTGGATGGTTGTATGATTTGCATGTGCGTGACGTATCATAAAGCTTGTCATCGAGTCAACCCCGATTGTACATAACAAGGAGTAGGTTAACCTGTCCAACCTCATGGGTTTTCTCCCGAGTTCTCTGGTTTCCTCCTTCTGCTAAAGACCCCTACGCGCATGTGAATTTATAAAATAAAATTAAACCATATGTTAGTCCCAAAATGACCTAGTTAGTGTCAAGTGGGCAATAAACCCCATTTCACTCTCACCCTCCAGTCAAATGTTACCATTAAAGACATCAGCCGGTTTAAATACAAAGTACAACATATTTTACCAGCTGTGTGAAATTCTCATATGAAAAGTGTTATCGGGTGTTTAAAATGTTATGTTTCAGGAAATTAAACTACAGACCAGAATGCTGAAAAAACATTTTCAAATCAAGTTCTCACTTGTTAAGATAACCAATATGGATTCCATACAAACTTACAATATTATACTCTATGCTAGCGCTGCATGTGTATTTTAGTCTCAAAATAACCCAACCTGATGGGTTTTCACCAATTCCTTGGTTTCCTCCAACTGCTCAAGACCCCTACGCATAACCGAATTATGGTAGCGCTGCATGTGTAGCTAAACTAAATATAATTGTATTTTACTCTCAAGATAACCAAACCTCATGGGTTTTCACCAATTCTTCGGTTTCCTCCCACAGCTAAAGACCCCTACGAACAATCGAAATATTGAAATAAAATTGAACTATATGTTAGTCCCAAAATGACCAAGTTTGTGTCCATCTCTCCCCCTGGTTTCAGTGAAAGGTGTTCCAATTTTCAATTTATCTCCTTTGGGGACAGATTTAAGAAGAAGCTCCATCAAATGATTGCATTTGTCAAAGATCAAATTAACAACTATTTACTCTAGAGACAGGTTGTGAATTTTCGGAAAATCCATCAAGAGATTGCATATGTCAAAGATGAAGAATACCTTCAATTTTCAGTTCCTTCACATTATTAACACGGACAGGGATGGTGCGTAAATATAGCAATCAATCTCAACACTCAAGCAAGATATTTTGAGTTTTTAAATCGTTGAGAAAAAAAAAATACACCTCGCTTAACTGCAGAAACAGAGAATGATGTCTGTTTAAATTGTTATAAGTTGCACCAAAAACTCTACTGATGTATCAATCATCAAAGACATGCACTTTCCACTCAATAAGCTCAAGAGAACATAAAAGCATTTGTAGCCTATAACAGATGAGTGATTTATTGTTTGAAAAGAAACCATAACAATCCACAATTATTTGTACCCGATACCCTCGACCATAACACCTTGTATATGTAATATTAAGATGTAATTTGCACCGAGAAAATTATGGAACCTTACGGACACCCTCCCCCCACACCTATCCCTGTATTTCTATTCTAAGATCAATCGTGACTCCATTAAGCAATGCAGTCATTGAACAGATTTCATAAGTAAGGGTAATGAGTCAAATATGACATAATTTATGTTGAGAAAATATAGATCGCTATACAAAGCTTGCACGATTTCTATTCAAAGACCTTATGGGACTGTGGATTCAAAACCACATCAGTTGACAAAATAGCATGAACATGCTAACCATTTGACAATCCAACCCCCCCATTAGGCAATAGAATAATCTGTCATTTGAAACATTATACTTGAGTTGTCAGTAGAGATAATTTGACCCATATGTATCATAATATCAGGATTATTAGAATTTTTCGTCAAATTTAATAAACAGAAAAAACATTTTAGCTGAGCATAAAATAATGTCCAAAGGGCTTCATTAAATTCCTTGGATCAAAAGACGTTTATGTTCAATCTATGTTTTGAACATTCTAAATCTGATTTGATGAAAGTGGATTTTCAAGCCTCACAATCATCTGCTGTCCGAAGGTTCGTTTGTTTCTGGAGTTTAACATCCACTTCCACCTAGGGTGATATCATAGACAATTGTCTAAAGGGATTTAATAAAGTACAATTTACATGATCATAATGTTTCTTTAGCAAAGTTTAGAAATGTCTCACCTCAAATGTACACAAGCTTACTTTTTTGTTGGAAGTACAAACAAGCAGGACACAATGTCTATTGTTCTGAAATTTCAAATCCACACTTCCGTTCCATATTGAACTTAAATTGAACTGAGACAATCTTAACGAAGGCATTTCCTGAAGTTTGTCTCAAGGTCATAGCTCATTAAAGCAGAAACAAAATTAGGATAAACAGGTCCTAATTGTTTATTTAGTCGTACAACCACTTGACTATACTTAAAATTACTGGTAGCTAAATATTTAGTAGAGCAAACTACATAATCTGGGCAAATATTATTGGCAGCATGATTTTATAATCGACAGTTGATAAGGATGCACAAAACAAGAAAGATAGCAGGTATCAAAATGAGAGGTTAATTATTATATAGTATGATCTAATAGTTAGTGCAGGGGGACTGCGTCACATATGATTTACAAAAAGGACAAATACAACGACAAGACATCATACTCTGAAACAGCAAACAAAACAAACAAAAAAATAACAATTCAAAAAAGAGTGAATGGATCCGGGGGCTAGCCGTAAGCGTCCACTGCGCTGTACAGTCCCGGGTCTGAAGCAACACAGACTTCACTCAAGATTGAACATATTTACTCATACAAGAAAACGCACAAACAACCCAACACAAAGAAGCAAAGAAAATGTAGACCGCCTCGGGAGGCAGTCGTTTGCTAACTGAATGGTGTGACGTAAATACGTCGTAATGTTATCAATGACGGAAGTTTAAACAACCAATCAGAATTTTTAAGTTGTATAATTGCACAAAACATAATACTAAATACCCCATACAAGCAATGCAAAACAGGAATGTAGAAGAAAGCATACAATATAAGTGTATTTATGAAGTAATAAAATAATAACAATAAGGGCGATAATCCAAACATGGCTACGTAACTATACAAATTAAACTAAATTAAATTGGATAATTATCCAATATGTACTCGGTTATATCAGGGCTTGCCACGAGACGCGAGCAGTTGCTCTGGCTCGCGCTGTGCTCGCGTAAATGTATATTTACGTAAGCCGTTCATTGCTCGCGCAGAATTTTAAGAAAAAACTGTAAAAATAATCAAAATATTGACAAGTTTATTGCCGAAAACAATGTCATAAATTGTCTGTCAAACTGAGATTCACCAAGCTGCGCGCGGCATTTTTTCCTTAAATTTGATTGGCTAATGAAGTAACTCAAGTTGTGTTTACTAAAAATACACTTTAGACCGGAACGTCATGACTGTTTTTTGTATCATCATTATCATCAATTAATTGGAATATTGTAAAATAGTACAATTTGTTGACCAGAATACATGTAATTATTGGGGCATATTATTCAGTGACAACAAGAGAGGTATTGGGGCTTTAAATTAAAACAAAGTTACAAAATGTGTGCTCACGCAAACAAGATTTTGCGTGAGCAATATTTTTTGCTCGCCTTGCTCGCCCAAACCTATATTTGCGTGAGCAGTCATCTGCTCGCCATCACTTTATTCGTGGCCAGCCCTGTATATACTTATAAGAAATGTTAAACTTGGTATATTGATGAAACGGAAGTTTCGAAATTTCTTTATGTTGGGGGGTTGGGATGGCCTAGTGGTCTAGAGTGCCGCGCTTCGACCTCTAGCTGGCCCACCACCTCTGGCTTGCGACTGTGGTTTCGAGCCCTGGTGTGAGCGTATGTGGCTTTGAGATAGGAGCGCCTTCTCAACCTTGTGGGTTTATTCCGGGCACTCCTGTTTCTTCCCACTGCTAAAGACCCCTTTACGCAAGCGAATTATTGCAATAACATTAAACCATATGTTAGTCCCGAAATGAACTAGTTGTGTTGAGTGGACGTTAAACCCCATTTCTCTTTCTCTCTCAAATTCTACGTGGACAGTAGATGGTCCATTCTTATTATAAGCTTAAACTGTTTTTGGCAAAACCAATCAATAGCCCCCAACCCCCCATATATTTTATCAACAATAATGATCTCTTAGGAGTGTTCTTAACCGGCCACATCCTCAGCCCCTCCCAAAAATTCTGTAGCTCCAGTCGTTTTGATTTGCATAAGTACTCCAAAAAAACGATAACATAGTCACTTGTTTCCAATGTTTACATTATTTTCGCTTGTGACATTTGTCCCTGACTCCATGCCCTGAACACAGAACACAAATGGGCGCCTATTGGGCTAGCGACCTATTCCACCGATCCAGCTGGCAACCTGTTCCTTGGCAACCTTTACAGAACAAAGACAACAGTAGCCCAAACTCATCTTTTTTTATCCACTAATTAAATTCAACAAAATCTCATGAAAGTTAGTAGAATATTTATTTATATCCATTCCTTTGTTCTGAATAAGTTTGCCACCGACTGGATTGAAGAAAAAACATATCTGAGGTTGGACAGGCCACAATACTCCTTGTCAGGTACAGCCGGGGAATCTAAATCACACCAGTTGACTCAATGACAGACATTATCATACAGCGTGCGGGCTGTAATCATCCGGCCACCCACCCCACCTTCATTAGTTAAATTGTGTTTGTACATGTATCTATATTTCAACTTCTAGAACCCTTAACCCATGACGTGTTACTTATAATTAACATCAGACAAGCTATAATTGCCTAGACTGCCAATTTCAGTAAGTATCGTAACAGGAAACTTTTATCTTTACTTTCGGCATAAAAAAAAATGTTTTATAGATTTGAAAAAGCTGGGTTGAATTACGAATTATATATTTCTTTCTAATTTGTTAATATGTGCAAATGAAGTTTTCTTGAAAGATAACAGTGGTATGTTGTTTTTGTCAATTTTCCAGGAATCAAGACAACTTGGACCAGTATTACCATTTATTTTAAACATGGAAATACTTAACCCCTTAACTGTGTAGTTTTTAAAACGTTAACTGCCCCTTATTGTGTAATTAATTTGACGAAAAACATCATTGTTGGGCCATTTTATTCCTGAATACAGAAGATAGTAGTCTGAATCCATATTAAAACGAACGTTAACTAGAGTGGCCTCTCTTTAAAAAAAAAGATTTGCTCTTCCAGGCGTAATTTTATGTCCTGCGCATGCTACGATCGTATGGTTGGGGAAAATACCTCCAAGACGTTATATTACGTCTTACGCACACTGCGTCACAGTTGTCCATGACGTAATATAACGTCATACGCAGTTAACGGGTTAATAGCCATGTAGTACTGGGTGAACCATTTGTATCTTTTGTTGATAGCTGCATGGATACTCTGGTTTCTGTTTTGTTTTATTTATACTTAAAAGATTATTTAGCATTAGATTTTGATTAGGGGTGTTTAAACTTAAATCTGTCAATCATTCATTGGGGTATATATATATATGTTGTAACAATATGTCCTGTGAAATCTGGGACTGCCCCTTTTATGTGTTTCTGCTTGAACAGATAAACCCACACACATACATGTACACTATTGTGCAATAATCTATAAATAGAACTGAGTAAATCAATCATTTCTTACTAAATTGTACATTTACCAATGAAATAAATGGGGTTTAACGTCCTACTGTTTTGCTCCTAAGCTGGACTAATGAAAACGAGCATACGTCATACAGTGTGCTATGAAGGAAATTTTGCTCGGGCAGCGGAGTTACTTCCTACTCTTATATCAAATTCTAACTGCCAAGGGATCTTTTGTTTGGACATCAATGTGTATATGGGGTCTAGTGACGGATCTAGGAATTTAGGAAAGGGGGGGGCGGCAAAATGAGGGCACGTCGCTGAGGTGAGTGGTGGAAACAACCTTATGGGAGTGTAGCGAGCTAAAAAAATTTTGGGAGGGGGCGTGGTCTTTTATGAAAATTCAATCCTTATTGGTGTATTTTTAAAGCATTTGCTGTCTTATTTGCTTCAGTGCAAATTAATTTCTATTCATATATTCAAATTTATATAGGCCTATTCTCAAAACGGTGTTTGTGTTTTATTGGAGTACAACGAATTATGACAACAGGTAGATATTGATAATTAAAACACCCTGTTTTGTTTGACTTGTGTCTCACAAATTATATTATTATTACGGTGGAATGACAATCAGGTCAAACAGAAGTTGAGAAAGCTCTCATCGTCCTCGTAGCCCTACTACCGGGCCGTAGCAAATCCATGATCAACACAGGCAAGAAATAAAATAAGAAACATTGACATTGTGGAAAGGCTAGGATTAACCGTAGATTTAAACAGTACTTTCAAAATTGATCGTAAAACCGAACGTACGACACCATTAACGACATCTAAACCTTTAACATTGGAGTGCTGGAAATTTGGATGATAGTAGTAGGGTCTACTACGGCACACAAAAATAAATAATGCCGTGGCAAACATGCTTTGTGTAGTCTTTTATCATGGCTTTGTCGTTTGCCTCGGTAAATTTCGAGCTCTGAGTTTGTGTGCAGAGAAGGACGAAGTCAAGGGGGTTTAAAGGGTCCATCCCGATAACATTTTGGGGGTTAAAACTGCTTAATTTTGTATGAAAAGCCTTTAATAGCCTCTAACTTAGATCCGAGCAACTTCTTCAAGCTATGTGATACGTTTTCAAACAACTTCCAATCGCCGGTATGTCTCGTTGGCCGAAGACTTGTGTTCTGTTTGCATTACACAGAAATGTCTGGATAAAACGAGTCTATATATGTGCAGCTTTCAATCTAACCTTATTGACTCACTTTTAAAGCTCTCTATTGATTAAGTTAAAATTGGTATCAAATATAGTCGCGCTTATCAAGTAAAACGACCATAACAATTTAAAAGAAAAACTTAAAAGAGCTAGTGTCTAGTTAAACTTTTTTTGCATTCACGCCAAAACTACTCAATATTTTGAACTGAAATTTTCAGACAAGGTAAATACACTTTTCCTCTATATTTTGGCGTTTAAATTTCATACGTTCACTAACGTGTAATTTTCAAATTCTTTGAAATTCGGGCTGACCCCTTTAAATACGACTGGGCGGCTTATTTTCGATTTTTTCTTTGTGCTTGGCAGCAGAAAATAGTGCCGCCTGGCGTGGCTACATCCCTGTTCCTTGCATCTTTAGCAATTCCAAGATCTATTTGGCAGATATATCGGACATATTTGGGTCTGAGAAAAGGCACTTTCAGAAGTATAAAAGGCAGCTTCAGAAGTAAAAAAGGGCACTGTAGAAAATTAGGGGGGGTGCGCGCCCCTTGCGCCCCCCCCTTAACTCCGCCTCTGGGGTCTCTGTTTTCGGAACGACTAGACAATTGTGCTTGTCAGGCTTTCTGTCCTGCATCACTGACAAGGGGAAACCATGCCAGAAACCATGTTCATGTAGCAAAACCACTGTTATTAAAAAAAAAACATTTTGGTTTAAATAATATTCCAATACAACAATGTGTATCTTAAGTTATGGCTATTTCAAGTTCCTAGATTTATATAGGTTTCACACTACCATCTTCATCTCTCTTAGATAAAGTAACAATAATTGCGCTATTTTTTTTTTGTACAAAATACAACAATCTTTCACAAATGTCATTTTCAGCTCGAACATTACATTAAAATAGTTCATTCTTTTGAATTTGAAAACATACTCTAAAGGAATGATTAAGCTTGTTGCGCCTTTAACTAAAATTAATTACACAGATTACAGAGCTGTGATTGGCCACTTATAAGTGTTGGTTCCTGGTTAATCATAAAGTATTATTCTACTTATATAGCCAACTCAATAGCAGGTGCAGATTCAGGGGGGGGGGGCAGCGAGACTGGTGTACCTGCTTTTTAATTGATGATATAAACATGATTTTCGCAATGTCTCTGCCCAGGCAATGCATCAAGGCTCTGGGCACTCTGGGGATTACACCAAACCACTAATGCATGCAGCACTCTAATGATTACCATTAGTTACAATGTATGCCCCCCCCCCCTCGAGAAAATCCTGGATGCGGGCCTGAATAGCTATAGGACATAAAGAATAACACATCTTTTATAATTCCTTAAGCTATATAATGTAACACATATATTATACATCCCTGTAAGGTTATTATTCGAAGATATAATTATCTGGAAGATGGTCACCTTTTTATGTATTATGTTTACATGTATATCTCTATAAACATATTACATGTATATTCATGAGTGTATGGGACCACGTGTTATTTGGAGGGTTGAAAAATTCTGGTCAAATTTAATAATGAATATTATAGATGGAAAATAACACATTGGCCTGAAATATCTTTGATTATGTTATTTTTGTCTAAAACAGCTTTTTTAAAATTTCAAAAGTGTTTGACCCTCCCTTGACCCCTGCCTAATTACACACTTATTTAATTTACACAGTAGAAACGTTTCCCTTAAACATTCAAAAGGGAAGGGTTCTAATGTTCAGTACCGTAACACAATGGAATATTTCTGTGCATAAAAAACATCATTAATGGAAAAATATATTTTTCACTCTTAAGGTTGACACATAATAAAATATAAGAATAAATAAAACAATCAAATGATATTCAATTTTTGAGTGGGTAAACTTTCAAAGATTAATGCTGCCCATAATAATAAGCTATACACATTTTAGTTGTTCAGGACAATACTGCACATGCATGTAAAAGAACCCTTGACAGTTGGAATTGAAAATAGGAGTAGGCCTTGGCACTGCTGCTTGATAAATTTCTCCCCATAGGTGCTGCATGATGTGTGACAATCATCATTAGCCTGGATTGAGTTGAAAGCAGAGGCGGATCCAGGGGGGGGGGGCTAGGGGCCCGGGCCCCCCTAAATAACAGTATGAATAATAGATATGCCACAAATCACCACTGACACCTTGATTATTTCAAAAAATTTCTCGTGGGACCCCCACGGCCCCCCCCCCCTAACAGGATTTCCTCGGTCAACCTCTGGTTGAAAGGTAGGACTTAACTTCCATTTCATTTTATAGATTCCATCAACAAACCATTTTTGACAAACGATTTCTCTCAATAATTATAGGTTGGTCTATTTGTAGTAAATTCCAATAACAGGATTCCATATTAGAACTTGAAAATGCTTAAAAAAGTGGCATTCAGATAGCAAAAATCAATGGGGTAGATAAACTTGTCTACCCTGCACGTGGGATTTTACATTTCGTTGCCTACGTGCAAGGTCGTTGGGGGGGGGGGGTCCTCATTTTCAATAACGGTTGACTAAAATACATTAATATTTTACAAAATATCTAGAATTCTTACCGAATCTTCTTTGTCTGCCAATTCATTCTCTTTTGATGATAATTTCCATCGTTTTTCTCGTATATGAATTCTTCTTGCCATTTTTATCTTGCACTGCAGGCCAAACATCAAATAGTTCTACCTGTTCTCAGTTTTTGTCAAGTTCATAGAAGCTCTTCATAATTACGCCTCCTCAAAGATGGCAGACATCTACGTAACACTGATTAAAGATGTTAACAGCTCACTACAAAAACTTTCAACCGATTAAATTATTACACTTGACTTCTGCGACATTGAAAGTTTTCCCGCCTTTTTATCATTTGGCGTGCTTGAAATAATTAGTGTCCTTACAAGTGTCACTTGATCTCTGCAATATCCTCACCAAATCATCTGTACCAAATACCACGCGTGTGTCTTTAATGTACTCGACCCAATCGTAGGCTACTATAACTCC
Organism: Patella pellucida; assembly: GCA_917208275.1. Taxonomy (NCBI): domain Eukaryota; kingdom Metazoa; phylum Mollusca; class Gastropoda; family Patellidae; genus Patella; species Patella pellucida. The sequence goes on along the minus strand of OU795038.1, from coordinate 27,046,254 downwards.
TGATTATAAAAACATTAATTCAAGAAGAACCATGAATGAAATTCCATTTGAAGGTATATACTTTTGCTCTGATCAAAAAGGTCAAGAAAGTTTTGTAAGGTCACCACGGAAGGAAACTATCTCTCCCTAGTTAAATCTGAATACCGCTATGAAGTCGAGTCCATTGTGAGAACTGGAGTGGTTGGGTTGAAGAACAGGTTGCCTTCCCAGATAAAACACTGTTGTTATCATATAATGTTATTAAAGCGATTATGAGATGGTTGTGAAACACATTAACGTTGATTCTGTGAGAACATCAAATGTTAGATGGGTGGCTGGCAACGGAAATAGTTGATCTCTCCTACGCTCAAACGGCAGCGTCTGACCTTACAACCCTCACTATAGAAAATGCAGCGATCAACTTGAGTGAAACTTGATCTGTTAGTACCGGTGTTACGAGGAACCAGTAACCTGGGTCGAAAACAATAATTCACTCCGAGAGAACGCCTGTTTTTCATTTATAGGCTACTAGACTCTGGGCTAATTTG